>JAIEZT010000124.1:13280260-13880260 GCA_019594935.1 Periophthalmus modestus | reverse complement strand
GGACACGATACCCTGTCCCACCATCGCCGAGTCCCGGATTTGCAAAATGGCCATGCGGCACTGCAGAAGAGGTAAATGTTCCCACAGCACTTTACTATGTGACAGAGAAGGATGTCATTCTCAACTCCCTCCACTCTCACTCTCAAGTTTACACTGCCGCGGTGCATATTAAAGAAAACAGCCTGGTCGTCCCACAGGGGAACTCTTTCCACCTGTCTAAAGTAACTCATGTACCTTACACTCAGCCCTTTTTTCTTCATGTCTGTGTTTTTGAGGTGCACCGCGGCGTTTCAGAGAATGAAATATCTGTATTTTTCCACCGTGGCCTTGTTCTAGCCAGTTTCTTTTCTGGGCTCTATTTTTCCTCATCTCACTTCCTGTTCTCAGTGGAATTCTTCAGGTTTCCTCAATGGGCATTTGTGTTTTCTTCTGTCACTTTGAGAGATTTTTTTTTTTTTTTTTTTTTTGCGCAGCCTCTTTCATTGTTGACATCACTAACTATTTTTTACATAAACCATTCTCCCCAGTCAGTACAAACACAGCATTTGAAGAGCGAGCTTCAGCCCTTTTTGCAGTGCTTTTAAAATAAATATTGTCTCTGTTAATGCATTTTCACGTCTCTCATAAACTTTAGATTAGGATAGACAGAGTATAAATATTTAATTTACCTAATAAGGAAGCAATTACAGTGGCACATATCATTCAGCCTGTTAAAAAATACAACATTGTTTAGGAGAAAGAGGAATCCAACTCCCTAACTTTCTTTCCATTTTTGGCCTGAAGTGTTGAGTTGGAAGATTACTGAGAGAAGTGGTGAAAGAGTAAATAAACTTGAAATAAACTCAGATAGTTTCTCATATTACAGTGCTACTGAGGCACTTAGTGCTGCCTGAGCTGGAAACTGTGATTGTATGGCACATTTAGTTCCTTGAAACTCCCCCTCTCCAACCCCCACGTGTCCTATTTATGACTTTGACTTTTATGACTTTCTTTAATTAAAATTTGGCTTGTTGTGCACGGTAACTGTCAGCAATTATCTTAAGCATCAACCCACCGATGGGATTTGGAGAAATTGACCACATAACAGGAACATTTCCCTCATTGCCTTAGAAACCAAAGGTAGACTCCCCTTGTCAATCTATATTAAAACTACAGTTCCCTGGTGATGTGGTTGAATTACTTTAAACTATAGAATATTTCCCTATGTCACAATGTTTTGTACTGTGGCCTCAGTCCTGTAAAACTGCATATCTAGGACTCTCTGGGCTCATGAACTTCTGTGGTGGCCCATTTAAAACAAGGTACATTTTAGACTGGGCATGTGTTGTTAATACCCCACTACTGAACTGCTTTCAAAATTCTGTGCTTGGCCAAAGCCTGTGAAATGCAACACTCCTCAGTTCAAATAAATAAACTGTAGAAGTGTATGCTTGGGCTTAAGTTAATTGGGACAGTAGCCAGAAAGCTAAGGACTAATGCTTTTGCTTAGTAACTTGTGGCATAGAGCTAAACCAGGAGAAGGAAAGTAGATCCACACACCAGTTGTTTGAAGCTCCAAATTTTTTATTTTCAGTTACACCACATGTAATGAAATAAAAAATTAGGAGTTTCAAAGAACTGCTGTGCGGATTTGCTTTCTTTCTCCATTTTTCAGTTTTTGGACCAAGTAAACAACAACAACAGTCAACAGTCATGTGTGTCTCTGTCTATGTATAGAAGTTAAAACAAACAACAGTGTAAAAATAATCACTTAATGGTGAATAAGCCGATGAGAGCATAGATTACAAAGACAGGTAGAACCTATTAAAAGATATAATATGTAACAAAGATAAAACCCTGGTTAGGCTTACATTAAATAGTAACACAAGACAAATGACATTGTTAAATTAAAAACATTATTAAGTCAGACAAAGAAAATAGCCAGGAAATGAAATATAAACCAGAATGAGCTGGTATAAAAAAAATACAAGTGTCATATAGACTAATATACTTATATTTATATAGGATGAAATAGATTTTTACTCACAGTTATACTTTGAATGTTGAGGCATAAATAGTCCAGAATTACATGTAATGATCTCTTGTGGGAACTTAAGCCAGTCTGAAATGTCCATTTTTCCCAGTCTTTCTCAGTGGACACCAGACACCGTTTGTTTGATATGTGGATTATTTAACTGCAGATCATAAAGATGCTGTGGATTAAATGTAGACAGGAAATAAGAGGAAGCAGCATGTAGGTATACACTATTTATGGTACATGCTTATCTGATCACACTGGCTTGCATTTCTATATTTCACGTCATCAACAGATCCTTTTCTCGAAGCTTATCTGAGACGCGCAAGGACGCTGTTCCCCTGTGTCTGTCATTCATTTAATCCCTCAATAAAACGTACATGATCTGCGGAAGAAAAGCCGAGATCACGTCAAGACTCAATGTAAAGACCGCTATGAACCAGTGGTGGGTGCAAGCTCTCATCCTGTGCAAATATCGATTTCAGTAGTGCAGTAAAAATTGAATTCTCTACCGTTTAGACACTCTCATTTTATATATTCCATATCTAAAAGTGTATGTATTTATGAAGTTATTTCCCAGTAGGATTTTAGTCTAGACACCCTTTTATCAAGTTTTCTAAATAGAACGAGTGCCTTGGAAGTGTTTTTTGTCCTTACTACAAGTTTAGATCATTCTTTCTGTTTTCAATGTATTCAATTTGAAGAATGAAGAATGAAGTTCACATCATTTACCTTAAACTTTCATTACCTTCAAAACATGTGCTTTAGGCACAAACATTTAACAGAAAGTGGGATTATCTGACTTTTGATTTAAAGATATACCGGAATTATAGCTGCTTTGTTAGGCTCTTGTGCCAAGTATTTGCATTGTGCCCTGGAAGAAGTAGAGAGCTATTTTATGAACTGGATCCCTGGAGTGCTATATGAACACTACAGAGACTCTATTAAGAGCCACTCCATCTCTATCAGCACTGGCAGACCCTCCTTTTGTTATGGGAGCTTAACCCATGGTGAGAGAGGAAATAATATAGCTCTACTTTAGTATTGATCCTTATATACTTCGCATAGAGATTACCTTGGACATGTTATCATTCAATTCCCTGTTTTATGAACTGATATTTAACAATGCTTTGAAATCTTGATTTGCCAGAATTTGTCAGTTTATGGTCACTTTATAATTTTTCCTAATGTGTTTCATCAAATTGAAATGGTAGTGATATTTGAAAAAAAAAAATAATAATAAAATCAAATAAGTGAGGTTACGCACAAGTTAATTGTTCTTTTTAGTTCTTTTGCTTCTTTAGTTTGGCAATTCGTTATTATTATTATTATTTTTTTTAGTTTTACCAATTCACAGTGCAGTTATAAGAGGCTATATTTTGATTCTGTTGCCTTATTACTAAAAACAGCTGCTGATTTGTGTGTGTGTAAACAACTTGTTAATGCTCTTGATTTTCCCACTCTGATTGTAATCCCTGATTCCGATTTAAGCGGGGGTAAAGTCCAACACAAACACGCCAGCAGCTTGAGCTAATGTCCGACAGTTTCACAAATCGGCTTTGAGATTCTCAGACAGAGTCATTTTGCCTTTTTTTCTGGGTAAGAAGGGCAGTTGCAGTGTATGCATACTCCAAACTTAACCCGAACTAACACGAGAAGTATCAAGTGAAGTTATGGAACAGTAAAAAATTTATAGCCGCACAATTTTGGACCTGATAACAGAAATGTAACAGGCCCTGCTTTTTACTGAATATTGCGGTTCAATTTACACTCAAAATGCTTCTGCTGATCTCATGGAAAGAGAAAACATAAGTGAAAGAACATATAGTGATTATATCTGGACAGTGTACCTGTATTTGAGTAGCTGCAGGCCTTTATGGGAGTATTGATCTCTTTTGTGTAACCCTAGAAACCTCCTCTGGTGCAGGACTCAGCTCAGGCCAACATCCATCCCATCAGTCACAAGAGTGTGCTCGGATCCAGCTATCTCCAACACCACAAAGATGTCAAAAACATCTCAGGATTTTTGTATTTGCACTGTAACTGACCACCAGACTTTTTAACTATAAGGCTTAGTTCCTTCCTCTGTTTAAAAACTTGAGTAAACCCAGGTCTGTTCCATTGTTTGTACAAAGAGGAATAGTTAAGTTTTGTTGATTGCAGGTAGGAAAAAAATGCTTACGCTACAACAAACAGTCACATTTTTTTCAGTTTTATGATGAAAATGGACCCTAAGTATTGTACAAAATTTTCATCATGTCCTATTCTGCAACACATACAGTTTGATATAAATGAATAGTTTATTTGTGAGATACACAGTACTTATTTTTATTGACCTCTCGACTAAACTAAGATATTTGAGTTATGTTCTTCCGATAGTTCTTCTGATTTTCCTGCTTGATTTTTTTGAGTAGACTGTAACCTGCCACCAAAGTGAATAAGTATAAGGCTTAGTCCGATCCCCTGCCCTCCAGAATAAATACATCCTGCTATACAATATTCATGATTCAACCCACCTCATTCTTCTTCCTGTGTCACATCTATAGGCCATGCAAGGTTTCAGTCTGAATTTACAGCCAGTGGACATGACAGGGAGGAAGCCGGTTGTTTAATGTACCCCAAAGCACCTGCAGTCTGGAGCAGAGGGCCAAACTGAACTCAGATCTGCCCGGATCAGTGAGCATCCACGCTGGATTTGGTTGGCTGGTGGGACCTGCGCCAGGCTGTGTCTGAGACCTGCTGCTCCACCACTGTCTGCAAACCATCTGCTCAAGAGCCTCTACTTCTGTAGGGTGCTAAAGAGTAGGGAAAATTAGCTCAACACTTAACGGGACAGTTTGATATGACTTGTGCCTATATGTGAACTGGATCTGTGGCACTTCTGAACATCCAATCCTTGGGTTTAAGTGAGATGAAAAATCAACAATGTGGCCCTAACTATGATGATGAAAAGTACTCAAATTGATGGCTATAAACAGGGAGCGAGAACCCATGTCAGTGTCATACAAGACATGACTTCTACCATTACTTTTCAAAATGTATATTAAATAGTTGCTAAACAGTTTGTGATTTTGCTCTTTTAAATTGTTCAACTGAGCTATGAAATTGTCTTGACTAACTAAAAGTTCCATTTGTCCTAGTGATACAACAATCTAACGCAGCATAAGAGCGACCAGCCCTCTGTTTCTTATTTGATGTATTTATTTCATTATTCCAATTAATGCTCCCATGAAGCACTTTGAGAGAAAATTGGGCTTTTGGATGGCTATGAGCTGCAGTGTAATGACAGGTGGTGATTAACAGTGATCTCTGGCCTGGCTAATATCATGGACAATCCGGATCATTTCTTCCCTGCCAGCGGGAGCCAGAGAAAGAGTGTTTTCCCAGGACAGGAGGAGAGCACTAATTGGCAGCCACCCTGTCATTGTGATTATGCCTGTGCACTCTGCAGCCTGTTGTGACTGGGGGAGCGCAGCTTAATCTTCATTTAATAAGCCTTCTCCATAGGGGCCGACACTGTGGCTGCTGAGAAGGCCCCAGAAGGCCTTTGGGTGGTAGTGGTTCTCAAACTGTTGTATGGACACTACTGGTGGTTCATTGACTTTTTGGAGTTCTTTATTTAGAGTAGTTCAGAGCTAATGAAGTCCAGTTTCAGTCCTATGCTGATGGGCTGAAGTGTGAAGTTATGGTTGAATCCTACCTGTTTTGCTCTAGAACAGATCTGTTCAGTAATCCTTGAGTAGCCCTGTTTACTTCTGAATTGGGCCTTTAGTTCTCATTCACACCTGGTTTACTTTTTATTTTGGTTGGTTTATTCATTCTCATTGGTTGTATTTGGTCCCTATTTTTTCAACATATTTGTAATTATTAGTACTTATATTTTCTTTATATTATGATGTTATCCGTTGGTTTCGAGCTGTGTTAGTTTATATCCAGGCTTTATAGTACATAAAAAAGATTCATTATGACCACATGTGGACCCTTCCATTACTAAAATGTTATCAAAAGACCCAAAGGCTGTTTTTCCTGTTTGATTTGCAGAACCATTGGACGGGTGATTGACTCGCCTGTGTATAAGCCAGCAAACTTCAATAATTTAAAGTTTTGCAACTGTGATGATGTTTTTTCTCATGCTACACAAAGCTGAGCAACTATAAAGTACAAATGGTGATGTCCTGGAGTCTTGCACTTAGCTGTAATGAATAGGAATATAGACGAATAGGAAAGACACATCAACCTGTCACTGACTTGGCCCAGACACCGACAGCTGAGTGCCAGTGGTAGTTATGGTCACTGCTGTGGTCATAGTAACAAATTAACACACGTTCTGTTTTGGCCATTGGAGATTTTTTACCCAACCATAAAGTGTCTTTTTCCTATCACTACATTTATGTTTCATAAATTCTCCTAACCAGACAGAAATTTGTTATCTATAGGCTCAGATCAAGAAATTCAGCACAGTTTTATGCTGATGCTCATCAAACATTTGCTATGTTGTGTTTGTTTTTCACAGTTCAGAGGTGTTAAATCTTCTTGTCTTTTGTCCTGGTTTAGTATTGATATTTGTTCCTTGGTTTAAGTATCCCTCTGTTTCAGGTTACATTAAAATCAGCAAGACGTTATGCCACAGAAACCAATGAATATCCATATTAGGTTTACATCTGATTTAGAGGTGTTTACACGCTATGTAGACCTGCTTTAGGGCTATCCTATCTTCACTTGTATGTCTGCTCCAAAACTGAAGAAAATCGATTATCTCTCGCTCCAGTCAGTATAAACAGTCAACACTTGCTTTATGCTTATGTTCTCATGCACAACTTTGAGAGTGTTTTTTGGCACTGTTTAAGTGGTAAATCTTCTGTGATACTAGTAAGTCATTACCAGCACTGTTAGTTTGTTTGCCCTGTGTACATTCCTTATTGAGGGTCTAGGGGCAGTTGGTTTTTTCTTATTAAATTCCCACTAAGTGCCCCCACACTCTGACCAAAATAAACATGGCTGCTGTCATTTTGTCAGCAACTGTCTTCAGAGAGTAATATTTGAAACACCCCCCTGATCCTGCTGGCTTTTATATGGAGAATCCATCGTCATACCACAGGCATGAGCCATAAACATGTGGAGGCCTTTCAGAGACCAGGGGGGTGGAGGTTTGGGTAGAGGAAGGTGAACGAGGAGGGGTCAGCGCCACTCACTGGGGCTCCATACTCCATATTATTATTGTCATCTGGTCTGATCCAAGCAGGACCAAACCAAAGAGGCTCTTTCACACTCTCTGCTCCAACTGCATTTTACTGAAGACCCGTCGCCATGCTTGTTTAACTTTCTTGGCAAGTGTATGGAATAATAAAACCTTAAAAGCTTTGTATGTAACCCAGATAATATCTGCAGGGTGTAATGTGGCAGATTATCACTCCTGTCTCACACATAGAAGATTGTGGGTTTGATTGCTGAACCAGCTCAGCTCAGTCGTCTGGTCAAGGATGTGTATCCTTCTTGTGTTTCTGTAATCACTCAACAGTGGTTGTTTTTAATTAGTGTGATTACTGACTGATTGGCACATTCATAAGAAGTCAGAACCTTGAATAAAGTCAGATGTGATATCGTAGAATTATATGTACGGAGATGCTCGTAGCTGACCCTAATTTATCCCATAGCTTCTGGTCCAATCATCAATAATCCTACATGTCTACAGTGGGTGAGCAAAAGGAAATCTGTCCTACCCAGCTGTAAGTTCACCAAGTCCCAGTTCACTCTGCTGTTGTTTCCTTCAGCAAGAAACATTGCACTTTATATGATTGTGCTTGTGAAAGTGTTTGATTCATTGATGTAAACAACAAGGCATCTATATAAGTGCAATCATTTTACCTACTCTAATATACAGCCGTTGGCATTACTTGGCAACTTGTGGAATAGTTTGAACTTTTACTTTGGTTTTGTTATCCCCATTGTCAATTTAAGATACAGCAACATTAGCATCATATTCCTAATGCAATCCAGTCCAGGGAACTCTATAAACCAATATGGAATAGAGATTTGCCCTTACACCTGTTAAAACCAGTGGAGGGGGGCATTGTATAATGTTTAAGACCAACCAGATTTTGCACAGAACAAGGAATGTGTTCTTGTTCTCATGCCCCACAAATGAGAGCTATTTCCCCCTGCTGTGCTCACTACATGGCCTGATATTGCCCGTGACTCTGTGGGAGCCATAAAACGGACCTTCATTGAGGAACATTTGCTTGATGGGCAGTTTATGCCGTTACACCCTCTGATTTTTTACAGCACTCGAGACACGGCCTGGCTCTTTACAGGGATGGATGGCAACAGCTTGCGATGAGAATTTCAACCTACAATTCCAGTGATATATGGAGTTTTCACTGCTCTTTGTGTACTGCCAGATGCTGTCCACTTGTCAAGCGATGGAGATGGATATGCGTTTATTTTTATTCCAACTGGCTCAAATCTATACAATGAAGGATTTTGCTCAGTAACTTTTAGAGTGGCTATGTCTGTAAAGCTGAGATGAAAGCTGGTAACTTGGCTTTAAAATATTTCATTAGTGTGGATTTTGTTATATTATGATTCTACCGCACCCTTTACTGAGTGGGCCTGTGATGTATTGCGTGCTATATATTATATTGGATTCTTGTCTGAAGTGAGGTATTTCATAAATGGAATGGAGACGTAACTTTTATCTGTTTTCTGCTTCATTCCAATGGGATATATGAAGTGCTACTATCAGTGCTCTCCCCTCTGAGGTTTTTCACTTCATATGTAGATAACCTGAGCTGTCTCATTGCTCTGTCTGCCAGACCCTCAGTCTGCTGCCAGCTCTCCTGTGGGCTGCCTACACTTTCATCTCCACATCCACGGAGGCTGGCAGGACACCAAGACACCACCAGAGTGTGAGAAACACATCACCAATAAACAATAAACCAGACCTCACAAGCAGAATAAGTCACCACAGCATCCACACTTTGCCTGTGTCTTTGCCTGTCTCACAGTCCAGTCACACACTTCTGCTCATATAAGGAGCTGTGCTGTTGGGAGACAATGGGCAGGATGTATTCGTGTGGCGCACATTGTTCAAATCAGACTTGTGTACATTGTACTATTATTCTTTTTTCTTCAGCGGTCTGGCTGGAGGAGCAAAGACAAAAGCAAAGGCAATGAGGGAGCATGAGCACATGTGGAGCACAGTTGCATTGGCACAGCTTCACCACAAGCCCCTCACCTCACCTTACTGTCTGCACACTTCTCTCACATTTCTGACCAACCTCCTCACAGACATCTCAGCTTTTAATTAGCGTTGATGCGGTGGGAGGTTGTGGTCGCTGACCCTCTCATGTCCATTGAGTGTGGACACAGAGAGCAGACATGCAGACAAAACAAAACACAAGTATAGGCCTGCTGCCCTCGGCTGTCTCAGGGTGTCTGTGTTTTTCTGTGTGTGTGTGAACTCCAACAAATACAGGGCCATGCAGACTAACAACACAGCTATTACTGCACAAAGTAAAGACCAGCGCCAACTTACATGTTTGCAGCATCAAAGAGAGAGGAGGCACATACCTCAACAAAAGACACTGACATGTTTGTGAACACATCATGCAGAGCATGACCTGTTGTCAGTCCAAACACAGGTTTATGAGTAAAGGGTTGGACAGAGTTCTGAAATTAAATTGTTCTTGACAAAATCCCTTAAGTATGTTGTGCCTGTATGAACATCTACATCATCAGGTGAATCGGCAAATCCAAACACATGAACTAGCAACATTACATTGCCCCATCTACAACCCACTTGTGTACTTCAGAGAAACCAGTAATCAGGATATGGGCATGAAGAAGAATGGAGAAAAATGACTAAACTAACTAAAAAAACAAAAAAACAAAAAAACCCAAACCAAACCAAAACAAAAGAAAACAAAACAACTAAAAGTCCTTTGACAATTTGCATCCTCAACCTCCTGCCATAAGATTTAGTTCATGTATGTTGTATTTCCTCATGCCATAATAGCTGAATTGCCCTTATATCACACAGAAGGTGATGACCCTCAGTGACTGCTGCAGACATGATTGAGTGGTTAATGTCCTAAAACCCCATCCTAGGCAGGTACCATATCAAATCCCTTCAAACATAAATACACTGTCCCGCTGGGTGGCAGGGTCCTGGACTGTGATCCCAACAGGCCTTGAGACAGTTCTTTGGGATTAGTGGGAGCTTAAGTCTCCCTTTGATTTGATTCCTGTCTCCTGGCTTTCTGCTGCATCTTTGACAGATGCTGCTGCCTTCTGGACTACACAAAGCGCTCATCGGCAAGGTGAGACCTCGAAATGACCATTGAAATTGAACTGTAATCACATATGCTGCTAAAAACAACAAGAAAATGTCTGCCATATGCCCTAAAGTCCCATATTGGAGTCGAAAGAGGGATTATTGTCAGGAGTGCTGGAGCTGCCTCTTATTGCCCATGTCTGTGATCAGATCTGTCAGAGCCTCTCAGCTGTCTGTCTGCCCGCTGTTTGACAAGTGTTTGATGCAGCCCAGGCCTAAAGAGGATCAAGTCTTTCCTGAATTGGCTTTACCTCACTCTCCGTGCAACAGGAGATCTGCTAACACATCAAACACACCCCTCCCCCGTACTCTTTTCTGCGCATCTCTGTGAACTAATAAACTATTTTTATCTACCAAACATGTGACGTGCTCTGGACCCTCAAAAGCGGGACATGGCGACAGGGCCCCGTGAGAGTTAGCAGAACAATCAAAGATAACAATAAGCGCCGCTCGGGCTTGGGTCGCTCATCACTGGACATCGCACAGGGATTGGAGCATGATCCGGATGGCCCCTGTCTCTGTTTGAGTGTCTAAGCCCGCCTGACTTATTGTGGCTCCCCTCTTGTTAGGGTCTGGGTCACTTTCGAGACAGTTGTGCACCACTTTCAAACATGCAAGGGATTTCCTCCTTGAGTTTCCTAGTAAAGAGAGGGCGGGATGAAAGGACTTTTGCAGAAATGAGATATAAAGAAGGAATCATGCTGGACAATTTCCTCCCATATCCAGCCCCGTTCCTATTTGGACCCACAGAGACATGGAGGATGTGGGCTACGTGTATGTGTACTCCGAGTGGCATGCAGCTCGTGTGTGCAGGACGTGACAACTTTGTGGATTTCACACGGTCACCTTGTGTCTCATTAAGCCATAACGTAATTACTAGACAGGTTTATGCTGCTGTGTGAACACTCACATACCAAAGTGTTGAACTAGAGCCTTGTGCTATTTGCTCTTATGTGTGCACATATAGTTTACTTGACTGGCAAAGTGTTTGTATAACCTCACCTATTTTTACCCCTTTACGCCATAGGAATGCAAAAAGCCCCCTACTCAGGCCAATCCAACTTATTGCGTGCCCCTCATGGCTGTGTTAACAACCATTTTATTCCTCTCCATAAACTGGGGTGGGGTGCATTAATACAGGGGATTGTTGCAGAAGAGCTAGGGGCAGTGGAGGCATGTGAGCCAGGTAAACCTACCAGGACAGGCCTCCACTGGGGGCTAACCCACGTCTCATCCAATCTCTCTGGAATCTGATAATTCACGTTCAAATATCTGTTTAATAGTGGTGTGATTAAGGGACACAGTGTGCTTCTGCAGAGTGTTATGTGAGATATTTTGAAGATGATTTTGTAAACTAAACACATTTTTATTGTTGAATAACTTTAAAACATCCCACCCTACTTCTGTCCCTTATGACGCTCATTTGGATTGAGTTTCATATTTTATGACTTCTTTTCATATGGCGAGTTTGTGTTGTGATTACTTCCTCAGACTACGTGCACAAATGACATTTTATCAAAAGTTAGCATTTTAGCTCAGCACTCCCCCTTGTAAAAGTTATACCATACCATTATACTGCTGGGTTGACCTGACTGACCTAAAGACTGGTCAGAAAAAAACATCATGAGATGATTTTTGTCTTGGTCTTTCTTGATATAGTCTTGTTAGCAAACACAAGCAGATTCATTTCATCATCTTTATATTATACACTTATCTGAAAACAAGATGAATGACAATCTTGACTCTCTGATACACTTCCTGGTTTTATGGCACTGCATATGGGAACTATAATGCAGATCAAAGCCTTTATAGAGATCCTATCAGGAAGTGGAAGCGATGCAAATCAAAGTGGGGAGCTTTTGTACTTTCTATTTCCCAAACAGAGCTCACATCTGTACTTACTTCCTTGTGATGAATCCGCTACTGTATATTTTGCCCCACATGTCGACCACATTTTTATTCTGTTGCAGTTCATCTCAACTCAGAACAAATGCAAACACAAATCGTGAATAAGAGGACGTGTGCCTTGCTATGGGAAGTGCTTTTTTCTCATCAGAATCGAAACACAAAATTAAGCCATTCATTAAAGCCATCTAAAGCTAATTATGGCTTGTTCATCCAAGTAGCCGTGAGGCAGGAGGGCTTCCATATACTTAGGCCCAGATGTGTGGATGAGTCAGTGGGGAGATAGCGGACAGCAGAGACGAGTATGTGGTTCTTGAGTGAACACTAAAAACTGAATTATGTTCTCTGCCTGGGCGGTTGACGTTATACCCACAACATCATCAGATTTGGAAAGTCACGACAATATAGGGGGAAGGTGGATAATGATTGCTTACAAATGCTGCTGTATTTCTCACTCTAAGTTTGGTACACTTTTTCCAGACTCAAATTGTATTCGTATTATGACATGAAGTCAGAGAAAACTAATTGAATAGGCAGACACATATAATGCAGTCTAGTGCTTGGAATCCATAGGCAATCTCAATATAGTATTTGTGCCACTCCCATAGCTGAAAACATACTGCATGGAAGCAGATAATTTACAAAGGTAACGCCAGAAGATAAAAGCCAAATGTACCATTACAAACCACAGTATGTTTCTAATTGTATCTATAAATAAAAGAGCACCAATATTTATGGATTTTATTACTGTTGATGGCAAAAAGCGAATAAGATGAAAAACTGCAAATGATTTTTTTTTTCATTACAGCACTTCAAGGTGCACTTGAACTATGACAAATATTGCTTCTGATTCCTCTAGAGGGCAACACTGTGCAGTAAATAATACGTCTAAAAGCTACAGTCTTTTTTGAAGTATTTTTGGCAGCCCTGAGTGGAAGTGGGGAACTGTAAAAGCTGGCAGGATGTCAATGCCCAGAATGAAGCTCACGTCATACAGTTTAACTCCTCAGTTCTCCTTCACAGCGTCTGGTACCCCCTCTAGACAGTTACAAATAATGGCTGAACCGCCCACCACAATGACCAGAACCCATAAATGGCTAAATGTTGTTTTTTATTACTTTCTGAGCTCCATTCAAAATTATTGCATTCAACATGATGCCTTTTTTTTCTGATAAAATATTATTTGTTAAATATAAATCTTGCCTTGTTCAACACTAGAGGTGGAAGAAATGGCCTTGATTACTTGAAATCACTTGACAAAATGTTTGTTTTTGTGTACTTTTCGCATAAGCTTAGAATTATTATATTGTTATACTATACAAATTATGAATAATATCAACTACAACTGCTTCCACTTGTACATTTTACTACATACTCAATATACTACTTATTCCAATACTACTTGCACTATTTCTGGCTCTGGCTTTACTACTTCCATTTCTAGTACGACAATCATCTTATTAAAAAATAACATATTTACTGTTGCTACTTATGTACAATATAGTAAGCAATGTTTTCCTTTGTGAAATTATTGTAAATATTTTAGAACATATTTACTATAGTAAGTATGTTCTTGCCTGTTATCTATGTCATGTTTAGGAGGAGCAGGTAGGGCACTTGTTTCGGCTGAAAGACAATCACTTAATGTAGAGCTCTGCAGCTGTGTATTTTCAGGATTACAGTATCATGTTGACATGCCAGGATCAAAGTGCAGCATGTAATCCAGAGAAATCCTGTCACAACTTTCCAATTACAAATCTGACCCAGGACCAGGCGGCAGTAGCTTCATGAGCTGATTTTTAAGTCCTAGTAGGACGAAGGTTTCCAATATTAAAACAGTGGTGGTAAAATAAAGGTGTGATTGATGGCTGTTTCCATCTGGAATCGGGAATAGCTTTTGGAAAAGGAACTATAGAATTCATCTTATCAAGTGTCCACACATGGTTTGGACTTTCTAATTTGAATGCTGATTGGTAGAATGTACAAGAGACGTTTGTTAATTCTGGCTTGTTACAACAGCCATGAAAGTTGATATTTGTGAATTAGAAGACTTTTCAAAAAGTCTGAGGAATGATCTTTAGTTGAGATGGGAGTATTTTACAATTCCGCTCTAAATAATTTTAAGTCAGTCCAAGTAAATTAATTGAAAGTAAGATTTATCCCAGTGACCACAGTGAGAGTGCAGTAGCAAGAACTTGTGTGGAATTTTTAGTTTTGCCACAAGTCCAACCCAAAGTTTGAGTGATGAGTTCTAAAGTTCAAGTTGGATCACAAGTGCGGTTTAAATCCTGCTGCTTAAAGTGAATGACCTATATTTGAATCAAGACACTCATCAAAAACTTCCCCATAACTTCTGCTGCCACTCATTATAACATTTTATGAATTTAAGTCATTAACCAAATCCATAAACCAGCTTGAATGTTCTGAATATGTTGCAAAGCCATTTACTGTAAATGTCTGAGCAGTCTTGTAGACTCTGTCTGAAGTCTATGCCTGTTCCTCGCTGCTGCAGTTGACCTTCTCCAGAAGAGAAAAAACATGCTGTCTGAGTGGACCATCAGTTGTATTAATCACCGTCTCGGTTATGCATGTTTTGCTAGGACCTCTCTGCTTAGAGACACTAATCTCCTGCTTGGGTTTTCGCTTTTACTTTCTGTTAGGGAAATGGATCTTCAAAAATACCAGCAGCAATCTGACCTGCTTTTGTAATCTGTGGGCAACTTCTCGAAGAGGTCACCGATGAGAAAATAATGACCAACTGAATCCCTACATTAGCTTTTTAAATTGGAATGTGTATGTTTCAAATCATTCGCGCCTCACCATGCTGAGATAGTAAGCAGAGCATAGGGAAGGCGAGGGACAGAATGAAGGAGTGAATGAACGGTCTAATCCAGGATAACCTTGTTAGGGCTAAGTGACGCTGTGCAGAGGGCTTTTGTCAGCTGGTTGGCAAGATGAGCTTCTTGTAAATGATTGTCCTCACTGTCAAAAGCCTGATTTGGTTTTTCCGACATCTGACGTCTGTTTTTGCAAAACTCTCTTTTCCAAGTGGAAGAAGAAAAACTTATATTTTTGATTAAATGAGGGGTGAAAAGTTGAATCGTACAGTACTGTAGGTCAACCATCAACAACGCACGCCTCCGCCTGTCTGCTTTTCATATTAAGAATCAGATCTCTCTTCTGTCAAATCAGGCACGAATACGAATTTTAGTACTGTCATACTACTCATACAAGAAATATGTATTCATTGAATTGAATTGAATCAATTGAATAATCTCCATATCCCAAGCTAGCTAGCTTGAGTTTACACAGAAGAGATAGTCTTTTCAATGTAATGTGTGCACTTGAGCAATTTAGAGTCACCTGGTCTCCCAACACAACTCCGACATCTGTCAAAAGACCCACAGAGACCCCACTAAAACAAAGAAACCATGTAGTCAGACCATGCAATGATGATTCTGAAAACACCAAAATGTTACTTACTTTTGTAGTGCAAGTATAGAATAAGCTTGCTCTCCTGTGGCAAATTTCTCCATCCCACTGGTGCAATTTTAAGCCCTTATAAAATGCCTTAACTGCCATTTAAAACTTTGGCCAATGCCTTAACCTATGATGGGTCTCTTGAGGTCATACCACTGTATCCCAATTCTAAACAAGTGAAAACAGTAGCCCTACTGGACGGTATTGTCTAATGTAACCTACTCCGCCGGTGTGCTAGCTGTTCATAGTGCACGAGCCGGCCCTTCACAGCGTTATAAATGTATGTGTGAGGAGGCCCTTAATGGCTGCTAATCCAATTTCTTTCACTGAAATCAAATCTCCCTGGCGCCAGTACTTCTCTCCTTCCCTCACAAATAATGGCCTCCATTTTGGCCTGTTTATGAATGCAACGTACCGCCAAAAACTCCAGCTTTAGCCCTGAAAAGTCCCTCCGAATCTTCTCCAAAATTATTCAGATTTTTACCACCTTAACCTCATTCGGCCCTAAACAAAAAAAAAAAAAAAAAAAAAGGGATTATTAATTGATCGCCCGCATCAAGTATAGGCTTTGGGAGGTAACGGGAGAGTATAGAATCCCTTTTACCGTATGTCTTAATGTCTTCTTGAGGTCAGCCATTGATTTTTTACAAACCACAAGCTATGGAGATAAGATTAGGCCTCCAATCCATGCGCTGCCGCTGGAGCCGTTAGTGGATGAAATCACTTGGCCCCAGCCAACAGTAGCTGCACTGCTCTCCTGTATTAGCAGGTCAAGGCTATTGTCATTATATTGTAACTATACTCTGCGCACTGCCAGTACTTACTGCCAAAGTCTTAGTGAGGTGTGGTTGAATTATGTGATTTTATGTTTTATTTATTAAAAAAATTAAAAATAGAGGTCAGTATGGGTCAAGGGTTAATTGATTAAATCTATTTCATTACAAGCAGCAATAGTAGGACATTCGCATACCCATGGATAAGACAGGTTATAGGAAATTTTAAATAGGTGTACCTACGTTTTGGGCTCATGTGGAGCTCATCAGAGCTCTCAACCATCCAGATAAGGAGAGACAATTTTGAATCCCAGTACATAATCAAAACCCAATTTTACTATTATTGCAAACCAACCTGCATGTGTGCTGCTGTCCATTCACTGTGCCACATTGAAGTAATTAAATACATTATAATATATTATTATATATAATATATAATTAAATATATTCAATTCTTTAAAGAGTTAGTGCTTTGCAAATGTTGCCAAGCACAATATTCATGAAACAAAATACTGGAATGATGCCACACCAAGGTCATTGTACTGAATCAATAAAAGCAATCAATTAAAATGGGTTCATTATTTTTTTTCAGTTTTGTCGTAGTATACCCTTGTTATATGCCAGGTTATTGTTTTGATTTAGATGCAACCTTGTGGAATGAGTATTTACCCCTGAACCGGTCAACTCACAACACTAGATTCCCTTATGCAGTCAATTTGTACTTTATATTTTGTACATCTTTGCACTTCTGGTTTGGTTGATAAAATACCAAGCCAGCTTTTGAACCAATCTGAGACAGTTGCCTAAAGCTTGTGCATATTCTTGAGCTGGGTCCACTTTTCCAAAACAAAGATATTAGCTCTGACACAGATGAAGAGGGCTTTGGCTTTGGCCTTCTTTCCACTGGGATACACAACTGACTGATTATCTTCCAGTGCATCAGTTGGACCAGTCGTTACATTCACGTCCCACGGGGAGGTATTACTTTGGTCTAATAATATGATATGTATAATAGTGCTTAACTCTCACTTGGACATCTACTATGCTGTGTTATTGCTGCGAGCCACAGATAGCAGTGTCAGTGAGAAAGAAGAGCATGCTGAAGTAAGCTGGTTGGCTTTGAAGGGATATTAAGAATTGTCCTCCATTGTGCATGTTGACTTAAATATGATTTTGCTTGCTAGTGTGCATGCTGCAAAGATTAAAATGGGCAGTATTTCTCAAGTCCTTTTTTGTGATTTAAACTTTACAAAAGTCATTAATAAAGAAAGCTGTCACAACCAATATGCAAAATTCCAAGTAATTAAAAGCCCCTCCTCAAACTGCCACTTTCACGTGCTGGAGTGGGTTGAGTACCCAAATGATCCTGTGAGCTCTGTTGTCAAGGGGTTTGTGCCCCTGGTATGGTCACCCATGGCAAACAGGCCTGGGGTTGGTGCTTGTCAATGAGGGTCTGGTCGGTGGGCCTTCCACCATGGGGCATGGCTGAGCCCAGTCTGAAGGAGTGGCATCGGGCTGTCCTCCCGTGGACTCACCACTTGCAACCGGTACAGAGAGATCTGGGGGGAGGCAAAGGCAGGGGCTTCGACACCTGGATCTCTGGACATGGAAACTGGCACTGGGGGCATGTTGCTGGTGGGGCAGGAGCCACAGCTTGGGCGGGAGGTTGAGCATCACCTCCATGCACAGTTTGCCCTCTGGAACCCAACTCCTGGATTTGGGTTGCGGGTGGGGGATCTACACTTCTCTGGCATTGTCCACAGGGAGAGGTGACGGGCTGGTGTGGGCTTGGCATCCAGCAGCGTCTCTGAGGAGGTGTTGTAGGCATATCTCACCAAGAGGAGGCCCCAAGGAAGACCCAGGACACACTGGAGGGACTATGTCTCTTGGTGGACTCTGGAAGTCCCTGTTTAGACTGCTGCCTCAGTGACTCTGCCCCAGATAAGTGGAAGGAAAAGCAATGGATAGATAAAGACCCTGTACCCTGTATTTGAGCAAAATTCGTCTTGCCACAGTACAGCTATATTGTATAAGCAGCTTTTGAGGTCAGCTGCATGCTTTTTGCTTCCAAATATAAAGCGTTTTATTGTTTGATAATCAGGACGTGCATGTTAGCATTTTACTTGTTGTTAGTGCTACCATGATGGCAGAACTCCACTCTGGTCTCTTATAAACTCATCACAGTGAATTATTAGGATGCTCGGAATACATAAGGTAAGTGCAAACCGTAGTTTGCAGTGGTCCAAAAAATGGGGAAAAACTACATTTTTAAGCCATTTTTTAAATCAGGTACAGTGCTTTTAAGTACTTTTTAGTTATCAAAAGATACTGATCACAAATTTATTTAATGCATGCCTTTAAATCATATCGTATACAATTCTATATTATACTTCATATATACTTCATGTTGCAGCATGTCACTGAAGCACATTTCTAGTTTGTGAATTTTGTTCACCAGCAACAGAAATAAAACTGATTCAGAATTTGTTCTTCGATACATTCTGGTTTCTATGTAAATGCTCTTTCAAATGAGCCAAAAAACTCATTTACTCTGTTTTATTCGATTTTCAAGTTTTTTAGGGGCTTTATGGAAACAACCATAATTAACTGCCTTAACTTTGAACTAGCGATTATCTAGAAGAGTTCCATTCCCTGCACATGCTAATGAATGAGAATCCACAAAGGTCAGGTCTGACAGCAGTAAACACCTGACCACAAAACTCCACATTGATTTCAATTCTGGGTTTTTTGTTTGTTTGTTTGATTGTCAAGCTGGCAGGGTCGATTGTATCAAAGAAAGAACAAAAACCAAACATTATAAAATTACAGTTTGCTGTTGCCAGAATGGAAAGCTCGTGATTTTTCAGATAAAACGTGATTGTTCATTGAATGGCTTTTGACTGCGCCAGATGTGTCGCACAACAATGGACGATAATACATAGAAAAAAGAAAGAAACCAACTTTGCATTTCCAAGCCCAAATTGTACTTTCTTAAGGATTTATGAATTTGTTCTTGTTTTGAAAGCTATAGCGATGACTTAATCATTTCTTTCCAGGCAAATTAAACTGTTTCCTCTGTGAACTCTGGTAATCAGCCTAAGTGATTACACGCTCATAAATACAGTATGAGATGATGAAAGCTGAGCGTGTGCTGCCCCAAGGGAAGACCAAATGAAACCTCTTCTGCAGATAGGACAGAGCATCTCCACATATCACATACAGGGACATGGGCTTGAATATAGAGTATGGTTGCCCTCTAGCTGTCAGCATTAAGAACTTATGCTTATGAAATATTAGGAGAGTCTGTCTGAGCAAAAACACTTTCATAGTTGGGATTTTTCAACATGACTAATATTGTGACAGTACGTTGTGCATATATATATATATGAGATTTCCCTACTTTGATCTCATCTTCATCACGCGATTTTCTAATGCAGTAATGTTTTAAAAAGAGTCCACTTTATTGTTAACAATAGATAAATGTATTACCCCATACATAGTTTTAGTATTACGTAGACTGAAAATGCATTGAAGTTTGTCCAATTATTTTTTTTTTATGTGCACAATGATATTTCTTGGTAGTTGTCTGTTGCATGCAAAGAGAAAAGATTTGTATTGCCTGTGACCTGAAATCGGTGTGCTAAACTCTATCTGCCCTTTGCACTGGGGCTCCTGAAAAACTGTCTTCCCTGCTGTTCACATATGTTGGCAGCTCTCTGACAAAGAGAGAAAAAAAGTGCATTACTGATCTCCTGCCCAGTCCTGGACTAGCCAGGAACACTCCTGTTTAACCTAACCCTCATAAACACAACCTTGTGTCCAAGAAATGTCCCAGCAGGACTTCACCCACCACACTATGTTTTTACAGCCATCAGTGTAATTCATGGAGAGTTGATTGCTCTCTAATGCATGTTTGTGGGTACCTAGCAACACTGTTTTGATAATTACATCCTTAAAATAGTAAGGAGAATGTTCTAAAATTACAATTTTACCTCAGTTAATCTTCTTTTACCTCAGTTAAAAACGAAGTATTAAAGTTCTGAATAGAGGAGATATATAAAGGAGATATATCCTAAGCTGTGTGCAAGAAAGTCTTTGATGTTATAGCATTGCTTGACAGACTCCAATAAATGCAACATGCTTTGATTTATAAAAAAGAATTATTCACTCATCACTTTTAATCGTGACTTTTTCAGTGGCTAATTTTCAAACAGACCACTGGGCATTCTTCTGTGGCTCTCACTGCCATAGCAGCCTATGTGAAAGCAATTAGTGATAATGTTGGATTTTACACAGTGTTAGCGGGTTTTCGTGAGAGTAGCAGCTTGAACAAGTGCAGTAATAGCAGTGAATGAGGCAGCAGTTCCTCCTCAGCGAACCATAGCACGGCCTGTTCTTTGAGCTCTACAGCAGGATCCAGATAGCATCTCATCATTCAAGGCCTTCTCCACTTTCCCCCATTAGACTTTCTTTTCCTTAAATTCCCTCACACTCTCTCCACCTCATACACACACACACACCTCGTTATCTTATTTGTGGCCTTGGCAGCCAGATTGTTGCCTTGTGGTTCAGTAGCCTGAGTTCTCTCTGTCATAGAGAAGTATGGCTGCACATCAACCTCCACCACACAAGCTTCCATGAGAGCAGGAAGTCAGTTCCCAGCATGCTTTGCCCTGTCTTAGTGAAACCTGGGGTGTATTAACCTTGGGCTGGGGGACATTTCCAAGTTGGAAAAAAAGTTATGCAACTTCCCAGAGTTATCTCCGTTTTCCGCTGCACAGACAGTGAAGAGTGTTGGTGTCAGGAGACATTTGTTTGAAGTGAAGCTTTAGCTCTGAGTGTTGCTACAGAACATAAATGACAAAAAAAAAAAAATTTTTGTTGTTTTTGTTTTATTTTTTTCTGACATGGTCATTATTGTGAAAGTCTCACAACTGGACAAATAAAACACTATCTGACATTGGTAAAGCCTTTGCTGTCAAACTGCAACTGTAATCCACAACTCTTGATGATTTGCTAACTGTCCTGTGTTTCTCTGTCCACAGGGGGCTCGGGGAAGCACCCGTCCAAAGAGGAAAAGAAGAAGAAGAAGAAGCAGAGACTGCGGTTTCGGGCTCACAACCAGCACACTGACCACTTGGCTGCAGTTCGCTCCAGTCAGTGAGCAGTGAACAACTACAGACTACCCAAATACTATAAAGAAGAACCAACGCAAAGCTGCTAGCCACTGCTGCACCCATATCCTGTCTGACCACAAGCCCCGCCTCCTGCCCTGGGCCACCCCACTGCCTATAGGACACTAGGTCACTCCAGTATTTATCTCTAATGTAGGATATCACTAAAATGTGCTTCACGCTGCTTTGTCCAGTCGCAGTGACCAACCAGGTGACCTTCGTCCAAGCCCGTCCCCCTGTTCCATCACCTTGTCGTGGGCCTTTTACATTGTCATTAACCGTCCAAACTTGATGAAAGGCATAGACTTTGCAAGCTGTGGGAGAGAAGGTGGGCTGAGATGAGGGCGAGGAGGATGACAAACAAGATGGCGGATGAAAGGGCAACCAGAGATTTGGCTAAACTAGAGCGATGCTAAAGGACTGAAAAGGCATCTCGAACTTAAAGAGACTTTTTATTTATGTCAAAGCTCACCTTCCCTGTAGACAACGATGTGGAGACAGAGACCATTCCCATGTGAGGCCTTTTATGTTATGTACATTTTTGAGAGAGTAATATTAAAAATAAAAATTACCATGCATAGATGCAAAGTATTTTATTCTCAGCACAAATTGTTTACGTTCTGACCGCTTTATGCTCTAACTGTATAGTGTGGATAAAAAAGAATTTAGTTGTCCGACTAGCATGGCATAAACATGACTTGTACATAGTTTATCTAATAATAAAAGCTTATTACTGTATTTTCAGTATTGACCAGTTCACCGTTCTAAATGTTTTAGAGATAACAAAAAAAGGTTGTAATACCAAGCTACAGATTAAAAATGTTAAAAAATATAACCACCACATAACTATTCCATTTATATGGTATATATTTGATTTATTTATTAATTCTATTCTATTTTGTACTTTTTTTGTTCAGTGAAAGTTTTGCCTCATGCTGTTACTCTTATATGCTGAAATATTCGTTGACTTCCTTATACCAGTGCATATCTTTAACAAGTCTGACGTCACAGTGAGTGATTTATTTGACCTCATCTACTGATTTCAATGTGTTGAAGAGTTAAAAATAAGACAGACTTATTCATGTTCTAGGTTTAAAAATTAGGACTGAGTAAATGTATGGTCATAGGACTGCATATGTGTACATGTGTTTTATTAAAAAACATTGTGACTGTACAAGAGACCCTTTTATTCTTATTGTCTACTACACTCAAATGGTGCTATTTGGGTTTCATGTGAAGAATGCCCTTTAGGCACGAAAAGCATTGCAATTCAAGCATTTGGTGAAAGCAGTCCCCATGAGCCTTATTAAAGCAACTGAGATGCATTTTATTTATAAAATAATTTCTGAAGTGGTATATGGTATTTGTGTCCCTCTGGCAGTGTATAATGGTGATTTCATCAACATTTGTTAAATCCATCTCATACAGAGTATGGCACAGTGCTTGCTCCAACCAAAGGATTGGACACAGTCTATTGGGTTTTAACAGAGTGTGTGACGGCAGCTCAAAAAGGGGCTTTAATTCTCAGTGATGTAGTCAGCTTCGTGAATGGCACCAAAGCAACCATTGTGGCCTAGTTACACTCTGGCCCAGAAAATTGACCCGTTTTGCTTTTGTGTTTGTCAATGGTTGGAGAAACCTTAATGGAAGATGTGTCACAGGGCAGCTGTGGCCAAGAAGTTGGTTACCACCACCAGATGAATGAATAAAGCATGATGGCTTCACAGCAAGAAGGTTCCTCTCCCGGGCCGTCCGTGGCCTTTCTATGTGGAGTTTGTTCCTCGCTGAGTTTCCCCAGGCTCCCCAGCTCAACATCTGGAGATGGGTCCTCAGATGCTGCACCCACTACCCCTGAGAGGTTTCCCCAGCCATATTGAAGTATGAGTCAAATGCAGGGGACAATTTTTTCTCTAGGGACAATAAAGTGTACCTTACCTTACCAAAAATGTATAAAAGTGCTTTCATTTAAATATAGAATATTTTTGTAACTCTAGCAAACCAACAGATGCACTATTGGTACCATTTTAGGCCTCTAACTGGGTCTACTGAGAAGAAATTAAGACTGGAGTGGCCAATAAAAGCAGGCATAGATGCACTTGGTCCTAAGTTTTTAAAGGCATCTGCTGCTGGTTACGACTTAATGAACGAATCACAGATGTCATCCACAGTGGGCCAGACTATCAATGCTCCAGACTCGACAGGGATTAGACCTAAAGAGCAATGGCACTGAAGTGGATTCATTAAGCTCGGGACCACCTTTAAAGACCCACATTGTGCTGTCTGCAACGGAAAAATAAAAAGAAAGACACAGAACCGCTGCTATTTTATCCAACTACCTTTGCCTCCTGACCAATGGTTTTGCTGGAGAAGTGTCTGTGTTGTCAAGAGGGTTAGCATTCGCTCACACATCACAGGGAGCAGCTAAACCACTTCTGTAAACGGCGTATGTGCGCTGCACTGTTTGTGCTGCATGCGGTTAGGTGGCTCAGACGAGATCTCCCTTTTAATCTAACAGCCAGCATTTTCATTAGGCCCGGGTGAGTCCTATTATTAAAACCTGCTTCAAAGGCAAAACAAGTGAAACCACAAACAGGAAATGACCCACTGGGCTCTGAACCGTACTGTATAGATCAGTGATAGTCTTAAAGTAGCTTGTTATGAGTACATTGGCAGCGCTGTGTGCAATGTCAGTGAGACCTTTATAGTTAGGGCTGGGGTGCTGTGACACATTTTCTCCAGGGCAAATGGAAGCTATGACTTGGTGGGATAAATAGCCATGTCCAAGATTATAAAACTTGTCATGATCTGCACTGTATAATAATCATATAATATAATAACCATATAATGAGGTGTCACTTGCCATTTCTTTTGAAGGATATATGGAAACACTAATCTGGTTTAGCCATAAGGTTTGGCACAGTTCAGTAAGAAGAACATACTGGTGTTATCTGTCAAATATGGACCATCGCACTTCAAACTAATCAGACAAATTGTTGCATTACTAAAGGATTTTGATCATGAGACAAAATAATAATAATAATAATAATAATAATAATGTCTTACACTTGTAATGTGCTTTATCAAAGCCTCTCAAAGCGCTACACTGAGGTCATTATTCATTCACTCCACACTTGGTGATGGTAAACTACTGTTGTAGCCACAGCTGCCCTGGGGTAGACTGACGGAAGCGAGGCTGCCAGTTTGCGCCATCGGCCCTCTGACCACCACCGATCATTCACACACACACTCCACTTTCGTACTAGGCAATGTGGGTGAAGAGTCTTGCCTAAGGACACAATGACAAAACTTGGTCCGAGCTGGACTCGATCCTCCGACCTTCGGGTTGGGAGAAGAACGCTCTAACCACTGAGCCACTGTCGCCCCAAAATAAAATACTCCCCTTATTTCTGAAACAATTAATAACAAATGTAAATGCACATTTTCACTGCAAGTGAAGTTGCTATACAAAACCAGCAATTTACCAAAAATAAACAGGCTTTTTAGTAAAAATTAATTGTCCATGGCTGTGGTTTGATTCAGACCATGGAGGGCCTTCATCCCATTCCTTCTGTTGAACCTGCACAGTATGCTCCAGTGTGCACTGCTTAAATGAGTTTTTCCTTCCTGAATGGCAAATGGACAATATTTATGAGCCTCTGTCTGAGGGGTTAGTAGCAGCAGGTGCGGTAGGTTTTATCACCACACATAACACGGAGCAGACCAACCTGCAGCTCACCCTATGGGTGCTATAAGCAGATAGGAGTCATATTCAGCATGACTTTTTCACTTTTGGAGTTCACACAAAGCTATTGTCCTCGTTCAGCTGAGGTGCAGAACATAACAGCTCTGTCGTACTTTTCAGGATGTGACATGCATGTGCTTTATGACCTCTCCTGAATCAAACTGCTCTACTTAAACATATTAATGCTTACAGGCTGCCCAAATATTTCCTTTCCTGCTACGAGAGCCATGGGCACAGCCATTATATTGGACTCAGGAGCCAGCTGGTGAGGACAAATCCACAAGGATTTCTGCTCTCCCCCTTTAGACTGCTGGCAGCCCTGCTCCATTCATTCAGTTTTATATGTGCCTAGTAGCCGTGTTACTACCGGTTTCAAGGGAGAATTAATAGAAAACAGGTCTTATTAAAGTATATTAAGAGCAGTAGAAGTGGATATAATGTACCCAGTTAGGACCCAGTAGGCCTGTATCTGAACTGAAACTGACATGTGTGGCTTCTACAAGAAGGATATTTCTCTGTGCCACTACAGGCTCCAGGGGGGCTGTTCACTTAAGCCGAGAGGTGCATTGTGGGTAAGTAGATTTTTACTGGGTACTGCAGGGGGTAAGGAATGTTTGTCTTCCTCCCACTCATTCAGATCAGGATTATGCTTTGCCATGCATCCAAAGCCACCTTTGACACCACTTGGAGGGTCTGTGGAAGAAATACCAAATCTCTTATTGCCCTAATAAAGATTGTGAAGATTGCTCCCTCTGGACATAGCAAAAGCAGAGTTGAAAGGTGGGTTCGTCTCAGCCCATGCTCCCCCGTACACATGCGAGTGGTGGAAATGTCTTTAATCTGTGCTATAGGTCTTGATCTCAGCGCTCGTCTTGTGTCTATATGTGTGAATGACTCACAGCTTTTGCCCTGGAGTGTGACCTGTGCTATAGGCTCACACTAGCTGGAGAAAGTGGTGACTAAGCTGTCAATTAAAGTTTAGTTGTTTTTTTTTCAATTACTTTGACAAACATGACATTTGCAAAACAGCTCACACAGAATCCTAATGCAGTTTTGCATTCAAAACTGATCAGTCATTTTCCAAAAGAAGGTTTTACCAACAAAACTCAAACTTTGTTCATGTGCTTTTCTGTGCTCTTTCATTCATTTGACACTGCAGCTCAAAAGCTTTAGTTATGCTCTCGGGGAGCACAGGCAACCACTCGCAGATGTGCTTTTTTGTCCCAAATCAGTTAATATATTTAAAACATTTTTGTAAAAAATATAATTGAAATAAATGTGTACACTGGATTTTATGGTATTTTACTGTATGTAAATACTGAGAGATGTCAGAATAGCAAATACATCACAACCGCTTTTACAATATGTAATGTATTCTTGAAAATCAGTCAAGACATTTCCACTACATCTCACATCTCACTGGATATACAGTATACTGTATGGTGTCTCTAATCACATACTCTGTGCTCTGCTGAGACCCTTCTCCCTGTTTGACTTGTGTGTGAAATCCTTCATTGTTAGATTTTAGGTGCTCACAAATTGTATATATATTTTTTTATTGTTATGTTTGAGCTTCTATCCTGAAAAGGACAGTGTTTGAGCCAGTGTCCTTAATGAGATGAGAACATGCCTGTAGTAGTGGAAAAACAAAGTGAATTCAATGATCATGTGTGTTTGTGAATGAGAGCCTGAGAACTGTGTCAACTGATGAAACATGTACCAAATGATTTTACCACCTGAAGCCTTGTTTAGTTACCTTTTTAATCAAATGATGAAACTAAACCAAGTTTTAAGTGCTACAACTATTGAAAACAACTGTGAAAGTCTGTTATAAAATTCATCAATTTCAATGTGTGTACACCAGTCTTGAGTCAGTAGACCAGTCACATGAGGGCAGTGGCATTGGCATCAGTGAGTATAATGATGTCATGTGATGGAGCTTGTCCAACCACCTCATGGAACTGGTCACAACTTTGACAGTATGCTAGATGATAAGTGTAGACCGTATTCACTGGAGTTATGTAAAATTTCATGTCAACCAATGCCTGATCCATGCATAACAATGAAAGTGTCTAGGGTGAATTTATGAGGAAGACTGTCAATTCTGCAAACCTGAAGCAATCTGAACCTTTTATGCATTAAAAGAAAAACCCATTATTTGTATTTTTGTGGCTCACTGCTGCTCAGCAAATGAAAGCAAGAACAACATCATGTATTATGCACATTACCACCCGTGTACTCCAGTACATAGTCCTAATAGAGACTATAGGTTGTAGGTTTATTGAGCTGCTGCAGTGCCGTTTATATAGATGAACAGGCCTCTAATTGCTGCCTCTGCTACATGCCGCCATTGTTCCTCGTGTGAGTCAGATAAAACAAACCACATGGTGCATGTGTGCAGGCCGAGGGAGGAAGCAGTGCTCTCATTTACTATCTCCTTGTGTGGTTTGGCAGTGGCTCTGTGGGATGGGGGCGTGCAGGGCATCCGTCTGGGCGCAAGGCCTGGCACTGGCTCAGCCCTGTTACACACTGTGAGGCACCACACTACTGCCCTGTGTAAACTTATACGGGCTCTACATGCTACTTGTATGAGCTGAATGAAATTATAACTACAGTTTAATGACAGAAATAAAAGCACAGAACAGCTATTGTTCTAATGCCACATATTGAACGTATAAGTTTCATTGCTGATTTGATCAGAGTGGGGGTGTTTCCTAATGTTTTAGGCCTGGCACTAACAACAGACTGTTTATGTGACCCCTGTGGCCCTTATAGAGCATACAAGGTGTGATGCAGCTGAATAACATAACAGTTAAAGCGTGCCACCATGGTGAGATGCCATACCTCACCAACCCAAGCAGCAGGAGGTGTAGAGGTGGATTAGAGCAGACCACCACCACTCTGTCTCAGGAAGTTTGTTGAAGGCCCATATATGGTTAATTCCCCTTTTCCTTTTTATTTTAATGTTGTCAAAAGTATTAAAAATCAGATGTTAATAAATACTAAAACTAGTATTAAAACCAGATGTTCATTTGAGCAAGTATCAATACCATAAAACATCACATTAACAGAACAAAATCTGAGCATTGTTGACCAGTTTTAGTATGATCTTGAGCATTTATCAGAATGAGTAAAAGATCTCATGCTAAGATAAAGAAATACAAAATATTTTCTTTATGAAAATGAAAATTCTATTACTTAAAAGTAGCATTTCTATCTTCATTGTGGTATTATAATCAGTATCTAGTACTGAGTAATTTTTTAGCATAAAAATCTTAGTATCATGACAACATTATTTCAAATACAATGGGCAAGTACAGTATATCCAAACTTTTAAACGTTTAATTTGTTTTTGTGAAACACCAAAAAACCCAATGTATTCACAGTACATGATAAACGACCTAAGTGATAAGCTGTGTCAACAAACACAACTGTGGCTCTAATCAATGTGTCAGAAAACCCCCTTCAGGTTTCTATGTACTTAACTAACAAGTTCAGTCTCTGGGCCACTGCGTTTTTATATTTGTCTTCTCTAATTTAACAAGTAAACACAAAACATATTATAGATAATTTACAATATGTGAATATGATAATGAAAACATTTCTCAATCAAATAGTTTTTATTATTTTATTTTAGAAAATATGTGTTAGCGTTAAAAGTTGGTAAAAAAATGTCTTCTTCAAAATCTGCAGCAGATGCCGCAGACTCCAGGAGTGCACAGCAGAATTTACACTTAATGCCTCTCTTCTCTCTGCTCCTGACTCTGCACACAAAACATGTATTACCAGTAATCAGGGGCGGCCCAGCCTACAAAAAGACTAAGCAGCTGCTTAGGACCCCAAGGCTATCAGGGGGCTATGGAACCTATATTATATTATTGAAAACAATATAATTTGTAAAGTTTTATTGGAAACGGGACATCTGTTTACAGCACCCTAAATATCTCTCTCGAACGATTACATGTGTTTGTTTGTTCTATAGTTCTATATAGTAGCAAAATATTGGCTGCTGGCTACATTTGTTTTTGAGCCGGGCATATGTGTGGGCAGCTATGTGATTATACAGTTGCAAGAGGGCTGAGGCAGCTGTGGTATATTTGAATGTCTGTGTAATCCATGGATCTATGGTGTAATCACTCAGTCATACAGTCTAACTGTTTTAAGTTAGATTGAAAGTTAATGATCTTAAGTTTATCTAAAGTCTTGGGCAATGCATTAAGAACACAAGAAGGTGATTGTTTTGGGATGGTGAGAGGACTCGAAATATTATCATTACTCTAATGGAGATGACATGACAGGATAAAACAGTGAAGATGGTCGTTTATATAATAGTCAATACGCAACTGCTGTCTGGTCATAATATAGTAACCATACTTAGTAATTTTTTGTTAGAGGTGGATAGTACTCAGTTACTCTAGGCTACATTTACGTGAGTAACACATTTTTAAAATGGGTTATGACACCATACATTTACTCTTACTTGAGTAAAAGTTCTGGTTGAAGCACTACTTTGTACTTCTATGTGAGTAGCCAATAATATTTTGAAGTCTACTATTATTTGATTACAACTTTTGGCTTTTGTCCTAAGCCCACTGTAGCTAACTGGAACACATTAAAATCTATGAGAAACCAGGAAAAAATGTCTAGAATTTCAAATATTTTCTAGAGCAGGGCCCAAACCCAGACTCCCCTTATATGTTTGTCCACTGTTTTTGTGGCTGTAGTAGTTGTGACTTTCTGGATGTTTTCAGTCTGATGTTGGTCATATAATGTCATGATCCACGCTTCCCTGCTCCTGTTTTGCCTCCTGGCTCCCTCCCGCACGCACCTGCAGCCTATCAGCGCAATCAACGCACCTGCGGGAGGTTAAAAGGAGCCAGGACCCAGCTCTCTTGGCCAGGTCGTCTGTGTCTGTTTGCCTCACGGTTTGTCCTCGTGTCTCTGCTGTGCTACCTGTCCGTGTCCTGTTCATCACTGCTCGTCGACCTGCTTGTCTCACTGTTGGTCTGCCTGGTGTCCTGCCCATGTCCTGCTCGTGTCCTGCCCGTGTCCTGCTCGTGTCCTGCCCGTGTCCTGCCTGTGTTCCTGTTCACGTTCCTGTTCAGCACCCTGCCTCCCCACACTGCTCTGGACTCCCGTCTCCGACCCTGTCTCCCGGTACCGGCTGTATTCTTGTCTCGTTGTTCCCCGCGCCTCTGGACCCTGACCGGCACCCCTCCACCCAGCTCCTCGTATGTTCTCCCGTCACTTGTCTTGTGTCTTGTTCTGTCAATAAACACCCTTAAACTTGCCCCGAGTCCCGCATCTCTAGTCCGCCTCACACCCCTCATTATGACATATAAATACAAATACAATTGGTCAAGGTGATGAGAGCATATTCATAATGTTGTCAAATGTGAATCACCAATAGCTGAGCCACTGCCAGGGGCCCGAAAGACAAATTCAGCTTAGGACTCCCTGAAAGCTAGGTTCAGCCCTGGCTATAATAATACATAAATCCTCATATAGTATACATATAAGTAACACAGGGCCTGTGCTGTCACAGAATGTAGTTATGATAAAGGTAATATCAGGCTGAGGCGCATGTAGTGGTTAACGTATGGACAGTTAAAGTGTCCAATCAGAGAAATTTAGTTCCCATTCCCTGTAAGAAAATAACATCCAGTCCTACTGTTCTTAATCTTGCAGTGCTTAATGTCAGATCTTTATGTAACAAATAGATTTTTAAAAAATGATTTTATTTCTTCTTTTAATTTTGACATGTTTGAGCGACAGTGCCTCAGTGGTTAGAGCGTTGTTCTCCCAACCCAAAAGTCGGCGGATCGAGTCCAGCTCGGACCAAGTTCTGTCGTTGTGTCCTTAGGCAAGACGCTTCACCCACATTGCCTAGTATGAAAGTGGTGTGTGCGTGAATGATCGGTGGTGGTCAGAGGGGCCGATGGCGCAAACTGGCAGCCTCGCTTCCGTCAGTCTACCCCAGGGAAGCTGTGGCTACAATAGTAGCTTACCATCACCAAGTGTGGATTGAATGAATAATGACCTCAGTGTAGCGCTCTGAGAGGCTTTGATAAAGCACATTACAAGTGTAAGACATTATTATTATTTTTAATCAGAACATGACTTGACCAAAACACAGGTAATGCATTTCTAGTGGAATCAATCTAATGTTGATGATTTCTTGAATTCTGAGTGTTTGAATGTTCTGGACACCATTGCCCGATGTAGGTTAAAATGGTTAAAGATATGCAGAAAGTGCCATGGAGGAATGATGACTCGGTCAGGGCACAAAAAAGGGAGCACCAGAGGGACGAAGTCAAAGCTCAGGTTCATACACAGGCACATACACAGGATCATTACGGAGAAAATATGCACATGTACAATCACAGTTTATGTAGAACAAGGGAGAGGTGTTTTTCAGACATTATTGGAAGTTGCAACAACAACTCTCGTGTCCTATTTGCAACAGTTGGCAGATAATGAATGCCTCAATCACTGCTCCTGTTAGACCTAAGTCTAACAAGAGCAATTAATTTGCAGTATTTATTTAATGACAAGGTTCAGAGCATCCAAAATGCCGTCAGTTCCACAACGCAAATAATAATCCTGCAGCCACCTAGACGCTCACCCCGGGCTCAGACTGCATGCGGTGCAGCTCCAGTCTGGTGGCCGCAAGTATGCCATATAGTACAAAAACGAGAGGAGCTCAGACAGCACAGCGTGCAGTCCAGCGGTGCCAGTAGAGATGCCACGGACCTCCTCATCAAATCCGTCAGATACTATTTTTGCAGGAGCCGGTGCCCTTTCCCTTAAAAAGTTAATGGTTATTGCATGAACACGTGGTTTTGGACGTGCAGCTTCCAAGACAGTGAGCACAACAGCACAGCATATCCTCCGGCTCTCATGTAAGTATGTAATGTTTTTGGACACTATGTTCTATATACATAGAACAGGAATTTCTCAATCATTGTCATTTTGATCACATTTATGGGAAGAGTTACAGATATTGACCCTTCAGGTGAAGTGTGCTTTCCCTGATGAGGCAACAGTCTCCCAGTGTCAGTTTAAAGGCAGCATACTTCACACAGTCCTCCATCACGCTCAACAACTGAGACCAGTCTCCAAACACATCCACAAGTCCAGTTTGTGAGAGCTCCAGCAGACCCAACATGAAGACTGTGAGAGTGACTGTTGCTGTGGCTCTGCTGTTTGCATTTGTCTGGATCCAGGAGAGCTCTGCACAACCGCACTCTCAGGTAAGAGTCAGGAGATCTGTGCCACTGTCCAAAGGTCATTAGGGCCGCTCTCATTAAAGACACTGTATGATCTTAGATGGCAGAGATGGAGGAGCCTGAGGACGTGGACATTCCAGTAGAGCTGAAAGCAGAAGAAGTGTCAGTGGACGCCAAGACGGTGAGTCTCTCTGTAGTTCATATTCTCTGTGACAATATATCTATTACTTATATTTATACTGTATGAGTATTTATGTATTATTATGGCTAATACATGTTTTGTGTGCAGAGTCCGTACTTCAGGAGCAGAGAGAAGAGAGGCATTAAGTGTAAATTCTGCTGTGGCTGCTGCACTCCTGGAGTCTGTGGAGTCTGCTGCAGATTCTGAGCACATGTCCCCCAACAAGCAACTGAGACCTTTCTGTAATGATGTAGATTTTTTAAATAAACGTTTTCTCAATTCCAAAAACATGCATGTAATCGAATCGTTTGGTTCATTTATTCACAGAAATTTGATTTGGACCATTGTTATTATTATTTTATAATAAACTGAAAATACATTTATTGAAACATTCAGTATAGTCTATATATATATATAATCTTATTAGAGTTCTGAACAATAAGTGAAGCTGCAGTCAGTTTTAATAGGACCTAGCTGTCATCTTCCATACAAATGTTTGTTCATTGGTTAATGTCTGTTTAGATGAGTTTTATATAAATGTGCACATGTTCACACAATGGACTGGTTGCTTCCCCGACACTTTCCCAATTGCTTCTTCTCACTCCTTCCTCTGTTCCACTTTCTCTACTCAACAGAGCATATTATGGGCAAAAAGTATGTTGTTTTGAATTTCATATTAAAAAAGTATTCAAACTTTTAGAACAGAAATTGTACAGAAAAGGTTAGGGCCCAGGCCTGTAGGGGCTCTAGGGGCTTCTCTGTTGTCCTCTCCCTCACAGATCTTTACCTGCTCGCTGTAATGGATCATTCTACCCTGTTGTTCTCTGCTAGTTTCTTCCTCACAGCAGTTAAATATTTGATTAGCATTTGACTGGCTTAATTTCTCACTTAACTGAGATTTGACAAAAACTGTTGTGAACAGAAGGTAGATTGTATTTTAACTCACTATTTCTGTTCACATAAGTATTTTTCTTTGTTTAAGAAGGATTTAATTGCCTTAAAATCCAGAAGGACACCCCTCTGTAAAATACAGAGACATATCATTCTGGTCCCCACGTCTTCCTTCGTGTCTTGAGCGTGATCAAGTGATCAAGTGATCAAGCAAAGAGATTTTTTTTGTGACACATGTGAAAGAAAGAGCTCATTGGTCACACAGCATTTACAAACAAAATCACATTTCTCTCACCCCAGATTGGCAGAGTGAAGTGTTTTGTTCACTGATTTTGCAGAAATCTGTGTAGTTTTTCAGTCCCTTGTAATATTTTTAGGGCAGGACTAGTCTAGATCAGGGCGGTATAATAGATCTATATTTAGCTGTTAGTCAGTAACTCACTAACAGCTGAACTGATTTTATTTTGTCTCTTTATGTTCTTTGAATTTAATGTTGAATAATTATGATGTCTGTTTATGCACTTATAGATCTGTTGAAGCCTCTCAAAGCACTGCACTGTAGTCATTATCCATCCACTCAATAATCTGTGGTGGTAAGCTTCTTCTGCAGCCTCCACTGCCCTACAGTAGACTAATGGAAGCGAGGCTTCCAATCTGCGGCATCGGCCTCTCTGACCACAACCAATCCCTCACACATACTAGGCATGGTGGGTGAAGTGTCTTGCCTAAGAAGACAATAACAGAACGTGGTTTGTGTGGGAGTTGCACCTTCCACCTTTAGGTCTAACCACTGAGCCTGTCTAGAGTCGACTTTTTACAAGACATTAATTTATCTGAGAAATGAAGAATCATAATTAACTATTTTGTAGCTTTATTAGACATAAAAAAACAAAATAAAAAAAAAAAAAAACACAACTAGATCCAAGTCAATGTCACATGTTTAAAACCCTCACTGACTCTGTGCGTGAGTTCAGAATCTGCAGCAGACTCCACAGACTCCAGGAGTGCAGCAGCCACAGCAGAATTTACACTTAATGCCTCTCTTCTCTCTGCTCCTGAAGTACGGACTCTGCACACAAAACATGTATTAGCCATAATAATACATAAATACTCATACAGTATAAATATAAGTAATAGATATACTGTCACAGAGAATATGAACTACAGAGAGTCTCACCGTCTTGGCGTCCACTAACACTTCTTCTGCTTTCAGCTCTACTGGAATGTCCACGTCCTCAGGCTCCTCCATCTCCTCCATCTAAGATCATACAGTGTCTTTAATGAGAGCGGCCCTAATGACCTTTGGACAGTGGCACAGATCTCCTGACTCTTACCTGAGAGTGTGGTTGTGCAGAGCTCTGCTGGATCCAGACAAATGCAAACAGCAGAGCCACAGCAACAGTCACTCTCACAGTCTTCATGTTGGGTCTGCTGGAGCTCTCACAAACTGGACTTGTGGATGTGGTTGGAGACTGGTCTCAGTTGTTGAGTGTGATGGAGGACTGTGTGAAGTCTGCTGCCTTTATACTGACACTGGGAGACTGTTGCCTCATCAGGGAAAGCACACTTCACCTGAAGGGTCAATATCTGCAAATCTTCCCATAAATTTGATCAAAATGACAATGATTATGAAATACCTGTTCTATGTATATAGAACGTAGTGTCCAAAAACATTTTACACAACTATCAAAAACACATTATTAAAGAGTCAGTTATTTCCTTAGGAGCAGTAGTGGTCACATACTCTTGTAAAAATTACACACTGCAATACATTTAGCATCAAAACCCTGAAACCATATTTAACATTAAAACAGGACTATAGCCACACTTCTTGTTTAATCCTCTACATCTAATTCTGTTGTTACTTGTGAGAATGATAGTAAATCCTTGATTCCTCCTCATTAAACAGGTTTCCACCGGCAAAGGTATTTCAGTTGATTGCATTAAAACAACAAAAAAACATCTGAAATAACTGTCATTTGAGTGTATGTCTTATTTGCAAAAATGTGAATCACTTTTGTTCAGGACACTTTGAAAATTGATCACATTTATGGCAAGAGTTGCAGATATTGACCCTTCAGGTGAAGTGTGCTTTCCCTGATGAGGCAACAGTCTCCCAGTGTCAGTATAAAGGCAGCAGACTTCACACAGTCCTCCATCACACTCAACAACTGAGACCAGTCTCCAAACACATCCACAAGTCCAGTTTGTGAGAGCTCCAGCAGACCCAACATGAAGACTGTGAGAGTGACTGTTGCTGTGGCTCTGCTGTTTGCATTTGTCTGGATCCAGCAGAGCTCTGCACAACCACACTCTCAGGTAAGAGTCAGGAGATCTGTGCCACTGTCCAAAGGTCATTAGGGCCGCTCTCATTAAAGACACTGTATGATCTTAGATGGAGGAGATGGAGGAGCCTGAGGACGTGGACATTCCAGTAGAGCTGAAAGCAGAAGAAGTGTCAGTGGACGCCAAGACGGTGAGTCTCTCTGTAGTTCATATTCTCTGTGACAATATATCTATTACTTATATTTATACTGTATGAGTATTTATGTATTATTATGGCTAATACATGTTTTGTGTGCAGAGTCCGTACTTCAGGAGCAGAGAGAAGAGAGGCATTAAGTGTAAATTCTGCTGTGGCTGCTGCACTCCTGGAGTCTGTGGAGTCTGCTGCAGATTCTGAGCACATGTCCCCCAACAAGCAACTGAGACCTTTCTGCAATGATGTAGATTTTTTAAATAAACATTTTCTCAATTCCAAAAACATGCATGTAATTGAATCGTTTGGTTCATTTATTCACAGAAATTTGATTTGGCCCATTGTTATTATTATTTTTTATAATAAACTGAAAATACATTTATTGAAACATTCAGTATAGTCTATATATATATATAATCTTATTAGAGTTCTGAACAATAAGTGAAGCTGCAGTCAGTTTTAATAGGACCTAGCTGTCATCTTCCATACAAATGTTTGTTCATTGGTTAATGTCTGTTTAGATGAGTTTTATATAAATGTGCACATGTTCACACAATGGACTGGTTGCTTCCACGACACTTTCCCAATTGCTTCTTCTCACTCCTTCCTCTGCTCCACTTTCTCTACTCAACAGAGCATATTATGGGCAAAAAGTATGTTGTTTTGCATTTCATATTAAAAAGTATTCAAACTTTTAGAACAGAAATTGTACAGAAAAGGTTAGGGGCCAGGCCTGTAGGGCCTCTAGAGGCTTCTCTGTTGTCCTCTCCCTCACAGATCTTTACCTGCTCGCTGTAATGGATCATTCTACCCTGTTGTTCTCTGCTAGTTTCTTCCTCACAGCAGTTAAATATTTGATTAGCATTTGACTGGCTTAATTTCTCACTTGACTGAGATTTGAACAAACTGTTGTGAACAGAAGGTAGATTGTATTTTAACTCACTATTTCTGTTCACATAAGTATTTTCTTTGTTTAAGAAGGATTTAATTGCCTTAAAATCCAGAAGGACACCCCTCTGTAAAATACAGAGACATATCATTCTGGTCCCCACGTCTTCCTTCGCGTTTTGAGCCCGACCAAGTGATCAAGCAAATAGATTTTTTTTGTGACGCATGTGAAAGAAAGAGCTCATTGGTCACTCAGCATTTACAAACAAAATCACATTTCTGTCACCACAGATTGGCAAAGTGAAGTGTTTTGTTCATTGATTTTGCAGAAATCTGTGTAGTTTTTCAGTCCCTTGTAATATTTTTAGGGCAGGACTAGTCTAGATCAGGGCGGTATAATAGATCTATATTTACCTGTTAGTCAGTAACTCACTAACAGCTGAACTGATTTTATTTTGTCTCTTTATGTTCTTTGAATTTAATGTTGAATAATTATGATGTCTGTTTATGCACTTATAGATCTGTTGAAGCCTCTCAAAGCACTGCACTGTAGTCATTATCCATCCACTCAATAATCTGTGGTGGTAAGCTTCTTCTGCAGCCTCCACTGCCCTACAGTAGACTAATGGAAGCGAGGCTTCCAATCTGCGGCATCGGCCTCTCTGACCACAACCAATCCCTCACACATACTAGGCATGGTGGGTGAAGTGTCTTGCCTAAGAAGACAATAACAGCACGTGGTTTGTGTGGGAGTTGCACCTTCCACCTTTAGGTCTAACCACTGAGCCTGTCTAGAGTCGACTTTTTACAAGACATTAATTTATCTGAGAAATGAAGAATCATAATTAACTATTTTGTAGCTTTATTTAGACATAAAAAACAAAATAAACAAAAATAAACACAACTAGATCCAAGTCAATGTCACATGTTTAAAACCCTCACTGACTCTGTGCGTGAGTTCAGAATCTGCAGCAGACTCCACAGACTCCAGGAGTGCAGCAGCCACAGCAGAATTTACACTTAATGCCTCTCTTCTCTCTGCTCCTGAAGTACGGACTCTGCACACAAAACATGTATTAGCCATAATAATACATAAATACTCATACAGTATAAATATAAGTAATAGATATACTGTCACAGAGAATATGAACTACAGAGAGACTCACCGTCTTGGCGTCCACTGACACTTCTTCTGCTTTCAGCTCTACTGGAATGTCCACGTCCTCAGGCTCCTCCATCTCTGCCATCTAAGATCATACAGTGTCTTTAATGAGAGCGGCCCTAATGACCTTTGGACAGTGGCACAGATCTCCTGACTCTTACCTGAGAGTGCGGTTGTGCAGAGCTCTCCTGGATCCAGACAAATGCAAACAGCAGAGCCACAGCAACAGTCACTCTCACAGTCTTCATGTTGGGTCTGCTGGAGCTCTCACAAACTGGACTTGTGGATGTGGTTGGAGACTGGTCTCAGTTGTTGAGTGTGATGGAGGACTGTGTGAAGTCTGCTGCCTTTATACTGACACTAGGAGACTGTTGCCTCATCAGGGAAAGCACACTTCACCTGAAGGGTCAATGTCTGCAACTCTTCCCATAAATTTGATCAAAATGACCATGATTATGAAATTCCTGTTCTATGTATATAGAACGTAGTGTCCAAAAACATTTTGCACAACTATCAAAAACACATTATTTAAGAGCCAGTTATTTCCTTAGGAGCAGTAGTGGTCACGTACTTTTGTAAAATTTACACACTGCAATAAATTTAGCATCAAAACCATGAAACCATATTTAACATTAAAACAGGACTATAGCCACACTTCCTGTTTAATGCTCTAAATTTTATTCTGTTGTTACTTGTGAGAATGACAGTAAATCGTTGATTCCTCCTCATTAAACAGGTTTCCACCGACAAAGGTATTACAGCTGATTCACATTAAAACAACACAAGACCATCTGAAATAACTGTCATTTGAGTGTATGTCTTATCTGCAAAAATGTGAATCACTTTTGTTCAGGACACTTTGAAAATTGATCACATTTATGGGAAGAGTTGCAGACATTGACCCTTCAGGTGAAGTGTGTTTTCCCTGATGAGGCAACAGTCTCCCAGTGTCAGTATAAAGGCAGCAGACTTCACACAGTCCTCCATCACACTCAACAACTGAGACCAGTCTCCAACCACATCCACAAGTCCAGTTTGTGAGAGCTCCAGCAGACCCAACATGAAGACTGTGAGAGTGACTGTTGCTGTGGCTCTGCTGTTTGCATTTGTCTGGATCCAGGAGAGCTCTGCACAACCACACTCTCAGGTAAGAGTCAGGAGATCTGTGCCACTGTCCAAAGGTCATTAGGGCCGCTCTCATTAAAGACACTGTATGATCTTAGATGGAGGAGATGGAGGAGCTTGAGGACGTGGACATTCCAGTAGAGCTGAAAGCAGAAGAAGTGTCAGTGGACGCCAAGACGGTGAGTCTCTCTGTAGTTCATATTCTCTGTGACAGTATATCTATTACTTATATTTATACTGTATGAGTATTTATGTATTATTATGGCTAATACATGTTTTGTGTGCAGAGTCCGTACTTCAGGAGCAGAGAGAAGAGAGGCATTAAGTGTAAATTCTGCTGTGGCTGCTGCACTCCTGGAGTCTGTGGAGTCTGCTGCAGATTCTGAGCACATGTCCCCCAACAAGCAACTGAGACCTTTCTGTAATGATGTAGATTTTTTAAATAAACATTTTCTCAATTCCAAAAACATGCATGTAATCGAATCGTTTGGTTCATTTATTCACAGAAATTTGATTTGGACCATTGTTATTATTATTTTTTATAATAAACTGAAAATACATTTATTGAAACATTCAGTATAGTCTATATATATATATAATCTTATTAGAGTTCTGAACAATATGTGAAGCTGCAGTCAGTTTTAATAGGACCTAGCTGTCATCTTCCATACAAATGTTTGTTCATTGGTTAATGTCTGTTTAGATGAGTTTTATATAAATGTGCACATGTTCACACAATGGACTGGTTGCTTCCCCGACACTTTCCCAAATGCCTCTTCTCACTCCTTCCTCTGCTCCACTTTCTCTACTCAACAGAGCATATTATGGGCAAAAAGTATGTTGTTTTGAATTTCATATTAAAAAGTATTCACACTTTTAGAACAGAAATTGTACAGAAAAGGTTAGGGGCCAGGCCTGTAGGGGCTCTAGGGGCTTCTCTGTTGTCCTCTCCCTCACAGCTTTTTAGTCATCAACTGTCATGATCCACGCTTATCTGCTCCTGTTTTGCCTCCTGTGCCTCCTCTCCCCCCTCCCTCACCTGCCTGACTCCGGAGCTGGGTGGAGCCCTGGCTCCTCCCGCACGCACCTGCAGCCCATCAGCGCAATCAACGCACCTGCGGGAGGATAAAAGGAGCCAGGACCCAGCTGTGTTTGCCAGGTCGTCTGGTCACCTCACTGTTTGTCCTCGTGTCTCTGTTGTACTACCTGCCTGGTGTCCTGCCTGATGTCCTGCTACCTGTCCGTGTCCTGCCTTGTGTCCTGCCCGTGTCCTGCTCGTGTCCTGCCCGTGTCCTGCCCGTGTCCTACCTGTGTTCCTGTTCACATTCCTGTTCAGCACCCTGCCTCCCTGCACTGCTCTGGACTCCCGTCTCCGACCCTGTCTCCCAGTACCGGCTGTGTTCCCGTCTCGTGTGTTCCCTTTATCTCTGGACCCTGACCTGCACCCCTGCACCCCTGCACCCAGCTCCTCGTATGCTCTCCCGTCACTTGTTGTTCTGTCAAAAAACACCCTTAAACTTGCCCCGAGTCCCGCATCTTTGGTCCGCCTCACACCCCACATCACGACAGTAACTCACTAACTGCTAAATTGATTTTATTTTGTCTCTTTATGTTCTTTGAATTTAATGTTGAATAATTATGATGTCTTTGTATGCACTTATCTGTTGAAGCTCTCAAAGCACTGCACTGTAGTCATTATCCATCCACTCAATAATCTGTGGTGGTAAGCTTCTTCTGCAGCCTCCACTGCCCTACAGTAGACTAATGGAAGCGAGGCTTCCAATCTGCGGCATCAGCCTCTCTGACCACAACCAATCCCTCACACATACTAGGCATGGTGGGTGAAGTGTCTTGCCTAAGAAGACAATAACAGCACGTGGTTTGTGTGGGAGTTGCACCTTCCACCTTTAGGTCTAACCACTGAGCCTGTCTAGAGTCGACTTTTTACAAGACATTAATGAAGAAATGAGAAATGAAGAATCATAATTAACTAATTTGCAGCTTTATTTAGACATAAAAAACAAAATAAACAAAAATAAACACAACTAGATCCAAGTCAATGTCACATGTTTAAAACCCTCACTGACTCTGTGCGTGAGTTCAGAATCTGCAGCAGACTCCACAGACTCCAGGAGTGCAGCAGCCACAGCAGAATTTACACTTAATGCCTCTCTTCTCTCTGCTCCTGAAGTACGGACTCTGCACACAAAACATGTATTAGCCATAATAATACATAAATACTCATACAGTATAAATATAAGTAATAGATATACTGTCACAGAGAATATGAACTACAGAGAGTCTCACCGTCTTGGCGTCCACTGACACTTCTTCTGCTTTCAGCTCTACTGGAATGTCCACGTCCTCAGGCTCCTCCATCTCCTCCATCTAAGATCATACAGTGTCTTTAATGAGAGCGGCCCTAATGACCTTTGGACAGTGGCACAGATCTCCTGACTCTTACCTGAGAGTGTGGTTGTGCAGAGCTCTCCTGGATCCAGACAAATGCAAACAGCAGAGCCACAGCAACAGTCACTCTCACAGTCTTCATGTTGTGTCTGCTGGAGCTCTCACAAACTGGACTTGTGGATGTGGTTGGAGACTGGTCTCAGTTGTTGAGTGTGATGGAGGACTGTGTGAAGTTTGCTGCCTTTATACTGACACTGGGAGACTGTTGCCTCATCAGGGAAAGCACACTTCACCTGAAGGGTCAATATCTGCAACTCTTCCCATAAATTTGATCAAAATGACAATGATTATGAAATACCTGTTCTATGTATATAGAACGTAGTGTCCAAAAACATTTTACACAACTATCAAAAACACATTATTTAAGAGCCAGTTATTTCCTTAGGAGCAGTAGTGGTCACGTACTCTTGTAAAAATTACACACTGCAATACATTTAGCATCAAAACCCTGAAACCATATTTAACATTAAAACAGGACTATAGCCACACTTCCTGTTTAATCCTCTACATCTAATTCTGTTGTTACTTGTGAGAATGATAGTAAATCCTTGATTCCTCCTCATTAAACAGGTTTCCACCGGCAAAGGTATTTCAGTTGATTGCATTAAAACAACAAAAAAACATCTGAAATAACTGTCATTTGAGTGTATGTCTTATCTGCAAAAATGTTAATCACTTTTGTTCAGGACACTTTGAAAATTGATCACATTTATGGGAAGAGTTGCAGACATTGACCCCTGTTGCCTCACCATTGATGAGGCAACAGTCTCCCAGTGTCAGTATAAAGGCAGCAGACTTCACACAGTCCTCCATCACACTCAGGTCAGGTGAGGCAGTGCCTAACCTGTCATCACAGAGAAAAAATAAATGAAATGGGTATATGTATCCAGTGATTTGTATTATAAAGTTATTTTCTATTTAACTTTGCAATTTTATTCTTTTTTTTACTCAAAAACACTGATTTTTACCGTTTTACCGTTTACCGTTGAAATCCTGAGAAGAGACGTGCGGTGAGGCACCTGCCGTTCGTGCCTCCCATGGACTGACTGTGCTGTAGCTCAGCAGTGAGCAGCTGCTGCTTTACTGAGACCGACGCTAAAGGAGCTAAATGGTTTGCTCCAGACGACGAGACGAAAGACTCGCTCTTTTCAAACAGAGACGTACAAAATGGTAAGAAATGTAATGACTTCAATCCATTTAAAATTGGGGAAACAGAATAAGGATAAAAACAATATAAAACCAGCTGTTTATTTCATACTATTAGAGCTATTTCATATGGACTTCGGAACTTTCATTTTGAAATTCTTTTTTAGAAAAATTGGCCCAGGGTCAGATTTACTCGCCGATACCTGGTTTATATGTTTGTAAATCTGATTATGACGACATCAGTGCCTCACCAGCCATGAACCTCACCGCACATCACTGGTGTACATTCTGTATTGTCACAGCGGAACGAACAAGAGAAGGGAAATTGTATTGTCAGTATTATGTTTGTAAATGGAAAGAGACGACTTTCTGAATTTGTTACTTTGTTCTTCACCAGTGATCAGAGATTATGTGAGTGCTGGTAGCTGAAAGCACACATGCTGATATTTATTCCTGAAGCTATATTGGTGTACACACACACACACACACACACACACACACACACACACACACACACACACACACACACACACACACACACACACAGTAGTACTAAGAATAGTAGTAAGAATTTGGAACTATTTCACAATTCTGGCCTTCTCCTAAACATCCAGTGGGCATTCCTCTGTGACTGAGAGCGAAGGGCATTACAGTATTATTCAGTTACTTTGACACACTTTTCTATTGAAAATTAACATTTTTTCAATAACTCACACCGAATCCCAAACAGAGTTACAGTTTTCTTAATTAAAATCTTATCTCAGCAAAATGCAATTTTATATTAAATACATTCTCCAAAAGCAGGTTTTACCATCAAAATTCTGAGACTTTTGTCATGTGTTTTTCTGAGTTTTTTCATTCAGTTGACACTGCAGCTCTCAGTCCTGTTCTCAGGGACCACAGGGAATCACTGGTTACAGTCTGCAAATGGGCTTCATACACTTACACACCTGGGCTGTCCCAAACCAGTTGATATATTTAAACATTTTTTGTAAAAAAAAAAAACAAACAAAAAAAAAAAAACAAACATATACAAAGTAGACAAAACATATATAATAAATATATATATATATATATATATATATATATATATATATATATATATATATATATATATATATATATATATATATATATATATATATATATATATATATATATATATATATATATATATATATATATATATATATATATATATATATATATATATATATATATATATATATATATATATATATATATAGATATAGATGTTCTTGTCTACTTTTTTCACTCTCACTGCTCATTCCAGTTGTGTGTTTGCAGTTGGTCTTGAGGTAATGGTTCTGACACAATACTGGGAAGCCTGCCAAAGCATGTGTAACACAGGAAGAAACTCCAATATGGAGACCAGGGTAATTAGTCCAATAAATGTTTTCACTCGGATGTATGTGAATAAAGCAGCACTCATTATGGCACACTTGCTTTTTATTGTGGAAGCTTGTAACAGGGATGATGTCTGCTGCAAAAGGTCAAAGGGCACAGTGTTTTTGTGGCAGTCAATTTAAGGCCCTACAGAGGAAAATATAATGTGTTTTGTTTGAAAATGTGTGACGATAATACTGTCAACACAACAAAGTGGATTAATCTGCCTCCAAGGTCAAGACATACACGTTACCTTTAGATAAAGAATTTTACTTAAGATTTTATCAACAAGTTAAACTAAAACAGCTGGACTTTCTTGAGAAAATTGTATTCCTGGATGTCTCAAAATTTACATCAATACATTTTACTTTAACAACACATGTCAGATAATGTTCCATATGTACCTAATGTTCATTATATATACTATACTTATTTTTAATTTTACAAATATACAAATTAAATAAAGTGCATAAGAGACTAAAATGTAGTTTTCTGAATTGTTGTTATTGTTGTCGCATTGTGTTTTAATAATAGTTGTCTTTGCTCATTAATGTCTAATGCACATGCTCAGTACTCATACTGAGTGTAGTGAGTTGGGACCCTAGAAGCTCCTGCCTAGATGTGGCTTTGCAGAGGGTGTTGAGGGGCGCTGTAGGGGCAGGACCAGGGTCGACCACGGGGCTAAATGACTGCCACATGAAACACTCTGCACTAGATAAACACAAACACAGCATCTTAGTGATCTAGAGCTGGGTAGGAGTCTGTAAATACTGGGTGTACATAACATGGCACAAATGAGTGGGCAAACCATCTATGGTCTTGTGTCTAACCTAGGGGCAGCCAAACTTTTTGACACACGGGCCACAATGGGTTTTGTATATATTGCATTAGAGATTTGGCTTGTAACATGTACCAAAGCATGAACATGCAAGAGTCATTGTACAAATTATTTTCCAAATGCATTAATTAAATTCATAATTAATGTATTCAATTTCTTTTAAATAAACACAGCAGAAAAGCTTTGAACAAGGTTTTGCCTATGTCTGATCTAACCCATTATATAGAATCAGATTGTGAGTTAGTTTTAGTAGTGCAAAATATACATTCAAGCAAAGCTGCTTTTCCAAAATCACTACTTGTACTACTACAACTACTACTTCTACTGCTAACTGCTAAGCTGCCAACATAATCATTCTAACTACACAGAATTGGGCCTGTATCACAGCCAGATACGGAGAGATTATTCATTCTCACTATATACCACTATTTTTACAGTGTCTGTTTTTGATATTGTGGGAATTATGTGGTCAAGCTCAAAAGAATGGCTTATACCTCTAATTTGGCTCAATAATTAACCCATGTATTACTGTTTACAGTTTTTTATTGGTTGATGTTAAATTTAGATGTCTCTAGTGTGGCGCAGTGGGGCGGTTGTTTTGTCATAGCCTGTCATGACTATAAAAATGTTTGTGAAGCAAAGAAGCCAGAAATCTGTGGTCTTGTGCCAAAAAAGGGTCTTCAGTCACTCTCTTTTCACTCTCTCCCGTGCTTAATGACAGACTAACACATTGCTTATAGCAGCCATAGTGAATGTTGTTTGGCTGGGGAACTGTGACATAGCATCTGGGCTAAAAGTAGTAAACAAAGTAGGAAACATCTGGAGAGGAAAGAGCTCATTTGTGCAGTACTATCTGCTCTCTACATCTCATTAAACATAATATTGAGACCAAAATTAGCGTTAGAATTTATATGTCTCTGGAAAGTTAATGAAGTCACATAAAACACTATGAACTGCTGGTTCTGGTAACATCTTCTGCGTGTCTTGCCTGGGATGTCCCCCAAGTTTCACTTTGTTGTAATAGATTTAACGTGGAATAGGCTTGTATTTTTTCTTAATTTGTAATTGTTTGTAAAATTGTTATTTATACATAAAAAAGCAACCTTATAAGAACTTGTTGGTTCTTTGGATTCAGTTGCAATGGAAATGTTTATCCTGCCAACCTAACCACCCAGGAGTAATAGTACGCATAATAGTCTTTTCAACACTACATTTGTCCCCCCTTTTCAAAGGTTCAACACCCAGCACTTATTCCGAGCAGCCAGTGGTCAAAATGAGGCACACTGGAAATTGTTTCTGTTTTATCCATGTCGCTTTACCCAGTGCTTTTATAACATAATGTGGCAAGCATTAAACAACGAGGGACTAATGATATATTTTCTCAGCTGGAACGTGGGAATTGCACCACGGACCCGAAACAGAACCGCGTCTCAGTAAATTAGTGTGTGGCGCTAAGTGAAAAGTCAGCAGGATGCCAGAATTGCTTTGGCTTGTGACCCACAGGGAAACCCACACACATGTACCACCGACACAGGGAGATATTGAACCTATAGGAAAGGGAAGCACACAGTTGGTGCAAAGTTTGAGAAGCCAGACATTTACCCCTGACAGCTCGGAAATATCCGTTTTAATAAGGGGGAAAAGTGGATTTGGCCAGACATCTTCGTTCCCGCCATGGAAAGTCATCTGCCTTGGTGAGGCGACACCCTCAATGACTGTGAACTGAAGGGTGCTTGGGATCAGGCTGACAGGGCAGAGCTGTAGGCCCCACACAAACTATGGTGCTCGGTTTCTTTACAAAGCAATTTGCTTCAAATCCTATTACAGCTTACACTGGGTCTAAGTCAACCACATATCATCCATATTAGTTGGTATTAGCATTTTCCATGTTATTGCGTTTTGTGAAAATGAATAGAGTGTTTAGTAATACTGGGTAAGATTGGGCTAACAGCTTTAGCATTCAGTGTGGTTTAATAGTAGGCAGCCATTAATGGATTTATTTCATCATTACCCAAGAACTTGATGAAGAAACCAAACCTCTACTTCGAATATAGGCAGGACCTTTTCTGATTTCTTATTTATTCACTCCCCACTCACATTGGGTGGTGGTATGCTACTTCTGTTTGAACTGGAGGCAGCAGTGATCCGGAGGTTGAAGCAAGTATGCAGAGTAATAATTAATAAAATCATGATGTGCTGTGGAAAAGCTTGAAATGTAATGACTGTATAACTATATCTGTTTCATCAAGATTTGCTGATTTTTTTTCAAGCAATTTTGAATGATATTAAGGTACTTTTTGCGTAACAATATTAAGAGCAGGTAATGCTTTTATGGTTCAATTGTAATTGTACACGTGTTGGTGCACGCTTCACTACAGTGTGTTTCTTGCATTGTTTTCATTAGCTCGGGTCCAGGTCACATCGGGAGTACAGCCGACCTCCTGCTCGATAAAAACCTCCACATGCTAACAGTTACACAGCCATTTCTTTTAATTGCACTGCGCTGTTTAATTTGACTTGGACTAATGCGTTTTCAAAGTAGCACTGAAGGCATTTATTTGAAGTCCTGCTCTGAACTCACTTTTCCTGATTGTACCATGACTCTGTCTTACCTGCCAGACTGCCCCATTCCCATTCAATTTTGTCATATCTTACTGCTCGGTACAGATAGGCAGTAACAATTCCAACTTGGATGGACTTACTGAGGTACAGCATACTAGTGTTATTATAGCATCTGTAGTTGTTATGTCATACAGTTGTAATAGCAGAAGTAGCCACGTTATAGTGGTAACCCTTGCACTCACCCTGATAAGAAAAACAGTGAATTCCCTCTCTCTTGTATTTATGGCAGTGTGCTGCCATTGCTTTGGCTTTATATCTCTGTCTGACTGGCTGCATTACGACAGTTACTGCCCCAGTGTGAGGAGGCACTGGCAGGGCTCACTTTAGCAGTAAAACACCTTTATGTCCTCTCCATGTCACTCAGTAAAGATGTACAAGAAAACCACAAAAACTGCTACAGAAAACAGACTTTTGCTATAATTTATTTGGAATCGACATGGGTGAATTAGTGCAATGCCTGACATAATGCCGTGGTGTGTATATGTCTGTTGTTGTCTAATAGGAGCTGCGGTAAAAAGCAAAACTCTTAATTAACCAGTGGATCTGTTCCTACCCTCACTTGTGGTAATGAGCTATGAGTCATGGTTGAAAGAACAAGATTCTGGGTACAAGCGGTTGGGCCTTCCCTTAAGGTTGGACACGCAGGAAGAGCTCAGAGTAGAGCTGTTACTCCTCCACATCAAGAGGAAAAGTGTTAGAACATGCTGGAGGCTGGCCTGGGGAATCCTTAGGGTCCTCTGGTCCTCTGGAGGAGCGGGGGGAAATGCATGTGGTGAGGGACGTGTGGAAGGCTATACCTTCCCCTTCAGGAGTGTACTGGGCACATCTAAAACACATCCAAGAAACCCCTGAAGTAGCCTATTGAAATTTTCTTTACAATAAATGAAATCTTAAAGAAAAAACATTTTCTTTATAAGATCTTTGTATGATCTGATATGTAATTTTTCAAGAAAGCTAGAGAAAGATGTTCTACTTTCACATGACTATATGAAAATGAATATATTGCTATATAACTTGAACCAGATTCCCGACCTGACCTATTCATCCTAGCTTAAAACTGGACGGGCGCATATTGGTGGTGTGGTTTTGGCACTTATTTTTCTTTGGAACTTATACAGTAGAACTATTGTGCATTCTTCTGGTTCTGCTCAAAATCTATTCTACATCCTCTCACCAATGACCAGACTGTCAATGAGCTGGTCGGATGCAGCCTGTTGAACACTTGGAGCTGCTCAGGCTGGATGATGTTTTTCTGATGAAGCAGCTGCTAAGAATAAACAAGAACACTTCTCTGGAGGGGTAAATGGAAAAGTGAGTGTTTATGATCCCAATTACCACCTTTGCTTTAGTGCTGGCTTTAATCATAGCCATATTCCTCTGTCTCAGGCAACAGTTCAGAGCTTTCTGTGTAGTGCTAATTTCATTGGCTATTTCAGTGACTTATATTTTATACTTACTTAAACTAATTAAAAAACAACATCAAAACTAGTCAGACTAATCTAATTTTGCATAAGAACATTTTCAAAGTCAATTTTAATTAAGAACAACTAAGTGAATCTGTGGTCACTCTTTCAAATCAATTTCTCTTTGGGATGGTAATAAAGTTTAAAGTTGACCTAAACATAAATGAATGACTGGATCCTATAAAAATTAGATTACAACTAAAAATAATTAGTTGGCCCAATGAAATCTAGACTAAAACTAATGATCCATCCATCCATTTTCTTCTGCTTATCTGGGGCCGGGTTGCGGGGGCAGCAGTCTAAGCAGGGACTCCCAGACTTCCCCCTCCCCAGACACGTCCTCCGGCTCCTCCGGTGGGACCCCAAGGCGTTCCCAGGCCAGCTGAGAAACATAGTCCCTGCTGCGTGTCCTGGGTCTTCCCCGGGGCCTCCTCCCGCAGGGACATGCCCAGAACACCTCCCTAGGGATCCTGGACAGATGCCCTAATGATCAACATTTAAATTACTGCTGAAATGTTGCTCCTGACACTCTGAGCATTAGAGGACAGTGCAACAGCCATTCAATAAGGGAAAAAACTCTGAATATGTATGATTCTTTTCAAATATTTCCCCCCAATAATGGCTGTTTTGAGGGGTGCTTGTATTTTTAGGTTGGGGCTCTGTGCACTGGCTCTCACAGTCAAATAACCTGTGGCACAAAGCTTTCACCATGATGATCATCATTATAGTTAATCACCGTTCATTTCCAGTTTCACAAGAGGCCACAAGATCAAACAGAGTATTTTGAGCATTTTCCTATGGCATGGACTGGAACAACAGTTGGAAGTAATTGAAACAATATGTGGCATATCAACGTTCACAGTTACTGAACCATCACGGCCGTTTGCAGATATTGTGATAATGATGGTTACTTGTTTTCTCCTTGGCGCTGTCACAACAAGCCTCTCAGCAGTGTCACTTTTATACGTCATATACGTCAGCGCCGCCATCTTGTGGCCACAGCAGGTAAATTCACCTGTAGGGCAGAAGTACCACGAGTGTAACAGTGAGTCATAGTCTGTTAAGACTCTTACATACCACGTTTTCAGATACCCAAAGAAGATGCTGCAGTAGCCATTAATATTAACAATAAAACCACTTTCACATACCCATTTTGTGCGATACAAATATGCCTGAAAAATCTATTATGTTCAAAAGTCCATGCACATGCCTATTCCAAATGAAAAATTAGATTGGGATGTATCAAAAGGGATGGCTAAGATCTGGACAATACCAGTCAGTGGAAAACGTTGACCACGTTCCACTCAATTACAGTAACAATATTTCATTTGTGGTCTTCAGGCCTGAGATGGTGTTTCCTGGATCTCCCTTTTTGAGTGGGTCTCTTCTGTTTTGTGCATGTTAGTGAGGAGGGCTGGTCGGCTGCACGGTGAGATGCGGCAGTTCAAACACAGCGGTTCATTAAAGACATCCTGTTGGTTTTGAGAGGAAAAAGGATCGGCATACACAGACTGCTGCCCCCAAATCCCACTCAGGTCTGACCACATCAGCACCAGTGCCGAAATCACAGGGTGAGTGTGGCCAACCAGGCACACAATATGCTTTCCATTTTGTCATTGGTTTTCATGTACAGTTTTCAATAGATGGTATGTGGAGAGTTGATCTGAAGCCAATTTAGCTCTGTGATGTTTTATCTCATCTTTGTAGTGGCTGGTCTGCCAGATCCGCTATATTTATTTTAGTGAAGGCTACAATGAGTCTCCAACCTTACACACAAAGTACCACCTTCTAATATTTCCTCATTCCTTTGAAGAAAATAAGTATTAGCATTGCAGCTCAGGTAACAGGGCTTGCACCAGTCCAGCTTTTCCAGGTCTGAGATGATATTGATACTTTGGCTCTGTCAATACCCAATATCAACCAGTACTATGCACAAACTGACAGTAGCTTGTGTTACATTATTGTTCTTTGGAGCTAACAAAAATGTAAGCATGATGGTTGAATCGATACTAATATCTGATCCATCACATTTATCAGGCTTGACACTGATACTGAAGCTGATATTCACTGCACTGATGTTCAATAATAGTATCAGTGCATCCCTGCTCATACTGTAGGTTTGTCCTTAGGCGTAGCTCATCCTCTGTCCCAAACGGAGATGTCACTCAGTGCTGTACAAGGTGAATAGAGCTTCAGTCTGTTAGCCCATGTGTTTCTCTAATACACATAGCTTTGTAGATTTTTCCACATTTTTGAATATCCCTTAATCCTTGACATTTAGCTGTAAATGTGTTTTTAATGACTAAACCTGTCTGTTACCGAGTACCTTTTGGTTTTCATCCCAGGATTTAGGGCTCATAAATGCTACTTTCTGTATATTCTGGACACACTTTGCACACATCTTGGTGTTAATGCTAGTCCAAAGTATTCCACTTATCTTGGCTTTAGATTTCTTGATTTCCTTGTCTGTCCTTACTTTTCCTTTCGCTGTTTGGAAGGAAAGTGCAAACATTTGATGTACTTTAGTGCAATCCATCAGCGCTCAAACCTCATAGTTATTCTTTCATTTCATATTTAGTGTGCTGATGGACCAAATATAACACAAACTGTCCAGATACTGACAGACTGCATTATTAGAGTTGTGAAAGAGCCATAGACAAAAAATACCTCTTACTAGTAACAGTTGTAATGTACAGTAAATAACATACAGAGTTGCATTCCCTGCATGCATTTGAGACTTGAGTGCTCGGAAAATTCTTGTTTTCACGTACACCTTATCCCCACCCACCATTATGTGTTGTGAAAGGCACATGATAATATATTTTTTTTAAATATATAAAAACATGTGAATGAAAATGTACTGCTTGTGACAGTGGCCCAGTGGATAGAGCAGTGGTCCCCTAACCAGGTCAGAGGATCACTTCTAGCTCAGACCGAGTTGTGTTGTTGTGTCTTTAGGCAAGACACTTCACCCACATTGCCTAAGTGTATGCGTGAGTGATGATGGTGGTGGTCTGAGCAGCCAATGGTGCAGATTGTCAGGATCTTTGTTCTGCAGACTGAACAGAAAGTTAGTGGACCTGTTTCTATTACTAAGCCTGCTTAATAATAGAATTAGAATTAATAATAGTCAGATTTACATGTCAATATTACAATAAACAAAATAATAGTCTGTGTATGTTATAGTTAATACTAAATGACGCCCCAAACGCACATATCTTCTTTAAAAATATGTGACCTAACATGGTGCTGACTGTTGGCAACATTCCCTGTGTGTATGTATGTTGTGTGTGTGTGTGTGTGTGTGTGTGTGTGTGTGTGTGTGTGTGTGTGTGTGTGTGTGTGTGTGTGTGTGTGTGTGTGTGTGTGTGTGTGTGTGTGTATTTTACTGACGTTACAGGTTGCACATAGCTGTACAATAACTGGACTGGATCAAACTGAGGATGTCACCTGCTTCTATCTGCTTATATGGATCTATGCTTTTTCAGTCTTACATTCAGGAGCAGTGCAGACAGAGGCAGTTTAAACAGTCCAAGTGTGAATGTGTCTGGATACAGTAGCAGCCATACCCAGGGCCCACGTCCAAACAGCTGGTACCCATCTGTTTCTTCTTCTGCTGCTGCGGCCTGTGGCTCTGCTGTGAGGTGCACTGGCATGCGCTGTCTGGGCCTGCACCAATGAGGAGGAGGTAGGAGTGTGCATGTGTGTATCACTGTGGTTATGGTGAAGCAGACCCAGTGAACAGTGTGCGCGGTTTGCACTCAACTCATTAAATGTGTCGTTTAGTTATATCTTTGTGTATGTGGCCACTTCTCAATGCCGCCTTTATTATAGAAGGCTGATAAATAATAATTACACAACATATTTGGATACATAAAACAGAAAACATCCAGAGAGGCCAACCCAGTATCTGATTTTAAAGTGACTCATTTTGGAGAAAAGCAAAGTCTTTCCAGTCATTGTTTATGTAAATCATATAGACAGCATATGAAGTTTGCATCCAGATTTCCATCATGACTTTATGGCTTTATTACAGTGATCTCTCTCTCCAAATATGTCTTTCATTGCAAAAAATAAAAATATGTCTTATGATGTGTTAAACAGAAAAAAGGGCTCACAGTGGCTAAGGTGGTATTTCCTTTGGATGAAGTGTCTGGTGAATGTATACTCCAGGCACAGGATGATCGTCACTGATGTGGTGGTTATTTTGTATGTGGTTTTGTCAATATGATGTTTTTTCTACCTTTCCGTTTAATAAAAAAAAAGTTCTCACATGGGACTGGTCAAAGAGTCCTTGTCCTGCTTTGAACTTCAGCCCAGTGGTTATTATGTCCAGGAATGGAGCACTTCTCTTAATGACCACTAGAGGGCAGTGCTGTCGTGTTATTTCTTGTGACCACTGGCACACTGCAGCCAACGACTGTCAATTGTATTCAAAATTCATGTGGTTGAAAATCATTTAACAAAAATTTGAAGATGAATGAATCAATGAATCAATCAACATGTGGGTGTCAAAAGTTCAAATTGGTCAACATGCAGGGGCGTGGCCAGGATTTTTTTTTTTTTTTTTAATAGGAGGGGCAAGCAAGGGCCAGTTAAGTTTCTGCAGTGACACTCAAACATGAATAAAATTTAAGTTATTAAATGAATGAATAAATAAATAGTCTACAGGCAACATGGTTTAAGAATACCCAGGTGAAAAAGTTTGATCTTATTATGTTCACTGTTCAATAATACAGTATACATAAATAAAATACATAAATTGTGTGAGCCAAAATTGTCTCAGAAGTAGGCATTTATCAAGAAATTAATATTTTGGACTCAACACTATTGACTCCTGTACAATAATAAACAAAACAACAACAAAAAACATAAATAATTATATCAGACTGCGAGATAAAGTTTTGTGAAGTGATTTATTTCTTTTCTGCTGTGATTTGCAGTTAATCTGATCTGGAGTCAGACTGACCCTCCGTATTCCCAGTGACCTTTATTTTGCTGTCAGAATAAAACTGAAGCAGGATCACTAGTAACTGTCATTCTCGATGATTATTCTCTAATGTAACTATTTAATTACCAAACAAATCCTTAAAATACACCCCAGCTGCATTTTTTTAAGCAAAAACGAGTTTTATTCAGCCTTATTTGTCCTCCATATCACCAAATGCACCCAGAGCCAGGCCTGTAAGATATTCTCCTCCGCAGAGCTCAAAATCTTACATTATTACATTTTTTGTTTATTATAGAAAATGTAGGTAAATATAAGAATCTGAATAATTACAAGTAACAACCTCTGTTAATGCTTTTGTTTGACATTTCTAGTAGCAAAACAGTGAATGTTAATGTAATGTTTAACGATGAAAATGACAATACCTAATTGTTGAAGCAGAATAAACCCTGCAGTTGAGCATGAACAAGCAAAGCTAAGCTGTCTCTGGTTTCCTTTTTCACAGGGTTTATCTTATACCCCCTCTCGGGCACGGGAGGGGCAACATTTACACATCAGACTGTGGACAAACAGCCCATTTACCAAATGCACTGATATCAGAACATTACAAACATGTACACACCACAAGACAGCACTGATACACGTGTAAAACCAGACGGGGAACCGTAATAGATAATAGATCAGCTGTACTTAAAATAAGCAGCGTGAGCAGAGGGCCGTGTCCACTATCACATCTTGACGTCTTTTTTAGTGATCTGTAAACTCCAGAGGCTCGTGTCCTCCCCACTGTAGAAGTTTGTACTCCCATCACAACGAGTCACCAAATAACGAAGTATGCCCATGAAATCCAAAAGAATCGGCATATTTTCTCATGTGTGATGAAAACAGGGAGTATTCGACCGCGTGCCAGCGCTAAACCAATGACATACCGGGGAAGTCTTTATGGCCTCCCAGCGCTGATGTGATTGGTCACCTTCACAGTCAAACTCTTTTTTTTTACCAATCACTGTCTCTAATCCCTCCTGTCAGTCTTGCAGTCTTTGCAGCTCTTCTGAATGAGACGAGAGAGGTGAGTCTGATCTTTCACCTGCTGAGATTAAAAACCTTAAAATAATGACCCTGTTACACTGACAGTAAATCGAAGACATTACAGCAGAAAAGAGTCATTAGTTAGACCGGTAAAACTAACACCGTTAATCTTAAATGGCGTTATTTCCAACACTGATGCTTACTGTGGATTGTATTCATGGCCGGCCCAGCCTATGCACAGACTAAGGAGCTGCTTAAGGCCCCGAGGCCACCAGAGGGCTCCAAAGAGCCCTGACATTTATATTGAAAATGATGATTGGAAAGGTTTTTTTTCCTTCTGAAAACTAAATGGCTCTCGGGTATTATATGAGTCTAAAAATGCCTCTTAAACAATTAGATGTGTTTCATTGTCAGTAGCTAGATATGTTCTGCCTACATTTTTTTTTTCTTTTTTAACCGGCATTGGTGTGGACCGCTAAGTGTTTACACCTGTGTGGAGGACCCCTCCCCTCCAGGTGCACTCTGGGAGCACTGAGGCAGCAGAGGGACATTTGAATGAGTGTTTTACAGCCTAAAATGCTTTAGTTAGTGAAATTAAATGTATCTAAAGTATAGGACAATGTATATAGAGCCCCAGAGGAAGATAATTTTGGGGACAGGACTTTTCAGAGAGGACTCGAAATATGTCCCTACTTTACACCATTGCACCTACAGATAAAACAGTGAGGCTGGACATGTATAATTATGCAGACAGGACACACCTCAGAGGGACAGAGGACAGACAGGACACACCTCAGAAGGACAAAGGACAGACAGGACACACCTCAGAAGGACAAAGGACAGACAGGACACACCTCAGAGGGACAGAGGACAGACAGGACACACCTCAGAAGGACAAAGGACAGACAGGACACACCTCAGAGGGACAGAGGACAGACAGGACACACCTCAGAGGGACAGAGGACAGACAGGACACACCTCAGAGGGACAGAGGACAGACAGGACACACCTCAGAGGGACAGAGGACAGGACACCTCAGAGGGACAGAGGACAGACAGGACACACCTCAGAGGGACATTGGACAGACAGGACACCTCAGAGCGGCAGAGGAGAGACAGGACACACCTCAGAGCGGCAGAGGACAGCAGGTGAGTCGTTTTTTTGCGCTGGCTGTTTGTGGTTGTGCCAGGTCCTTTTGTCTTTAAACATCAGATGATGTGAGTGTAGTTAAAGCAGGTCACTGCTGTGTCAGATTAACGTTGATTATGGAAGAAACCTGTGTTACATCTGCTGAAGGAAAGAACGAGCTGTGAACGACTCCTGAATGTGTTGTGAATGCTCATATAGGGATGCACCGAGACCACGTTTTGCAAAACGAGTACGAGTATTTAATTTTGAGTACCCGCCGATACTGAGTAAAGATACTGATACCAGACATTATTTTACTGGTGTTTGATTATAGAAGTAAATCCAATTCATTTCATAGGCTTTGAGTATAGTCTACTTTTTCATCTTAGAATACTTAAATGAGGCTGTTTTAGATTTCTACTGAAATCACTGTAGTCAGGTATAATACAAAGATAATTTATTTAGATAAGCACCTAGCTTTAATATTTACCACTTTGTCTTTGCAGCTGTGCTGCTAACGTGCTAGCTGCTAACGTGCTAGCTGCTAACGAGCCACTGTTAGCATAACAGTGAAAGTTGTCTTATTTTTTTCCACGGCGACACTTTGACCAATATGGACATGCTATGCCTCTTTAAAAGCTCTGAACCCGCACTATTCAGTCCCTAAATGTGTTGGTCAATTACAATCAATTACAAAGCACACACAAGCAAATAATTGCCAGCGCCACTTAGCAACGTTGGCATGCTACTGTCGTAAACACAGGCACTGCGCTGATGTCCTCATTGAACAAGAGGCAGCACAGCTACAGTGGCTCTTGGGCCGTGTCCTAATTTGCCAAAGTGCCCTTTAATGCGCTGTTCGAACGGCACGTTCGGCAGTACTTCGACCCGCACTTGGAACAGGACACCGAACGGTGCATTTCGCTCATTGATGAGCAAATTTATGTCTCCTAAGTCTGCATCCAAAGCCTGACAATAAACGTAAAAAAAATGTGGTCCTTAAATCCTCTCTTATTTAATGTTCAGTCTTTCAAAATGATCTAATGATTATAAATCTGATGTTATGTCCAGGCTGTTTCTCTTATGCAACCCTTAACCTGGATCACTACTTTGTACTTCTTCAGTGATATGATTTTGAAGTAAGTGTACTCTTGTTTGAGTACATCTTTTGACTACTCTATCCAATTCTGCATTTTATGACATAAAGAATTGATAAATGTAAGCCCACTTTAGTCCATTGTAACACATTAAAATACACCAGAAATCAAGAAAAAATCTGTCTCACATGTTTTTGTACTGCTACTACAACTGGTAGTGATGATGTCTTAATTTGTCAAATATGAAAAAAACAAAAAACAAAACTTGTGTGAGATACTTTTACTTTTTACTCTAAAAGTACATTTTAAACGGGTAATAAACTACTTTTACTTAATTGATTGATGTGATTCTTCTCATTTGCCTAAAGTTAGATCGCAGCATCCCTTCCTCAAGGTGAGGTATTACAACTCTTGTGCTGCAAGTCTATCGCTAAGAGTGAAGGCCTATAACTTAACATTCTGAATGTTTGTCTTGGGCACAACGGCTATTAAAAGAGCCTGCTGGAGATAGGCCCATTCATTTAGGACAAATAATACGCCTAATTAACTGTCAACAGGAAACTTACAGACGTATCTTAAACATTTTATAGGGGAGTCACATTCAAAATGATGTCCTGTGCCCATGCTTCCCCAGTCCTCTCCCGGGACGATGCGCAGGCGGATGAATCGAGCTGTGAGTGGCGCAGCTCCCGCCGCAGCATCCAGACCGCTGGACCATCGGGCTTAATTGCTTTCGATCGCCTCGGAAGTGGCTGAGGATGTGTGGACCTTTCTCTGAGAGCGTAAATAGTCTGTAGCTTAGTTCATATATATATTCATAGCCACACTGTGTGATTACCTAGCTCCAGGTCCAAAGTGCTGCAAGAATGTCAGAAAAGCAGCGACCACGCGGAGCCAAGCATCACAGATGACTGCGGATTTCACACGGCGGGTCGTCTCTCCAGCGCCTGCCCTCGGTCAAAGGAGTGGCTATTCCAACGTTACGGCACACGCTGAGTTGGGACACTCTATGGGCTTTGGATAGCGATAATCAGCACTTGGACCGAAGCACCGGGGGCACCTGTCTGTCTGCTTGTTTGACAGGTTATTACGCACTGATCCAGGATAATAAGGTAAGGCAAACTGTGCAGTAGCGTTGTCTGTTTACAGTAATAGTGAGTAGGCCAGTGTTTACCTGCTGTTCACTCCCCTCATTTACAGAGCAGGTGCTGCAGCCATTACACATGACAGGTTAGAATAAAGAAAATACACAACACTAAACTTATGGTCATGTGTCTTGTATACTTCTGTAAAACAAAGGTCACAGGGTTTACTGAGTACCAAAGTATGACATTGCTGGAATACATGCACTTCCCCCTTTCAGTGTGAATAACTGATCATGTGCAGGTTGTGGTTGAAAGACTTTCAGTTTCACTTGGAACATTATTAGATGTGACAACAGAAGCCCATTACAGGAGAGCTGAGCATAATTGAGCATATATTTAAATTTTAAGGTTATGTTGATACTGAATACAGTTATGTTAAATACAGAAATAAGTGTTCTTCTGTTTGTACAGCTGATTGTTGTTACTGCTGTAACATAATGTACAATAGCTTGTTTAATGCATAATATACATATTGAAGAGTCATAGGCCTACTTTTCTGCTCTCTAGGTCAGGTAAATCATTACAGAGTGCATTTCTCTGCTGCAGTTGTTGCCAAGTGGACCACATTGCCAGTGTAATTGTTGATGATGCAATAGCATTTGGCATTTTTAGGGTGTCACTAATAGATTGTGGGATGAGAAATTAATTTAGGACTTTTTGTGAAATTTGTCATTATTGTCTGCATAAAGCTCCCATAGCATAATATAAAGGTGAAGGTCAAAAGCAAATTCAAGTGAATAAACTAGCATGTTTAGCGTGATAAATGTTCTTAACTCTCTCATTTTCCAAAGGTCTCTTTGTCTAATTTAAAATCCACTTTCTTAAGCCTGTGTCTAAACTGCAATCATTTCAATCAACATAGCATTGATGATTTCTCAAGGACATGGAAAAAGCACCCAAATTACACCTTCAGTTAGGCCTGTCACGATAAATGCAATATTGACTTACCGTTCAATATATGTTAGACGGAACAATATTTGCCGTGGGTACTTTTTCTTAGTACTAGTCAGGAACTTTTTGTTATTTTTCCTGTTCTATGATTAGATCTGTGCTGTGGAGGGTTAAATAAATCATTTCTATGACTCATTACAGACACAAACTAACTACCAAAGTATTTCATTCTACTATTTTTTGCCGTTTGTGTTTTTTAACTGCATTCAACACTGAGAATAGTTTTTTGGTAATAATTCTATTTTAGGGTTATTGTGTCAGTGAAATAAATCGGTTCCAATATTATCGTCTGTCATTTATATTTTCTTTAGCAATATTTCGTAAATGTGCCGCCTGACAGGCCTACTTTCAGTGCTAATTTCAAATGGCCCCATCTTTATTACAATTATTGATAATTGCATTTTGCATGAAGTTATCTTATCTATAGAGCTTCTCCCTTTACATAGTGCCTGCTTTGTGAATGTAAGTCAAAGTTTGCATTTTATTGCACACACTTAATATGTATCTAAGTCATAACATTTGTTCAACAACACAGGTAAGAAAAGGCCAGCTGTTCTTTTTTCCCTAGGCACCACTAAAGTTATGATTCTTTTTCTTTTTTTTTTGACAGCAATAACTAGTCACTATGTAATAACATAACAACATTTCAGTTTTAGGTAATGGCAACACGAAGGGAGAGACGCAAGGACACAACTAACGTCCGGACCCCACTGGAGGAGAGTTTTGGAGAGAGGAACAGCACCCCGTGTCCTGGAGACACTTTGCCCTGGAATCTGCCCAAACACCACAGGGTCAAACGCTCCAAGTCTGCCTCAGGAGACGTCCTAGACCCGGCCGAGAGAGCTGTCATACGGATCGCAGGTTAGTCAACTCATCTGTATGCCTTTTGTTAAGAGGTACTAGGGTATTACTAATGACAATAATATTCACGTTCTTACCAAAAGTGAAAGCTTGAAAAAGTGTATTGACTGTCTGAATAATGCCAGTAATATAAGACAAATACTATGCATTTTTTTATTCCAATGTAAAAATCAGAACAGCAAAACATAGAATGTGTGCATTTTGCACCCAATATTTCTTTGTCAGTTTGTCTGACACTACTTGAAGCAGGTTAAGTGGAAGCACATCCTCTTCCTGCCCCTGTGTTCCACTGTCCGTCAGAGTGCCAGGGCGGCTGCGTCAGCATCAGGACTCAGGCTCAGCTTTTGTTATGTACTCTGCTGACAGACTCATGCTGGAGAGGCCTCACTGACAACGTGTCACAGTAAAAGTCAAAACACCTAGGCCTGTCACAATAACAAATTTGAAGCACAATTTTGCACAATACTGCTAAGAGAAGTATTGCGATAATATTTAAACTAGTTATGCCACAGACACAAAGCAGGATAATCCCAGTAAACTAATTTTTAAATATACTGTATCATTAAAAGCTGCAACAAATAAATAGCAAAATGATCTAATAATTAGCTATAGAAGCAACCCTCTACAGCTAAAAGTGTCGCATTACATACAAATGGCTCACATCTCCCCACTATTGCAAAGAAATTGTACATGCCATAAATGGTGAGTCTCAAAATATGTTGTCCCAGCTTTCATATATTGAATAAGTCGTAATTAAGTGACAGACCTAAAAACACAACATGTTATCTTGAAAATACTCTTGGAAACGGAGATCTCTAGGATTGTTTTGCTAGAGTTTTTCTTTAATTACGCGTTAGACACTTAGACACTTTTAAGGCATAATTGCACAGTAGATAATGAGATCCTGTGTTAAGCAAGGTTACAGTTAAATACCATTTAATCTCATTATCCTGCAGCGACATGGGAGATGGGGGTGACTTAATGATAAGCCAGACATAGTTTCTCTTTATAGATCGCCTCCATGTTACAATTTTTTCTTTACAATGTCTTAGAGAAGTATTTGTGTCAGAGTGAATTGTCAAGCTGGAATAATTTACTTATTTTGTACAGGAAATAGTCTGCTCGTTTTAGAGTAGGTCAGAAGGTCTTGTTTAGAATAAAATAGACTAACTTTTCTAGTGGGGGATCTGTCACCTGCTTGTCTTCCTGGAGATGTTATTGCTTTGCCTAGAATGTGGCATAGTATGGTAGAACTGGCTTCCTTGGCTCTGCTGCTCGTTGTTAGTGACGCCCACTTTGCCATTGTGCAATCTGACTCCATGGCACGCTTTTGGGACAAACTCTGCACCAAGTGTCCCCTCTGCTCCCAGCTGTTCTTGTGCTGCTGCAGGTGGACGTCACTGGCCAGCTAGACGCACTGTTACACCTGTCTACTCTCGAAAGTGAGGATGATAGAACTACAGAACCACATCTCCTTACTGACTCAAACCCAGAGCCAGTCTCGTGAGCAGCTCCTTAATTCTGTGGTGACAGTGGGAAAAAGTCCAAATCCATCTCCATGCAGAATGAATTAGATGCAACCATAAATGTTCCCAGTGTAAATTCCGTTCCTGCTGGTGCAGGAAGCAGTTAGCCAGCCTCTACCCATGTTCGGCATGATACATGAGGTTGTCATGGTGCAGCTAAACCAAAGGGCCAAACTTCCTTTAATCCCTTGCACAACTGGTCCATCATTACAAATGGTAAACAAAAGGGAAACCACTCATATCATCATGCAAGTCCTAATCAGAAGCAGCCACTGGAGCTGTCAAATAGATTTAACGTTTTTACCAGCCCCTCTTAGATCCTCGCAGGATATCACAGCGGCACCCACTGCATGACGACAACAATTCTCGTGTGACTGTCATGTTCATAACAATATTACAAAATGTGGGTAAGAGGACAAAAAGTCCTCATTTTGAGATTAATCATCAAATCAGGTTGGCCTCGGTTGGTAAGGGAATGGTGTCCTTCACTGAATAAGACCTGCCCTCAGCTCCTCACTGGTTCCTCATTGGTTTGTTATTTGTCATACCTAGAGCTCAGGTATCACACAGACACACTGTCCAATCGTGTGGACATAACCACTGTGATAGTGCACATCGACTCCAATAACGTTAAACTACAACCGTCCGAAGTGTTGGAAAGTTACTTCAAATCACTTATAGAAACGGTGCTAAAGTCAGGAAAAGAATGCGTAATGTTTGATAAAATTCCATCTCTCAGTATTGATGACACAAAGTTTAGTCAGAAGTCCACGGGACCTGATGACCTTCATTCAAAATTTCTATTAACTGCCCTATATTTAATTCAACTTCTATTACATATTTTTTATTTAGCAATTTAAATGTCAGTTATAGCAGTATTATGGAAAACGCCACGTGTTTTGCCTTAATATAACATAAAACTGGGACAACTAAAAATGTTAATACTTTCCGGCCACAATCTAAATAACCTTGTCTTGCTAAAGTTTTAGAAGTCAATCAAGTTATAAATGCTCCATTTTGAAGTCTTATTAGTCAGGTCTCAGAAAAGGGCATAGTACAAAAGTGATTTCACTATTTTGCCTTTTCTGGCAGTTTTTTTCTACATATATTACATTTTTTGGATCTCTGTTGGATTATTTTAATAGTCTGTTAGATAATTAAATATCACGCAGTAACTTTTATAGCTCAAATAGCTCAAACAAGTGTAGATTTACATTGCTGCTGTAACTGATGACAATGCATTTAACGCTTAATGTGGGCAGACACATTTGGAGTTATGGTTGTACAGCAGTCTGTTCCCACTGTGGTGTGAAGCTGTTAAGTGACCAGAAGAGAAATGGTTCTTTAATGACAGCTTATCCTATCTCGACACTGCACATATACCAGCACTTTATGTTCTGACAGTAACAGAGAATATGTTTGAGAATTCAAGAGATTGACTAGTACATTGGTTCAGCTAATATATCGGGACAGTATTTGCACTGTTTTGTATACTGGTATGAGTTTAGTAAATGCCAATTTTATAATTAGGGCAAAATAATAAAAGTAGGACCTATTGTATTGCTCCAGCTTATTGATCACTGGCTATCTTTTCCAAAGCCACAATAACAGAGACACAAGGTAAAATGCAAAAAGCACTTGATGAACTTGAGGACATGGATACTAATAAATAGCACATCTTCTTTTGTCCACCAGGTGTCACTGTACACCCACAATTCCTTTCACTGCTCCCTTAGCTGCAATATCTGGAAAATGTGCCTCATTCATTTCCTTCAGTAGTTTCAAACAGTGACCATATTGTACCTCTTGTTCGAACTTTACTGACATTTTCACCAGACATTTAAATGTCATAAAGGAGCTTGTCACGGAGGCTGTATAATTTATATTATTGTCATGACCTTACCGCTCATTCAAGAGGCTTGAAGAACTGAACTTCACTCTTAGTCTGAAATTATCAGCGGGAGGAGTACAATGTGGCTACGGTTTCCAGCAGGGGGGGCCATTCTATAGTACAGTTGAAATGCACTTTATAGATTGTGGAGCATTCAAGTGTGATTTAGTGGTAATTCAATAGAAAACACTCAGACCATTGTCATCTAAGTTATGGCAAGGTTAGTGAGAAGAAAATAAGATATATACAGAATGTAGCTGGAGTGTGCTTTAGTGCTGTGCTGATATGCATTTGCTGTTTGACTTTTTATTAGTGATTTTGTGAGCCCCTGAAAGTTTTGTTTTGAATATTTGTCTGTCTAGTAAATGTGTATAGCTGTAATTTAACCCCTGCTACAGTATAATAATTGTACTTTTGTAGACTGCAGGAAAGAGACTGATTACTCGTTCATTCACAGGGAGCAATTAACTGTCCCAACACATGAAATAAAAGCATTGAACTCATGACCGCTTGAAAACTTGACGTCTCTTCCCCCTATACTATACTGTTTGTTTCAGTAGGAAACAAAGTGGCAGTGTACATTAGCTTAATGATACGTTGGAGTTACAGTGGGTTCAACAATATTAATTATGTTTTTACATACAATCCCACAATACAGACATCTTATTTTATCCAGAGCTTTCCATACATTCCTTCATAATAACAGCTTTTACATTGTTATTGCATGATTTGTCATTTCAGTGCGTGACTATCAGCCTAGTATCAAATACTTTGTTGCTTATAAACAAAGTTTGTTTGCTCCTAGTGTTTTCCGTCAGCTGTGCTTCAGTAATCCCCCTGACACTTGAACAGAGAAGATATGTAATGTGATTTGTGCGCATGGCATCTTATTCTGTGACACCAGTGAATGGCATTTAATGATGACTTCTCAGTAAACCCCACCTGAATGGAAACTAATGAGGAAAAATCCTAAGTAGCTGTTTATAGACCACCTGCATCAGCTCTTAAACTTCTGCAGTAAATGAACAAAGTGATGCAAGATGTGCCCCCCGTAATCTCCATGAGCACCATACTTCTTATTGTTGTTGTGGAATTTTGGTTAAAATTACTTAAGGTGTTTTTGAGGATGGACAAAAACATCTGACCATACGATTCACTTTTATTATAGAATGTTTTTTTTTAACATTTTTATTTCATGTGCAATAAACAAATTCAACATTATTTAAATCTTATCAATAAGCCGACATTCAAATATAGCCCACGTGGTGTCATAGTGTGTATATACTGTCTAGATGTGTAAATAAAAGTTGGTTACTGCCTGTACTCCATTAAATTTACATGAAAAGACAGCATCTACCTCTAAGCCACTGAACCAAAGCTACAGCACATTATTATCATGTTTCTTCCCTTTATGGTTGGTTTTCATTTCATAGATTCAAGATCATAATCCTGAGGTTTAGCTTGTTTCACTAAATAAGCTGACACTGAATGCCTAAAATGGTGCTTCTCTTTCTGAAGATACACAGACTTCTCTAAAATAAAGTACTCCACTAAACAGTATGTGTGAACATTACATGTGTCAGTGACTTTGTTTATAACAGTTACTTAGATGTGGGTGGAGCAAAAGATGACATCAGTTTCTGGTGTTATTGTAAAAGATGTCAAGAAATACATAAACCAGAGTTTTCCCCCTCCGGTTCACTAAACTGATTAGACTAATCTAGCCAGTAGACGCACCATCAAGCAAATATCGTGTTAGACCCAAGCCTGTTCAAGTCATATTTTATAAACATTGCGCTGTTTGCAATTTGCTGTATATTTTGCCCTAATACATTTGGATTCACTCTGAGCTGTGAATCAGAGGCAGTACGTTATCCTGTTTCCGCTTAGGGAAGTGCCTGGGCTGCTGTCAGGTTGTCCTTGGCCGTAGAATGGCCTGATAGTTAGACAAAGCTGCAGAGATTTTCCTTTTCCTTTTACACAACCATCATGGAAATACTGCATGATGGTATTGTCTGACTTCATTGTGTTTTTATGAGACGTATTCAGATGTGTCTATCACTTATTTATCACATTCTAGAAGTAATTGAAATTATTAACACAGTAGTAAATTACCGAAATTAAATCGATTTGTTTGTTCCCTGGTATAATCTGTCACCCTGTCACCGGCATGGCTGATAGTCTGGGCATCTGTTAAATATTCAGTGCTTGACTCATTGCTTGACTTTGTCAAGAGAGTCAAGGGCATATGTGTCCTTAAAACTCCCTGCTCTAGTGAAGTTATCGTTTGAGTCAGTCAGAGGTTGAGCTCTGTTGCTTACATTTTTTTTGTTTTTTTGTTTTTGTTTTTTTTACATGATGCCCATTCTTTTATATACGGAACATTAACATAACCATTCTCAACCATTATGCAAAGGTCTGAATGCAAAATGGATCATTTTGACTGGAGCTCTAGTTTCAGTGACCATGTTGAAAATATGAATACATCTAAACATGGAAATTATTTTGTGATATGTATGATGTTATTTTATGTTATACTAACTGTATATTATATTAATAGCTCCTCCATGCTTTGATCCCTCTTCTTGGCCACTCACCAATGGGTTGCAAGTTTGATTGCTTCAGTATGCTTCACTGTTTAGGCAAGACACATTGTCATTGGCTTTCACTCAATCCAGTTTAAATTTATTTTTGTAAAGCCTAAAATTAAATTCAATTTCAAAAATCAAAATCAACAGTCTCTTTTGTGTCTGCCTCTTATGGCTGAACATGATCATTGATTTAACCAAAAGAAAGTTAGAAAATCATCAATCAAACAAAAACAGACCAGCAAATTAACAGAAAACAAGCAAATGGATAACTGTCCCAGAACATCCCCTGTCCTTAGACCCTCCTTCTCAGAGAAAAAAACAAAACAAAACAAAAGACAGTGGTAAAAGAGAAACCTTAAAAGAGAACCACAATGAAAGAGAGATCCACTTCCATGGACATACAGCTGCGGATGAGTCCAGGACTAGTGCACATCCATTTGCAGATAGAGTTCAAGTCTGTAGGGCCAGAGCCCACTCAACTAAGGGACAGAGGGAGGCTTACCCAAGGTAGGGTGGGGGCCATCCTAGCCAGATGAGGGAAGGGAGGGTCCAGGTCCATTGAACAGAATCAGGGCACAGTAGGGTCCAGCCATCACCAGGCAGTCAGTGATGTAACACTTGTAGGCTAGGGGTTTGACTACGACCACGGTGAGGTAAGTATGATTACTACGGCCAGCATCAGAAGATCGGTTCTTTTTGGAGCCTGGGGTGTGAATAAAAACGCAAACAAACCATATTGAAATTTTAAAGCAAAAATGTATTGAAATATACCCAAATAATAAATAAACAAAACAGACAGTAAAGCAGTGAATTGGTGTTGTGGTGAGTGCAATTATTCAATGTCCAGGTTTTGATCCAGAGTTCAGAGAAATTATATAAATCCAAGGAGGGGAAAAATGATCAGCAGCAGGATAAGTTCATTTAGTCCTATCGCATGGTTGGGTAGCTCGCCATCAAGGTGTGGAATGTGTTCCAGGTTCTCTTTTCAATCCAGAAAAAAACTGACCTATGAAGGTCAAAATAATAAAATAACATTTGTATAACAAACATAAAACGTCTACATTTGCACAATGTGTTCTGTACATGCAGAGATATACATAGTAATACATTTGATCAATATATAAATAAGACTATTAAACACATAATCATAATCAGTAGAACACTTTTTTCCATACAATCAAAAATAATTAGTTTAATGCTCAAGCAGATTCTGAGACAATTAAAGTTAAGCAATAAATCTAAATTATAGCTACCTTTCGAAAACAAAATGGAGGCAAATAGCCGATTCAGCGTTCAGAGAAAAAGTAATCAAATGTGGGCAAAATCAAATTATATGAGCAATATAAACCAATGCTCCAAGTAATTCTATTGTTATTTACAATTCGGGTTTACTGTATCTGAAATTAGCTCTGTATTGAAATAAAAAAATTGTAATGTTTAAAGAACTCCATGCGCGAGTAGACAGTGTAAATGTACAGGTAATTGACCTGCTGTGACCCCGCAACTTAAAGGTAAAGGGACCGCAGCAACGGGAAGTGGCATTCACAATAAAAGCTTTAGGAAATGCGGGTTACGCAGGCATCTGCAACAGGGAACAACATATCACCGTCATGTTTTAAAGTTGACATTTTCATTTTATTTCAATTACGATTTACTTTTATACAATAATAAGATTGACAGAAGAAAGCAAATAATGTACAACACGTAATACATTCCACATTAAGAACAGGAGGATGAAGAAGTCTTTATGAACCCCAATCCCATCATCGTCTCAATAAACATACATAGAGGACCTGGTGTATACTCTGATTAACATAAGACATACATTTTGGATGTTTTTTTAAATTTTATTTATTTATTATTATTATTATTATTATTATTATTATTTTGAACTTTGGTAACAGAAAACTGAAACCATGGGAAACTTTCCACAAATTATTACCACTCCATCTCAAAGCACTTAACTTATATCAATCTTCATGTATCAACAGCCTTCCAACTCCTAGAAAATGTGCTCACAAAGCAGCAACCAAACTGGCCATGAGCTGACCCACTGCAGCATTTTTTGTAATGTTCAGAAAGTCATTTGTCATACTATCTGGTTTACAGTATATGATCATGGAGTCTGTCTCTTTCTATCATTTGTCTGACACCTTAGACTTGCTCCTTCCCACTTGACGACGTACAGTAATTTGTTTTACATCTGTCACACTCTGATTTGACTCAAGTGTTACTAGAGCGCTCCGCTGCTGATCTGGGCTTTAGGTTTTTTGCTGTGTTGTCGCTTGGCAAGCACTCCCCTCTCCTCTCCTTCTCTCTGCGCTTTTACAATCTCCAATAGCATGTGTTAGCCTTTGGGTCGTGCCTGTCTCTTTAAGAGGGAGTGGCTTGACATTTATATGAGTGTGTGTAGAAGCTTGCTATGGGAGGGTAGTGGGACTGGGGGGTGGTGGGGGTGTGGCGCTGGGCTGTGAAATGAAGTTGAGGGAATTTGTGGAGGGCTCACACACAGCTGAGAGGGCAGGGAGGACAGCCACGGGCATATCCTCTCATTTATTTCAACAGACAGGCGGAACTGACCGGCAAAAAGACCAGTAGAAGAGGAGAGAGAGAGGAGAGAGTGACCCCAGCGGCATGGCGATGTACGAACCTGCCTATCTGCCTCCAGACGCAGAGGAGCAAGACTTCATCCAGGCTTATGAAAATGTCAGAGAAAAGTATAAAGGTATTACAACATTGATATCTTCTGTTTAACTTAAGCAGGGGCACTCATTGTGTCAGCTGTCTATTTGTTTTAAGGGGAGGGTCTTGCTTAGATGTCTATTTTTGGCTGTATTGACATAGCACAGGTGTAAATACATGTCTGTTTGTCTTATACATTTTTTTTTCTCACACTATAGTAGAGCTCTCCATGCTGCGGAGTGTTGTTATTATTATTATTGATTGTGGCACATGCTTGAGCCTCTCTCACACAGAGTGTATTGCACATGCAGAGTCTAGCGGATTTACAGCAATGCCGCGCTTTGATATGTGGCCATAGCAACTAGGCCGCCGTGTTTGACCTCTGACCCGAGATGGACTAAGAGAGGTTTAGTTTTTAAGGCCTGATTGTTATCCTAAACTCCAGCAGACATTAACAGGTGTGCTTGAGCGAGACTAAAATGTATTCATTCAGGGAGTTTCTCTTCTGATTTTAATCTCGAATTCCAATCCAGTTATCCACAAAAATGTCCAGCTCAGTTAGATGTTGTTCCTTGTTCATGTAATTGCTGTGCGCCATTCAAACAAGATGATCAATGATGAACTTTGAAATTGCAAAACATAACCTTTAGTTAATTATAATTCTGTCTCTTCTCTGAAGCTGATGTCATGTCCATATTTTGGCTGCAGATGATGCACTTTCACTTTTCTTTTCCGAATGTCTGTTCTGTTCCCGCAGATAAGGAACACAGAGATTACTAAAAATATTGGCCCAGATCTTTTTTTCTTGGAAGAAATAGGGTCCATGCTGAATCATTGTTGTACCATTTCTGCAAACCAGGATGCTACACAAGACTGCAATTATAGTGTAAAAACAAATGCATATGTCTGTCTGACATATATTAACTTGAGTTACCAAATTTGTCAAGGGTGCAAAGGTGACCCACAGACTGTATTGTAACATGCATATTTGACCTAAATTCATTGGGTCATTTATGTGCAATCCCTAACATACACAGAATTTACATATAGTTTGCTAAGCTTTTTTAACCTGCAGAAAATCAAATGATAAAATCCACCAGATTTCACGGGGGTAAGTTGTCTGAAGTTTGAAAAATTGAACCTTTGAATGAATTTGGACTTGGAAGGCCAACTGGTGAATTTCTGTTGATATATTCTATAAATGGTGGTATTTTCCATGACAATAGTTTGAGCGTGTGTTGCTATGAGTCAGTGTGGTGTATATAACAGTGGATAATAGGAAGCAGGAGCTGTCTCTGTGGCAAGTGTTTATGTTTCAGATGTTCCTCACACTTCATCTGCAGAGATCTCACTCTCCTTTTAAGGCACAATGAATATTCAGACAGTGAGAGAAGAAACACATATATCATTTTCCTTGCTAAATATGAGCCAAATGACAAAGCATGTGGTCTGTAAAAAAAGCCATAAATCTGGTTAATCTTACACTTTAAAAGGTTACACCAAGATGCGTTGTGAAGTTTACTTTTGGAAGCTGCCATAGAAAATGTATTAGGTTTTTTCATCAGATGGCATTCTTCCTGGCCCCATCCTCTCTTGTCTCTGGCTTTGTAGTGGCACAATGAGGATTGTGATAATGGCAGTTAGGATTACATTCATCATGCTAATTTAAGCTTGCCAATATTTTGACAAATATGCAGTAGTAACCTCTTTGTCCTAAATACCCAACTATCTTGTTGTTATGATCCTACTTTTTTGTTCTTTAAATGCTGTTTAGTAAAATTATGTTGTCTCACATGCAAAACATTAGCCTCCTTACATGTTTCTATGTGTACTATGTGTACAGTATATTTGTAATGCAAAGATATCATTTGTCTGTGTAATCAGTGGTGTCTCTTCTTCATTCACCGTAATATTTAGGTCATAATATCACCAGCCCCTCAGTCTAATTTCAAAAATTCTTCAAATAATGCCACTGATGCTTACTGAAGCCTCTGACATATCTGGTACTAAAGGTTGTCGAAAATATTGAAAATCAGATTCTAATTGATGGGGCTAGGCAATATGAAATCGAACCATGATCTCATTATGTGACAATCCGCTATTTTGGTAAAATCGCCATATCGTTTTTCATAAATGGACTGTTGCTCCCACCCACTCCCCGTATTGTTCAACCTCACCAATGCTCTGAGTCAGTGACAGCTGGATTTAACCAATCACAGTGAAGTTTGAAACTTTCAGAAGAAGTGGACTACTTCCATTACCTCTTCAAGCATATACAAAGATAATTTTTTGCTATATCACCCACCCATTCTAATCAAGACTAAAACTAATAGTGAAATTGGTACTAATTTGAACAAGTATCAATACTAAAACATCACATTAACAGGAAAAAATTGACCTTTCTTGAACAGCTTTATGATGATCCTTGGGTTATTAGAACTAATATATGACTACATGTGTATCCCTAAGCATCAAAATACAGTTTAAAATCTTGGTACCTGACAATACAACTACAATTTATTTAGATAGATGGATAGATAGAGAGATAGAGAGATAACATGATATAATATAATATAATAATGGAGATAACAAATATGGTTTTGTTTCAGTTTATTGTTGTCTCTCTGTGCTTTCTAAGTGACAATACTTGGCTGGCTGCCTCTCCACTGTCCTTTAATGTAATTTGTGAGAGCAGCTGATGCCGATGTTACTGGGTGTCCTGAGCAGGAGAGGGGGACTGTCACGAGCCTGTCCAAATGGGATGGTCTACCACAGTGTCCCACACTCATAGGTCTGTCCTCTGCCCCTTTAAGCTTAAAAATAACAACTCAATATAGCCCTGGCCATTTACAGTCAACCAATTAAACAGCTATTTTTGGCAGGTTGATTGTCGGCTTTGGGTAATTTGAATTCCAATTTCTACTTGGCTGAAAAATCAAGCAGTTGTGAATTATTAACGGGTTTAGTGGATGAAATAATCTCTTCTACGTGACCAGAGTAGAAATTATATTGCATTATAACTATATCCTACAATCATAATATAGGATTAGAAAGCCAGTCATTATGGACACATCACATTTATTTTTGTTTTACAACCGTATCTGAGTGAGGTCTTACGGGAAGTCATTTGTCAGGCCCCTTTCTGAGTGATTGAGTCAGTGGCAAGGGGCAGCTGATCATTCGGGATGTGTCTGTTTCTTTTTTTGGATGGTGGCCATAGGTTGGACAGGTCAAATGCAGATGTTGTTGCAAAAGTGCCCTACAGAAAGCAACCATAGTAGGGTCAGATCTAGGTGAACTCAACCCAGACTGTGCCAAAGACAATGAGAGTGGGAAGGAAGGTAGATAAAAATAACTATCAGAAAATAAACTTAAAGTTGAAGTATAATAGGCATGAGTGCCATACTATTATTGCTTGCTGGGACTACTTTATTACAAAAATATTTTATAGCTTGTTATATAGCTGGGTGATGGGGCAAAAAACACATATCAAAACAGTATTTTTTGTTATATAAAACCATCACAATTTTTGCTACAATTTGAGTTGGATTTGCTTTCAATATTAATTTCCCGAGCATAGACAATATAGACATTAAATCATTACTAGTTAACACCAAAAATAGTCACATTTCTTCCTCTAAAGTCTTAACTCTGCTCCAAACTACATGCTTTTACTGACAGGGGAGTGTAGACCTCTGGGTAAAAAGGGCCAAGCATATCACTGACGATTACAAATTACTGAACGTCTGCACTTTATTATAATATACAGTAGCTCTACATATCCTTGTTCCATGTGCTAGGAAATTACCAAGGCAGCATGTATATATTTTACTTGAATCAATCATAAAACACACAGTATATTTTTGTTCTCCCACTGCTGCGGTAAGCATTTCTTCTTTTGGAACCAGCTCCAGCCACTATGACAAACCAGAAGTTGTGGATTCAGATTGAGGTCAGCCATATGCAGGCATCAGTGCCAGGTGAAGCAGTCATGGAAAGACCGTTGGTGGGTTTGGCCTGTAATAATTGAAAAGCCGTTGAGATATTTTAGTTTGTTTCCCACTCACACAAAAGCCAAACTAAAAGAGGGAAAGCTTTGAGAATAATTTAAGAATGAATCTGTGTCTTTAACTTAATGTTCTGATATTTAGTGTAGACAACAGTGTCTTTAATTTAGACACATTTGAAATTCCAGTTTGGTTAGCGTCCAAATAAGTCAAAATTCAGTCTGAAGAGATGAAAAAGAACACCTTTGGCCAGATTTGTTCAATGCCTTTTAAGGAAGAGAGATGTATCTACCAAATTTTTGCTCTTCCTGCCAAACAAACAGGCATTCTCCAGAGTAGAAGACACTGCACTGTTTCATTTTGACATTTTGCAAGTACACATGGTTAATTATACAGATAAAGTATGTAAAACTGACCCCAGTGTACAGTGGGTTCTCTGTAATTAATAATAATTATGATGTGTCAGTCTTTTTTTATGCTTGTCTAGACTTTTGAAGTGACTTTGCAGTTAAGGCCATTATTTATTCAGGTTGATGGAGACACTACCACATTTTACAGAAAAAAAGAGGGAGAAATGATGGACACAGCAATGTGAACTGGCAAGAGTGAGGTTTAAAGAAAGTGACAGCTTAGCCCAACACTGCTTAAACCTCTCATGACCAACTCAAAGTATTATATATAAAAATGAACATGGATAAAACCAGTTGTTGTACTTTTATCTAATTCCTGGAATAGGCTTAAGCACATATGTCAGAATGTCAGAAATATCTTGTATAGCACCACATGGCTGGATGTGGAATTACACTTTTTTTTCAGAGTAGATGCGTCTTCGTAGTTTACAGCAGGTTCCCAAAACATAATCACCGCTGTGTTTTTTTTTAAACTGAAACAGGAACCTTTTCCCTCCCATGCACCAAATAATTACACAGCATTTGAACCTCCGAGTTTTCACAATGGAAAGTGTGTAATTGAGTTTTCTCACTGGGGCTGGCTTGGATACAATACTCCACCACCATGCACTACTCCCAACTTTACAACCCCATGTGAGGCCTGCTTATTATCCACATAAACCTTTTAGCTTAAACCACTTTCATATACCCCACCCATTATGATGAAATGCTAAGTCAGCTTGCTCTCTGCTCTGCTGCCTCATATTGAGTGCTACTTCTACAAATGCTAGATGACAATGCCTTGTTGTGATCCCATTTAATCTCTATTACTTCCATGTTGTATCAGACTTGCCTAGATAACACTGCGAGGTGCAGCAGCCAGCTTAAAACATTTAACACTTGAATTTAACTTTTACTGCTGCTCTTTTTAACCCAAACCTGGAGCTCGGAACTTTTTAATGTAAGTGCCAAAACACATGTTGGAAAAAAAAAAAAAGGTTTTGTGTGGAAAATCCTATGGGTCTAGCACCTGGAAGATACAATAGGCTTACTGTTAAGTACTGAATGACTGCAACTCTTAACAGTGTCCACTATTTGTCCGGGATTGTAGCTTCAAGGTTTCAGTGGGCTCAGAAAAAGTTAATGGTTAAAAGAAACACACACATTGTGACGTAGCCCAGCGTCCAACTGCTGCATACCAGCACTGTAATTGGAAAGGTCTTTTTAAACTGCAGAGGAGTCGCCAGGTCCAGAACATTGCCTCCTCCTTAGTCGGCCCTCCCTCTAAAGGATGTCTAAAAGTTGGCATGGAGTTGGTGAAGGTGAACGTTTCATCTGTTTTCATAAGATTATTTGATGAAGTAATCAAATGTTGAAATCTATTAAAGGTCATATATTACATAAAATTGATTCTTGTGAGCTTTTAGTCATGTAAGAAAGCTCTTACCTCTTCAAAAACACCTGGAGTTGCATTTTGTTTCATTCACACATGTTTGAGTAACCGTTTATGATTAGTTTGGAGCGTTGCAGATGTAGACAAACGTTCTGTTCCACCTTGTGCTGTCATGTAGTGGTAGCCCAGTGGTAGTTAGCAGCAACTTTTTTACCATTAGTTCAAAAAAGAACAGCAATTCTTGGGCTGAAATGATCCAAATGATTCTAGTGATGATTGCAACTCTGATCTTTTTACGTTAAAGCTACTGGCTGATAGACAGATTGAGTGGTAAGCATTTCAATTTTGTTGAGTAATTAGCCTACAGTTAACAAGAAACACAAGTGAGCTTGACAATATTAACAATAATTGTACTCTTGTTTTAAAATAATCACCTAGAAGTAACAACTAAGATTATTATTCTACCCCAGCCATTGTCACTAAACTCTCAGACATCTCACAGATACTTGTGAATTGCACAATATAGTATTTATATACTACAACACGGTAATTACTGTTTTTTATTGTGACCTCAGAGCCATTTTGTAATAGTCAATGGTAGTCTATTTATGCGTAAAGGGGTCAGATAACTGCTATAGTGCTTTTGAGGAAAACTGTTTTTGTTCTGAGCTTTATTAACAGACGCCATCAACTTAAATGTCTAAACACTGTGTAGAGCGTGGCAGTATATTGCAGAGTGTGTGCATGATGCTTCAGACATATTCTCAAATTCTGATATTGCCTTTTGTGTCTATGCTGTAACTGTGTTTGAATCAAAGTGTCTGTATCCAGGCACAGAATTAATAGGCATCATTTATCTGGACTGAAAAGGAGCTCTGTTTTGGGAAAACAAGAACTTTCTGATAGAGCTGTAATTGTATTCACTGAAAGTTGGCAATTTGGAAGAAGTGGAAACAAGTCTTTACTGCCCCAGGACAGAAAAGTAGACACATTATTTAATTCAGTGAGTAATTGGACTAGCCTTTACAAGTGTATTTCATGGCTTTGTTATGGACATGTGTGTGTCCTCGCTGTCATTTCCTGATAGTCCAGGCGGTGACTTTATTGGTTGTCATTGATATTTAAGGCAACTGCAGTGACCGTGGCCACATGAACCGTTGGAATGTAGCAGCAAGTTCATCCTCACAGCTGAGAACAAGCTCGTAAGAACGCACACGACACACACGCTCCTATCTCTTCTACTGTCCAGGATTTGCATTCTCGTGTCTTTGGACCATTTCATCCTCTTATCCTCGGATACCAAAAGAAGGCCTGTTAGCAGTAAATGCCTTTCACATTCTCTGTTTTGACAGTACTCACCATTGCCCTAAATGGAGTGGCCTGGCTCCAGGGATTCCCATACAAGGGTCATAAGCACCCGATTGCATAAAAGATTTACAGAGTAGATAATAAAGCCGGAGATGAAGGTTGCTGTGAAACTAAACATTGCCTCAGTGCATGCATGTGCCCGGGTGTCCGCTGACCTCTGTGTCCCAAAAGGGTGTGGACACTGCTGCTATGTGATTACAGGTCAAGCTGCAACTGCTGGGAAAAAAAATCCGATGTTTGTTTTCTTATCTCGGTTTAAAAGTAAGCTAATTCTGTGCTTCCTGTTGTACCCTCAGAGCTGGGCACTGCAGTCAAAATATCACTTTTGCTCAACATAAAACCTATATTGAATGCAAATAATTGGATGTTGTCGAGAAAACTGATACTCTGAAACGAATAGATTCTAAAAGATACTAGTTAGAGTGGTATTGATATTGGAGAAATAAAACACGGTTACATCTTCGCTGAATAGTTTTCGAATCAACTTCATCTATATCAGAACTAATATAAGACCATATATTTGAATAAAAATATAAGAATATTTTCTATTGTCAATGGCTTAATGTATTTTTTGTAAGTATAATTGTGGTATTAAAGTTGGTATTGGGTCTATTTATACATCCAGAATGCTGCTGCTTGGGTCCTGATTAGAACCAGGAAGTGCCAACATATAAGTCCTGTGCTCAGGTCTCTGCACTGGCTTCCTGTATCTCAGAGAATAGACTTTAAAGCAGCTCTGCTTCTGTACAAGTCACTCCATGGCCTAGCACCGAAGTACATCTCTGACATGTTAGTGCCAAATGAACCATCTCGCACTCTGAGGACTTCAGGAACCGGTCTTCTGCTGGTGCCCAGAGTCAGAACTAAACACGGGGAATCAGCATTTCAGGTTTATGCAGTTAAAACCTGGAACAGTCTTCCTGAAGATGTCAGACAGGCCTCTACTCTGACAATGTTTAAATCCAGGCTCAAAATGGTTCTGTTTATCTGTGCATATGACTGAAAGGTTCTTCTCTCTTAATGTTCATTTTATAATGATTATTTATGTTTTGATTTGTTTGTATTTGGATTCTAATGTCTTTCTTATTCTTGGTGTATTGTTATTCTTTCGTTTTGTCTGTATATTTGTGTTTTTGTTGACGTTTCATGTGAAGCACTTTGGGCAGCTGAAGTTGTTTTTAAATGTGCTGTATAAATAAAATTGAATTGACGTAGAGGTCAAAGGTAAATAGCTTTTCACAGGGCTAAATGAATGGATGTATGTGATTCTTTCCCCTGTAGTTTAGCCTAACTTGTGCAAAGTGTTTAAAAAGTCTTCATAAAGTGTCACAAAGATAACTGCGTCTATTATTTATCTTTCTTTCCATGCTTGTCTCAGCTGCTTGCTTTCTAACAGACAACTTCATTTGATGTGGAGCAGATCCGTGAACGCATGCCATGGCCTTTGTTATACCTACATCATTCATCATTGGTCGTTAGGTTCATGCCACACATTCACAGCTGAAGGTAATAAATAAAAAAGGAACATTTATTTGGGTTTGAGTTGGTATGTGGAGCCTAACAATATGTTTACTTTTAACAGATGTTCCTATATTTAACATTGTTGTGAGGCATTTTCTGTAGATCATAGTAATCCAAGTTAAGGAGACAGTTTTAAATCCAAGCTAGTAACTTTCAGTACACATACATTCTAATTCTGAGTAATTCTGATCTAACGTTAATAAGGAAGAGTGATTAGTTTTCATTTGTAAAGCATATCAGTTGAAAATAATAGAGGTTTTGGAATGTATATGATCTACTAACTCTTTAACTCTAATAATTACCTTATTCACTTGGAAAAAAAATTGCATTTCATCACTCAATAAGGAAGCAGAGGGAATGAACCAAAACCCAATTGTGAAACGCTGTTAAAGTGAGAGTTTTTCCACATATTAGCTGTAGGAGGCAGTAGATTACAAGGATCCCGAGTGGCTTTGAGTCAGACTTCAGTGTCAATATTAGATTGGTGGAAAGGTCTCTGGGAGGATCGATATAAATCTGTCAGACAAACGGGCTGGTCCCAGGCTGCACTGGTCCGGGGAGCATGGCTAAAAGAACAGGAGCCAGAGCGGCGCCTGAGCTGCTGCCCCCTGTCAGGCACGGGACAGAGAAAGATGATAGACTCTGCACCATGTGGGAAATACACACAACAGGAAGCACTGGGACTGATTGGTTTTAAATGCTTTGAACGGAACAGTTGTGTTCATTTCATATTTTGTCATTTAGTCATTTCTGTCGTGGTTTACTTTTGTTTTAGATTTGTTGTTTGTTGTTTAGTTCTAGTTTAGTTCTTATCTTTTTTGTGACTGCTTTAGACATGGTTTAGTTCTGGTTTTCTCCTAATAGACATACATTTTCCAATCTTTAACTGTGATTTTGTAATTGTCTAGATGTACCCCTTGTTTGAATGCAGTTAGAACCAGATTAAACCATATAACTAAGAAAAAAAAAAATATATATGTTGAAACTTGAGTCTTGTCGGGCTGCACTACAGCTTGTGACTGAAAGGTTGTATACTTTGCTATTTAACAGGCAGTAACAGTTGTTTAGGAAGCTTACATCATAAAAAGAATGTCATTGTGCTTCTATGGTAAACGCCAGCTCATGAAGCGGCAGTAAAATCCTCATGCTGACAGTCTCCGGAGTTTTGACATTGTGGCTAAGGCATGGACAATGTCATCTTCTTAAATGCTCAGGGGAGGCATCGTTGGCAAAGAAATCTTTCCATAGTCAGGTCTCATGTCTGCATTGCATTTCTCTCATTCAAATCACAGCATGCGCGCAGGCACACCTGTTACTGCTGAACACTACAGTGAACCTGTTCCCCTTGTATGTATCATTTTGCATATGGAAGTTAGCAAAGGTGAATATGCTTTCTGATGTTACAGTGTCTAGGGCAGGGGCCCCCAAACTTTTTCCTGTGAGGGCCACATAACTTTTCGCTTCTCTGATGGGGGGCCGGGGTCAGTTTGTAACAGAAAAAGTGTGACGATTGCAGGAGTGCCCAAACGTAAAAAAAATATTGGCGTACAAATGTATTTTGCTGAGCTAACAGTCACACTTTTTAGCTTTGAGAGTTTGCTCGCATTTGGCCTTGCAAGCTATCATACTTGTCTTTGTGATGGGATTCATAGTGTCTCCGCAGATTGTACTCTTTGAATACCACCACCGCCTCTTGACAGATGAGACAGACAGCCTTTTCTTTGCATTGAACAAAAAATATTTTTTTGTCCACTTCAGGTTAAATGCCCTGCATTCTGAATCTATTTTTCTCTTACCTAACCTTTTCGCCATGATTCTGTTCTCTTTGAGAGGGGCGGGTTTGGGATTTTTTTCCTGGGGGTTGCCAGATAGGGGCACAGACCGCAGAAGGGTTGAACAGAATGTCACGTTATATGAGTTTATGAAATAGTTACTAACTAATAGTTAATAATGAAAATAGTTCATAACTAAGGAACATTTTATTGCAAAAGTCCAACTTTATTATCAAAAGCAAATACACATATATGAAAAAAAAATCAAAATGCTCTCTGGTATTGTTCAGGGGCCGGACCAAATGTGGAGGCGGGCGTAGTTTGGGGACCACTGGTCTAGGGTATGCCCTTTGCAACTGCAAAGTAAATTCACTCTATAAAATAAAATGTCTTTTCCAAACATAGACATTATTTTATGTTATAATATATGAGAAATACCATGGTACCCAAAAGCATTTTTACAATTTAATAGCAGCTGCAATAATTGATATGTGTACTTTATATAGCCTGTATGCAAACAAATATAAAAATATCATGTAAGGGGCACTGTAGAGGGTTGAAAAAGTCATTTTTGTGGCTAAATACAGCTTAATTCTGCTATTTATCTGTTTGAGCACATGCCTTTTAATGAATCTGTCCATTTAAACATCTGTTTACTGGGATTATCCTCCTTTATTTATTGCTTTTGTATCAGTGGCATAAAGTAATGTGTTATTGTGGCAGGCCTAGGTAGGTACAGAACATCTACACATATTTACAACTATGTATTTTGTCTTCTGTTTACTGCTCCTTACTAAGGATTGCATTATCTAATATTGTTGGCTTTCAGTAGTAAGCATCAAACTGCTAGAATATTTATCATGGCCATTAATGCAAACACTACATTACTTCAAGGAAAGCACAGCCCCTAGTGGAGAACTTTGATCATAGCAGGAGATTTGACAAATTAAACTTTATATATATGTACAGTGTGGTTGTCTGGTTTTCCTTACAGTGATGTCTTGTGATTGCAGCATGGGGATTTCTGAGATAGTTTTAGTGGGGGCGTGGGTAAGACTTCATTTCCAGTAGCTGTAGCTAATTTAAACTAAGATGACAGCATCTCTCCTGTGACCTTCTTGGTTCATCTCCAAATCCCTAGTCAATAAGTCTGAGTTTGTATGTGGGTGGGACACTGTACACTGCTGATATCAACGATACTCCCTTCAACCATAATGCTGTTTAGACTCTTATAATTTGTTGTTTAAGAATCTCAGAATGCCTTTCTCTTTTGGGATTTAATACTGCCCCCCAGGGATTTTATTTGGTCACAGAGTGGGAGGAAACTGGAGATTGTTTTATTACAGAATAGTTTAGTGTTTTGCAAACGATGGTATGAGTCCCAAATGTTCTGTGGACATGTATTTTAAATTGTTTGGATAAAAACAACAGAGGTTTAAACATGATACAAAGCAGGCTAATAAAGACAATGTAAGATTATATCTACATCATAACATTGTTATGAACATGTTTAGACTTTACTAAAGTCAAATTTGTGTTTATTTTTTTCATTTCAACAATTTTGTACAATTAAAACTTAATTTATCTCATTTAACAAACCAAGTTGTCCACTCTTGTTTTGATGACTTAACCCTGGATCTGCTACAGAGAGGTCCAGTGGTTGATTGTGGGGAGTCTGGTCTTCTGCTGACTGCTGCTCAGGGTGTAAGCCTCTACACGGGGCAGGAGATTTGGGTGGTGGGGTGACCTCAGGCTAAAGGAATGTTTGTCTGGATGTCCACAGCATGACTACCGGTCTGATGCAGTCTGAACAGAGGGAGCTGAAACTCTGTAACGCAGCAAGGTCAAAAGTCTCATTCAAAGTTATTTATCCAGAGTCCTTGTGTCAGTGCTTCAGATAGATGGCCTCACTGTAAAATACTGTTCGATCTGTGCTTTCACCATCTGTACACCACTGCTTCATGCACAATGTGTGTTTAAGGACTGTGGTCTGGGAAAATTTAGCAAGGCTATAAAAGACATAAATCAGTGAAGGTGGTATTCTTACAAAGAACTGAAAGTACTTTGATTTCATCCCAGAAAACGACAGAACCTCAACAGTGGTAAAACAAGCATAAATAATGTTTTTTCTTAGTTATTTGTCCAAACCAATCCTCAATTTGGCTACTATTGCTAAATGAAGAAAATGTCTTCATATTTTCATATTCTTTATTTCCTGATAGTATGGCCATGCAGACTCTACTTTGAGAGATCTTTGTCACCTTTGTACTTTACACATATTTTGTTTAAATGTTGTCATGAGAACTTGCCAATTGTGTTTTCCAAAAACATAACTTTAAGACATATATTGTGCTTTTGAACCTTTCACTCCCCAGACACAGTAAATCATACTTGGACAGATAATTTTCCCAGCCCATTGTTGAGATCTAACACTGAATAAATATTCTTTGTGCTGCCCCTGATGAAACATGTCAGTGTGACTGCAAAAGAAAGTGAAATAGTCCTTTGTCCACAGGGTTTCTGGAGTCAGCCAATGTAAGCAGAACATGTGTAGACTTATTACTTTGCATATCCATCTGTGTATTATTATGTGTCACTATTACATCAATTCAAAATCAGTAGGCCCTCTAGGGTCGAAAGCAGTGTACTCTTCAAGTACTTGACAGGACAAAAAGGCTAGACTTTTATTCCCCGGTTGCCAAGTATGCGTCAGTCATTTCCTCCAGACATCTTTTATTATGTGAAACATGCTGTACAACTTCAAGAGCAGAGTGAAAGAATGGCCTTGTCTGTGGCTGGCAGTCCAGACTGTAAGTGATTATGAATGCTAGGCTTGATTTGCTCTCATTTATACTTTCAGATTTGGTTCACTGGTGCTAATGTTTGTTTACAAAGTTGTGCTTCAAAAAATTACTCAAGTAATAGTTTAAAAAGTAATTGTGGGGGGGAGTAATTGTAAGAGGTAATTTTAAGTTTGCCTGTTCGTCATATTTTTGTCATATATATAGTTATCTAGAGATAAAATCGCACAGCTTTACATTCCATAACTGATATAGTCGCAGCAATAAGTCCAGATATTATAACAGCTGTATGACCCTTTATGATGATATTATAATGGAGTTTGGTGCACAGTAGTGAAGCATCCTTGCATGCTTGAACACAATACATGCTTTGACTTTTGTTTAAGCTGCACCTATTGCCTCTGAATGAGTGTTGTTTGTCCTGTTGTGTTTGTGGTTGTCTGTATTGTGTGCTCTCTCCTCCTCAGTCTGGGAGCAGGACTGTGGGTGTGGCACTGGGAGTTTGCATATACATTGATCTTTATGGACACATCGTCTAACACAAAGATCGATTAGTGTCAGTCTTCATTCCTATTGGCTGCTTGCAAAGTACACATTGACAGGGACTGCTATTTGAGTAATTGAATGAATAAACAACTACTATGTGAAGGAGGAGGTAGAGGAGGAAGTGAAGGAGGAGAAGGACAGGTGGGTGGAGCTCGGTGCAAATTCTTGTACACACTGTGAATATGTACGACTGCATGTGAGTGTGCACATGGGACTTTACAAGAACCAAAACAGAGCAAGTTGAAGGAGAACCAGAGACCCAAAAACTGAGAAATCTGGACTGGTCATACATTTCAAGAAATTCCTTACTGAGAAGACGATTAATAATTGTAGCAAAGAAGTAAAAATGAACAATATCAGGTCAATCCAAAATGAAATTTCTACTCTTAAAGGTATGTCTTTATTTTATTCTTTTTTATTTTTTTAGTGTTGCCAAAATGTGTAACTGTAATTTCAATATAAGCTAAAGTTGTCGAAGAGAATTTTGGTTATTGTGTCTGAGGAGGAAGACGCTGGGTGGAGTGTCCAAGATGTGTATTGTTGGAACAAAATAGTGTTGTTGTCCATCATTGTCCACAATATCCTGGTATACAGTCAAATTGTCAAACATCCCTACTTTATTATTTGAGTTAGCCTTTCTTTTCCCTATTTTTTTCCCTTTGCCCAATAACTGGATGCTGTTGACATAAAGTAGTTGAGTGGAGCCCAGCTTGAGCAGTGCAGACACAGAGAGTCAGGAGGAACACATGCTGCTGAATGATGAGCACTCACACCTCACATTTGACATGCAAACTTTTGCAAAGACTCAGGGCGACAGCTTCTTTCTCTGACCTAAAAAGGGTTGTTGCCCTATTGACCCTTTATTACTGTGTTCTCATTGTTGCCAATGAACTTTTAATTTCTTTATCACATTCTCTCATGTGTAGTTGTTTTCAACTGACTTTTATGTGACATATCAGGTTTTCCTTCTTTAGGTCATGCACACGTGCCACTCCAGTTTCTATTGTTAGTTAGATAACAGCAGCATGTCTTTCACAAGAAAATGCAAATAATTACGACTCCTTTGTAGTGTAAGAATTAGGAAGCGGAATCTTTACTGAGATATGCAATTAGTAACTAGTTAGAAGTAAACCAAATGGCACTCATCATCATGTCATATTGTTACTTTGATGTCATTTGTGCTGGGAATGGCTGTCTATGGATTTTTCAGCATGGAGTGCCAGACACTTTTACTGCTCTGTTACATACTCTATGGCTGATCAGCAATTACATTGTAACTCACAATCAGCGATGAACTCATACTAAGTCATGTTCCACTGCCTCACTTCTTTCCATAGCCACAGTGTGGACTTTCACAAACTGACTCTAATAGACAACCATGTATTGGATCTCAGTGCTGTGCAAAAGGGGAACAAGGCCATTTGTTATTTTTAGAATATTTAAGGTGTGTGCTTGTTCACTTATGTGCAATGTAAAATGTTTTTTGGTAATCAAATATTATATAGACTTACCTGAATGGTAATCTGTAAAATAAGAATTTTCATGTACTTACTGATTTGGATTATATCTGTGTCTGAAACAAAAGTTGAATGAGACAGAGGATGAAATATTGTTGTCCATGAAACACGCTCCCAGTTATTGTCTGTAAGGAAGTGACTCTTATTATTCAGGAAATGGGATTTTATGTGCTGTTATTGCGTTCCAGCCTGAAAAAAAAATATTCTTTTTAGATTTTACATTCATAAGTAACTTTAAATAGCTGGTTTTGGTCAGTTCAACATTTAGAAAAGCAATGAGTGCTGACATGAAGATTGGTGAAAATTATATCATGAGGCCTGTCCTCCAGTCTGCCATGTATGATGCTCAGTCTCCACAGACAGAAGGGGGGAGGGTAGTGTTGTGTTTCAGTATGTTCCACTAATTAGTACTAGAGGGATTTCCCTGACCTTTTCACATAAGTGGGAATTCCTTCTCACGCAGATGGGTGCCACTTCCTGTCTCCTCCACACTGCTCCTTCGCAATGGAACAAACTATTCAAACAATATTAATGGGCTGTGTGTCACTGATTTATAGTGGACTTGTAGTTTCCTCTGTCTATTCTCTGCTTCCTGGTCCAAACATTATGGCCGTGGTGACCCTAACACATGAACCAACAGGAAAGATGCTATTGTTTGTGTTGTAGCCACTTTCAGCAAAAATGAGTATCCCAGGGCTATAGTTTAAACATGTTTCACAGTTATGTAGACACAAAGCAGTGGTTTGTCATTTGCCATGTTATTTCTCCATAATGATAAGATGTCTGGTCTTGTGTATTTCTGAGGTAAGACCACTTTGAAGTTTGTGTATGTGCTGTCTTTGGAACATTAGACAGGAGTACACATGATGGCATACCAAACAGGGTACTCACAGGGAGATATTTTAGTAGTTTTGTTGGAGTTGTCATAGGGCTGAGTGATGACATAAAAAATTAATCACAGTTTTTGTCCTCACAATGATCGATCATGAGTTTCTATTTTATTTTCTGTTTATTATAAAAAATAAAAATAACTAACAAAAAACAAACATAAACAATACAGACTTTTAGTAACTGCTATTCAACACAAAACCATCTGCTTTTACTGACAGAGGATTGCCTGTGAACCAGTCAATTACTGATGTGGACACTTTTGATTATGTAAACTGTACTTTTTCAAATTTCTAGTAAAATTATTCAGGTTTACTGGAAGCTGATTCCACTGTCTGATGCTTTGAAAAGGAACGGCAGACTGTTCAAAAGCCGATGACATTTCGGTTCACACAGGACTGAATGGATCAGCGCAGAGTAATAATAGATTTAATAAAAAAAAATTTTTTCAATGGAAGTGGAGCTGCATTATTAATCATTTTGAATAGGTTTGTTAGATTTGAATACAGAATTAAATTGTCCAAACTGAGCATTTTGAGCACCAGCAGGACACACCGCAGGTCATTTGTGTGGTAATCATGGCATTGAAATATGTGATCCAGTTGTGTATACCTCTGTGTAAGCACTATTAATCTAGATATGAATGTTGATTTTCACAAACAAAATAAAGCACCCATGGATTATATTTTATTAGTAGATTTGACCACTCTATCTAAAATCCTCTCTTCAGCAGCAGAGCAGTTCCCGCCGTAGCACAGGAGGGAGGGAGACAATCTACTCACTGCCTTTACTCTCTGGGGAGCAGCCTTACCTCAATGAAATCAAATTATGTCCACTCCACCATGTCTTGTGTCTTGAAGGTTGATATTGCCACCATAAGCTCTCTGAAGCAGGGGTAAAATTCTTCACATTTCAGACTGCCAGTACATTGTGACCTCTTTATCTGGCATATGAGATACTTTATCAACTTTGACGTCTGCTGTCTTCTACTATATTGAAGTATTTTGTTTTATGTGTTTACTATACTACACACAAAGAGAGGAAGGAAAGCCAAAAGGGTATAAAGGATCAGGAAGTTGTAGCGTCTTTATGCGAAGACTGCTGATATAACAGAAATCTTGAGCTACTGCTGTGCTACTGTGCATACTCCTACAAATAGACATATGTCCTGTCCATATCCCAGTTGTTTTAGTTCATTGCAAGTAGTAGTTATTTTTGGTCATTTAGCTGAAGAAGGGGATTATGGGCACTTTGGCAAAAGATGAAAGGAGGGATTAGAGAGTTGTGCTGTCATTTGGGAATCTGAACTAATGACGATCCACATTTGGAACCGAGATTAAACAATTTTACTTCCAGACTGTGACTCATTGGTTTGTTTAGATTAAGGATAGGTTCAACAAATGAGCCAGAGGAAGACAAGGAATTTAGGGATTATGTATGACTTTGGTATATGTTAAAGTACCTTTTGACATATATTGTTATTTTATTGTAAGCAACAATGATTTCTACTTTAGAACTATGGGTTTTGCTTTGTTTTATTGTTCTACAACTCAACTAACTTCCATTTGTTTTCCCTGCTCTCATTATCTGTGTGGGCTAAACAATAGATAAGCTTCATGTTACTGATTCTGCATCCCTCCTGTTTAATTGCTCATATGGGAGTAAAGGGAGTTTAACGTTATACAGCTGTGGTCCTCTCTAGCTCATATATTAATAGGCCTAAATATAATCTCAACATTTCTACCTTGTGTGTTCTCCATTAGGTGGCTGTATATCACATTGCATATCAAACAACTGTTGCATGTCTCCAAAGCTCAGAGAAATCTGTGCACAATTAGATTCTTGTAACGCTGCTACTAGCCATGCAAGGAAATGCATCATGGGTAGTTTCCTGTCTCTGTTGTGTGTGACGCTATTTTGAATAAAGAGAAACCCAAGGGAAACACCTCACAATAGCTTAGGTCTGGAATTTCAACCGGTGTCCCCCTCTTACTAAACGTCTACTCCACTGTTTACTTCTACAGGTGTGAGTGTTCAAAAGCTCAAACACTTGTGCTATTAGTGGACTTAAAAAGTGAATGATTGGTACCAGGCCACTTCACATGCACTTCACATATGGCACAGTTTATAGTAACAGCTCACGAGAGACCACTGTCATTGTAAAATGTGAGTTACATAATGTCCTGCATTTTCATGTCAGGAAAATACTTAAAGAAGACATATTGTGCTGTGTCTGCTATATAGTTATAATCTATGACACCCATGGATCATTATGTTATAATTTGTACATTTTAAATAGCAATATTCATCTAAAATTACTTAATAAAAGAAACACAAGTAAAATTTCCGTGTTAGAAAACTGCGGTGTGTAATGGTAACTGATGTTGCTATAAACGTTTCCTCGTCAGTTGTACCTCCGATGGATAGCTGTAGATCATGATAGCGAGCAGCGGATTTTTTTTTTTTTTCATTTGTGCCATCTTTAAGACTATTGCCTATGCTTGGGTGGAGTTTATGTACTGCAATGTACTGTAAGTAACTGTTAATCATTAACATTTGCACTTACAGACACAGCTCAGCACCTGCACCTCATAATGTAATCCAATCTGCTCTGCACACTTCATACATCATAACAAATTTTACATTACAAAGTCTTTATTTGCCATAAGAAGTTCTCTCATATTTGTCCTCAGCACACCTTCTATTTGCAGTAACCTTATAGTTCATATTTGAAAGTACTTTACGGTCACACGAAACCGCAAATTCTTGGCACAGTGCCCCAAACACAAGACACGTGTTGTTTTGGTTTATACCTCAGGCTGACATTTGTAACCAGAAACTCACCTATGATTTATTTGTGTGTATTGACCATTATACAGATATAGAGCCATACTAAATGTTGAAGAAAGAGGTCAAATTAATGCTCCATTTTCTCCTTTTATCCCTAATCTTTGTTCAGTTTTGTCTTTTGTGGTCTGGAGTGAAATGTTATCTTTTTCACCCACTTCATCACAGTATCTGCACACACAAAAGCTATTATTACGAAGGGCGGTTCTGACCTGTGATGACGAGTGAGGAGAGGTGGAGGTGCGGGGGACTCCCGTTTTGTTGTAGCGTGACATGTTCCGAGTAAAAAAACCTACATAGATAGTGACAGGAAAAGTACAAAAGTACCTGTACACTGGCAAGGACGTTAGCTGTGAGAAGGGCGGTGTAAGGTTTGATGAACTTTGGACTTTTTTCAAGATGGACGCCTTGTACTATGCAACTAAAGGTAAGCCGTGAAAGTGGACATAATAAAAAAAGAATGGGAACGTTTAGGTAAAGTGATACAGGTGCAGAGCAGACGGGGAGAGCTTGTGGGTGGGACTATGGGAGCACATATGTGGAAGCGTGTATGTAACCTATGCATCTTACGAACAACTACGTGTCTCTCAACAGTGAACTGAGTGGAATCTGTAGTTTTGGATTGAATGTCAAGCAATGGAGAGGTTCATTGTGCTAGTTAGCATTTAATATGTTGTGAAGGAGTTTGCGCAGTCAACTTACAATGCAGTTATAATCAGAAACATAACTGATATTACATGTACATATTTTTTTGTGATTGTGTAGTACGGCAACAGTCAATTCCATCTGTCGAGTAAAAGCAATGACATGATGGAATTGTGCTGAGTGCTGTCCTTAAGGTGTGCAAAGTATCCATCTGATTAGTAAAAGGGACTGAAGCAAACAGCGGTGAATTGCGTACCTGGATCACTTTGTAGTTTTAGTTTGTTTTTCTCTCACCTTTGCTACAGACGACACATGTTTGAGAGGCAGCATGCAGTAATGACTGTACTCAAGGACAACAGCAGTATTGTTCTCATACCATCCTTACACTGACTCTAAACATGTTATTATACGTGTGGTGCATATTTCTGTACTTGCATAGAGCTTCAAAAGTTAAGCTTCAAAGACTCAATGGGCATAAAAAGAATTAAAAACAAAAAAAAAATACAGCAAAATGTTAATTTCATGGGCAACCCCGTATTTATTTAAAAATCAACACTAAACACAAAAGGAAGAACATTGATGCTTTTATTACCAATGTTTGCAATGGCAATACTTAAAAGTAGTTATATGATGGCAATTGTGATTTCAGTTTCATGAAGTCTCATATTTCACTGGTAATAAAAGTCGATCATAACTATTGTAATGTTTTGTACATAAGTAAAACAATAAAAATTGATTGTGAGATGATGCAAATACTTTGAATTCAAATTCTAATTAGTAGGACACCTTTTCTGTGCACATCAGCCAAGCAGTAAATAGAACTACTATAGTTCTCCAGTTGAGTGTAATTAGTGGTGATTATGTTGATTTACTTAATGCATTGTCAAGTGCCCAAAGCTAATGTTTTTAACAATTTAGGGATTATTTCAATTACTTGGATTTCCATTTAAAGGCCCACAAATCACTAACTATTTTGCTCGTTGACCATGTGAACACTAGTAAATATGATGTAAAGGCAGTGAAATGCTGGATCAACATTTGATCCATTAATACTGCAATAAATCTGACCTCAACCTGAGCAGTAATGCATTTAATAAATGCTGACCGTGTCCATGTCATCTCAAATTTACTGTTTTCTAATTTGCTTCTTTCTGCCCCATTTCAGCAGCCGTGTAGTATATTACAATCTTGCATTGCTGCTGACTGAGGGGTCCTCCACAATGAAAACCTTTTTCTGAGGGATTATTGCTGAAGTCATTCCCGGTGTCCAGCAGGGGGCAGTGTGATTCAAAGACCACCCATAGTGATTTAGAAGAAGGCGTTTAGTGTTGTGTCTCTGTTTTCTTGGCAGTGACTGGTGTTTCCGACATGGCTGGAGTCAGGGCAGGACAGCGTGACAGAGCTGAAGTTCATTCACAGCCTCCCGGACTGCCTTACATTTGGCCTTGATGACTTCACAGGGGCTAAAAAAGGCCGTGTGATTATGGCAGCAGTTGTTATCACACATTAGTTACCACTAGGGACTGTGCATTTGAAAAGACAGTTATTCTGCCTAGAAACAGTACAAGAATTTGAAATTTGCCAAAGAACCTATAAAAATACACCGTCCCTAACGTGATTATTTACCATTGAGAGATGTTGCATTTTTTTTTTTGATGTTGAAATAAACCTTCACTGATTTTTTTTTCAGTGTTACAAAGAAAAAATATTTAGGATTTTTTTTAGGATTTATTTGATTTTTTATGATGTGTGGCATTGAACTTGAGCTTCTATACCTTGACTATATTGCAAGAAAGAACCAAAGCATTTTCGGAGATCTGTATTTAAAGGTTGCTTTGGGTTTTCTTCTTCTGAATATAGGCATATTAACAGAGTCATAATGCTAATACATTTAAAAATGTACACATTCTTCCTACCAGACTACTAGCAAAACACAGTTACTATTTTAACACTAGATATTTACAATTCACATTCCTCATTAACGCTTGCAACAGCTGAAAACCACCCTAAACCACATACATGCCCTATTTTAAGTGCAGCCCATTTTCTGGTTGACCAAAGTCGCAAGGTGATGATTTAACACTGCACTGGTTTCACGTAAGGGACATTAGCAGGCTGTTGGTGGGAGGTGACACTTGTGAAGAGAATATTGGGATCTGAGTCGTGGTAATAGGCTGACAGTAGCAACCTCTGTGGGTGGTAAGACCACCAGGGACTGACCCCAAAGCAGGGGCAGCTGTAAACATATACACATATACACATAGACGTTGATCTGAAAAAAGTTATACATTAATAAATGTATTTATTTATTATTTTTGCCTTCCAAAATCACAATGGGTTTTGTGTATTTATAGATTGGTACAGTGAGATGTTGTCTTGTGTGCATTACTTCTTAGTTGCCAGGAGATGGTGATGTTGAACCAGTTTGTATATGGTTATCAGAACATAGAGTGTACCTAAGGGTTTTCTGAGGGTTTATTTCATTTATTATTTTTTTTTTTTTACTTTGCATAATTAAGAAAATTATTTTCTTGCCTTGGTAAATAAAGGTTAAATAAAGGTAAATAACTATTTATGCAACGTAAGCTTTACTTAAAATGTTTGTAACATTATAGACATGCATCAGTTATCGAAAATTACGTTTTTTTTGCCACTTTACATATCTATGTGAATCATCTACTGTTATGCAATGTGCACCCATTTTAGTTTGTCATTTAGTACTTTGCATATGGCCCATCTATAGGGAGTGGCATTTTACATATTTGCAAATGATTTTATGACTCTTTGTGTCACTTCTTTTGCAGGTGAGTACCTCCATTATTGTTCCCCCTGAGACACACCGGGACCTTCAAATCTAAGTATACATGTTCATCACTTATCCTTATTACGGGCCACTTCACATCTAGGTCAGACGTTGGCATTTGTCTAAATTCTCATACCTGCATTTTAAAGATGGTTGCTCCTCTTTAGCTTGGAGGTAGTTTTACGCTGCCTAGGGCAAATTTTACAACGTCTTGACTCGGAGCTGTCATAAAACATGGAGGTATGGGTCAAAGCCTGCCCTGTCAGGTCATATTTTTCCCACAAAGTACATCTGGAATGCCTTATACTTGGTATGATGACACCCATGGAGAGGTCACAACACCTGGGGGATGTTTGGCCCTTATCTTCAAATAGGTTAGTTCTCTGCTCTTTAGGTGTGTCTAGAAGTGGGTTGAATAAGAAAAGTTAATGTTTTACATGCTCTGTATCATTGCATCATTGTTTTGACTTCATAGAGAGTGAGATGATTTGGGAATTAATGTTTCTTGTGTACATAGCATTGTGCATTTTTTATATCTGCTTGTAAAAATACTCAATTCCTGCACAGGTGCTGCAACAAGTTAATATTTAGGCATCCAACTATCTCTTCTTTCCAATGAAGTATAAACAGATAGATAAGGTAGTGATGCCAAGTATTATGGGGGTTGTCACAAAGTGGGTTGAACAAAGCTGCACAGTTACTATGAACTTTACTCACAAAGCAAGAATGTCTGAGTGTGGTCGGCCTGTGTGAATGTAGTGAAATCTTCCAGAAAAGGTTACATAACAGGGGCAGTTTGGCAGTAAAACACACGAGTATGCACAAGTTGAAGTGAATGTTATGGTACTCTATGTGAGAAGCATTTGTAGTCACATAAATACTGCCAGCAAATACAGTATTGTACAGTTATTCATATTGTTTATGTAAAATGTACATCATCATAATTTTACTTGATTCAGTTAGACGTAGACGCTATACACAATTGCACAATGTGCAGGACTAATGTAGCGTTAATGGCCCATTAAAAATAGCACTACTCTTAGGCCCTGCTATTATCTGACAGCAAGTGGCCATAATTACAACTTACCAAATTTCTTACATAATAATATAGTGGGATTGTGTGTTGCAGTAATACATTGCAATAATTTTAGACTTTGACTTTGGATTTAGTTAAAGATGTACTGCGTAACTTTTCTGGCAGAGGATATGCCTCTTGCTTGTTTCTAAGAACTTGTTACTGCTTTGCTTAGAATGTTTAGAATGCTTCAAGTTTGTCTGTCTTTTGTCTGTCAAACAGCTGATACCGCCAGGTCAAGTTACATGTCAGCTCTGTGGAGAGTCAACCCCACTCATAGAAAGAATGTATGTTTGAACAGTAAAAACGCCTGCAATGAAATAAATGCTAGACAGAAACACATGTGGAGGGTAAGCTACTTGTATTCACGTAGACGTTATTGGTTTGCTTGAAATGCTTCACAAGAAACTATAAACAGTGCACTTTTAAACTCTAGTCTTGAGCAGAGTCTTATCTCAAGGTGTCTGCTCTCTAAGACTAAGATCATTCATTACATTCAACAGGTTAGACATCTGTTACTGAATGGCGTATTACTGTTGATAGCTATGATGTGATTAACCTGATACTCTTTTATTCTTGGAGCATTTGTGTTACAATGCTGCCATTTTTGCTGTTCATTAAATCATTAGTATCTTTGTGGACCTGGCTCTATCTATGACATAATCTGGAAAATCTGTGCTCACTTGTGTCAAAGGGGAAACTGGATCTGGTGTTAGCTGTAGCTGCCTTGTCCCTTCTGGGGCCTCCCACACCCTTTTAACACAAACTGTGAACATAGATATACACTCTACTCCCTCCACAACTCCTATGCACGCTGTATGTTGACTTTTCTGTAAGCATGTGTGCTATTGTAGAGCTTCCTGAAGGCTGAGGTGTATAACACTGGAGGAAGGAAAGCTGTCCTATTGTTTAGAGTCTTAAGGTTGTTTACCAGACCCAGCACACATTATCAGGGGTTGAAAGTAACTTTTTTTTAAACTTTTGATTTAATTAAACTTGTTAAAATTATTATCTTTTTGTTTAGTTGACATGAGTCAGTAATGAGTAGAAGTAGTAACTTTTATTTAAACATTAACTCATGTTACATTACTATATTAATGTCACCAAAGTCAGATAAAGATTTAGTATCTTTTTAGTAAGATTTAGAGTACTTTACAGGACTGAAAAAATACTGATGCATTGAGCAGCCATTTGTAAGCCTTTTAAAGGCAGTTTCATTGAGACTCTTGATTTGGCACTTAGAAGATAAGCAAATATAGTTGTGGAGTTTTTATCAGATTGAGTGGAAAATTAGTTTAGTGGAGCAGTAGCACAGTTTGCCGTTGTGGTGAGTCCAACTTCCGTTATATTTTCCTGCCTGTGTCCTGTGAAACAATGGACACCTGCTATTTTATGAATCCAACCTTAGGACAGGGCAGGGTGTGGCTTTGTTTTGCCACTGTTTATATATTGAACGCCTGCCAGTATCTCACACACAATGTACTCTGAAAAACAAGACACCTATGGGCATGGCTGCTCCAGCGGTTACGAAAAGCACAAATAGACTATTAATAAAATAGTTTAATAAATTAGCTAGTGTTGTCATCATAGCCAGTAGCCTGAAGTCTTTCAACATGCTCCAAGTTCTAAGTTTCGTCTATCTATATTGTGACATGAAGAGACATGTGACGTAAATGCTTTTTATTTTCCAATGACAGTTTTACCATGTCTGAAATCCCTATAGGGAGCATGAAAGAAAATGTGGAAACTGTCATGTACATGTCTAGTGAAATTACATGATTTATAGATTCATTCACTTGTGCATGTTTGCCTCTGGGGTGGTGCCAGTGCTGCAATGATGGATTTCAGTAAGTGAAACATACTTACAGTGTACTCCTTTTACTTTCTACATTAAATAGTCTTCTTGATCCCATTGTGTAACTCAACAACCCTAGATTTTGCTTCTTATGTTATAGAAGTTTATAGGATTAAGTTTATAGAAGTAGTTAGCGCTTACCTCACATCAAAATTGCTGGAGTAATTTTTGAAGGTTTTTAGGAAAATACAAAATAAGTCAATACGATTACTTTATATTTTTGGCTGTAAAAATCTTTCTGTTTGGCCAAAGATGCAGTAGGGCCCAGAGAAAACTAAATTTGACAAAAACAGTTGTGCTATGATATTTTACTTTTACAATAAACATAAGTTAAAAAATAATACATTTGTACATGTTTACATACTAATGCATTAAAAGTTAATTATTAATCACTGACATCTTATACCTAGTCTTGACTATTTATTTCCTCTTTGTAATTATTACCACTGGCATTTTAATAATTAACACAAAGTTAGTAGCTTGTCTAATAGAGCTAGTCTACCACAGCCCCACAAGTCTCTGGCTCAGTGGAGTCAGTTTATGAGCAGACAGCAGAGGGACAAGCGTGAGTCACCACTGTCTGTAACCGGACACTAAACTGTGGGAGAATAGACCTTTCCTTTGTTCGGCCACAACACTGGTTTACTGCAAGCTTCTCTTTTGTGAGAGAAGCTGCCTGTGTACTCTGCTCTGGCCAAAGCAAGAAAGAATGCAACACACTCATTTGTTCCAGATGCATGGGCTTTTAGGGGAGTTTAGACAGTAAATCATGCTTGTATGTCTTCATATACTTTCTGTGTGAGAGTTGTAGCACCTGTATTTTGTTAAATATCTAGATGCCAGTTTGCCACTACTTTCACAATAACTACTACTACAACTACAATAACTACTACCACTACTACTTTGCCCATAGAAAAAAAGTAACACAAGTTTAGATCTCAGTATTAAAGTAATCTAAATACTTAAAAGTAATCTGAAGTACCAGTCTAGGATGCATGGTTTTCAGTGCAATAAAAACTGATATATCTTGATATATCTATATGTCTATATGTTTGGGGCTTTAAAAATAAAGAAATATATATAATCAAAAATAGAAATCATAGTGATGCTAACAAATACATTTAAAAAAATTGAAATCTGGAAAAATACTTTTTTGGGGTTTTTTTTCTTCTTTTTTTCTATTTTCCTAAAAATAAAGCTCCTCAGTTACCATGTACATTTGCACTTGATCAGTTAGTCAAGATGGGGGGAGACCGGACAGATCTTATGTCATTGGGCTGTTTTGGCTGTTGGTTGGTTGCTCACGGCAACAACAGCTGCAGGCGCACATGTTTCTTCTTTTTCTTTGGGACTTCTGCCGTGGACAGCAGCACAGGGTATTTGCCGAACCTGTGGGTTGTTACTATGGGAACTACACCACTGATATAGCCACACCCCTGCTGACTCATCCTGGAAATATTTATGATTTTCTTGTCTTGCCATTAACATATGTGAGTGTAGAAGCAAACTCATCACACACCACATGACATATAATGGTTTCAACTTTTTCAGATAATTTACCAAAAGTATGTAGTAGGAGGGGTGAATTCCTCTGTGCCCACATGGTACTGGCAAACCTGGCACTTCCTCCTGCCATTTTATTCACTGACACGGCATCCATTTTGTTACTACATGGAGTCTAGTCTGTAATATTCAATTATGTTCTTATGTAATGGCAGTCATCATCATCAAAACTTCATTACAGGCTATTAGTCCAAAGTTAAAAGACACGCCACTGTAAAAAAGTAAATAATAAACAACAACAGAAAAAAAACAAACCAATATTGCAAACTTTGAATAAAAAAAAAAATACCAGTAATATAATTAGTTTTTGTAAACGCAGCTTGTTTACTAGCTATATGCAATATTTTTTTTACTGGATGATCCTCCGCCTGTAAAAACATTAATCTCAACTGTCATTCAAAGTTGGGCATAGTTATCTTATCTCTACTCTATCTTAATTTATTTAATTCACTTTTATTAGAGTGTTTACACTTTACTTCACTCCAGGCTCCCAAATAAGTTGTGAGCCAAAGCCATGACACCTTCATTACTTGTTAACTGTGGTCTTTGTGGTTTTGACAGCTTTTTCTTAATAGAAGAATAATTTGTACCGGTGGTTTTGATGTCAGCTCTTAAGATGTAATCACCTCTCCACCATATTGCACAAAAGCTTTATGACTGCTTATAAACTGGGATTTAATACAAAAAGGTACAAAGACACAGTTGTTTTGGATGTGTTGATAGTGCCAGTCTGTGTTGCCAGTTCTCTTTCCTTTGTGTCCCCCAATCATTCAGACCATAATTTCTGGAACAAGAGAGGCCTCTGTGTCTTGGTGAAGCTGTGTGGGCACTTGCAGATGTATGGGATGCTGATCCTGGTATCCAAGGCAGCACAGAGAATTATTTCCAATCTGGCAACCCGTCCGATTTATAGATGTTCCTCTGAATTTATGCCTCAAGTTGAAAAGATTCCCTTGTTCTTGTATCCGCAAAAACAGCCTCCCTAACCCAGACTGCCCCTCATTCAGTGCTCTTTTAGCTAGCCCAATGTTGCCTGCTACTGCTGAACAAGTCATGGATCTCAATAGGGCGAGAAGTGGAGGAGTGAGAATAAGGGAAGAAGGTGAAAGCTTGCATTTTTGCTCCTATCACAGCACCATGGACACAGGGGATGTGCTTGGAGATCGGTTTTGGCTCAGTCCTAAAAAAGGTAAGAGGCAAGAACAGCAGTCAAGTTTGTTGGACACATGAATATTCATTTCCTGAGGTGTGGTCATTGCTGTAATTGTGCTTTTTATTGTTTTCATGCATAACAATGAATTTATGCAGATGACTTGAGCAACAGTTATGTCATATATTGCAGTTGTTCACAGTATTTATTTCCTAGAGGAGTGTGGTAGTAAGTATGCATTTTAGAACTGGAAAATGTTATGGAAATAAGTATAGGTATGTTCACTTCTGTAAGTACAAATAGTTAGGGATATTTCTTGTAGGCTGTGAATTTGAGCATGCAAGTAGCAGTAAATACCCTTTAGAGCTAAACAAATACCTTTTTTCAGATTTACTCGAGTAACATTTTGAGTACATTTTCTTTTATAATAATGAATACAAATGCCTCTCCTCAGTTTAAGTCATTTTAGATTATATCACAGCTGCACAATGTTGGCTGCAGTTTTCCAAAGTATGGTATTAAACCCATCTTCATGAAGACAAGGAGTACTACTGAGCTATCTAAATGCCAATAATTAATACAATTTATGGAGATGTTTGATATTATTTTGTGGAAAATTGCAGGCAAAACAACAAGCACATGATAGACCCCCCCACATGAGAAAAGTTACATGATGAACTTTTACATGGATTAAAATGCTAAATTGTAAGTCTTGTAATACACTTTGAATGTTGATTGCACTCCCTGGCTGCTGTTTTAGCTGAGCTGGCATGCACTGTGCACATGGGGAAAGAATAAGAAGAAAAGAGTGCTGGTTTGAATTTGCTGTCCAGATTTCACTTCTGGAACTAGTTTGCAACACAAAACACTTTTGTAGTCCTTGTTGAGCAATCTTTGACTCCAATTTATTGTGAAAGGAAACTAAGTTTGCCTTGTAAAGTATGCAGTAAGAGTTCTTCTCTCAGCAAATGTTTGTCAAAGTTTTCATAGCTGTTTCTTGGTAGATCTTTAACATTATTCTTCCTATATGGGTGGGAACTTGTTCAATAGTGTTAGCCAATAAGGGGCACTCTTGGTCGGACAACACCTCTATATCCTGATCCTGATTGTTCTTCTTAACGAACTAAAAGTAAATGTTGAACAAAAGGGACTTGATGATCCTGTTGGCTATCCGTATTTGTTGCTGGTCAGAGCAGAAACCTAACCTGGGCATACAGTGACTTCATCAGTTTCCACTCTGGAAAAGGAGAAATCTTTGAGTCGTGAAGCAGGACCTGTCATTTCTCAACTCTGTCCAACAGGGCTTTACAGAGTTTCCATGAGTTTGTGCGTAAATAAGCCTGACAAAAGCCCAGAGCTGGCATTTTTCCTCTCACCACAGAGTAGTCCATTCTGCCCGTGATGTCAATTAAGGGCTTTTTATATACACACACCTACCTTACATAACCTTTTGCTTTTGGCATTTGAGTGTTTATTGTTTCAGCTCTGGTGTCCAGGCAAGATGTATTTAGAAGTTGTTATGTGTTTTTTTTTTTTTTTTTTTTTTAATCTCTGAATATTGTACAATAGATTTGCCACCCATCCTCTATCCTAAAATGTCCAGAATTTGGCATATCTAATTGTCTGTGTGCTGTTATCTTAATGATAATGATGATAATATTATTATTATTCTCATTATTATTATTATTATTATTATTATTATTATTATTATTATTATTATTATTATCATCACCATCTGACTGCCCTTTCCATTTATCCAGGCATTGGTCTTGCACAATGAGTACAATGAAAGTGCTCATAATAGCTTGACTTGTTTGGATTGCTCTTAAACATAATGACAGTTGACTAATCTGCTGTTTGACGTGCCTTATGACATCTTATCTTTATAGGAATCTAATGGAAGTAAGATGGTAATTTAGTCTTGTTCTCTTGATTGCATTTTAAAAATGCATTTTTTTGCATTTGCTATTCAAGAAAAATCAGACTGAGATATTGAAAAGGAGCTTGGTGTTTATTTTGACAATTGTATGCAGAATTCCTGGGACATACCTCATACTCTCGTTCAGCCTGTTAAAGCTTTCATCACACAGAGCCTCTTTGTAAAGGCCCATTCACTATAGGTTTTGTGTTAAGGGCATATGAATTCTCTACTCTGTCCTACCTAAATTTTACTACCACAGTCTCACAGTCCACAGTACCACAGTCCCTATCCTGTCAATACAATTGACCCGGACCTTTGTAGTTGCAAATCTGGTTGTATAATCTGACTGTGTGTCCAGACAATCTGTGAAATATTTTATTTCCTGTTACTTTCTCTGCCTATTGTATTGATGTGAACTAATAAAAGTCAAGGTTGTCTCAAATGTAGTATGATAAAATTCCAGGAATTCTAATCATTTAAATCAATGTTTTCTTTAAGGATCATAAAATGCTTTTTGAAAAAACATTAAGACATGTTTTGCAATAGAATTAAATGAGTCATTCATCATTCATTCATTCAGCTGCATGCCGCCCAGTACTATCGTCACAGTTTACACTGTTGTTTTATACTTAAGTGCTGTGGAATTATAAAACATGCATTGCCCTGTTACTTTATCAGTGTTTGGCTAAAGATCATAAAACAGAGAGTGATGACCTTTGAGGCTCTAAGTTTAGCCCAGGTGTCCTCTCTATTCAACAGCTGTCCCAGACAGAGAGGTCACTATCCTCATTGTACCCAGAGATGATAAGCTTATTTTTATGACATCACATTAATTGTATGTCATTCAATGCAAGACTTTTTGGGAGTGACAGTCATTTTGCAATTACATTATATAAGGTGAGGTTCATCAGCATTTATGAATAGAGTTTAGAGGAGGCTACAGCACATTACAATCTTGTTAGGGTTGACACAAAACAAACTGTGAAGAGTAAAATTACTATGAGTAACTGTTATGTAATATACTGGTACAATTGACTATTAAACTTCTTGTTTTCAATATAGCCAGTCCACTGCTCACATCTTGACCCTTGCCTTGGCTGAAAGTACTTGAAGTGGCTTGAACTTGATATCTGAATGGTGCACACGTGTGTGAGTCCAACAGTCCCCCAGCAATAAAGAACGAGGTCTTTAGAGTGGCTTGGTGCCAGTCTGGATGAGTTGGTGGTGACAAGTCTATTCTGGGAATGGTAGAGGTTTCAAAGCCTGGAGCAGAAGTGGACATCTATTCATAAGACCAGCACAGACACCTTTTCTGCCCTTTATCTGCTTCAGTCAATCAGATGGGGCTTCCTTTTGAGGTGAGTTGGAGAGTATATCAATTCACAGTACATTGACCAATATATTTCTTGAAAATACACGGGCACAATTGGAGAACCATTAACGTTCATTCTACAGATTTCAATTCCCATTTTAGATGTAAAGTTTATTCATTGATACCCCAGAGTATAATAAACAGGAAGCTGGAAATATCGATTCGGCCATAGCCTGGATGCTACATATTGGAGTGGGCATATTTGATTGTAGGTCAGCAGCTGAAGTGTCTGTCTTGGCCTAGGGCCAATGCAGAGGGCACTGTGTGAAGTTTGAAGTTCACTACACACTACAATGTATGAAATCACATGAATGGTTTGCCCCTGGAGCAAACATTTTGGTGATGGGTTAACTGCTCAGATCTGGTTGACAACTGACATAAATACTTATACTATGTAATGCCTGGACTTGTCTTCTTTGAATTGTCTTTGTATTCATTGAGAAAGAATGATCATTTCAACATACAGAATTAAGTTGGGTCTTGGCCAACTCCCCTCCTCTTATTGGACTTTATATATATATAAATATACCTTTAGACATAACTTGCATGGAAAAGTTGAGATTCCAGTTTATTTGGGGATTAGGCAGCAATGTAGCTTGCAGGAATCTCTTAGGCAAACAGGACGGTGGTAAACTGTGAAAAACGCTTTTTATGAACATCATTAGTGCAACAAACAAATGTTGCGTTCGTTATAATTGGTTTGTTAATTATTTCCTGTTCTGATTTAGAGCATCATTGTTCAGATTATTCATATTAAGTAGAACATCCTCAGAAAAAAATAAGCACTAATCAAAACAGAAAAACAACTCAAAGCAATGTAAGTCAGGACTAAATCTTTATTAAATTTGGGCATAATAAGGGCTAAACTATGACCACAATTTGACTGGATTAAACCACATCAAAACCAGGACTAAATTCAAACTAGACTAGAAATCAGACTAAACATAGACTAAACTCTTAATCTAGCCACTCTTCTACTACTACTACTACTACTTGTACTACTAACTACTGCTCTCCCTGTGTACAAAAGCATAATCTCTATAACTTTTCTCACACTGTGGTCCAGCTGCCCAGTCTGTGATTTATGCTGCTCCACCAGAGCTCTGTAAACGGATATGAGCTCTTGCTTTCTCTCCTCTGACTCACTTCATTTGCCTGTTGCCATAGTAAATAAAGTATAAACACTTCTGCGCTGGTGTCTGGATGTGCAGCCATGTGGTTTGAAACTGCAGCAGCCGAGAAGCGTCACTTACGGCAGCACTGCCCATTCATTACTGTAATTTTGAAGCTATATTGTTTTCCATTTTATGACAGCCTGGTGTTGTACAACAATCCTATTTTTAATGTCATGATTTTCAACCAGCTTGTGTATTTTGTCAATATAGTATGTTGAAATAAAAAAAAAAAAAAATGCTGTCTTTGGTGGCGTACTGTAGTAGTAGTTTCTGGCTCTGCTGGACAGTGGGTTGAGTAGTCCACCCTCATTGACACGGAGAAACAGATGTACAGAAGAGAAGTGATCTAGGGATAGAAATCTGATATCACGTTTCAGGGAGTGCTGCTGAAAAGGTTAGGCATAATGCACAGTTCTTTATATAGTTTGTGCAAAGGAGATTGTCAGCTAAATCAGGTGACCTAAAACTGCACTGTACAACTTTAGACTGTCTTACAACCTGTTGCATCAGTTACAAACTAGCCAAAGGTATTTTTGCTTGGTAACCCTACAAAACAAACATGCATAAGATTAGAGCAGATCTTTATTCAGGCAATTAAAATAGAAATAGTCATATCCTAATCTCGGAAATTCCCTATATGTATGAAGTGATTTTGTTATTTGCAGCCTCACTTGTCATTATTATAGACAATCCACTGTCATGTGATCTGACCACTCCCTGTGTGTAGAGAGAGGGCTTCCCAGTGATATCTGATCAGGAAATGTGTAAAACTAGACACCTGGCACTTGATGGCCATTTGGTCCCCATGTAGGTTATCCTTCTCTTTTCACAAGTTTTCATGTTTGTGACTAACTTATAAAGCCATGCTCATTCATTTTTCTCTTTTGTGTCTGTGGATCAAGGGTGTGTTATAGTTCAGGCTGTGTGTACATTACATTGGAGGCGTGTGCTCTTGTGGGCGTTCCCTTCAAAGCCACAGAGGACTCAACATGTGCTCCAACACATTTTAAGTTTTGTTTTCTCAAAATTTCTTTGCTTGAGTTTATTGTAGAACAAAGGTTTCTTTATTGCTTGCTTTCCTGTTCATGTTACTATTTAGAAGTATAGTCTTATTTTCCATGCCAGTCCTTTCCTAAGCAATGGCAGGGGGAGGAGCCAGTTGAGTGTGTCTCACTCTCTCTCCTCCTCGCACACTCACCCTCCCTCTCTTCCATTCTGTCATTGCCATTCGGCAGTACACAGACTGTTAATTCTGTCTTACTCAATGTAGTAGGGCAGCACGCATTCTAACTTTTTAGAATAAGGGATATACTTTTTTTTGTGTCGGCTTCTAAGGGACAAGAGTAGAACAACAGCACAACTTGGAGTATTCTTTCTTTACTTAGATTGGGAGACACGTGACAGCCGGTTTTGCCACTGGATTCCACTGGATCACAAGTGAGGTTGTCTATTCTGTTTCTTCCTTTTGATGCTGCACATTTTAGCGTTAGGGTAAACAACTGAATTAACAATCATGGTTGCTGGAATGTTAATGCCCTTAAGGGACTTGAGGGCCATTTATGAGGTCTTGTTTCGTGATGGCGTCATGGTTGCAAAGAAAGACAAGCGACCTCAGGTAAAGCATCCAGAGATTCAAGGTGTAAGCAATCTCCAAGTGATTCGTGCAATGGGTTCTCTCAAGTCCAGAGGTTTTGTGAAGGAAACATTTGCATGGCGTCATTTCTATTGGTATTTAACAAATGAGGGCATCGTTTACCTGCGTGATTTTCTTAAGCTTCCCCCTGAAATTGTCCCTGCATCCCTGCAAAGAGTTCGAAAGCCAACCTCAACTTTTGCTTTTGCCCAAAGAGCTGCACGGGTCCAAACTGTAGAAGGTCCAACGTCTTATGTTCCTAAACCTGGACACAGGGTAGATGCAGAAAGCAAAGATGCTCTAGCTGAACGTCAAGTCTATCGCAGAAGAGTGATGGAGTCTCGAGAAAGCCATGGCTACTTTGATAAGACGCCAAGATTCAGAGGACGCCCAATGGGTGCTGAAGCCAAACCATCATTAGAAATAGAAGACAATAGTCAGTCTTTGTTCACAAATGGTTTCAACATTGAGACAAGCAGGTTTGCAAAAGTCTTCCAGCAGCAGCCAAGTGCAAGCGGAGACAGGCCACGTGAGCAAATGATTGTTCAGATTGAGAAAGCAACAAGTTCTGCCCAGTTTAACAACAGCATTGCATCACAAGATGTATCCAAGTCTGGTGTGCCATCAGTTAGCGCCCTACCATTAACTGTAGCTGCAACTTCAGGTGCTGTAGCATTAAAGGTTCTAGTTGAAGCCTCCCCTCCCAAAACAAATACAGATAAGCCAGTGAAGACCACAGAAGAGAAGGCATGGCGGAAAATTAATGAGCAGGGTACTAGAAGTTTTGAGAGACAAGTCCAAAAGGAGCAAAGAAATGAAGTTAGTGTGGAGAAAAATATGTCCATAGAGGCTAAAGCTCCTACACAATCTTTAATAAGTACAGTCATGGGTAAAGCATCCAGTCAGAAAGCCATCACCAAACCTGGCATTAGAGAGGCTGGCATAGCAACTGAAACTACTAGCCTTTGGACAAAACCTGCTGCAAATAAAACAATTATTGAATCCAAAATAACTCAAAGGACCACCAAAATGCCAGGCCAAGTGACTGGCAGTGATACAAGCAAACCTGTTATGTGTACTGATGGAGTTCAAATACCTCAAAAGGCCAAAGGTGCTGAAGCAGAACAAACTGGTACAGTAGCTGACTCTGCAACATTTGATGTTCCAACAGTTAATAGTAATTTAGCCACTGATGCCCCTGTTAAAATGTCCAAACCAATTCAGGGAGATAGAGTGATCACAGAACTGACCAAAGTGGAATCAGTAGAACATTCAGTCCGTGCAGATGAGAAATCCCTAGGGGTGATTGTTAAAACCACTGAACAGGAATATTGTGCTATAGCAGCCAAACCAGTAGCTGAGACAAGCTCTAAATCAAATAAGAAAAAGAAAAATGAGAAATCCACAAGTCTAACTTCTGAAGCCTCCATGATATGGATATGAATGTTCAAAAAAAGAAAATCAATAAAGAGGGACCCATTGAAGAAGAAAATATTACGCAATTGTCAACTGGCATCAAGCCATTGAATCAACAACATGGAGCTAGAAGTGACTCTGATAAAAAGCAAATAAAGAGTGTTTCTGGAAAATCTGGTGGAAAGTCAACCAGAGATGAAACTAAAGAAATAGTTCCTAGTATCTCTGCAACAATCAAAGATGCAGAAATGAGCCCAACTGATCCTGAACTAGAACTGTATGTCAACAAAGAGGAAACTGTGCAGAAAATAACATGTGATGTACAAGGAAGTTTGAATAAAAAACCCACACTGAACCACCACCTGTAATCCAGGAACTTCATACTGCAATAGTAGATAAGCAAACAATCTCAAATCCAACTAAAACTGAAACTATTATTGATCAAACACCGGTGGTTCTAGTACAAGATGAAATGAGTTCAAGCGATGGTCAAGCCAACCAGGAGCCTGCAGTGACCTCTAAAGCTAAAAGAAAGAAGAAGAAAGCTATGAATGAATTACCAACCAATTCAGAAAATAAAGCGGAGACAAAACAAGCTGCTATTCCTGTTTTATCTGCACCCAAATATGAAAATAAAGATACATCTGATAATCAAGACGTAAATCAAGCTGAAGCATTCAAAATAAAAGAAGATAGTAACAAAATTGTTCAAGAGGTGATTATGAAGAGTGGGTTTGCCTCTGAGAGCTCAGTAGTGCCACCAGTGGAGTCTAAAGGGATGACAAGTGTAACACAGGTGAAACAAAGCAAATTACTGACAGTTCAGAAAGTAACTAAAGTGCATGAAGAGCGAACTACTGCACTGCCAGAAACCCAGGAACCTGTTTCAATTAAGGCTATGGAGACATCTATTACACAACAGGGTGAAACTGAAAAGGTAATTCCTCCTGTCATCAAAGAACAAACACCAGAGGCTCTTAAAATGACAGCACATGACCCCACTTCTCAAAGGGATTCTCAACAGGAGACAGCAGGGAGCTCTAAATCAAAAAGAAAGAAATCGTCAAAAGACACAAGTCCAGAAATTAAGATTGATACAAAACAAGAAAATTCAACAGAGCAGCAAGCAAATGCCAATGAAAATGTAATTGTAACAGAAAAGGTTACAGTTAGCAAAACCATCAATGTGGCTGCCAGTCCCAAAGAAAAGACGGTTTCTAAAAATGATGATATCCAGCCAGAGAAACCTAAAATAGTTGAGAAAACAATTACAGAGAAGATAATAACTCAAGTTAAAGTCATACAACAAAGTGAAGTAACACAAATAACAACGGAAGAGCTGCCTTCTACAGAAAATATCACTATTGAAACTTTCAATTTAGATGTAGTTAAACCTGGAAAGAGAAAACACCCGAGAAAAGACAGAAGAAATGAACGGAAAATAATTCTATATTCACCATCTGATGAGATGGATCAGGAGCAAATCCAGACAGCTTTTACACAAATATCAAGCCTCCCCCAAGGAACAATTTCTCCAAGCTCTGATGTAACAGAAACTGAGAAGATAGATACTGATGTGGTTCATGACGAGAAAGAAAGTTATGAAAAACAAGAGGAGTCTATGCACGTTCCTTCTACTGTCACCAATGATGAAAATGACATGTCTAAAAAGGACCGTGGAGATGACCTGATAAAAACTGATGAAAAAGATGAAATAGGAAATGCACAAATTAAAATTGTCACAAATAAAACTACAGAAATTGCGTCTTCGACCACTACCAAACCTCAAGCTGAGCCTCCTCTTGACACACATGTAGCAAAGGAAACAGCAGAGAGCCAAATCACTGTTAAAGAGCCTGAAAATACAACCGTTTCTGAAGATGGAAATGTTGAAATTAGAGAAGAAACCAGAAAACCAGGAATTAAATCTCCTGTGACAACCTGTCATGAAGAACTACCTGAGCACAAGCCCTTTGTGGAAAAGACAATACATATACAAACAACTGATATGATTCCACTGGACACTAAAGATGAAAAATCATCAGAGGAAGTTATTAAAGAGGCTGAAACTGAGGATGCAAATATAAATCAGCCTGTCCCCACATTGTTGCCAATAGATAAAGTCAAACATCAAGTGAAGCATGTAACATTCAAAGAGGAAATAAAGACTATTTATGATGTTAGTGATGGAAACGTGACTACAACAGAGAGCTCCACAGCACAACCAGGAGATTCTGACACTGCACCTGTTGGGAACAAAATTACAGTCAGCACAACCAGCCAGGGACCAAGTAGTGCCAAAGAAGAGGGAGTGCACACGACTGAAATAGTAACAGTTCAGAAAATCATTGAAGTTGAAGTTGCACAAGACCAATTATCAGCTAAGGACAGACCATTAGTTTCTCCACTAGAAACATGGGAGCAAGGTCGAGATGGGACCACAGAAGAGAAAACTAGAAGTGATGAAAAGGTGATTTCTACAAATGAAAAAGTTCCAGACAATATGGAAGTAACTGCGCAGGAAACAAATGAAGTAGATGAAAATGAAAAAGTGTTTGAGTCAAGCTCCAAATCAAAAAAAAGAAGAAGAAAGCCGCTAATGGGACAAAAGACACTAGTCCAGAAAATAAGCAAAATGCAGAGATTGACATTCAGCAAACTGACATCTCTGCTGTTGCTATTAGCAAAACCAATCAGGAGCCCAGTGAACTCAAAACAACAGAAGTTACTTTAGAAAAAACAGTGACACTTCAGAAAACCACTAAAATTGTAATTGATCAAAACACGCCCGAGTTGCTGAAGAGCTTGCCAAATAATCAAGAGCAAGTTTCTATTCAGTCTACAGCAAAGATTCCTATTGCACAACAGGCTGAGAAGGTAATTCCTCCTGTCATCAAAGAAATAACACCAGAGGCTCTTAAAGCGACAGTACAAGAACACGGGCCTGTAGCTGCAAGTGAATCTCAACTGGAGGCCCCCTTGAGCTCTAAACCCAAAAGAAAGAAGAGGAAATCTGAGAGTGAGACACCTCAAGACAGTTCAGAAAATAAAGAAAAGATAAATCAACAAACTTTCCCAGAAATGGATCATGAGAATATTGCTCCAACTGACCCCAGCAATGAGAGAATAAAACTATCTGAAACAATTAAGGCTATAGACAGTAATGAGAAACCATTTAAAGACATATCCAAAGAAAATGAGACTCCTTTTGAGAGCTCAGTGCTGCCTCAAGTAGAAGCTAAAGACACTACATCTGTGGTAGAGAATATGACCAGCCTGGAGCCAACCAGCCCCAAAGAGAAAGCCGTTAGTAAAATTAAACATGCACAGGCTGAGACCTCTGTCACTGAGCTGAAATCTGAGGCTGCTCAAAAATTAGCTAAAGTTGAAATTATACATGAAGGTCTGATGCCTGAATTAAAAAGTTCTGATGGTCAGCTATACACTAAAGAAACAGTAACAGATGTGATAGAGACAACAATAACAGATGAAGCAAATATACCTGTCAAAGAAACAAAATCAAAAAGAAAGAAGAAGAAAGAAGAAAAGAGTGAGTCGCCCAAAGACACTAGTCCTGAAATCAAACCTGCAGAAGGAGATGAGACTAAAACCAGCAAAGAAACGACACCAAGTGTGCCTGAAATCTCAACAGAAATGATAGATGTGATAGAAGATACACATTCAATTTGTCCCAGCTCATCTGTGCCCTACAAAACCAGCCTGGAGCCAAAAGAGACAGGGGAAGAGAAAAGAGTGACAGTTCAGAAAATAACTCAAGTTGAAATCAAACAAGAAATGCGTGAACTAGGGAGTTTGCCAAATACCAAGGGAGTGCAAGCTGATAAAGTAATTCCCCCAGTCAAAGAAATGCATCCAGAGACTGTTAAAGAGACAGTACACGAATTCAGCCCAGCAGTTGCAAGTGAATCTCACCAGGAGGCACCGATGAGCTCTAAATCCAGGAGAAAGAAAAATAAATCTGAGAGTGAGATGCCAAAAGACACCAGTCCAGAAAATAAAGCAGAGGCCAAACATGCCCAAAAGATAACAGTTGGAAAAACTGCCATTGCAGTTTTATCTACTGCGCCTGACACCGATGAGAAGCAAATCAATCAATCTGAAACAGTGGACATGACAGAAACTGGTGATAAGCCAACTAAAAAAATCTTTAAACAGGATGAAACTGCTCCTAAGATCTCAGTAGCACCCCAAGTGGAGTCTTTAGTCACTACAAATATAACAGAGGAATCTACTGTCAGCAAAACTACACTGGAACCAATCAGCCCCAGTAAAAAGAGAGTTACTAACACAGAAGTAGCGCAAACTGAACTAAAGAAGACTGAATTAAAAACAGTGACAGTTCAGAAAATTACAAAAGTTGAATTCATACAAGAAACCCCTGATTTACAGCTAGACACTCAGGGGCCAGTTACAGATGTATCTACTGTAGAGACATCAATTACAAAGCAGACAGAAGAGGTCATCATTCCTGCAAGAGAAACAAAATCAAAAAAGAAGAAGAAGAAATCTGTGAGTGAGTTGCCTGGAGACAGCAGCCTGGAAATCAAACCCACAGCAGAAGAAGAGACCCACACTGAGGGGAAAACTATTACCTCAACCGCTGTTCCTCTCTCACCTCTAACTGCAGGAGAGCCAAAGACAGAAATGATGACAAAGAGTGAGTCAGTTTGTCCTAGCTCAACAGCACCTCCAGTGGAGCCTGTACAAGATGCACAAAATATTAATGCAAGCAAAACTGATAAGGAGCCAACCAGTCCTAAAGATCATTTTGAAAATACTGTGGTAGAGAAAATAGTTTCTATTACACAACCGGCAAAAATGATTAAGGTTGAATCAGTTGTGGAAATGACAGACAAAGAGCAGGCTTCTGACATTAAACATGACAAATTAACTGAAAAATCTCAAGTTGAAACTAAAAAACAAGCTGCTGACAGTAGCTTAAAGTCAAAATCAAAAAAGAAGTCTCCAGTTCACAAACAATCTAGCACAGAGGTCACAGCAGATATGAAAGATAAAAATCTGAAAGACATTCATGTTGAAGAGATAGAAAATATTCAAACAACTAAAGCCGAAATCTCCCAAGAATGTTCAGACACACGGCCAGAAACTACACAAGCCGTAAAGCCCACCCCAGACCCCACTCAAACTTTAAAGGTGACTGAAAAATCATCGGAGGGTCCAGAAGAGCTTATTACTGTGACTGAACAAGACATGACCGGACCCAGCTCAAAATCCAAAAGAAAGAAGAAGAAATCTCCAACTACAGAGCACCCACCAGACATTAAGAAAGAAAACATTACAGGAATCCCGTCTCAGGACAAAAATATTCTCCAAACAAGTGGCGACCCTGCAGAGAAAAGGTCACCTGAGAGTAAACCCAGCCATGACAAAGGGCAAATAATTGAGATTTCAAAAGAGACTAGTGATAAACTAGTCAAGGAAATATCTATAGTTGCACAGGGTGAGTCTATTTCACAAGGGCCCGCAATAAAACCAAAGGAGCTTGCTAATCTTGCACAAAAAACTGAGACAGAAAAATCTTCTAGTCCAAAAGAAATGAAAAAGACCCTGTCTGAAAGTGAAACTGTGACAATGCATAAAAAAACACATATTGAGATCACAGAACAAATCCAAGAGCCTGCTATTGAGCCTAAATCCCCCATAAGCCCTGTTAAAACTACTCTAGAGCTGGGCAAGTCTAAGAGGAAAGGTAAAGGGAAAAAGCCTGCCGCAGCCCAGTTATCAGAAACCATAAACACTGAGCCTGCACTGTTGCCGGAAGCAGAACCCCTGGCATCTACACAGGGCACTGAACCAACCAAGGTTACTCTGAGGGACGACCCCATGGTGACCTCAGAAATGACAGAAAGCAATGCTGGTCCAAAGATGACAGCTGAAAGAATGCATAGTGAGGAAACTGTCCAGGCAGCAGCTGTGCTCCCTGAGGCCCCGGCAGACAAAAGAGAGGTGGAGCCTGCTCTGCCCCGTGCTAAAAAACGTATGCAGAGAACTCCAAAGGCAAAAACATCCTCCACAGAGAAGGGAGAGAGCGGAGAGTTAGCGTCAGAGGCACCAGCGCTAACAACAGCACAGGCAGCTGCAAGTCAAGCACAGGACAGCCCCCTCCACCCGCAATCGGAGCCTCCCATAGTTGCACAACAGCAGTGGAGCAGTCAGGCAGCAGAGCGCAGCACAGAGGAAAGGCACGCCAGTTCAAAGTCACTGCCGCACATTCAAGAGACGAAGAAGAAGTCGGTGAAGGACACACCCTCTGCCACCGCCACACCTGCCGTCTCACAGATTCACCTGGGGGAGCCCACTTACTCCATATTTTGTGAAACTGACGAATCCAACATGAGGAGGAAAATAGTGGTAGTGGAGGAGATAGTAGAGGTGAAACGGCTAGTTAGTCCTGATGCTGCAGAAGGCGGGCAGTCACCTCCACCACCTGTGGCATGTGAGGAGGACGAAGAAGATGAATTAGACTTGGATGTTTTGGAGGAGATCGCCATAGAGAGGTCACTTTTACAGGGAGGACCCCCGCCCTCTTTCCCAGGAGCTGCTGAAGGGGACTGGGACCACTCGCTTGTGGAGCCGGAAGACAAGACTTTTAACTTCGTTGAAGGTTTGTTCGCGTCTTTCCAATTTACTACTTTAGAGCTGTTCCACTTTGCATGTGCATGTGATGTGGACTGTCTTTGTGTTGGATGTGTGGGGGAATATTTGACTGTAGGACTATTGTGAATCCTACACAACACTGGCTCTGTGATAATTATAATATATGCTGCAGTTGGTATTTGTTGTAATTCTGTTGTGCATGGTGCCATTTGATAATAGTTGACACATACCGTCTAGGTTGTCATGTGGGTGCTAGTCTCTGGAAGGATTACTTTTCCTCAGACAGTGAGAAGTCTTGATATGTGGCTGTGATTTAATTATGTGTGTGTAGATGTTATCACTGTCTGTGGAGTGTTCAAGACAGTTTCCTCACAGGCACCATGGCAGCGATTCCTCTTTTTATTTAAAATGAAAGCATATCTTCCTCTTTTACAATGTGAGCTGGCATCAGTGGTTTGCTGTTAATCAAATAAGTTACTCAGTGTTTATTTTGTGCAGATTTTCAACTGTTAATCAATCCCTGTCATAGTGCATGTTGTTTTTTGAAAAATCAATAACTCGTGGAGTGTTTGTAATGCAAGAATGTGCAGACCTGTCGCTCTTCCAACAAGGTGGGGCAGTTCTCAGAGATCCAGCCTCGCCTGCTCCCTGCAGACATGGTTAAAGCCAGACTGACTCAGAGGGGGCGTGGTGCATTTGGGAGTCTCTCTCCTCCTTTACTCTATCAGAATGTTCTCAATACTGGTGCCTCTCCCCTCATCTGCCTAGCACATGAGATAGGCATGGACTTTGCATTCCTTTGTGTAGTGACATGTCATTTTAGAGAGGAGTCCATCTGATAACAGTTTTGTGAGGTAAGCTGTTAAATGAGTTGAAAGAATTGTAGGAGGAAGAAAAATGCATCATGTGTTGTGGCTTGTCCTGCTGAAGTGAAACCATGCTTGGAAAAGTTCATTGTTGACTCACATTCATATGACAGAATTCTGCAGATGTTTCAAAGATTTGAACTGACAATCCATGAAATTTTTAAATGAGTATGCTAGCTTTGTACACTGCATAACAAAATCTATGCAATTATAAATTATATGGCTTTTAGAACTGATAAGAAAATCCCAGGGCGTTGTCAGTGGTGGGTCTGCTTAAAAGACAGAGGGAATCATTGCTCATGACTCTTGTAGGATATGTTTGTTTGGACTCACACGTGACACCAGATCTGGATTCAATTAACTGCCCAAGTCCTCTGTTTAATCTGTTATGATCATGAAAAAATCCTCTGACATTCATAAATCGCATGCATAACAGTCAGCATATGCAAGTTATTATGGTGAAATGTGTGTGGTATGTATTCTTTTCAGTTATATTCAGTTCGCATTGACTCAAACATGGTAAAGTATTGTTTCTTTTAAAGTTTGTCCATCATTGTTGGCCAGTGTTTGCTGACCCACTGCTGACATCTGCTGTCCACTGATGCCCCTTGTATTTCCAGTTGCCTTCAAAAGAGCTACCACATAAGTTGCATTATAATCCTGCCTGACCTATCCTTATCTACATTGGTGGATACACTTTGATGTTAAATAGGTGTGGCTTTTTGAGGTTGCACTTTGAATAGGAAAAAGGACATGCCTGTCTTTTGTTTTTTTTTTTTGTATGGATAAAGCACCTGGTTAGTCATAGCAGTCATTGTGGGGGGAAAAAAAATCTAACCACTGCCCACACACGGCACCAGCGGCACTTAGCCTCAATGACTTTGCATACCAGCGACGTCCTCTGTTTTCATCTCCAAAATGATGCCCATTGCATTCCTCTGTGTCTGTTAAATGGGCTGCTACAGTAGTCTGCTGCCTCTCATTATAGTGGCATATAATTCTGATGCAGTGACTCACCCAAACCATATAAATCAGAAAGAACTACGAGTTTGAATATTTCCATCCAATTGTTCTCGAAAATGTCAGTTTATGAATGAACGTTGTCAGTACTTGCCAAATTTAGATGAGTATCTGCCTCACTTCTGACTGTCATTTATGTCTCATAACATAATAACTAACCTGTACAGCCCTGCCCTGTTTTTATTGCTGAGTCTTTTTGGGGAATCATTTGTGGAGGGAATTGGCTTATCTTGACTGTTACAATATAATGGCTCACATTTTAGGAATTATGCAACAAAGACACACCCCAGATTATTTGATTTTCAGAAATGGAAGAAGTTTTCTACTTGTTATTACAAATTAGTATGAAAAAGTATGAAAAATTAATGAATATTATGCAGACAATACATTTCGAAGACTCAAAGATAGCACGCAGAATAGTCCAAAGTTAACATTATTCTATTTTTATTTTACACAGCGTTGTCCTAAATTAACAACTTGTGACAGATGATTCAGCTTCCCCACACTCTTGCCCAAGCCTAATTGATCCTGTGCCCAGTCTTAAGCAATATTCATCACAAGTTACAGTCGATAAGCCACGTGTTGGCGTGATAAACAGTTTATTTTCTAACCTGAGCAATGAAAAACATTTCCCTTCTCATCAACAAAGTGACACTGGATAGCACCATTAGCGGCTGATCTTTCAATTTAAAGAGTCGTGAAGAGTGTCTACAAGTCTTGTCAGATACACTTAGTGACCTCCATCAAATAACATTTTGGCAAGCTCAATGTTAGGATCAAGTTTAATAGGAGGCTTTCGCATTTAAAGATGCTACATGACCAACGTCTTTTGATAGGAAAACAGTTTGTGGACTGACCATTGCACACTACATCTGCACTTCCCAGATCAATAACATGTGGAACATATTGAGGGCTTGTCTGAGATAGTTGTGATATTAGTCATTTCCCTTGGTGCAAGAAAGGTCTTATTACAAAGCCTATGTAAAGCAACAAACTCAGGACATGACGAAAGATAAATAAGGGTGTATGGGAGTGTCTTGTTTTCACATTAAATTGTTTTTCTGTTTTTGTTTTTTCAGTCATGCAGGAAAAGTACTCAAAATGTATTATGTAAAGTGTAAAGTCATAAGTAGCAATATCCCGCCATAAAGAGCCAGAAACTATTATACTTTTTGCAACTGTTCCAAGCCCTGATTATTTTTTCTGCTGCTACTTGTCACCATGGAGATGTTATTTATTTTGCATGGAATGTTCCAAAGTATGGCATTAAACACATTTATCGAAATCTGGTAAATGGATACATTAAATTCCTTATTGTGGAATATTCCAGGCAAAGCAATAACATTTCATAGAGAAGCGGGTGACAGAGACTCCCACCAGAAAGGTTACATAGAGCACCTTTAAATATACGGTACATTCCACCTTTGCCTGATAGAGAAGACATGTTTTTCCCAGCAGACACCAGCCTGAATACCTTTCAGGTATGTGTCGTAACATGAATGTTTAGGTCAAGATTTTTTCAAGGCACAGGGGAATGTCCATGAAGGAATTCCCTGCAATCTTATGCAATGTCTCCCCACAGTCTCGCAGTACAGGGGCCTTGGTTTCTCACATCCATCTATAGGGCGCAGAGTTCACATGGGAGGAAAATCCAGGCTCATCTCTCTAGACATTGAGTGGAAAGGCTTTCAACATTACAGCCAAATGATACCACATGTCAACACTGTAATCTATGTATATTAAAACTTGCTATTTTTAGATATTGTTATACATTGCTATGTTCCCAAAAGCGATGGACGATGAGCACCAAAGGGTCAGAAGCTCCACTTATAGTACCACCCCACAAAGTCCATCAGTAAACTAACTTAAAGTGCATGCAATTATTTTCCCTGTGCATATTGCTTTTCATCACTTAAGCCAATGGCAATTTAAGTGCTTTCCTGCATTAATGATCAAATGGCAGGCTTAATGTGAATGCACAGACACAACTGTAGCACCAAAGGGATGCAGTAAAATAAACAGACATTCCTATGGTACTAAAAAGGATTAGCAATAAAGGTGACAGACAGCTGAGTGATTTAGGTCCATACCACAGAGACCCAAAAGATGCATGCCTTTGTGTGACAGCCTTTTAAAGCTTCTACACTATGCAAAATTGACTCTTGTCAACTTTTAGTCATGTTAGAATGTTGTAACCTCATCAAAAACATACCTGGAGTTGTGTTTTGTTTCATTCACTTATGTTTGAGTGACCCTTTATTTTTAGTCTGTCTACATCTCCAAAGCGCAAAATGCTGTTTTACCTTGTGATGTCATGAAGCGGAAGCTACCTTTTACCTTCTCTTAAGTCGATGTTGGAAACTCCTGGGCGGACGTCATCCAAATGATTCTAGTCACGATGTATGGAGTTTAAAAAAAAACGAGCACTTCCTGTATCACCACGTGACATCACAGGGTGGAACAGAATATTTTCCATTTGAGAAAAGAAGACTAAGCCTAAATATGCAGAATTACTGTGCTAAATGTGTGTGAATGAAACAAAACACAACTCAAGGTATGTTTTTGATGAGAAAACATATTTTAGATGAGAAAATATCGTAATATGGGCCCTTTAAATTTGCATAAAATAAAATGTGCTTGGATGAAACTGTATAAGCAGATGTATTGAATGAATTATCTTTTTTGAGTAGGTTTATTGCAACATTATTTTTTACTTAAAATAATAATATATATATATATATATATATATATATATATATATATATATATATATATATATATATATATATATATATATATATATATATATATATATATATATTTTTTTTTTTTTTTTTTTAAATCACCTCCGTACAAATTGTAACTACCCTAGCCCCTCTAATCTTAAGTTGTTTCAGTATCTGCAGAGAGCATAGAATGACTCCGGATATAAAACTTGACACCAGTGCCATCAAAGCTACATGCTAGCGGGCCACCCTGTTTGTGTTTGCTATGTGCGAGGACCGTCTCTAGGGGGGCGAATGTAGCCAAGTGTCCCCCGCCACAGCGCTGCCATCATTTTCTAACTGCGACACAGTGCGATCATCTGGCTCTGCGTGGATATTTATAACCATTCCCCTGACCACCCAGCCTACGCCCCCCTCTCTTAGCCCTGCATGTGTTCCCCCGACCCTCTCCTCCCCACCCCCACCCAACACCACCTCCCCTCCCTCACTTGGCCGGGACTGGTGAGCATTCTAAACAGAAGGCACAGTCTGTCAAACTTGACCACAGCAAAAGAGAAAGAGGAGAAGCCAGCACACAGTAGCTTCTTCCCAGTCGTGCCGTGTCCCGCAATTGTCCAGCTCTCTTCTCCTCAGGCCTCCTCTTCCTCCCTTAGATGAAGATCATACCTGGTAGGTTCAAATGTATTGACCTATATCTTTGACTCTTAACCTCGTCCGGTGTCTGGCTGTCTGGTTGTCAGTCTTGTTGTCTGGGAGCTTGGCAAATGCAGTGCGTGAAGTCTTGTGTTCCTGGCCTGTACAAATGTCACACAGGTGTTCACATTTAAGGAACACTTACCGCAGTACAGATTGTTTCCATTTTTAAAGCCCTGGAAGTAATGTGACCAGCGTAATGTTGGCTGACACTTTTCAATTTTCCGAGTTTTGTTGGTATGTGGATGGCCAGGCGGCGACGTGAAAGGTGAACAATGCCTTCTGCTCTCGATGGCTGTGGATGTCTGCTTCAGTCAGTTATAGAGCGCCACAGAGACTATACAGTGGAGTTAGATTATTGTAACAAGGGCCTCTTTTTGTGTACTGTACCTATTGTGCTGGTTTAGACATTTACTGAATACTGTGCTATATTTACTCAGCCATTATGCTATGAAGCAAGTATCAAGGATAAGTATTGAAGTGTATTGTTAAGCTTGAGTGCCGAGTCATTATTTCCATTTACATATACAGTAATAAATGTGGGATATTATAAAATTATTTACAGACTTTTAATTATTCTGTTGATGAATGAATTAACTAAATAAATAATAATGATAATAATAATAATAAATATTGTATAATAAAACATTTTCTTTAATATATTTTATTTTTCAGCAAACATCATTTTCCTATTGCCAGAATTTCATAGCAAGCTCCTACCAGCTGACAGCACACGCATTGTGGCAAATTGTGGAAAATTATAACCATTATATCACGATCAACTTCTTTAAAATACTTTTCTGTCATCCAAAGCAAACACAAGTGGCTGTTTATTCTCTCACACCTAATCAGATTCAGTATACAGTAAAGCCTGCCTGCAGTCACAAATGCCCCAAACAGCTGAACAATCAGGCCGAGCGACAAAGAATTTCAACTCTCGGGAAGGCAAAACAGTAGAAATTCCAACTGTTTTTTTTTTTAAGTTGATGCCACGCCCACCCAGCACCATCCCACTCTCCACTTTCACTAGACTGGACCCACCTGTCACTCACTGCCCTCTGCTTTATTCTACCTTATTGCTGCTCTATATTCTTAACAATGCATGATGATAGCTCAGTTGGACCTAGTTTCCCCGCATTGGTGATTTTAGGTCACGTAGTCACTCTCATCTTGTTTTGGCGATTTAGAAAACCCAACAAGGAAGGTAAGATGGAGAAAAGTATTTGGCGTTATAGAATTCGGGCTTCGTGTCATAATTTTAGTTCTGCGTACATGTTATTTTAGGCTTCAACTGAGACGGACATTGTTTTAATACAATGGCTTTACTAAGGATTTATGTGGCATGCTTATCCATTGCATTTGTCAAAGTCTGGTGTAACCTTGAAAGCGTGCCGCCATTCTCCGTAGGGATGTGATCACTCAAAAGTCACTTCGCTCTTTCGCCGTGCTATAACTTTACACTGCCGTCATATTCTTTGGGGATGGATGTGTTGAAAAGAAAGTAGGTCCATTACAAGATGGTGTCGTGACACATGTCAAACAAGAAGCAAAACAGTCAAGACTCGCCCACTCAAAGTTGTGAATTTCTGAAATGCTGATAAGTTGAACATAGACTTAGACTTAGATTAACATTATTGATCCACAAGGGAAATGATAAGTTATGTGACAGGCCGGCTATTACCCAAGCTGCACCCAAACCTGTTCCACTGTGATGACAAGAAATGTGAATGCCAGAAAGCTGCTGCTGACAGTTTTGCTTTCACTGAAATTATTTTCTAGTAGTTGCATTGATTTGAAGCCTCTTCAAGTTTATTTTTTATTAGTATTATATTTGAATATAATATTTAATATGTAAGTTTTTCCACTGAGAGTGATTTAAATGATAAATCAACATCTGTAACGTGTATTGCTTTTACTGAATGTATTCATAAAAGCGATACCAATTCCAGATTCCAAATGTACCTACATACTCAACTACTATTGAGATACATTTGGAAGCTGTTTGGACTACTTGATTAGGGCAAAAAATTATAATCACAATTATTGCTTGGCTTGTAATTGAAATCACAATTATTTCAAACACTTCTCTACTTTCAAAATGAATCTGCAGAGAAAGTATAGATCTAATTAGCAAAGAGTCTTCAGGTTTTGACTGGCAGAATGAGCACACACATCATCCTGAACAGAAGGTATCTAATTACATTTTACAACATTTCTGTAATTCAATAGAGTAATAATTGGAATCACAATTATACATTTTATTAATAGCACAGCCCGAGCGGAGATTTGTGTTATAAATATGTGTTTCAATGTTGCTGTTTTTTAAGTGGAAAGAAGTATAAAGAAATGGTAATAGTAAATAAACCACCTGTGCCACAGTTTTGGCACAATAGAAGGCCTATTGTGCCAAAAGGGTGAAGGTGACTCTACCAGGTGATCCATTGAGATACAAGTGAAAATGTCATAGGGCATGTTTCCACTGTCCCTCCTTTTATCTGACCTCGACCTCTCTCTCTATTCCCTGATACAGAGTTATAAATGCAGCTGATGATCTTCTATGGCGTGGGCCTGTCAGGGGGCTTTCTGGTCTTAGCTGTCCCTTATTGCTGGCTCCTGTTTTGCGGGTACTACTCTCTTCTCCTCTCACTCTGACTGAGGCTTGTAACAACACAGCCTGCAATGGTTTACATTATAATATGGAGATGGTGGAGTAGGAGGAGTAAGACAGATAAAAATAAGATAAATAAAAAGGCAAAAACAATGATTACATATTTAATTGAATAGCTTAACTTAAATTATTGTCAATCTTATATACAATTATAGGCATTACAATCCACTCTCTGTTGCAGATTACCCTTAAATCTACTTTATTACAGTAATAAAAAAAAAGGTATGATCAGCCAAAAAGTCTTAAGAAAGAGGGCATGGCTTGTATGACGCTGTAAACACCCCTCACAAGGTACATCAGTTGGCATTCTCCCCGTGAACTTTAACCTTTGCACTTTGTTTGTTTTCTCTTCCTCGTGGTGCCATACGTTGTGTGTCAACCAGTGGGGCCTCGCACTACATAGTGTGACAGATGGCACTGAGGTTGCATACGTGCGAGACTGTTCTGAATAACAGGCCTTTCCTACACTTAAGGAGATTTAATTGGAGATAATTAGCAAGTGAGGAATTTTCCGTGTAGTAGACCTTTGGAATAACTGGTCAAACAAGAGGCGTCATTAGCTCAGATAAGATAATGATTTTATATTGTTTAGTAAAAAGATTGCTTCATGAGGATTCACTATACAAACAAAAAATGTACAATTAGTGCTCACATCAATTATTATCATTAATTCTAATAATTCTGTTCTGTATGATGAGAGCACTGTCTGTCTCATCTACTGTAGCTTGTAATAGCCTTGTAATATATAAAGGATTATATATCTTCCTATAAGTTACCCTGTATGAACCTGCATTTCCCAACCCTTGTATAAAATTACTACAATAAAATATTGAAAATTTAACATTAATAGTATACTGGTAAATTTTGGACCAGACTTTCAACTTAAGTTTTTGGTTTCTGTGGAAATTCCCATACTCCTTTCACTCTTTCTTCAGTAAAGCCTAAATTGTACATAGAACAGTTACCCACAATGCAGCACACTTCAAACCAGTAGAGATGAGTCATTTTTATTATGACTCATACTGTGAATATATCCCAATACAATGTCGGTTTGGATGTGGTTTTTCCAGGTCCTGTGGTAGCACTTTTGGGTCCTTTCTTTATTTACGAGTTGCACAGGGGCCATGGAGACTCTTCTGATGTCATGTGAGGCGTTTATTTATACCCAGGTGACCCCTCTTAAAATTTCTTCCTGTGTGATTGATCAGACTTCAGCATTTGAGCACGATTTCCTCTAAGTTTCGGGTCAGAGGGCAGTGTCCTGTAAGGGGAGAACGTGGCGTATTTAAATCATTTCTCTGGAGAGGCTAGGTGTGTGGCGCTAGCTGGTCGTCCTGAGGGCTAGACATGGGGCCATTGGTAGTCCTTTCATTTGTTTGGAACAAAAAAAAAATTATATTGATGGTAGCACAAGAACCTTTGTATTTGTACTTCTTTATTATGATTAAAAATAGGAAAACAATACAGTAAAAAAATCAGGTCAGCCTCGCATGTTATCATTAATGTTTGCAGTCTTCACTACACAACATTATGAAATATGTATATAATCTTTATTCTTTCTTTTCTTGACTTATTTTCACAAAACATAACTGTTACTATTTGAAATGAAGCAAGTGACCTCAGGGAGGGGGTGCATAAATGCTGTAGTGAATGGCCTGTTTTATTAATAAGAAGATAGGATTACACATAATTTCTGTTGGATTATATTTCTGTTGTTATCTTTAAATTTCAGCCTTATTGAAAGGGACAGTACAGGACATTCAGCATTCTTATGTTAAAAAGCTACTCTTTCAAGTCACCTGTCACCAGCTGGTCCACTTTTGCCCTGGGGAAGCCTTTAGGAAGCACAGGTGTGAGGGTGTCCTGAGAGGGATACGATGGCAGAAATCACAGAAATCTTGGACTTCGATAGAGTGATTTATCATCATAAGATATTTCTGTATGGAGTCTGTGGTGAGAGCAGCAGTTACCGGTGCACTGGGGTATGCTGTTTTGGTGAATGATGGATGGCAATGACATGGACTGTAAAATTAAGGTAGGTATGTTACAGTAGGGCTGGGTATCACCAAGAAGCTGCCGATACGATACGTACCTCGATACACAGTCCGCGATACGATACGTATCTCGATACAGAGCCATTTCGATACGATACGATTCGATACGATATATTTCACATCGATACGATACGATTCAGAAAAAAATAAAGGCCTTCAACCTTACTTTAATGGTCAACCCAATTTTCACAAAAAAACAAACATGAAATGGTGCATTTATCTTCCATTTATTGAAGATTAAAGAACACAATGAAGTGCTTTTTGATTAATGCATGTTTTTTAATTAGAGGGAGAGGCGGTTGAAAACATTTTTTCTGACATTTTCGTTTCTCTTGCTTTTCTTCACCCGTAAAGAGTAATGTCTGGGGGGAATATCGATATCGATACTAGGAAACAAAGAATCGATACCGTATCGATTTTAATAATATCGATATATATCGGTGTATCGATATTTTAGCACACCCCTAGTTTACAGTCTGCCAATTTTCGCAATGTTTACTTGCTTAGGAAGTCCTATTAAGAGCTCCCTTAACTTTGTCTTAGTAGTCTTAATTTCTCTGTAGTGTCACTTAAAATGAAATAATGTCACACATATCCTAATTTATGTTTAAGCATGAATTTTGAGTACTTGAGTTTCTAACATGTAGTCACTGTATGCTCTGATATTTTACTATAAAAGACACTGGAAACAATGTGTGACTATTGTAACAGCAAGAACCATGAAACATTTGGTGACACTTGTCTCTACCTGTCCTGCTGCAATAAAAATAACACTAGTAAAACAATTTTCATGCCAGCCATATTTTAGCAGTCTATGTGGTGAGGTTTAATAGTCGCAGTCAGAAATATAGACTTGAAATGTGTGAGAACAAGTTGAGTGCATGTGGTGAGAACTCGGAATCACCTGAACCATCGTAAATATGTAACTTCTTTATGGAGGGGTCTGCTTTGTTCTGCTTATCTGTTAACAGGTCAAGTGTTGTCACCTTGTCACCAGCTCTTGTCACCAATCTGTTTCTTTGTTAACATTGACAAGTTTCATTAATTTGACATTTAACCCATAGTCAATAGGATGAAAATGTCTACTGCTCTGATTCATAATTCTTTATAATCCCTGCCAAAAAATAAAGCTGTTTCTGAGTTTGAATCAAATCTCATTATTTTGCTGTACTGTTAAAGATTGGAGATTGCCTTGACGGAGACTTTTGGGCTTTAGCACCCTCTAGTGCTCACTGGAACATATGCAGTTCCTGGTAGTGTTTGAAGTAGGTGTTTTCCCAATTCCCACATTTACTTTCTGGAAGACTTGGCATCCAAAAATATCCCCATGAGCCAGACCATCTGTTACTCACACTTCTGTATTCTAGATGTTGTCGTGGAAACATGTCTCAGGTTTCCTCTTTTGGGATTTTGTGAAGTGTCAAAAACTATATGGAAGCTGGGAAATACCCCGAGTTTAATGTTTGTAAGACTGTGGAAACAAGTACATGTACAAGGCTTTCATTGTATGTGACAACTAATTTTAGGATTTGAGCTATAGGCATAACAGTATAGGCCTCCTTCTTCTACTACTACTACTATTCCTACTTCTGCAAGCCCTCTACTTTTGATTTCCACCACTAAAATAGACTACTATAACATGACACAACTACTAAAACTGCTATTAAGTAGGACCATTGCACAAAAATAAATGTACCTGTAAAAGCTTTCTCATCGTAAACTTACTGGCATTCCTGGCAACTTTTATACTTTTAGCTTTGATCCACTAGAGGGCAGTGTATGTTTTCCATCAGCCTTACCAAAGTACCATGCATGTACAATCCGTATACTGTGTGTGTAACGTGTGACTGCACTAAATGAAATATTATCATTTGACACACAGGTTAAGTCCCACTTGTGAAGCTTTCTACAGAGGCTTGTAAAGATCAACATTGGGCCTATTTTAAAAGTCAGCTGTTGTGGGCAGGCCTGTCTGGGTTAAACTGACTATTGCATCTTCATTGCGGGATCTAATTTGACAACATTGCTTAAAGCCACTGTCAGGCAGGGGACATTAACAGGACAGTGACTCAGGACAGCATTGAGACAAATTGTCCGTGACCTACATAACTCCAACTTTCACATACAGGGCTTTACAAACACTCAAGTTTTCACGAAGGTAACACTTTATAATAACTACACTTTAATTAGCCTTGAAAAAAGACTTAAATCATAATGGATAAAAAATGATTCAGGCTTAGTAAGTCTCATTGTCTGGTGTAGTTATTACAAAGTGTTGCTCTAAATTTTCACAATTTTAATTTCTGTTAATGGCTGCTCTTTCTAAATCCATAATTTCTGGCCTATCACTGTAGTTCCTTACTAAAACATATTAAAACAATATATCACCCTTTTGTTAGGCTCCATTTACACCTAAGCACCGTATTTAGACAGTTAGACTATAAACATATGGCGCAACGTTCATATATCTATCACTGAGTATCTCTGTGTATCTTCTCCTCCAGCTGCTATCTTTCTAACTTTTTTACAGAGGTATAAACGTGATAACTAAGGGTGTGTTCTGACAGCTTGTACTTTTATCAACATTCCTTTCTCTGACGGGTGTGGTGGTGAATACGTATTGCAATAAAATATTTCCTCTTTCACCTGCACTGAGAAAGAGTAAAGGGTCATGGACAAGAGAGATCACAAACAAAGATCTGTCCATATTTTCAAAAGACATCCTCTGTGTATTTGTTTATTTTGAATGGGGGCCATCGCAGCCTCAATGAATGGTTGTCTACCAGTTACCCCTCAAATAATTCCTCAATATCTTAACACCTATCATTGCTTGGATTGGCAAAACGCTATGTGAATTCTGCTTATCGGGTAGATATAAAGTCACTATGCCACACAATGTGATGATGAAATGTGAACAACAAGGACTTGTGGGTAATGCAGTTTTCAAAAACCACAACCCATAAATCCACGCCATGTTTGTGGTCATATGTGTTTAGGATACAATTATACAAAGCACTATAATGCAATATGTCTTCCAAAAACAAAGACGTTAAAGACTGCAGACTTAAGCCATTGTGTTGGAGTGACCGCTGGGTAATGTATGATCAGTGGCACACATCCCATCCACTTAACTTAGACAAACCGATGAGCGCTTAACCTGTCATTTACCTAAGAAAACACTGTACTTTTCTTCACGCTTGTGCTCTCTCCACTTATAAAAAGCCAGAGTTCTCCATCTGGTTTTGATGAAACGAGATGAAGGCGCTGGGTAATAAGCATGTCGAGACTTTAATCATATGTGTCCGTTTTTAAACAAAGCGCTCATGACTAAGATGTTCCAGCGAATTTGCATCCTGTGCAGTTCCCATGTGGGTTTCCTCCTAATGTTTCCCCTGAGGTTTGGTAGGTCGATGCTGGCACTTGCTTTACTGCCAGCTCTGTTACTGGCTAATGTTGCATCGAGATCTCACATTACCTGAGTAATCATGAATGACAACTAGCGATATTCCTATTTCCTTAATGAAAATGTAAGATTGCAGTGGCTTTTTGGAGTCCTAATGTTCAGCTCTTACCACTCCCTAATTCCTTTACTTGCCTAGGCATTGTGGAACTACAAAGGTGTGTCTGCAAATCTGCAAACGTGGCTTAAAATGAGTCAACACACTTACACTAACCCATTAAGTACCCTTCATGTCAGTACAGGTCTCTTGTCTTTTTCTCCTCTGAAGAAAAAGTGGGTTTAGTGTCTCAATAAAGGTGATGTCAGTCTGAGGAGGTGGGATATGTGAGGTTCTGGCTATAGGGGTGGATTAAGTAGACACACCCTGCTTAAGTGTAGGTGTATTTCAAACATATATATTAATATTGCTTCATCTACACTGGTTGGGGATGACTATTCATTTTGAAGATACACTGACAATTCTGTTCACTTTCTACTTATTCCTTACGGATAATGGACCTTGCAAACATATGCCGGTTAAAAAAGTAACATACTTTTTCTGCAATCACTTATTTAAAAAAAGATAAAATTTAATAATACAATTTCAGAACCATATTAACTTATACTAAAGTAAATGGCAATGAAAGAACAAGAAGTAGTAGTGAATTTTACTGTGTGACTTCACAATCTTTCATTTCATTTTAGCAATTTAAACTTTTTTTTTTTTTTAAATAACATCAAGTAATATGTAATCTCTCCATGTAATACAGCTATTATCCTTTAAGCATCTCAGTTTCAAAGCACGGTGGGTATGTTTACTAAAGTAGAGTCAAAAAATACACTGGCAATTCCTTGTATTATTTTGTCATGTTGTAAAGAGGAATAATAATATTTAGAACTTAATCAATGCATTACTATGAAACTGCATCAGTATTCATAAGGTATATTTGGCACTTTTTCTAGTTAAACCGTACGGCGTCTGTTTTCACCTATGACTATATGTTTTTTGGCAGATCTATGTTGTCAGGGCGTGGTTGTGGTGCATCACTGTCTGAAATCCTTTCAAGCCCTTCCTCAAAGTGTCTCATCCTTTCCCCTCCTCTCTCTCCCCTCCCAGCTCTAGTGTGACTGTGAGTAACTTGGTGTCAAACGTCTAAAAACTGTAACTCTAGCTGTAAATAAGTAATGATTAACCTCCAGCTGTATGTTGCAATGCTAAATAGAGTTAAAGTCACATCTATGAACTTGCCAATAAAAAAGATGACACTTTTTCCCTTACATAGTCTTCAAACAAGTAACGTGATTACCCCATAGTGCGTGCGGGTTACCACACCTCATCCTTTAGTGCTCCTGCATCCTCCATGTCCAGGCAAAACATAGAAAAGGAGAAGGGGCGTGCCCAAAAGCCCTACCCACAATCATGTCCCAAACCACACCACTAAATACACACTCAACATCACACAACGGGACAGGCCCAGACTTTATAGCCCACAGGCACCATTCAGTGCAAAGGAATAAACTGAAAGAGAAAAGGAAGGGCAGAGGCAACCCAATCAGTGAGGAGAGCAATCATAAGTCTGTGAAGAGCTTTGGACCGTAGCACAGAAGAAGGGACACTCAGGAGCAAGAAGTGAACTACTGGACATACTTTTTTTAATACTTTGTTTTATTAATTGGAAGAATATATTACAACAATGACCTCTCAAAAACAGAGGTATAGGAATTTCTCCACTGATAGCTTTGGCAGAGACAGGATGCCTTCAGATGACAGTTATTACCAGGGGATGCTAAAGTCAACGGATGGCAGGAAAGGTAATGCTGGCTTCTATATTTTATATAAAGAATTGATATAGTTGGACCTTTTTATTCTTTGGGATGAAAGAATAACTGAGAGGTTTGGTATTATGAAAAATGCCTACATATTTTATCTTTTAAAAATCCTAATATAAATATAAAATAATGATCTCACTTATGTTGCTTTGGCTATTCTGGTATATTCTCCATTATATCTCATTGTATAATTGTATATTGATGGCTTGATCTTGGGTTGTTCCTAAACAGGGAAACACCTCTTCCTTAATACATCAGCATCCTCCTAACATTGTATTGGCCAGTTAAGGCCATTCATAATTTTGGCTGCATCACACAGATGTGTTTTGGACAAAGTGACTCATGCTTGTGTGGTTACGGAGTACACAGTAGCCAGGATTACAATTCCACTGAATCTTTGTCATATTTTTAAGTTGATATATTTTCTCTGTAATACCAATTGCCAAATATTGGCATATGTTATTGACTTAATATTTGCTGCAATTGAGTATGTTTATTTTAATGAGTGGTGTCTGTGTTATTGCGATTCCCTAAAGGACACTGGGACCAGCCTGTCCTCTGTTCTGTGCTGTAAACTTCACACTTCTGTGAAACCTGTTTGTATCTGCTGACACTTGAGATGATGCGTCCATTTACACAAGTTTGTAAAATGCCATTACATTCTTTACTGGTGATCATCCATGTGATGGCATCGCTAAGTCCCTCCATTTTCACCCAACCAACACCCTTTTCTGACATACTCGTTAAAGATCGAATAGTAGCCTTAAAGTATAGTATTGCATTATGCTGTCCATAAGGTCACATTGCATATACGCAATCCCTAGTGACACATGGAGAGGTCAAAGGTATACTTATGTTTCCATAGAAACGTCAATAACACATTAAGCAGAAGTTAGAGAAAACCATATCATGGGTTTCAGAATGATGAAAAATCAGTTGCCAAAGTGGTTAACAAATTTAAAATTAGCTCTTATAACTTTTGAATGTGAGAAGGTCCTCAATGTTCCACATAACAGGGAGTTTATATTGAACCACTTATTTGATCTAAACTGAGGCACTATAGAAGTGCCATTTACTAAATCTATTACTACTAAAGATGGTAGCATACATAAGAAATTAAGTCGTCCACATTACCCAAATCAAACAACTTTATCCATAGCTTGTGTATGGATATCACTGACACACCTTGTGGTTTTCTTGGAACAATGTGAGCATCAAGGGCTTATTATATCAAGGGGCGTGTTACATGCAGAGATCCTGCTGTTTCTTGTCGGTAAATTATACTGTCTCTAATAATTAAGCCATGTCTTCTTCACTCTAAATGAAGGTGTTTTTATGATGGAGTGGGTCATGTTGTGAGTTGTTGTATTCTGTTGGCAGCTCCTGTCAGGCTGAGACAATGAGCTCTCATCTGATGATACACTGTAATATGCTCTGAGTCACAAACAGGCGTAACACCCCTTTCCACCCAGCAGGAGATTATGTTTTATGTTTTATTATATTTGATCCAAAGGTTTATTTGTCAGTATTCAGTCCTTTAAGCTATCAATTTAATGCTGTGACGAATTAGATTAGCAGACACAATAGTTTAGAGATGTCATTTTCTAAACTTGCAATCAAAACTTGACTTGATTCAGACCTAAACCAGGCTTAAGCCACCCAGAAAGCTGTAAAACCTTTATGCAATGATTTTGTCCATCACAAAATGTTAAATGTGATGTTATGTATTTTGCGGCCCTACTTTCTGATTGTCTGAACACTCTGTCTTTTCTGTTTGCAGATGAACGGGACCGAGTACAAAAGAAGACCTTCACAAAATGGGTGAACAAGCACTTGATAAATGTAAGCTTCCCTCCTTGTCCTCTTTTTTATGGAAGACATATAGCGCAGGTAGAAATAAAAGATTATATAACAAACTACAAAGAAACCAACTACCACAAGCTTTCAATGGACTCTTTGGACCTGGTCATCCCATTCTTACATAAGAGCATGACTGTCCAAAGTTAAAAAGCACCGTTAAAACCATATCAGTTTGCTTAATGGGGTTCATTAATCGTCGCTCTGATTCATATTTTGAACCACCTTTAGTAACTTATCTCAATGTTTTACAACAAGCTTGTATTACCTAACTGTACCTTATGCACACAATGACTTATAATTACTGATAAATCTTTTAACGATTTTAACGACAAAACATCTTACCCTGAATGCACTTTACAGCCATATCTTCTTTCACTCATCTCAATAGTTGAACAAGGCATGTATAACCGGACAAATGACCATAACTTCCTCACCTCACTTCAGCCTTTGTTTAACACATGTGGCCACTGAAATGGAGAGGCCTAGTAGCTCTATCACCACTAAAGAGACTGTTGAAACACTAGATGTACATTTGTCTCCTCTCACCTACCTCATCTATACATTTCTAAACTAACGGCATGAGTCTTTCAATGCTTCAAAGGGCAAACAAGGAAGCGCTCACTCTAGACTTTCTCATTAAGAGTGAAAAATGTGCTGCCTAAACAAAGAGAGTAGTAATATCCCTGCCCAGGAAACCACCATTGGCAATGCCGAACATGTCATCTGTGGTCTTTTGTGGATATGTATATTTTATCTACCGCCAACATAGATTTGTCATTATACTTATCATTATAATTATTTACTGCTTTATTTAGTCTATGAAATAATAAATTATGGTAAGAAACAGTGTAACCTAATATATTACTCAGAATAGCTCACTCAACTTATTTTATCACATCTGAATCAAGCCTATACTTTCTGTTGGCTTCCTGTAAAGAGAATGTTACATTGTCATGCTCAACAGACATTGCCCTATTTGTTTTTTTTTTCTTCATGAATGGAACAAGAGGGTTAAAATAAGCCTGAAGGCGGTGTTTTCCTTTCCATGCATATGCAGCAGCTCGTGCTACCAGTGGAGGGGAACTGAGGTATTAATCCTGAGTGTTCCCCGTCAGTTTTGTGGAGTGACTCATACACATCTGGACGCACTTATCTCGCTCTGAATAGGCGGCTCTTAGTGGCCAGGGTTAACGGTAGCACATGGTAGGAGGATCGGCAGTGCTATGAGAAGCAACAAACACGTTTACTGATCCAACTTGACTATCTTTTCATTTGCACTACACAACACTAAATAGTGGAAGGAGTAATATCACAAATCTGCATTACAGAAGAGATACAGACAGCTATTGTAAAGTGCAAGGCCATTTATGTACTTTTAAAAACTTGTAGAAAAAAGTATATACATGGTCCTTCAAACAGTTCTGAAAAGGAGTGGGAGTGGGAGAAATCACATCTACTGAATACAAAGTTTACAATTACAAGTGTGATTTAAGTATAAGTAAAACAAAGTATAGTGCAACTGCAAAGACTTGAATTGACAATAAAATGCTTCATATAGAGCAGAACATACAGAATAGTGTTAAGGACTTTTTGCCTCTCTTGCAGAGCCGTACATGATTTAATGGCGTGACACAAGTAGTCTTGAAGTTGGGTGCAACTGTGGAAAGCTATAAAAAAAAAAGTGGTTACATGGACTCTCTAAATCATGTCTTAGTGTGGGAGACTGAACAGGGAAAGCAAGAAGAAAAGCCATGTCTCACCACTTGCTATAGTTGAGAGAAATTGCACAACACTCCTGATGTAAAAGTTTAGGCATGTTAAGTGTGTTACTCCCAGACAACAGATCACAGACACACCAGGGGATAACAGTCAGCCATGTGTGCTAATGATTTTCACTTAAGAGCAAGTCACAAAGAAGTGCTTTTAAAGAGAGCAATTTGTAGAGTAACGCCCACCTTTCAGCAACGACAGGGTGGCAGGTTCTTTACAAAGCAAATTGGGATGTGCTGGTAGATGTGTCCTCTGTCTAAACAACATCAACAGACACTGAATCCAGGTGTCTTAGAAACCCAAATTATTCAAATAAGAATGACATGTGGCCAGGTTAAGGAACATGATACTATGACTTTTTGGGGTTGTGTTCTGTTTAGCAGCATGCTGACAGTGACCCCTAGTGGTTTGTGCAGGTGTTGACAGCTCCATTGGCCGGGTGGAGCTTAAAGATGAGTCAGTTTAAATCATACTTGTACAAGCTTATGTTTTAACTTGTTGAGGAATTTTACTTTAATTTTTTTTTTTTTTTTTTTTTTTTTTTAACCTACCTTCATCTATTTTTAAGTAGTCTTTAATACAAAACAGTGAAATAACGATCAAACATCTGTTCCTAATTATGTAATCATATCATGTGCAATGGATATGATTCAGTGTGTATTTAATGTCTCATCTTTGTCATTTTCCCTTCCCTTTTTTCTCCTCTCTTTTCATCTCTTCCTCCAACCTTATTCTCTTTCTGCATCCTAGAAGCCGGAGGTAGGTTCTTTAGGCCTTTTAGCATGAGTGTGCCCACTGTATTACACATCATCAGTGTGATTGCATGTATCCAACTTCACAAAGATTTGACCACTGTTGTAATTAGATTCACCAGGGCGAGTTCTTATCTACAGGTTTCGACAGACTATTACATGCATTCTTAAGATCTGCGCCAAACTTGAATTAACGCCAGTCTTTAATGTTGTATATTTTTACTAAATTAAATTTTCCACTTTTGATGTCATGCGGTACGAGTCACAAGACTTTGAAATAGGTTATGAAAATGTCTGATTTGAGAGAACAGTTTGAATACCTTGTTCATGTGTGCATATCTTGACAATTGACCACTTAAAATGAGTATTGCTTGTTGGTTATATAAAATATGTATTCATTTATCTGTTTTCTCTGCAGGCACATCGTCATGTGACAGATCTCTACGAAGACCTTCGGGATGGACATAACCTGATCTCCTTGCTGGAAGTCCTCTCTGGGGAAACCCTGGTGAGTCCAAGATAAAGAATGATGTTCAAGTCCTGATTGTACTTTATTAATAATTGGCAGGTTGCATTGCTTTCAAGTAACTTTTTAAAATGGCGCTTTTTACTGTGGTTTACATTACAGAGCCTCACTAAACAATGGTCCAATATGAGATTCAACTCAAATTCTCATAAACATTTGAGCTGGGCTGTTAATTCCTTGCTTTCTTATGTTACTTGTTGATGCCCTGAGGACTTATTTTTTCTCTATTGCTGCTTCAACTCTGCTTATCTTTCAAAAACAATAATCACATTGCCTCCACATTGGCTGCTTGGTGTGATCACTGCATTTTACACTACTCTTCTTCCCTCCTGGTTTATGCCTTTCTATAACCTTTGCTTGTGAGAGCTGATGTCTGCTGTGTGGCTTGTTTTCCTCTCTTTGCACTCCTCTTGCTAGCTGCGGGAGAGAGATATGGTCAGGAGCGTTCGTTTGGTGAGTCTAATTACTCTGGGCTCCAGACTTGGCTGTATCATTGACAAGACATTCACTGCCATTGTTTGTCTGTAGACTAGTCTTTACTCATGCAGTCATAACCATGGCCATGGCTGTTTTTCTCATCAGAAATGTCTTATTTAATTTAGATTTTTGTTGTTGTATATCTATAAGACTGTGATCACAAAATGCTATTACCTTTGGTAACATTCATCTTGTCTTCAATTACAATATGTATTTTTTTTTACCTTTTAGGCAGCCTAAAAGAAAAAAATATATATATGAATATTATCACGTAACCGGTAGCCAGTGTGGTTTTGTGTAAGCAGTTTGTGTATAAATCCCAATATTACTTTGTGTCTCTCTGTGTTCCTCAACATCTATGACCCCTGGTGTTTAATTATGTCTTGTTTATCGTGTGCTTCACAGCCCAGAGAGAAAGGCCGCATGCGATTCCACAAACTGCAGAATGTACAAATAGCACTTGACTTCCTCCGACACAGACAGGTACATAAATATGTATTTATGAAAACTGTAAAGATATACTCTGCAGGTTATTGCTGGGAATAGGGACAACCACAGTTACAAGCTGACTATACCATTTACTGTAATGATGTGTTTGTGCAGGTGAAGCTTGTCAACATCCGAAACGATGACATCGCTGACGGAAACCCCAAACTCACTCTGGGGTTAATATGGACCATCATCCTTCACTTCCAGGTCTCCTCATCTGTCAGTGTTGTATTTTATTTTATTATCACTCTGTTCCTCTGTCTCTGGGATCTGCAACTATCAGCTGCCATTTCCCATCTCCTGGAATCACGCCGAACGGATCCTGGTCTTCACAATTCCTTCCATTGTCACAGTAATTCCTGCCAACATAGGCTAACATAGTTTACTAATGTGTAGTTTTGTAGCACACTGCACACCATTGGCTTTCAATAGTATGAGTCACTCTGTAGGTGTGCTCTCCTGCCTGCAGTGCTTTTTGATACTGTATCCTCCCATGATTAGGCCTGTTATGGCTCCAAACATTCGCCATGCCCTTAATCTTCATTCTTCAGGTTTCCCATAAGCCCAAGATATGAAGACACAAAAGAGGTGTGGTTTGGTGAAAAGATCTGGTGAATGCCCTAGAGATATGAAATCTCACTTCTTTATTTTTAAGTAGATTAGGCACTAAGTCAAATTTCATACTTTTAGTGTGACATGGTGACAGGGTTGGTGTGATGGTGTCATAATCTCAAATGGTGACATGAGACATTGGGGTAAATTTGAGTGATTTTAAAAATAATTTCTATGAAGTGTTATTGTATGAGCAGACAACACAATGTTTACAGTAAATAAGTGTCCAATCTTGAACAATCTGCACTGAGTTAATCTATGTGTACTTTACTCATACAATACCACTCTGTAACTCTTGGGATTCATCAAGTTGGTTTTAGTTATACCATTTGGTTTCCATTAATAACTAATTTATTTCCTCTATTCCTGTAAAATGAAAATACATTTAAAATTGTCAGATTTTAACATATAATCCATTTATGCCATGTTAGATCTCAGATATTCAGGTGAACGGTCAGTCAGAAGACATGTCGGCCAAGGAGAAGCTACTCCTCTGGTCCCAGAGGATGACAGATGGATACCAGGGCATCCGCTGTGACAACTTCACCACCAGCTGGAGAGACGGGAAATTGTTCAATGCTGTCATTCACAAGCACTAGTAAGTAGAGACCTTTACATTTTGACAGCAGACAGTCAATTGTATAGTTACGGTGTTTCTGGCATACAACTAGGGGTGCAGATTTAGGGGTGCAGCTAGTCTGTATCCAAAATGACCCAAAGAAGGAAAAGTGGTGATCGGGTAGACTCTTTAGATCAATCCACTAGCACAGAGGCTGTGTGTGAGGCTGCAAAGAAGTTGTTATAAACTACAGCATGACTATTATCACCAATAAGCTACATGTGGAAATGATAGATTTAGGTATTTTTAATATATTATTAAGTAGCTGCGAAATGAGTAGCTAAATAATTAATATTATTTAATCGGACCCACAGGATTTAATAGACTTGTTATGACAAGTCTCAATGTTCATTCATTTTTATTTTTTTTTCTGATAAAGATCGGTGTAGGATAAGATTCAGGAATGTCAAACCAGTCTCCAACATGCCCGCTTCAGCCTGCTCTGTAACTGGATAGAATTCAAGACATTTAGACCATGTAGCTAAAAACATAACCAAACAAATACATTTGATTAACTTTCAATCCATATTTTTTACACTTCAAATGATATAAATTCTCTTTTTGTTTATTTAATGTCAAATTGACTGTTTAACTTTGGCAAATGCCACAACTTGCTTTAATCGCAGCATTACATAGATAAAAGCATTGCAGAAAGCATTTCTATTAAATTTTACTATACCTGTTGGTAACTTAATCCATCTTTCTTCCATCATTATAATAAGTAAAAGCCCCAGCTACACAAAGCACTATGCAATGTCAATGTTGACTGTAAATACAATGTTTGTGTATGAGGGATTTCCAACTTTCCAATTATTCAAAAGCTGAGATAAGTCCTAGTATTTATAGGTATTATGAAGTGGAATAAAACGTACCTGTAGGGGCAGGTTTCCTTTGATTTGACTTGCCTACTTCTTTTCCCATTTTGGAGACACATGATTCTGTATTTGAATGTTATAAAGGGTTGGGGTGTGGTGTGTGGGCGTTACTGTAACATTGTATGGCTGCAGCCTGAAAACCCTGGTTACTTCGAGTCTCGGCACAAAACGGGGCATTGAGTTGCAGGAAATGTGTTCATCTTTTGGAGAGAAAATAGGAGAGACACCATTTTGATTTTGATCGAACATGTAGAAAGAGGTGCAAGATTGTACAAGATGGATGATTTAAATTTTGGACGTATTGGAAATTTCTTTGGACCTTAAAACTGCATTGGAGATATCCGAAGCTTTCATGAGTGGCTTGACATTTAAGACCATTTTGACAAGATGCTAAGTTTGAAAAGAAAATCCAAATCACGAAAAAGAAGTCTTGGATTTAGCAGCAGATCTTCTAGCAATGGGGTGGACAGGGTGGTCATGTTATGTGAGGACATACCGTCGGAGGTGTCGTCATTGGACTTGGTGCAGGGTTCAAATAGCTCCAGGGCACGCTCCAGTGGTGACGAACTGGGACAGGGGTGGAAGTCTCACAGCTTCCATGGAACTACCCGATCTGCAGGCATAAGTAGCTCCTCTAGACCAATGAAACAGTACTCGGTTCGGGAAGTAAGGCCAGTGGGGGCAAGTCCTGTCCGGGCACTGTACGTGGACCGGACTACTAGAGTGTAAGACTGTAGAAACTTGTGTATACTAAGCTGTGTCTTGATGATGATCTTCTAGCAGCTCTGTACTGTAAATTACATTATTTAATTTGAAGTACAATATTTAGCTCTAACAATCACTTGGCCCCAGGTTTAGTTTAAAATGCAGGTGCTGAACATGAGCAGGTGGTGCTTCAACTTTTAGCCACTGGCGAGAGTTACATAATTCATGGTTTATCACATGAATGGCTTAAACATGTTTGTAATTCATGGATGTATTAGTTATGTGCTTCTCTAACTTTTATTCAAAAAATAAATGAATTAATTAAATTAAATATTAGAATTTTGACCCCACAGCTGATAAGTCTAATGATATAATGGGCATTGTGCACAATATATTAGATAAAATGTGTAGTTTCTATGGTTATTTTAATCTTTTAAACTCCCTTTAACTCCTATCTATAATTGTGTTTCCACAGTCCAAGACTCATTGATATGGGCAAAGTGTACAGACAAAGCAACCTGGAAAACCTGGAGCAGGCTTTTGGAGTGGCAGAGCGAGACCTGGGAGTCACCCGCCTTTTGGATCCAGAGGGTAAGATCTCAGAATTCTCACTTCTTATTTTTATATATATTGGATCATTAAATACATTATTTTTTAGATGTTGATGTGCCTCACCCTGATGAGAAATCCATCATCACATATGTCTCATCTCTGTATGACGTCATGCCCCGCATTGATGTACCCGATGGAGCCAGATCTAATGTAAGCATGAGCTTAACTATAAAGATTATTCTTCACATATTTTTTTTACTTTGTGGAAAAATAAAACAAAGCCTAATTCAGTTAGATATATTATTTTCTGGTATCCTGGCAGTATTTCATAGTGAAATAGAGGTCTTGTGAAACCAAGTATAGTTATTATAATTGCCAATCTGTGATGTTTATGCAACATAGACCAATGGAATAATGATTGTTAGTTATCATCTTCATCACATTTTATTATTTGTGTCTGTGCTCTTACAGTATTGACCCTGCCTGGCACTTGTGTATTTAAAGATCTTTGGCCAAATACACTCCAAATTTCTAATGAATAAGACAGAAGCTGTATCGACTGTGTGTTTACTCAGTTTTTACTTACCCACTTTCACAAGACCTGGATTGTCGAGTCCAAATTGAGTTTAGGTACTGTGTGAGAGTTAGAGCGTCCAGACATGAGAGAAAAAGGCCTGTGCTGTCTCTGGTGGACTCATGACTGTCTCATTCTCGCTGTAGGACTTGGAGCTGCGCTGGCAGGAGTACTACGAGCTAGTGACACTTCTGCTGCAGTGGATTCGGCACCATGTTGTCATCTTTGAAGAGAAGAAGTTTCCCACCAGCTATGAGGAGATAGAGGTAAGTTAGATTCTGTTTTATGCATAGTTAGATTAGATATGGTTAAACATTATTTATGTAGAAAATAGCCATGTTAACCAGTGCAATCCATTTTGTTCACTAGAGGAGTTATTTGATAGCTTAGAGGTACATTTCTGTGGCAGTGAACAGCTGTGGACAGAAACCACATGTCCATTGTCCAAACACTTTATTATACTGTAGGTGGGGCAGTGTCAGTGGTGAGATAATACAGCCAAAAGGCACACAATGTGAGTCTCCTCTCGACCCCGCCCTGTTGGCTGTAGAATAAAAGTCTGTGTTTTTCTTTGATAATTCAATGGTTATGTGTCTCTGTATGCAGTATAAAGTAATATTATTCAAAAGTATGCAGTACAAATTACATGTACAATAAAGTAAAAAAATATTTTGTTAAAATATACAGCTATGACTATAATTGAATATTTTCATTTTAGCTTTTGTGGCGCCAGTTCCTCAAGTTCAAGGAGACAGAGCTGCCAGTGAAAGAGACTGACAAGAACCACTCAAAACAAATCTACCAGACTTTTGAGGTATGAGTTCTATTACAGTTAAATAAATTGTTATAAACTATCAAATTACATATTATTGTTTTTCCGCCACAGAGTGCAGTACATGCCGGTCAGGTGAAAGTCCCACCTGGTTACCATCCCATTGATGTGGAGAAGGAATGGGGGCGGCTGCATGTGGCCATTCTCGAGAGAGAGCGTCTGCTCAGAATAGAGTTCGAAAGGTAATGAGAATCATGCATTATGGTATATAGTGACAGTGGTCCACGAATCCCATCTTTGAACATTTTATCTTGTGACAATGTTTATCTTGTGACGAGAAGGTTTTTGAAGTGGTCATAAAAATTCTGAATGTCATGAGATTTTATTTAAATTAGAAATCATTTTATAAATATAATATTATTGTGTGTGGAAAAAGGGAGGTCATGGGATGCTTGCTCATCTTGGAGAAAAGGAATGACCAAATGGATAGAAGACAGACAGTTGCTCTGTCTGTGCAGCAAAGCAGATGAGCTTTTTTGAACAGGACTTTTAGCATGGCATTTCTAATAGACACTCATAGATTGGAGTACTTGCTGAAGCATAGATGGATGTAAGCTGTAATTTAAATGGCTAATGACTGAATATCGCAAGAATGTTCTGAAGCCTGCGTTGTATCTGTTCTACAAATGTGATAGTCTTTTTGTGTTTTTGACATAGACTTGAAAGACTGCAGAGGATTTTCAACAAAGTCCAAATGGAGTCTGGTGTTTGTGATGATCAGCTCACTCATTTGGAAGCCCTTCTGCAGACGGTAAGTTACTGTTATATTTGTTCATTTACAAACAGTGTTTAGTGTAGTCATTTGGAATTAATACTAAATGAATATTACATTTTAAAACCAAGGTCTTGATCAAGGTAAAACAGGTTTACTAAGGACCAGGTACAATTTTGGTCTTGAGTGGGATTAAAAAGTGACTGAAATTGTATTCTTGTATTTTTTTTAATCCTTATGGTGTCCCCATATATTGTGAAATAATATAACATGTAATGACCATTGTGTGTGTGTTTAATGAAACACGCTAATTACTTTCACTGATTGTGTAACTTATTGGTTTTAGGATATTCACCTGCTGAATGCAGGGAAGCCAGCCCAACACACAGCAGAAGTGGAGAAAGAGCTGGACAAGGCAGACAACATGATCCGCCTTCTCTTCAATGATGTGCAGTTTCTTAAAGATGGGCGCCACCCTCAGGCCGAACAGATGTATCGTAGGTGAGTGAGCAAAAGACAAATACACAAAACAAATGGAATAGATACTCCATATAGTGAAAACTGATCTTTTTAAAAATTACTGAAATTCTACAGAGTATACCGGATACATGAGAGGCTGGTGAATTTACGTAGTGACTACAATCTCCGACTAAAGGCTACGCCACCAGTGGTGCAGACAGTCCAATCGGTTACAACGAAGGCTCGCCCAGAACTGGATGATGTTACTCTGCGTTACGTACAGGACCTATTGGCCTGGGTGGAGGACAACCAGAGGCGCATCGATGAGGCAGAGTGGGGCTCAGACCAGCCCTCTGTGGAGTCCCAGCTGGGCAGCCATCGGGGACTGCACCAAACTGTGGAAGATTTCAAGGCTAAGATTGAGCGAGCCAAGACAGATGAGGTAAACCACAATATAAATACGTGCAAAATAAGAAATTATTTCTAGTCAACAGATCACTCATTTCAATATTATCTTCAGAAGAATCAACTATCACCAATAAAGACTACCTGGGTAAACTGGATATACAGTAAGACTACTGGGGTAAACTGGACCTACAGTACATACATAAAACTATATATGGTAAATACATATATATATTTTATATATATATATATATATATATATATATATATATATATATATATATATATATATATATATATATATATATATATATATATATATATATATATATATATATATATATATATATATATATATATATATATATATATATATATATATATATATATATATATAGCTAATATCTATAATTTGAATTTATTTTCCAGAACTCTTCAAAGTCCCGCCTGAGAAACTTGGATTCTCTTCATGCATTTGTCAGTGCTGCTACAAAGGAACTCATGTGGCTTAATGACAAAGAGGAGGAGGAGGTCAACTATGACTGGAGCGATAGGAACACAAATATGACAGCTAAGAAAGATAACTACTCTGTATGTCTCACCATATACAGTCTGTTTTATGTTGAAATCGTTTTGGTTTTTTTTTTTTTTTTTTTTTCAAATGGGTAATCTTGTATTGATTTTTAGGGTCTTATGCGAGAACTTGAACATCGGGAGAAGAAGGTCAATGACATCCAGGCCATGGGTGACAAACTTGTTCGCGATAACCATCCTGGCAAGAAGACCGTTGAGGTGACTATGACTACTATACTATATCAGCCAAACACACAGAGAAATAACATTATGACTCCATGGATACAAATAATATAGAGGTTATCTTTGTACTACTTTTTACTACTTTAATACAACTTCATACACATTAGTTTAGAATTTATTTTGGCATCAATCTTGATGGCTCGGAACTACCACACTGAAGTAAAAAAAACAAACAAACCACATTTCCCCCTTTTTTTCCTGCTTTTAACACTTTAACTTTAGAGGAAGTAAAATACGTTTGAATATATATCCCACTTCGGTTATTACTAATTAATGTATTTTTGGAATCTTTGATCTAGGCTTTCACAGCTGCTCTACAGACTCAGTGGAGCTGGCTCCTTCAACTGTGCTGCTGCATTGAGGCTCACCTAAAGGAAAATACAGCCTACTATCAGGTACTTCACCACTACTATTTCAAAATAGATTTAAAAATAATAAAATTCTGCACTTTTTAGTGCCCAAAGCAATAAAACCTGTCTTTTTTACAGTTCTTTGCCGATGTGAAGGAGGCTCAGGACAAGATGACAAAAACACAAGAAAACATGAAAAAGAAGTACAGCTGTGATCGCAACACAACAGCCACACGCCTGGAGGATCTGCTGCAGGATGCTGTGGTAGGCATCTTATCGAGGAGCTAAAATATATCTTATAGTATGTTGTATTAATATGGATGAATACATATCTGTTAACAGGAAGAGAGAGAGCAGCTGAATGAACTAAAGACTATGGTAACTGGCCTTAACAAGAGAGCCAAGACCATCATTCAGCTTAAGCCACGTAACCCCACCACCCCTATCAAAGGAAAACTGCCCATTCAGGCAGTGTGTGACTTCAAGCAACAGGAGGTAAATTACAAATAATTTTGTGTAATGTCTGAGTCAATTTAGTATTTTTTTTAGTAAATACAATATAAGCTAATAATAAATAATTGTGTTTATTCCATCAAAATAAACTATACGTGATACTTGTGATTACTGTGATAAAGTTATGTTGTATTTCTTCTATTTAGATCACTGTCCATAAAGGAGATGAGTGTGCACTTCTTAACAATTCGCCGCCATTCAAGTGGAAGGTGCTGAACCGGACTGGTAATGAGTCTGTGGTGCCCTCTGTCTGCTTCATTGTGCCTCCCATCAACAAGGAAGCGCTGGACAGTGTAGCCAGGTCAGCCCAAGGCACAATTGAAGATTTATTTTTTTTAATTGTTGACTCTAATTAACGACATTATGTGCTTTACTGACTATGTGTTCTCCTACGGTTTAGTCTGGATGGAGGGCAGCAACAGATGGTGTTGATGTGGCAGAAATACTACATAGACATGAAGAGTCTGCTGTCATGGCAATACCTGATGAAGGACTTTACGCAGATTAATAGTTGGAACATTACTATGGTGAGTTTATAGCTAAATTATGTATTACATCTATGCAATATATGAAGCCGTGCAATATTGCTCAGATATTGTAGCAAATAATTTATAAAACTTAACATACAACAGCAAGTATTCTGCACAACTCTTGCTCATAATTTGAGATACTTTGGTTTGCCTTTGAATGCACAGATTTAGGTTAGTTTGTACAGGAAAGCTTGTTATGTGCAAAACAACAGATTGAATTTTAAAAACCAATTGCATGACTTTGGTGTTGAACAAGATGGGAGATTAGTCTACTTTAATAACAATCAAAACACCATTATTAAAATTTGGTAAATTACATTGTGGTTGTGCTGTACCCCCTAGTGCCTGGCCTATTATTTGTCTTGTAACCTTACTCTATTTTCTATATTGTAAAGTTGAAGTCCATGAAGCCAGAAGAGTACAGACTGGTGATGAGGAACCTGGAGCTGCATTACCAGGACTTTATGAAAGACAGCCAGGACTCTCAGATGTTTAGACCCGATGACCGCATGCAAGTAGAGCAGGACTATGCCAAGGCGACACAACATTTTGAGAACCTCCTTCGCTCTATGGAGAAAGGTAACACAGAAACCTGAAATAAGTAAACTTAGAAATGCAGACCAGATAAACATTTTATTGTTTGAGCATAGAAATTTAGAGGATTTATTTTTCTAATTCGTCTTTCAGAAATAATGTCTTTTAAGCCCAAAGGTGAGTGGTGTGAAGGCACAACAACGCTTAAGCTATAGGCTGTAAACATGCTTATAAGCGAGTGACTGCATGTTGCTCAGCTTATGTCATTCTTTCACTATTATCCTTTTTATGTTTTGATGAAATAAAACCACATAGTATTGTTTGGCATGGTTTGCTATAGTCACATTGTTGCACAAGATACATGAAAGTACATTAAAAGCTTAAATTTAACATGGTTGGTGTAAAGAAATGCTGATGGCATATGAAAAAGTACAGTGTTGTTGGCTTTTGGCTTTTTATGGGTAGTTTTTAAGCAGTGTCCTTTTTCAGAATGTGAATTGTACAGTACTACAGACATTATCCAGCTTAATAACCATCTCCATGTTGTATTCAGGTCAACAGGATGAGACAATGTGTAAGAACTACATCTCTGAGCTGAAGGACCTGCGCATGCACATCGAGGACTGCGAGAACAGCACTGTGGCTCGTATTCGAAAACCAGTGGAGTCAGAGCCTCTGAAGGATTGTCTCCAGAAGACAACAGAGCAGAAGGTAAGGCCTTTGCATGTGTTTGTTATGCATAATGAATCTCAACAATTAAGTAATATTTTAATTATGCTGTTTACACCACAAACCCATTCAGTGGTCTTTGTTGTACTGAGATCTAAACACTAGTTAATATAGATGGGAGCAGGGGGTGAAATTGAAATGGGATGCTGCTGCAAAGTGTCCTGTGTTGTCCTTGGTGTAAATCAATACATTTCAGATTAAAAGCTGCGGTGTTTATATCTCTATATTTTATCTAATTGCAGAAAGTGCAGGTGGAGCTGGATGGTCTGAAGAAGGACTTGGATAAAGTCTCTGTGAAGACGCAGCAAGTCCTGAACTCACCTCAGCCCTCAGCCTCAGCTCCAGTGCTCCGCTCAGAGCTGGACCTCACAGTTCAGAAGATGGACCATGCCCACATGCTCTCTTCTGTCTACCTCGAGAAGTGAGTGGAACATTCAGATTTAACAATGATTTTGACTTTGTACTTCATTTGAATGTGAAGGACTTAACACACTAAATCTCCTCAGGCTGAAGACGGTGGAAATGGTGATTCGTAACACCCAGGGTGCAGAGGGCGTTCTCAAGCAATATGAGGACTGCCTACGAGAGGTTCACACTGTTCCCAGTGACGTCAAAGAAGTGGAGTCTTATAGAGCTAAGCTCAAGGTTGTAATGTCATGTTTACTTTTGTACAGTACAAGCTAAATACATTAAAATATTCTTGTTAAATGTACTTTTTCTTCATTTTTATTTTGATAGAAAATGCGAGCAGAAGCAGAGGCTGAACAACCAGTGTTTGATTCACTGGATGAGGAGTTAAAGAAAGCATCAGTAGTCAGTGACAAGATGTCCCGCGTGCATAGTGAACGAGATGTTGAGCTAGACCACTACCGTCAGCTCTTGTCCACCCTGCAAGAACGCTGGAAGGCTGTCTTCACCCAGATCGACCTTCGACAGAGGGACCTGGAGCAGTTGGGCCGCCAGCTCGGCTACTACAGGGAGAACTACGACTGGCTCATCCGCTGGATCAATGATGCCAAGCAAAGACAAGAGAGAATACAAGCTATACCTATCACTGACACAAAAACCCTGAGAGATCAACTTGCTCAGGAGAAGGTTTGTGTTGATTTTTAAATAATTCTATTTATAACAACATTCAAAACATTCATTAACGCTTTTTCCATTGTAGAAGCTACTTGAGGAAATCGAGAACAACAAAGACAAAGTGGATGAATGTCAGAAATATGCCAAATCATACATTGATACAATCAAAGTAAGTGTAAAACACAGATAGCTTAATGCAACTTTGGTTACAAGATAATTATTCAGTGATAAAAATGTATCGTTTTATTCCTTCAGGATTATGAACTACAGTTAGTTGCTTACAAAGCACAAGTGGAGCCTCTTACCTCTTCACCCTTGAAGAAAACCAAGCTAGATTCAGCCTCAGACAACATTATTCAAGAGGTAGGATTTTATAAAACAACTAGTATACAATAATTATCTTATACTTCCTAACTAAACTAACATATATTTTTTTCAATTTTCCCCCTTCATTAGTATGTAACTCTGAGGACTCGATACAGTGAACTGATGACACTGACTAGTCAGTACATCAAGTTCCTGAATGACACAGAGCGCCGCCTAGAGGATGAAGAGGTACGTGACAACTGGCTGAGGTTTCCTCTCTGTTCCAACATTAATCTAACTAACTAGTAAATAATCCAAAATGTAAAAACACAATTCAAATGATTCGCCGACCACCGAGAGCATGCTTGCACGCTTTCTTTGTCACAAATTAAAACATTTATATGTTCAATTATTGTATGGATTATAATTTGCTGCAAAAAGGCATGAAATATTGGTATGGTTTCTGTGGCTAAGCTGACTAAAACATCAACAAATAACATCTGTTGAGTGGATTTTAAACATTGAACAAGAAAGATAATTTAATATGAATTATATTTATAAAGTACAGTACATTGTGTCTGGTTATCCACCTAGAAAAGGGGTTCTTTTTCACTTAGCTTATTTTTTTAACAAAATTCTGCTTCATTTTTTTAAGGATCACATGAGCCTGTCCCCAAATGAAATTAACTTTCAACCTATTTTCTAACCCTCCTCTTTTGCTTCTGTGCCTTTCTTAACTGCTTGCCAGTGCTTTACCACGATGAATGCTTGAATTGTTTGAGCATTAAAAAGGTAATTGATAAATCCTTCCATGTCTATCTATTTTATCATATTCTTTTCTCTCACTTTTCTGTTTATCTTCCTACTCCTACTCCTCCTGGCCCTGTTTTCCCTCGCTTTTTTTTTTTGCTAAGCCTTTATTACGTAACGCTATGCTTTAGTAAAATAGTCTGAATTCCTTTTTCTGTTCATCTTTTGGCAAAAAGTGAATAAAAGAACCCCATACGCATGGAATGGTTTGGTTTTAGTGAATGGTGTGAATAATAACCACTGGTATACATGGGCAACTTATAAAGGAAATGCAAAAATCAGTTAAGAATGGCCCAAATGAATTTAACAATTTGTTTATGCAAAAATAAAAATATAAAAGAAATATATATATTTTTTTAAATCTACAGCTGCAGTTGCATGCCATTTAATTTCTTTGCTGTGATGTGATATCATTTTGGATCCATACATTAATTGGCAAACCGCCATCATCATTTTACAGTCACGATTGAACTTGCACTGGGAATGTAACATCACTTAAATTAATATTTTTCTAATTCACATTATGTTCTTTGACGTGATCTAAGCTAACTTTAACAATAACACTTACTGGTAATACATTACATTAAATAGCTTATTCTCCATTGGGACCAGCTTTTGCTTGATCCCATAAGCACAACTGTCCCATGTAGTATAGTTATTTAAAGTAAAGTATTACCTTTAACATATCATGCTTGATTATAATCCTTTCTCTATAATTTGCTTCCACTAATGCAGAAAGCTGCAGAGAAAATCAAAGCGGAAGAAAAGAAAAAAATGGCCGAGATGCAGGCTGAACTAGACAAACAGAAACAGTTAGCTCATGTCCACGCAAAAGCCATTGCCAAAGCAGAAAAAGAGGCTAATGAGCTGAAACTTAGAATGCAGGAAGAAGTGAGCAAAAGAGAAATCGCAGCTGTAGATGCACAAAGACAAAGGTCCAACATCCAATTGGAACTTCATGAGCTGAAAAATCTTTCCGAGCAACAGATCAATGACAAAGCCCAACAGGTGGAAGAAGCTCTTCAAAGCCGGGCAAAGATTGAGGAGGAAATATACCTAATAAGAATCCAACTAGAGACTACAGTAAACCAAAAAATGATTGCAGAGTCTGAGCTTAAGCAACTTCGTGACAAAGCTGATGAAGCTGAAAAACTCCGAAAAGCTGCTCAAGATGAGGCAGAGAAACTTCGGAGACAAGTCATTGAAGAAACCCAAAAGAAACGTTTAGCAGAAGAAGAGCTCAAGCGTAAATCTGATGCAGAGAAAGAGGCTGCACGCCAAAAGCAAAAAGCCCTGGAAGACCTTGAAAACCTCCGATTGCAGGCAGAGGAGGCTGAGAGAAGAGTTAAACAGGCTGAGATAGAGAAGGACAGACAAATACAGGTGGCACATGCAGCAGCCCAGAAAAGTGCTGCTACCGAGCTCCAGAGTAAACACCTATCCTTTGTGGAGAAAACATCCAAGTTGGAAGAATCCCTGAAACAAGAGCATGGTGCAGTACTTCAACTACAGCAGGAAGCAGCACGTCTTCAAAAACAACAGGCCGATGCAGAAAATGCCAGAGAAGAGGCCGAAAGGGAGCTTGAGAAATGGCGGCAAAAAGCAAACGAGGCTCTGCGACTAAGGCTTCAAGCTGAGGAAGAGGCCCATAAAAAGACCATTGCACAGGAAGATGCTGAGAAACAGAAGGAGGATGCTGAGCGTGAGGCTAAGAAGAGAGCTAAAGCCGAAGAGTCCGCTCTGAAGCAAAAGGATATGGCAGAGAAGGAACTGGAGAGGCAGAGAAAGTTTGCTGATAGCACTGCTCAACAGAAACTCAATGCCGAACAGGAGCTGATCCGTCTCAGGGCAGACTATGACAATGCTGAGCAACAAAGGTCTCTTCTGGAAGATGAACTATACCGTTTAAAGAATGAAGTCATCCGGGCCGAGCAACAAAGGAAACAACTAGAAGATGAGTTGGCTAAAGTGAGGAGTGAAATGGATGTACTTATTCAGATGAAGTTCAAAGCAGAACAGGAGAGCATGTCCAATACAGAGAGGAGCAAACAGCTTCTGGAGGACAAAGCTGCCAAGATGAGAGATCTAGCAGATGAGGCCAGTCGACTCAGAGCTATCGCTGAAGAAGCCAAGCAGCAAAGACAAATAGCTGAAGAGGAAGCAGCCCGTCAGAGGGCTGAAGCAGAGAGGATCCTCAAAGAAAAGTTGGCTGCAATTAGTGAAGCCACCCGCCTCAAAACAGAAGCGGAAATTGCTCTAAAAGAAAAGGAAGCAGAAAATGAAAGACTACGCCGCCAAGCTGAAGACGAGGCATACCAGAGGAAAGCTCTTGAAGATCAGGCTAATCTGCACAAGCAAGAAATTGAAGAAAAGATCGTCTTACTCAAAAAGTCATCAGATGCTGAAATGGAACGGCAAAAGACACTTGTGGATGATACCCTCAAACAAAAACGAATTGTTGAAGAAGAAATTAGAATTCTCAAGCTCAACTTTGAAAAAGCTTCCTCTGGCAAACTTGATCTAGAACTCGAACTTAACAAACTAAAAAACATTGCTGATGAAACTCAACAGAGCAAACTCAGGGCTGAAGAGGAGGCAGAAAAACTGAGGAAGCTTGCTTTGGAGGAAGAAACACGTAGAAGAGAAGCCGAGGAAAGAGTGAAGAAAATTGCAGCTGCAGAGGAGGAGGCAGCCAGGCAGCGAAAGGCAGCCTTAGAAGAACTGGAACGGCTCAAGAAGAAAGCTGAAGAAGCCAGAAGGCAGAAAGATGAAGCTGACCAAGAAGCTGAAAGGCAGCTTGTTGCAGCACAGCAGGCAGCACTTAAATGTAGCGCAGCCGAGCACCAAGTACAGACTGTTCTCGCTCAGCAGAAAGAAGATGGTGCCATGCAGAAAAAAATGAAGGAGGAATATGAAAAAGCAAGAGCTTTAGCAAAAGAAGCTGCGGAAGCGAAAGAAAGGGCAGAAAGAGAAGCAGCCCTGTTTCGCCAGCAAGCTGAGGAGGCAGAGAGGCAGAGAGCTGCTGCTGAACAAGAAGCTGCAAACCAGGCCAATGCACAGCAGAATGCAGAGAGACTGAGGAAAGAGGCAGAGTTTGAAGCTGCTAAACGGGCACAAGCAGAAGCCTCAGCGCTAAAGCAAAAGCAACAAGCTGATGCAGAGATGGCCAAGCACAAGAAACTGGCTGAACAAACATTAAAGCAAAAGTTTCAAGTTGAGCAAGAGCTTACAAAGGTGAAACTTAAACTGGATGAAACTGATAAACAGAAATCTCTTCTTGATGATGAACTTCAACGTTTAAAGGATGAGGTGGATGATGCTGTTAAGCAGAGGTCTCAGGTGGAGGAGGAGCTTTTCAAAGTCAAAGTTCAAATGGAGGAGCTAATGAAACTGAAACTTAGGATTGAAGAGGAGAATCAGCGTCTCATTAAGAAAGACAAAGACAACACTCAAAAGTTCCTTGCAGAAGAGGCTGAAAATATGAAAAAGCTGGCTGAAGATGCTGCTAGACTGAGCATAGAAGCACAAGAGGCAGCTCGCCTAAGACAAATTGCAGAGGATGATCTTAATCAGCAACGAGCTTTGGCAGACAAAATGCTAAAAGAGAAAATGCAGGCAATTCAGGAAGCTTCTAGACTTAAGGCTGAAGCCGAAATGCTGCAAAGACAAAAGGATCTTGCACAGGAACAAGCTCAAAAACTACTCGAGGATAAACAACTTATGCAGCAGCGCCTAAATGAGGAGACTGAGGAATACCAGAAATCTCTTGAAGCTGAGAGGAGAAGACAGCTGGAGATATTAGCTGAAGCAGAAAAACTCAAACTGCAAGTTTCTCAGCTCAGTGAAGCCCAGGCAAGAGCCGAAGAGGAAGCCAAAAAGTTCAAGAAACAAGCAGACACAATTGCTTCCCGTCTCCATGACACAGAGATAACTACAAGAGAAAAAAATACAGTTGTGGAAAAACTGGAAAATGAAAGACTAAACTCAAGCAGAGAAGCTGAAGATTTACGCAAAGCAATCGCAGACCTAGAGAAGGAGAAGGCTAGACTCAAAAAGGAGGCAGAGGAACTTCAAAATAAATCAAAAGAGGTATTGTGTTAATAATGACATAACCATGCAGTTTATGTCATTGAGAATAATCTCTACAAACTAACCAATTCCTCTTTTATAAATTCTCTATCCATTTCCTTCACTAACTCCGAATCCATATATATGGTTTAAATATTATTTCTGTTTTTACATTGTACTGTGCTCATGCATATTGCATCTGGAATGTGTCCTATTCCCTGGAATGCCCTGACATGCATTTTCCCCATTTCAGGAGCATTATAACTCTGCTGTAGATTGGAAGAAAAAAAAGGAACATACACACTTTTTTTTCTTCTTTTTTTTTTCTTTTTTATTTATTTATTTATTTATTTTTTTGTTGTTTTGTTTTTTTTGTTTTTTTTTGTTTTTTTGTGGTGCAGTCTTGTACTTTTAGGCATTATTTTTGAAGTTATATACAATATATATATATATATATATATATATATATATATATATATATATATATATATATATATATATTGCATAATATATATATATATATACATTTTACAAATATAGGTTAGAGTTTAGGGTAGAGTTTTGGTAGTGATATTTATATTACTGATAAAGCACTAAATTCAATTAGACTAATATACTCAATGAACAGAATTTACTATTATAAATATCTAAATACCTAACTAAATATTCAACGTATACTGGTAAGCAAAGCCTCATGTTTATCAGCGCAAAATAGCGTAATTTATTTGAATATGCATAAGCAAAGTGCATTGTATATTGTGGTCCTAGTCAAACAAGCAGGTGCATGTTAATGCTTACAGTATTGAGGAATTGTATTTCAGTTATCAAAATTCAAGGTAAACGCAAAAAAAATATTTACTAAAGAAGAATTTATTTATTTTAATTGTGATGTTATTTAAAGAGGACCATCACAAGAAAAATAAATAAATATGTGAAATATTGCACTCTGTTTATTAAATCTAAATGTGATGTTAAATTTAAAAATGTAGTCTTGTAACTTGAGATGCACCTGTATTGTATTTAGGTAAACAATATTTGACATACCATTGCATTTTGATGCTTACTTTATTTTTCTTTCTCTTTTTTTTAGATGGCTGATGCACAACAAAAACAAATAGAGCATGAAAAGACCATGATGCAGCAGACATTCCTAACAGAAAAGGAGATGCTCTTGAAGAAGGAAAAGCAAATTGAAGATGAGAAAAAGAGACTCGAGAGTCAGTTTGAGGAAGAAGTCAGAAAGGCCCAAGCTCTCAAAGATGAACAGGAGCGTCAGAAGAAGCAAATGGAGGAGGAGAAGAAGAAACTCCAGGCCAACATGGACGCTGCCCTCAACAAGCAAAAGGAGGCTGAGCTGGAAATGCTTAACAAGCAAAAAGAAATGCAGGAACTGGAGAGAATAAGACTGGAGCAAGAAAGAAAACTTGCTGAGGAAAACCAGAAACTGCGAGAGAAACTGCAGCAGATGGAGCATGCACAAAAGGAACAAACAAACATTGAGACCATAACAGTGGTTGAAACTACAAGAAAAGTCCTCAATGGTCAAAATGCTTCAGATGTAACAGATGCTGTTGATCCTTTGTCTTTTGATGGCATTCGTGAAAAAGTTCCTGCAATTCGATTGCATGATATTGGCCTTCTACCTAAGAAAGAGTTTGACAGATTGAAAGATGGCAAAACCACTGTGCACGAGCTAGGAGAGAGCGATAACCTGAAACAAATTCTTAAAGGAAGAAACTGCATTGCTGGTATATTAAGTCCAACTAATCAGAAAATGTCTATCTATCAAGCCTCCAAAGAAAAAAAGATTACACTAGGGACAGCTATGATTCTTCTGGAGGCCCAGGCTGCTACAGGCTTTATGATAGATCCCATTAACAACAAGAAATTCTCTGTTAATGAAGCGGTTAAAGAGGGCTTGATTGGGCCAGAATTACACAACAAAATGGTGTTAGCTGAGAGAGCAGTTGTTGGCTACAAAGATCCTTACACTGGTGGAAAAATATCTACTTTTGAAGCAATGAAGAAGGGTCTCATTGAACAAGATCATGCAATCAGAATTCTTGAAGCTCAACTGGCAACTGGGGGCCTTATTGATCCTATTCACAGTCATAGAGTGCCCACTCAGTTGGCTTGTAAACAAGGACAGTATGATGCAGAAATGAACAGGATCATGGAGAAACCGTCAGATGACAACAAGGGGTACTTTGACCCAAGCACTCAAGAACCTTTGACGTATACTGAACTAATGACAAGATGCAAAACTGACCCAGACACAGGGCTCCTGCTCCTGCCTATCACAGACCAAGCTGCATATTGTTCAAGCATGTACACAGAAGAAGAGACTAAAGATGTTTTCAACAAAACAACAGTGTCAGTGCCATTTGGTAGGTTCACAGGGAAATCAGTAACTATTTGGGAAATCATCAACTCTGAGTACTTCACCGAAGACCAGAAGAAAGACCTTCTACGTCAATACAGGACAGGCAAAATAACAATTGAAAAGATCATTAAGATTGTAATTACTGTTGCAGAAGAGAAAGAGAAGAAAAGTGAAATCACATTTGATGGTATTAGAGGCCCTGTTCCTGCTGCAGATTTGGTAGAATCCAAAATTATTGATAAGGACTTGTATAATAAATTGCACAAAGGGGCTCTAACAGTTAAAGAAGTATCTGAAATGAAGCCTGTACAAAAAGCATTGAAAGGTACAAATGGAATTGCAGGTGTATACATAGAGTCATCCAAACAGCCAATGTCTTTCTATCAAGCTATGAAAAAGGACATGATGAGACCAGGGCCAGCTCTAAATATGCTTGAAGCTCAGGCAGGAACAGGATACATTACTGACCCCATTACCAACCAGAAGTATACAGTTGATGAAGCTGTGAAAGCAGGTGTTGTTGGCCCAGAGCTGCATGAAAAGTTGCTGTCTGCTGAGAGGGCTGTGACAGGTTATAGAGACCCCTACTCAGGAAAAACTGTGTCTTTATTCCAAGCAATGAAGAAAGATCTGATCCCAAAAGAACAAGGTATAAGGCTGCTTGATGCCCAATTGACCACTGGGGGTATCATTGATCCAGTAAAGAGTCACCACATCCCTCATGATGTAGCTTGTCAGCGGAACTATTTTGATGATGAAACAAAGCAAATCTTAACTACTCCCACCAATGAGGCTAAATGTTTCTTCAATCCTAATACAAAAGAAAATGTCACGTATGCACAGCTCTTTGAGAAATGCATCACTGACAAGAAAACGGGACTCCAGCTCCTGCCTTTGTCTGATGAGGCAATCAAGTGTAAAGAAGAAACAGCTTACACAGAGGCTCAGACCAAAGAAGCAATGACCCAGGCCACTACAGAGCTAGACTGTGGTCCATTCAAGGGCAGGAAAGTCACAATCTGGGAAATAATTCATTCTGAATATTTCACAGAGCAGGAGAGAAATGACCTCCTTAAACAGTTTATGTCTGGAAAGATCACTATTGAAAAGCTAATCAAGATTATTATTACTGTTATCACTGAAAAAGAAGCAAAGAAACAAGAGCAATCCACTTTCAAGGGACTCAGAGCAAATGTACCAGCTAGCTCTCTCTATGACTCTAAAATCATTGACAAACCCACATTTGATCTCCTTCAACAAGGCAAAACAACACCTGCAGAGGTCAGTAGGAATCCCAATGTCAGTAAATATCTCCAGGGTTCAGATTGCATTGCTGGTATTTATAATGAGCCTTCAAAAGAAAAGATGAGCATTTACCAAGCAATGAAGAAAAAGCTCCTCAGACACAATACAGGGCTAGCTCTTCTAGAGGCCCAGGCGGCCACTGGGTTCATTGTGGATCCATTAAGAAATTTGTGCATGTCAGTGGATGAAGCAGTTAAGTCGGGCATTGTTGGACCTGAATTACACGAGAAGCTCCTATCTGCAGAGAAGGCTGTCACAGGTTACAAAGACCCATTCACCGGAAAGAAAATATCCCTCTTTGAAGCAATGCAAAAAGACTTGATATTAAAGGAGCAAGCTTTGCCAATGCTTGAAGCCCAGATGGTTTGTGGAGGCATTATTGATCCAGTTAACAGCCACCGAGTCCCCACTGATGTGGCATATCAGAAAACTATGTTTGATCAACAGACTGCCAAAATTCTGTCTGAATCATATGATGAAAACAAAGTTTTCTCAAATCCTGAAAATGATGAAAGTGTCACCTACAAGCAGCTTAGAGACAAGTGCCAAAAAGATCCAGATACAGGCTTGTACATGCTGCCACTTTCGAAGCCACAGTCTCCAACAGTTGTTGAAAAGACCTATCTCTACACTGAGGAACAAACACAGAGTGACCTGAGCAACACTCAAATTGACATTCCAATTGAGGGTTTCTCTGACAAACCAATGAACCTTTGGGATATTATGAATTCAAATCTGCTTCCTGAACAAGAAAGACAGAAGCTCATGGATGAATACCGCTCTGGTAAAATTACAAAAGAACGAATGATTATCATCATTATTGAGATCATGGAGCAGAGAGAAATCATCAGAAATGATGCTCCATTATCATGCACAACAATAAGAAGAAGGATAACAATTGAAGAATTGTACAATGCCCGAATCATAGATTTAGAGACATATAATCTCCTTGTACAAGGAAAAAGAGATATTCGTGACATAATGGAGTTGACCAGTGTAAAACAGTATCTCTATGGCACTGGTTGTGTTGCAGGGGTCGCAACTGACGCCTGCAGAATGAGCATCTACCAAGCAATGAAGAGAGATTTCTTGACACCAGAACTAGCTCTTAGTCTGCTGGAGGCACAGGCAGCTACTGGTTTTATTGTAGATCCAATAAAGAATGAAACACTTACAGTTGATGAAGCTGTCCGTAAAGGTGTGGTTGGACCAGAAATTCACGACAAACTCTTGTCAGCAGAAAGAGCAGTCACAGGATACAAAGATCCCTATAGTGGAAAGGTTATCTCTCTTTTCCAGGCCATGAAAAAAGACCTTGTTTCCCAAGATTATGCTCTTAAAATGTTAGAAGCACAAACTGCCACTGGAGGTATTATTGACCCTGAATTCCAGTTCCACCTCCCAACAGATGTTGCAATGCAAAGAGGTTACATTAACAAAGAAACCAATGAGAAACTAAATGATGATGTTAAAGGTTTTATTGACCCTGTAACAGAAGAGAAAGTGTCATATGCAGAGTTACTGAAGAGATGCAAGTTAGAAGGAGGGCTGCGTCTTCTTTCTTTGGGAGACAAGAGGTTGATGTTTAAGGGTCTAAGGAAACAGATCACAATTGAGGAGCTTTTACGGTCACAGATCATTGACCAAGAAACTGTCACACAACTGAATCAAGGTGCATTATCACTGGAAGAAGTTAGTAATAGGCTATCACGATACCTTGAAGGAACAGGCTGTATTGCTGGTGTATTTCTGGAATCTTCAAAAGAACGTTTTTCCATTTATCAAGCCATGAAGAAAAATATGATTAGACCAGGCACAGCATTTGAGCTCCTTGAAGCACAAGCAGCCACTGGATATGTCATTGATCCCATCAAAAACCTCAAACTTACGGTTAATGAAGCTGTAAAGATGGGAATTGTGGGGCCGGAGTTCAAAGACAAACTTCTTTCAGCTGAGCGGGCTGTCACAGGATATAGAGATCCATATTCAGGCAAGACAATATCTCTCTTCCAGGCCATGAAAAAGGGCCTCATATTGAAAGATCATGGCATTCGTCTACTAGAAGCCCAGATTGCTACAGGAGGAATCATTGACCCAGAGGAAAGTCACCGCCTGCCAGTTGAAGTTGCCTACAAGCGTGGCTTCTTTGATGAAGAAATGAATGAGATTTTGACAGATCCATCTGATGACACCAAAGGTTTTTTTGACCCCAACACTGAGGAAAATCTAACATATTTGCAGCTCATGGAGAGGTGCATTAAAGACCCTGAGTCTGGTCTGGTGCTTCTGCTGCTGAAAGATAAACATCGTGAAAGAAAAACATCTTCTAAATCTTCTGTCCGTAAGCGCCGTGTTGTCATTGTTGACCCTGAGACCGGTAAAGAAATGACGGTCTATGAAGCGTATAGGCGGGGACTTATTGACCATCAAACCTATTTGGAGCTTGCAGAGCAGGAGTGTGAATGGGAAGAGATCACAATGACCTCCTCAGATGGTACTGTCAAAACTCTTATCATTGACAGAAGATCTGGGCGACAGTATGATGTTGATGATGCTATTGGCCGTGGTCTGATCGACCAACGCTCACTTGAAAGCTACAGGTCTGGAAACGTGTCCATCACAGAGTTTGCAGATATGCTTTCTGGAAATATGGGAGGGTTCCGGTCACGGTCATCTTCATTTGGTTCCACCAGTGGATCGACCTCCTCATATCCCATGAGCCCCATACCAACTATAAAAGCACCTGCAGTCATATGGAATGACCCAAGTGAAGTCACTTGTCCCATCGCTGGCATACTGGATGTAGACACTCTGGAAAAGATTTCTATAACTGAGGCCATGCACAGAAACCTGGTAGACAACATTACAGGTCAAAGACTTTTAGAAGCCCAAGCTTGCACAGGAGGAATAATTGACCCCTCAAGTGGAGAAAGATTCTCAGTCAGTGATGCCACAGAGAAGGGTCTAGTGGATAAAATTATGCTTGATCGTCTTAACCTTGCCCAAAAAGCATTTAATGGCTTTGAAGACCCTAGAACAAAATCTAAAATGTCGGCCTCCCAAGCTCTGAAAAAGGGCTGGTTATATTATGAAGCTGGGCAGCGGTTCCTTGAGGTCCAGTATCTCACAGGTGGACTCATTGAGCCTGAGGTCGAGGGAAGAGTGCCACTGGATGAGTCTATCAGAAAGGGGACTATTGATGCACGCACTGCCCAAAAACTCAGAGATGTCAATGCTTATTCAAAATATCTGACATGTCCCAAAACCAAACTTAAAATCTCCTTTAAAGACGCAATGGACAAAAGCATGGTTGAGGAAGGATCCGGGCTGAGGCTTCTTGAAGCATCATCAGAGTCCACCAAAGGAGTGTATAGTCCCTATAATTTGAGTGGAACTGGCTCAGCCTATGGCTCTCGTTCTGGTTCAAGGACTGGTTCCAGAACCGGATCAAGGAGAGGCAGTATTGACGCTGGCTCTGCCTTCAGCATGAACTTCTCCTCCTCCTCTTATACATCATCTTCAACCAGCTATGGCCGTAGATTTTGATAGCCATAAGCTGTGAATAATTTTGTACAAGCAACCATGAACTCACTAATAGTAGAACTGAAGTCTAACTAACTCTAAGAAAAAGTTACGGATACATAGCAGTTATTTATTTATTGTTTTGTTTTTTCTTTTTTCTTTTTGCATGTAGAGTTTAGAATAGTACAATTTTAAACATAGTTTATATTTTTGGACATCACATATTATACCTGTTAAAGGTTGACTTGCAGGCTGATTAATGTTCAACAGAAATTTATAGTATTACTTTCTTTGACATTTTTATGACATTAAAAAAAAACTTTATATTCTATATGTAAACAAAGTTTTGATATTTTACTGATACAAATTTTACATTGAATGTTTGTATAGAATATGGGTTTCGTGATGTTTCTTATGTTAACATTTTCTTGGTAAAAACTATTGCTCTATTACTCTTGGCACATATAGCCAGACACTACAACAAAAACACACATATTGCCTTTTAAAAGTTGACATTGCTTTTGTGTTAATATGTTTTTAATCAGTGGACATGTAAATATTATTTTGACACAACATGGTTAGTCACTAGTGAAGCTTCACAATTTTGGCCAAGTGTTCCTGCTCAATCCCAAGATGATGTCAGTCCTCATGCAGCTTCACAACATGGATGTGCCTCCTGTAATTTAAGTTTCTGTAAGTTGTTTTGTTTTTATGTTTTTTTTCATTTAACCAATTACTTCCATTTTCATATACAGTTGACCTCTTCCTCTCTGTTTTCAGGTATTTAGGTTTTGTTGACTTTATTGAGTGAAAGTTGTTTTCCTTTTGTGTTTTGCAGACATTTAAAATGCATTTCCTGAAGATGGACACTCAGCTGGCAAGGTCTTATAGTCCCCATCATCACAATGTTCTGTTCCAGGCAAGTAAAGTTTTTACAGATTTTAACTTTGGCTTTTCATTTCATTATATATTTTTCTTGTTCTTGGGTTTTAAATTTTTATTTGTGTTCATTGTTTTGTTGTCCTTTATTTGATTTTTTTTTTTTTTTGTTTTGTTTTTTTAGATTTGCCACTGAATGTCCATTCATCCAAAAAGCATTATGACATCATCTTGGAAACCCCAGAATCACTTGGAGCTCTGTGCCAATAATTGTGTTTTATTGATTTACTTCTTTTTTTTTAAAAAATTCCAATTTACAGATGTAGAAAGTCCACTGGGTGTATTTGTTGTTGCTGATAATGTTGTTGTAAAAAAGCAATACCAAAGTGTTACTTAGCCTCCCACTACATTGTTTGTATGTGTAATATTAAACAAGTCATTTTGCTGTCCATTTTTAAGCATCTACACTGCATTAGCAGTGTTTAAAACACTTTCTTTTTGTCTCTTTGTTTTAATCATTTAATGCATTACACTATACATCTGGTTGCTTCTTATGAATATTCAAATAACAGTACGTATTTGAGAAATAATAGTTTAAAACAATGCTCTTGTAAATAAATATCCTTTAAAAAATGATCTTGTCATTTATAAATGTTGCAAATTCACAGAAAAAAACATAATCCAAACTACAATACAGTGGTGTACAGAAGAGTTCATATCACCTGCTGAACAAAAGAATGTGCTTAGATTATGGTATATATTTGAGGATCCTTTAGATTATAGTATATATTTGAGGATTCTTTAGATTATGGTATATATTTGAGGATTCTTTAGATTATGGTATATATTTGAGGATTCTTTAGATTATGGTATATATTTAAGGATTGTTTGAGTATATGTTGATGTATACCTACTGCTCAAATGACTGATTATATTTCCCATCAAGATCTGAAGTATATGAATTTAGTATTTATACATTTACTTGACACTTGAGGGCACTGTTTGACTAAAATTAAGGGGTACATTTATTATTTTAATCAGAACAGTTTCTTGCGCCTGTCCATGGTATCATCTTGTAAACACTTTTGGAATTATTTCAGTACAAAGATGCGTTCAGAAAACAATTAAGGCAATTGGTGGTTGACTGATTTTTAGAAAATGCAATATATGTATGGTCTAGTGATTTCTGTGGTACAAATATTCAGTTACCAGTTGGTCTAAAATAAGCTAATAAGTAGAGACTACTCAATCTGGCAATTATTTGTAGAAAAAAAAATCACAATGTGCTTTATTTGTAAAACATAGCCACTGGATTCATCAGAAGAACCTGCCAATACCTCCCAGAACTCTTCTATCAGCTCTTTGGAGTATGACGCCTACTTTACTCTCCCATCCATTGGAGGAAGGAAGGTAAGAAATAGAGTAATTGGCCATAGCCCAGTCACCCTTTAATTGATAATAATCTAGTATAAAATCAAAGATTGAAATTATGAGAAGTGCAGCATGAAGTATTTATTCTCTGTCACATGCAGGATGAAGGGGTACAATTTGAACATCAGGCATTTCCATCAAAGGACCATAGATATGGGTAATTGTTTTTTTTTTTTTTTATATAATTAAAACCACGCACACTAGGTTGTCACTAGGGATTCAGCAATACAGTTTTCTCACTGTTCGATTTGATTTGGACATCTGAACAACACATTTTTTTTTATAAATGTTTAAAAGTACAATTATAAGGTTAAAAAAAAAAAAAAAAAACTTGTAGCTTCATAACAAGACATAATGTTGGTTAATTAAGAGTAGAGCAAAGTTAAGCTTCTTTGGATCTGTTTTCATCCTGTATCTGCAATAACCAGTACCCCTTCAGAGTATTGAGCCATACATGTGGCATCTTAGTATGACACTATGTCATACTGAACAATTGGATATTAGATTGAATATTGTTGCATCCCTAACCATATGGACAGAAGCATGTTAAAACATGGCTGACAGTATAATCCTATTTTATTAAGGGCTAGAGACTTAAAAATACATTTTTTGGGGGGCAAAATTATTATGTACACTATCATATACTATATGTCTATACTTTTATTAGACAATTCTGGTACTTGAGTCTGTAGTGATGTTAAATTGCTTCTGTTATAGGGATTAGCAACTAACAAACCATGTTTTTATTCCAAAGATCTGGCAGTAGGCTAACATTATCCCATACTATGTGATTTAGTGCTAACATGGAGGAGCTGAGTCAGTGGCAGTCTGAGTTCAGAGGTCAAATCAGAGCCCTGAGACAATGGCTGAAGAACATGGAGATGAGGCTTCCTGCTTCAGACCCCAGGGTCAGTGTCTGTCTGCCTTCTGTTACCCCTGCTTCCATGCATCCCATCCAGTTGCTCATTATTTAATTTTTTTTTTTGAATTTCTTCATCATTACTACCCACTTCACATTGATAACCACTCGCATTGATATTGCCAGTAAAAGACCAACTTCACATCACAACGGTCAACTAAACCAATGAGTCATGCCAGTCGGTAAATGCTCATTGAACACTGCACGAAAAAGAGCTTCTCATGACCCAACATACTCACTTAGGATACGGGGTGGTCCTGCTCGACTCATGCAGGCTGACTCTGTTAGGCCACAGAGGGAACGAGGAGTTCTTTGTGCCTGGCCCGGGACCGCCAGCTCACTGAAGTGGTTGCTGCTGAAGAGGCCCACTGCACAGATGAGCGAACACAGTGAAAAGACATTAGAATCAGATGGAAAGAAGAAGCAAAAGGACTAGAGAAATAACCAAAAAGTAAACACAGTGGGTGACAACGGTGTAATGGGTTAAGTGTTTTTTGCTTCTTTTTTTTCCATCAACCAGTGGGTTCAAATCTCAGTCCAAGCATTTACAGTCGCTCTGTCCCTGCACTCTGTCTACCATATGCATTCGCCATTGACTGTGACAAAGGAGTTGAAAAGTAGTCGAAAGTCTATTAGTTTTATTAAATAATAATAATTAAAATGAATAAGTGAAGTATTGTATAAATGTCTTTTTTGGTTTGTTTTTCCAAGCAGTTTTATAGACTACTTAAATATTCTATTACATTTTTTATGCTATGATCATTCACATTGTACGCCCACAACATCATTGGCCAGGACCACAGTATTCATGGGAAAACTAGTTCATGTGCTAACTAGTGCATACATTGTGTAAAATGACAGGTGTGTCTCTCTCCAGTGTATTGAGTGGGGTCCTTTAACAGGGGCTTGGTTAGAGATGTCCTCATTTGAGCTCCTAACTCCTAACAAGTCCCTCAGGCTTAGACCATAACCAGGAGTGTGGCAGACTAACCCCATTACCATGACAAAAGCCTGGGGTCTGACGCACTTTGGTAAAACATGGCTGAAACACGGTACCTACTATTTGTAAGTGCATGTGGGTACTGAAATGTTTCTTTTGTTGGAAATTCCTATACATTTGCCATATTAGTCTTAATGGTACTCCAAAGGTAAATTAAGTGTGGATAACAGTTAATATTTCTGTTTAACTACTGAAATAGCTTATCAACTATCTTTCATAAACTAGCATGCAGCCATATACCAATTCCTAATGGGAGACCTCCTCACCTCCTCACAAAACATATTCTTGCCACGCTTTTCTTTTCACTTGTCATAATTGTTCTTCCCCTTCATTGAGGTCATAACTTCCGATACATTACTTCCTCTGCAGCCCCAACCCCCACATGTGTATAAAGACGGCTGGTGTCTTACATCTCTTGTTCTAGGTTTTCTGGGGCTGGTACCGGCAGATGCTGCATCCCAAATAAGTTTTGTGCACAGAACATACAAACAGGCCTCATCAGGTCATGGGAGCAACATAAAAGTCCAAAGACTATTTCCCTGTCTGACAGCCAGCAAACATGCCCACTGCCATAACCTTTGCCTTAGAGGGATGGTTTCTTACTCACAACACAGTGCTGGATATAGTAAAACTATATTCAGCACTGTGCAAAGTTGTGAAAATGCTGTCTTATAAAACACACAGGTTAGTAAACTCTGTAGTACCAGATTTGCTTATCTAATCTGTGCCTTTCAAAAGGTCTATGCAGCACGTACATCCGATGCATTGTTTTCCCCAGCATGTCAAATTGATTTTCTTCAGCTTGAAATAATACATTCCTCCAGACTTTTTGATGCCCACACTATTTTAGGGTTATGGTGATAAATGGCCCCACCTTTTGTTTTCTGTGCCTATTTCCTCTGTATAAAAGCCTGACCTACAGCTGTAAATCCTTCTTTTGCATTGAGCAACCTCATCAACCAAGAGATGGATGATGTAGCTGTACTCTTCTCTATTTCCATGGAGCTAAGCCCTAGACAGACTCTTGATTGTAATTTCCAGTATCCGAGCAGCTCAGCAGAATCTAGGCAACCCAGCAGGACAGCATAGTGCTTTCACTGGAAGCTACCTCCTTTTTGTGAAAAATGACAGTGCACATGTTGAATGGTGCTTCTGGCTTTGACCCTTCGGAGGAGCCCCTTCTTTTCTAATTCCCATCAAGTGGTCTAATTACCATGTTCTGGGGAGACATTATTGAGGCCTGATTTAATTTGATGATGGCACAGGGGTTGGAATCGGAGAGGAGGGGAAACAGGATAATACAATCTTGTTCTGGTCCTGCTAACCACCACCCTATGAAATTACACCATACACTATGGGCCAGGTATTTGTAATGCTGTACTGTTGCATATTCATAGGTTTTTAAATGATAAAAATCTAGAACTGTTGCCATGGTAATTAAAAATGTAACCCAGAATTTCCCTTTTTTTTTTCAAATAAAAGTCTTCAAAATGTTGGGAATCTGAAACCCATGAATAGTTACAACTGCTAACTTGGCACATGGCTTGAAACCTAGCCACTTAATATGTCAAGAATATAAGTAAAAATCAGTTAATATTTTATGTAAAGTTATAGCATGTAACTTTTCTGGTGGAAGGTCAACCACCTGCTTGTCTCCATGGAGATGCGATTGCTTTGTCTGGAATTTTCCACAGTATAGCAACAAACTGAGCCGTCTTGAATTTATTCAATCACAGATGATTAAAATAGGTGTGTTTAAGTCTTACATTTGTTTTATATGACTGTCTTTCAACTCAAACTTATAGTGTGTAAATATTTACCAGAAGTATTGTGTGTTGCCATCTGTCGTTGTCCTCTTTCAGTCATCTGTGTTCTGTATGCAACATCTCTGCAACAAAGAGAAGAGGCTTTTAATTAACACTGAAGGGACAAGAGGAAAGACAGGAGAGATCAGGTGTCAGGTGTCTTCTTGGAAAAGACAGAGCTTGACACAACTGAGCTCTAAACGACGAGAGAGCACCAAATCCGCTACCTGATTTAGAATATTAGTCGAGTGGATTTGAGCTTAGTCTCTTTCCTATTAAAATTGTTATCGTTGTTTACTCTTATTTAGAACTATAGACAAAAGGCATTTTGGAGTTAAATAATCCTAGCGAGTTCTGTAGTTCAGTGGTTCAAAGCTTTTGTCCCAATACCAACATCTACAAAGATGTTCTGTTGAATAGTGGTTTTTGTAATATACTGTGTGTTAAAATATATTTTAGCTTGAAATTATATCAAAATTCATTCCCCTGAGCACTATTTGCACTATGTATATTACACTATTTAGACAGGTTCGAGCTAAATCTACCTCACATAATACATGGTGAGCAATTCATGCAAGAGAAGTTGTTATTGATTTTCTGTATAAAAGATAGCATGATCAATAATTCTAATAGCTTCATAGCAGACAGACAGTGTTTATTCTTCCCATACTGATGTGGTAACACATTGAGAAAAAAATCAAAAATCAATTTCAAAAGTGAAATTACTGAACTAAAAATGCTGCTTTTTAACTGATATTATGGTGTTTAAATACATATTTTCTATGTTTAATGTTGTTGCTGAAATAGCTGGAAGTGAGTTGAAAAGTAATCTGAGATGTTTTACAGTAATTAGTCGTCTTTGTTGTTTCCTCTGCTCCGACTTTGAATGGGGAAACGGGATGAGCTGTGCAAGGGGGTTGGGGTCTGAATGTGCGGGAGACTGGCTTAGTATGGGGTGGGAGTGGGTCCCTTCTTTTGTAGTGTGCACCTCTTTCTCTCTCCTCCACTCCCGAAAAGGAGGGGAGCCGACTCAGGCAGCTGTCACTTAACATGTGAATGTTTCGAGAACAGCCCAGGGGTCTATTGAAAACTCCCCTTTTTTACCCCCTATCCAGGACCATTTTTCAAGCGAGTTTTCAGATTCACAGTTAGACTTAAAGGAGTGGCTTTGTTGAATAAGAAGGGGGTGAGACTTAGCGAGAAAGCCCTTGGTACAGGGGGCACTTTATAGCCGATTGGTGGCGGGGTAACCTGAGCAGTGGTTGCACTGGTGCTAAAAGATGGCACCGCCTTGTTTGTGTTTGGGCAAAAACCTGACCTCCATGTGAAGAAAAGAACAAACCGATTTTGGCTGCAGAGCTGTGGGAGTTCATCTGAGCCGTTGGAATACATTGTCTCTTTTTGGGCACACTATCCCATCAGTAGCGTTAACAAGGGAAGGAATTCCTCTATCACACAACAAAGAAGAAAGGGAGAGGAGCGGAGAGAGTGAGCGAGAGAGAGAGCTGGTGGGAGGGAGGAGAAGTGGAGAGAGGGGAGGGGTGTTCTGTGAGGGGAGGCGGAGGACATTGTTTGCCTGTGACTGTGGGCAACGGAAAAGCATGAGTTATCGGGGCATGTGCAGTTGTGTTTAGAAAAGTGTGTTTGCGGTGTGAACATGTGGGAATGACTGAGATGGACTATGTGCTCTGAGGGTGTGAGTATGTGGACAGAACCTACAATTTTGGGATGTTGGGACTAAGAGGCAGTTAAAAGGATGCTCAAACAAAGCTGGATTTTTGTCTTTTTCTGCCTATTTGAATGGGATTTGCAAGGATTCCTCTACTCATGAGGGCGAGATCAGGGCCGGTTTGGGGTAAGTTTTGTTCTCATTTAGTTCCACACTGCCAAAATGGAGAATAAACCTGTAATCTAGTTTTTATTGAAATTTGGAGGAATTAATGGGGCCGCTTTTTGTTATCTTTTCTTAGTTGTGAAAAAATATAATTAATTAAAACAAGTGGATTTTTTTTTTTTTTAAGGTGTTGAAGATAAAATGTTTAAAATAGGTGACCCTGTGCACTATACAGTAAAAATGTTACAAGTCTCATGTGTGAATGCACAGCTGCCATGTTTAATTAAGGGACCACTATCATCACTGAGGTTCTCCTAGAAAGTGCAAGGTGCAGCTTTAACGTAATTACTGTTGTGTTCATTCAAACCTTTGGGTATTTATATTATGATCCTTAGACACTTCTAGATGATGACTATTTAGTTGAGAATAATTTTACTGAAGATAGAACAACTGAAGGTGCGTTATATGCATTATATGTGTGTTATGTGTAAAATGTGTATTTATCATATGTTTATTACTAGTGAGTTAATGTATCATTTTCAGTAATATGATCAAAGTCATCAGTTAATGGACTCCCTTCACATCATAAATCAGGGTTGAGAGCAGTGAAGGGGTTCTCTGAATTACAGGCCATTCTAAAGTAGGTTAAGTGATGGGATGGTTAGGTCATCGACAATATGAGTAACATAGTGTACTGGTTTTCTCTTCTTAGTACACAAAGGGCTGCATCCTTTATAGCATGCTTCCCCAGATTCCTAAACAAGCTGAATGTAGGTCACGAAGGAGTTAAACACTGAAGTGAATTATTTAAATAAATACATATAAATAACCTATATTCTATTAAAAATGTATGTTGGACCTGACCTATTTTGGAGAGTTGTATTCTACAGTGTCCACAGTCTGTTTATAAACTGAATTGGCTTCAAAGTGTTCGCTAATGACCCTTCTTTGCATATCAGCATCTGTGTTGACATCACTGTTAAGGCAGACATGTTTTTTTGTCAGCGACCACACAGGCAGGGCAGTAACCAGGCACGCCCTCACCCTCGAAATGTTAACCCGTGTGGACACAGCAGCCACAGACACTCAGGCCCACCTCCAGAGACCACTGGCTGGGCACTGATCTGTCCTAACTGAGTAATCATTGATCTGGAGGCAGGGGCTTTGTCTAGGGCACTACTCTCTAATCTCACTGTGTACTCCCAGCGGAAGTCTTGACTACATCATATGCTCAGCAGTAGGAGTCATGAAGGTAATTACTTCCTGCGGCCTAATGTATGGGGACACCCTGTGAGACAAGTGTTTTAGTTATCATTTACATTTGGGTTGCACAGCCTCACAAATACTGTGTTTCCATGTCACTGTAATCCACTACACTGAATATAAGGTAAATAACAATAGACACAATTAAAGCATAAAATAGCCATGTCAAATTATTTTATTAAGAAAAGTAAATTCACTTGACTCATGATTTTGTAATCATTTTATTTCTAGTTTTGATGGGATTAGTGGAATTATGGCCACAAATGCATGTTTTATTCATATATATATATATATTATAATGTATTTTGTGTACTATTGTGCACACCTAAATTGCATTAAAATAATTCTGGCAGGAGCACAATGAGCACACATTATTCTAGGTTGTGTGCTTTATTTGTATCTTTTACCTGATAAAAGTTGCATACTCTGCAAAGTAACACTAGAAGTCAAAAATTCAAATGTTCTTCTCCATCCCAAGCAAGTGTCCCATAGTTATACGACCCAATGACCCAATTTCCCTGTTGTTGACCTATATTACCCCCCCACAGATCTTTAGTTCCTAGGCATGACCTGAAGTGACCTCAAGACTGTGAGTGTTCTTACTCAATAGAGATCTCCTGGTGGACCTTCCTCAGCTCTCATCGACATAAATAATTATAAGAGATGCTATAAATACAGCAATATTATCTTGGTCTAATTATAGACTAACATTTAATTTTTTTTAAAAATTGTTCATCGGTATTCAAACACTGGCTGTAATAGAGCTTTAATGAATGAATGGACCAGATTATGCCAGTAAATTTTACATTTTAATAGATATTTAACGGTCAGCCAGCATAAGGCCAGTGTGAGTGAGAAGAAATGCTGGCAGCATGCCCTGGTCCTCTATGCCAGTCCTAACAGTGGGATCCTCACCAAGCCTGTCACTTTAATTTCCAAGCCCAGAATTTCTAAGCTGGTGTTGTGAGATTGAGGGGCCAGTATTTGCATGTGGTCTACTGAAGCACAAAGAAACGGGCGCCAGATTTGCAGAAAAATGTTTGCTTTGGTTGTGTTCTTTGGTTTTACATGCCAAGTATCTGGCAGAGTTGGCACAGAAATGCAGCTTAAAAATTGGGTCAATATTTTGTATGTTGGCCTAGATGTTTTGTTGTCTGTAAGATGGATGAGTACTGCACTTCATAACCCGAGCCTTGTCTGATTTTAGGTAGCTGAAGAATTCCCTGCATGCATGGCCTTGCAAAGGGCCTTACCTCACCTGTTGCCCTGCTTGCCCCTTGGCTGAAGGATTATGGGTAACCTCATCAGTCGGCCCAACTGCTTGGGTCAGAAGTCCAAGCAAGTGCGGTCTGATGAAAACTTCTTGAAGGAGTGTTACCAACGGCGGAAAGAGTGGCCTCCAGCAGAGCAAAATGGAGACACTAAACAAGAAGAAATCAATAACCGAGTCAAGAATGAAGCAATTAAATGTGGTGGGGTGGACAGGGAGAGGGAAGCAGAGGAAATGGAAGAGAAAAGACAGCAAGATTGTCATACCCCAAATTCAGATAAAGTACTGCGTAGTTCCCCGGCCTCTACAATCAGAAGCAGCAGTACATTGGAGAATGCATGGCACAGCACACCTTCACCCATAAAAACATCCAGAAATGGGACACTTACAAGGAGATCAGTGCCACCGGAGTATGCTAGGTCCCCACTGGCTCAAATGGACAAGAGTGCAGCTGAGAGGAGGGCAAGCTTTCAAAGAAGAGACTCACGAGAGGGCAGTCCCTGGCCATGGAAGAGTGTGGCTCCTAGAGAAGTAACAGAAGTGACAGAAGTTACAGAGACTGTAATAACAGAGATTGTGGAAGTAACCGAGTATCCACCTGGAACTAAAGGAGGTGACCCCATAGTCACTAGAACTGTTAGGGTCTTAAATGGGGCTGCAAAGGAACTTGCTGAGGTTGATAAATCTATTAATTTAGCTTCACAACTTTTTCATGTCATGAACTCTATTCATCCTACCATACTGCTTTCTGTGAATCATTACCACCAACAGTAAGTATCTTCTGTTACTAAAAATTAACCACCTATTTTTGCAGCTTCAAAGCAATGGACAGTCAAGTTCAGACCAAGATTCAATTGTGGATAAATGGAAAGTATGTACAATTTATTAGTTGTATGACCTGAGTAAGCTCACTATCGTGTTCATTTTGCTATGATATGTTATATTCAAAAGGGAACAAGACCAGCTTTGGCTCTGAAGGATGCAGCTACGGATTCCAATACATTCCTCCAAAACCTGGAAACATTGTTTAAATGGGTGTGTGAAATAGAGGAGCTCACAGCCAGTCAAAAGCCTCCATCTTCAGAGGTCAAAGTGGTGAAGGCACAGCTCCAGGAACAAAAGGTATGGTATCAGCAATCACACACTCTATTTCTCCCAAAATACACACTAAAACGCTTGGAGATATAAACAAGAGAGCAAAACCTTTAAGATGGACTGACTCATGGAACCTGCTCAATTGCTTCTTTCATCCCCTAAACTCCATATTCACTGGTAAAAGGGTGGTGTCCATGCTCATAATAAGGCTCTTTGTCACTATTCCCAGAGGGCTGGAGCAAACAGGGGTGTCTTTCACCTGTGTCTCTATTGTTTGTTGGATGAGGTGAAACCAGCTTTGCTCTTAACAATGCAAGTCTGACACTTGAGAATGGGCTTCCTTTATGTATACAAAGGCCAAGACAAAATAATTATAAGCACATTACTAAAATTAATCTCAATGAATTGCTGGTCGAAACTTCATGTGTTTTTACCACACATTTTAAGTAGTGTTTTGGTGTTTCCCCAGCTCTTGCAGCGACTTTTATCAGACCGCCGTCGTAGTATGGACACTATGATGCTGGAGGGTCCCGGCTGGTGGAGGCTCACCCAGGAGAAGAGGGTGAGGATGCGTACACTAGGCTCTGCTCACTTGAGGAAAAATGGAAGTCATTACTACAAGAGGCTGAACAAAGGTAAGCTCAGTTATGGCACACCTGGGAACATGAAATTATCCTGATGTTTGAAAATAACAACATTTTGTCCCTGATAGGAGGGCAAACTTGGAGCTTATCCTGCCAAAGGCACAGTTGTTCCAGGAGGGAGTGGACAGTCTGCAACAGTGGTTCATTTCTGTGGAGCAGGCTCTGGCTGAACTGCGTAATGCTGAAAGAGTGATGTTGCATCTCACAGAGGCTACAAATCGTGCCAAGGTCACATAAGTATATGCTTTTAATCTACGACTACAAATCTGTGGTTAAATGCTGTGGTCAAATTCATAATCTGTTACTATCAGGCTCTTGCGGAGGAAATTCAAATTAAAACGTCTGGGCTTGGAGAAATACAGGAGTCAGGACAGAGCTTGATAGAAGCAGTTTCAGGTGGGATACTAATTTATTGTTTAAGCACTAGTCGATAACTAGACTGACCCACATTACTTAAAACTTACCTTCTGACGTGTGGACGGTTTTCACAGAGGATGAAGCAGCGCAAGTGCAGGAGAAGTTGGATGCCCTCCGGATCCGTTGCTCCGTGCTAAGTTTGAGTAGTCTGGATGTGTTGCAGAGGCTGGAGCAGGCGCTGGAAGCCTCCAGCCGTTGCACCTCCAGCCAGGAGGACCTGCACCTGTGGCTCGGGCGCATAGAGAGAGAGCTGCTGGGCGCCGCAGGAGCACAGGCACATGCTGGAGATGCGGTCCTGTGTGCTGCAGAAAGACAAAGGGTGACACTAGATTATATATTAAAGCATTACAACATAGGACTTCTGATCTTAAATACATCTATAACACTCTTCGAAATACTTAGCCAGGTCTTATTTAATGTTTTCAATGATCATTACATTAATATGCCCATGTATCCAAAAGACAACATTTTGATATGGATTTGTCTTTGGTACTTGTCTTCAGCAGAGGACATCCATTCAGTGCTAAATACTAACATGTGCTGCTCTGTTTATGTAGCTTGAGCAGGCAGTGGTGAAGGAGGTGGCATGGTTCAAAGAAACGTCTCTGAGTCTGGAGAAACTGAAAAACATTGATTTAATCCCAACAACCATATCAGAGCAACTCCATGAACAAAAGGTTTGAATAACTTAGTAATAATTGTGTAATTTTGTAATACCGGACAACAATGTTTTCCATTTACTGGTTTATTGATAGGTTTTAGCAGTCGAGATTCTACAGCATAGGTTTAACATTGAAAAAATGGTGAAGATTGCGGAAATCCTGATGACATACAGTGATGGAGACACTACAGACCTTGTGGTAGGCATCCATTTTACATAATTATTTTGATTTTACGATTAATAACACAGCTTTCATCATTTATTCTTTGGAACAGACACCATTGGAGGCCTTACAGGAGCAGTGTAACAGCACTTCTGCCACTAATTCCCATGTGGTCCTGCAGCTTGAGCATGCTCACTCACTACTTCTCCAGTTCTCAGAAGGCATTTCTGAAGTTTCACCCTGGTTAGAGGAAACTGAGACTCTTTCTGGCCAGCTCTCACTCAGTACCATTAGCTACAAGGCATTTCGGGAACAACAGGACCTTTTACAGGTAAAGTAGAAGGACCAGTTTTAATCCCCTTTTGTCCAGCCCAACAAAGTAGTCCATTTATACTATACAATCTGCCAGCAAATTAGCTCCTACTTCCTGACACTAAAACGTGATGTGGTATTTAATTTGTTAGTACATTTACTTATCGACCTTTATCCATTTTGAATTTTTTTTTTCTAAACAGGATCTGAGGGAGTCTATTGCAGAACACAAGCCTTTAATTTCCCGTCTTTGTGCTTTGGCAAAACGCTTGTCAGAACTCAATCCTTGCCAAGGCAATGAGTACCGTCAGAGGGCCACAGAGGCTGAGGATCGGCACAGAGCCATAAGAGATAAAGTACGGGAGACGTCTAATCTACTGGAGGAGTCCTTGCCTCGATTCACACAAGTAAGAATGCAGTATCAATGATCTGGTAATGACTGCTCCTTTAACTATACTACTGTTGAAAGCACGCATTAACCCCTGGCATTGATTTTGTAGTTGAATGAGAGAATGACCTTGATCAGAGAGAATCTTGACCGACTGAAAAACCGCATTCAGATCCCCACTTCACTTCAGGCTCTCACTCCAAGGATCCAGGAGCAGCTTCAGGACAATAATCACACTCTTGCTGAGTTGACAAAACTGGAGCTAAGCCTTAGCACTGTCAGGAATCAAGCTAGTGAGCTTTTGAGCAATACACAGGCTGCTGGTAATGCATCCATTGGCACAGGTAGACAAGATTTTGCATATGTTAGATTTTGATAACGAGTCCATCGTGGTTATTAATCTTCCTGCTGAACTTCCTAGCCATACAGGATCAGGTTTCTGGCTTGTCTCATTATGGGATGAAACAAATGCTCAAGCAAAGGAAAAGGAAACATGGCTGCTCAAAGTGTTAGACCTCGCTGTGAAGTTTTGGAGAGATATCAGTGATGTCACTGTGGCTCTCAGTGACGCTCAACAGGCAGTTATGGATCTGAACGCAAGTCAAACTGACTCTGAAACTATTCGCCAAAGCCTCGAAACTATGCAGGTTTGTCTAAATGCAATAACAAGACAAGACATCCGTGTGCATTTCTTTTATCATCAAAATGTGCTGATATTTATAACCCTTTCATGGCTAGACTCTCAGGGAGGACATTGATAGTATACAAGGAGATCTAGACACTCTTGGTGCTGTGGGGGTGGATTTAATGTCCGCTTGTGGAGACACAGACAGACCAGACGTCACTAGGAGTCTTGATGAAGTAAGTTACATAATTAAGTTTACATTGGTGTCGTTTTAACATTTTATTAACAATTACACTTTTGCTATTTCACAGCTATATAGTAACTGGAACAACCTAAGTAAACTCTGGACTGAAAGTCATAAAAAACTGGAAGAGTCATTACAATTATCTCTCCAATATCAAGACACTATGCAGGTCTGTGTTATATGTAGGACACATACACTTTGGGAAACTATTTTGTTTTGATGTCACGTTAAAATCATAGATTATTCATGAATTTTCTTTTGTAACAGGGTCTTTTTGAGTGGTTGAAGTCAGCTGAGTTGAGGTCCACTGAAGAATTTATGGTTGGAACTGACCTAGAATCAGTCAAAGACCAGTTATGTGATTTGAAGGTTAGAAATGTTATATTGTTATTTATCACAGTGATGTAACGATGTGAATTATATGTATTCTCATTATATGTATGTGATGAATTATATGTATTCTCATTTCAGGCATTTAAACGTGAGCTTTACCAGAAGAAAATTGAGATAGAAAGCTTGAACCATCGGTTTGTGTGCCGCCTGTCTCCAGGATCGGAGCGTCAAGGCTCAGTGTCTCCACTGTGTGATTTCAGACAAAGATGGGACACCATCGAGTCCGAAACTGTCAGCAGACAGGTGATAAATATAACTCAGGTTGACTGTAATTACTTTTATCAGAATACTGGAGACAAATAATATTTAACATTTCACAGCATCTGTTAGAGTCTGCCCTATTGGGTCTGGGCCAGTTCCAAAACACTTTGGATGAGCTGCGCACTTGGTTGTCCCGAACAGCTGAGCAGTTACACAGTGGTCGGCCCATCACCATTGACCTTCAGGCCTGTGAGATAGAGCTGGCCAAACATAAGGTTGGTAATAAAAATAAAACAGCAACAAACAGATCAGAATAGATGTCCAGTTATTATTAAATTATTACATTTGTTTACTTACTTAATTACCACTTTTCTGTTAAGGTCTTGCGCAATGATGTAATGTCCCATGTCCGCACTGTGGAATCCCTGAACCTGGCTGGCAGAGCGCTGTCAGAGACGGGCTCTGGGGTACATGGTCTACAGTCTCAACTGGAACAACTCAATGAGAGTTGGGAGTTTGTGCGCTGTGAGACAGAACGCCGGCAGCTGGAGCTAGAGAACAGGCTAAGTCAGGTGATACGAATATATTTGCCTATAGTATGTCTAAAAAATGAGAAATGGACTAGTTTGTAGGATCACAAAGTAAAGCTCTCGTCTTGTCCTACAATATTATCAGTTGGTTGGCGCCCTCTAGTGGTCACAAACTTTCTGGCCCTGTAAAGTCAACATCATGTTTATTTTATCTCAGGTACAAGATGTTACAATGGAGATTCAAGATCTTTTGCAATGGCTGGAGAATACAGATGTCAAGCTTTCTTCTTATAAAGCAATGTGGGGAATGCCAGACTCTGCAGCAGAAAGACTCAATGCACACTTGGTACGAATACAAATATTTTATGATTTATTATTATAACTAGTGTACTTTTAACATTAATTTCTGTTATAGGAGTTATGTACAGAGATGGACTCAAAGCTACACACCTACACTGATGTGAAGAATGCCATTCACAGGATGCTGGAGAGCAGTGATGTCATCCGGGGATCAAGTATAGAGCACATCTTGTCAATACTTGAACAGAAATGGGCATTGGTTTACCACAAGGTTCAAGAGAAAAAGGTGACTTATCCATAAGTATAAAAGTTAGGCTAACTTTAAGAAATGAATACAAATGCAATGTTGTTCCTTCAGACTAGTCTGACTGAAGGTTTGAGTCTGGCAAAGGATTTCCACAGTAATGTTCAAGAGCTCCTCAACAAAATGACCAAGTGTGAGGATAGTTTTGGGCATCTCTCACCTCCCAGCTTTGTCCTGGACTCAATTGGCACTCAGTTGGAGAAACACAAAGTATGTTTTTAAAGAATTTTTGCTTTTTCAAAAATAATTCCATATTGTATTCGTATATATTATGTATGTTGTATGTGTGCAGGACTTGGTAAAAGAGGTAAATGGTTACTGTGAAAAGAAAACTACTGTGGAGAAGATAGGCAGCAGACTGACTGAAATGAGCAAAAAAGAGGACTGTGATGTCATTCATAACTTGATCATGACTGTCCATGATCGCTATAAGAAATTACATCAACGATTAGCAGAAAGAAGTAGGATCCTTGAAGAGGCCAAGAAAAGTGCAAAGCAGGTAAACAGTTTTTTTTTTGTTTTTTTTTAAGCTTTGATCACATTGATTATTGTAGTATACAATTGATACATTTCCTCATATCTCTTTTTCAGTTTATTGAATCATGGCGGTTGCTAATAGAGTGGATGTCTGATGTAGAGCAAACTTTAGACACACACAAAGAGATTGCTGGAACGCATGATGATATCAAACAACAGCTGACTGAACAGAAGGTGCAGTAATAACGTGTAATGTTTATTCTTCAAAAAACATAATAGTTTATGCAAAAAACCTTAAGCAAATATTACAATTATCTACCCATTAATTAATGCAAAATCTCAAGTAAATATGTGTATTTTTTAACAATAGGAATTTCAGAAACTACTAAGGACAAAAAGACCAATGTATGAAGCTACATTAAAAAACGGTCGCAATCTTCACGAAAGATCTCAGAGCAAATATGATCGACAACATTTAGAGAACCTACTCGCTGAGCTCAAGGACACGTGGGACACTGTCAACGGCAAATCTCTGGAGAGGTACTATATCTGTTTGACCCTGCACTTTTAAAGACTTAACAAAACTATGATTCCCACAACTATTTTATCTTGTGTGTCTCAGGCAGCACAAATTGGAAGAAGCGCTTCTGTTTTCTGGCCGATTCACTGACGCTCTTCATGCCCTAAATGATTGGCTGTACAGAACCGAGCCACAGTTATCTGAAGATGCTCCAGTTGGTGGTGATAAGGAGACGGTCAATAACTTGATCGATAAACACAAGGTGCTTTTGACTTGTGTTTGTTCCTGCAATTCATGCAAAGGATGAATTTAGTACAGTTTATAATGTGATATGTTGATTCTGTAACAGGCTTTCCAAAAAGAGTTAGGGAAGCGAGCCGGTTGCATAAAGACCCTAAAGCGTTCGGTGCGGGACCTGACCAGGAGCAGTACAGCTGACGCTCACTGGCTTCAGGAGCAGATGGACGAACTGGAGAGCCGCTGGGACGCCGTGTGCAAACTGTCAGTCAGCAAACAGGACAGGCTGGAGGCAGCACTTAAACAGGTCTGTGCACCAATATGTGATTAAATATCTAGAGATACTTATTGAGATTTTTGTATCAAATAACTTTACCCTGATTATTGTATTTTTTTCAAATGTTTTCTTTCTCTAGGCTGGAAAGTTTGATAGCCTTGTCCACTCTTTCATGGAGCATCTTACAGAGGCAGAGAGAGCTCTTAAATATGGCTCTCTGCCTGAAGAAGAGGAAGCTTTGCAGTCCTTTTATGAACAGCACAAGGTCAGTTTAATGTAACTGTTTTGTGTTTTGTTATTCATTAAAACTCAATGCTCCTATTACATTGAATCTGTACATACTCAAGGATGTTTACCAGAACAATATTCCAAACCCTACTTAGTACTCCCACCAAAGCTTCATAAATTCTTTCTCTGGCACTTATTAGGAGTCATTGAGTGCCTTTGAGAATCATGCAGTGCAGCTACAAAATATACAGAGTTTGGGTGAAGAAATATTGGCGTCTTGTCATCCAGACTCCATAATCACACTGAAATCATGGATCAGTGTCACCAACACCAGATATGTGGAGGTAGTGTAGATTAATTTGATTGATTTATCAAAATGGAGACATTATTTTGCAATCATCAAAAAGCTGGTTTTCTTTTCCTCATAATCTTAGGTTCACACTTGGGCTCAGCAGCAGGGTGAAAAAATCCACACTATTTTATTAGCCCTGGAAGCTGAGAGGCAGGAAATCCAGAGACTTTTGGACTGGATCTCATCTGCAGAAGAAGCCTTAAACCTCCGAGAGCAAGAGCCACTGGCTGAAACCACAGAGCAGAACCAAGAACTCATTGACCAGCACTCGGTAAGATATTTTATTGTCCAAATGAAAAGTTAGAATAAACCATTTAGTACAATCATCTTGATGGTCACTTTTCATAGGTATTTATGGAAGAACTGAATAAAAAGTTCCCTGAGGTTGAACAAGCCACTAAATGCTGCAAAGTCAAGACCATCTCTAAACAAGTATCAGTTTCACCGAGCAAGAGGCCTCTCACAAGTAGGTTACAGCCCTGATGTGAAAAGCAGATTTTGTGTAATAAAATGAAATGTTTTGCTTTTTACAGAAAGAAGGAGCACATTAAAGCCTCAGCCTGCTGCACCCATCCCCTTAGATCACCTCGACCCACAGACCCCACAGCTCTGTCAACTGGTCAGCCAGTGGCAAAAATTATGGCTGCTGTCTGTGGCCAGACAAAACCGTCTAGAACAACATCAGCAAATGCTCAAAGAGGTAATGCGCTTCTTACAATCTCCAGATTTTTAAAGTGATTCAGATGTAAAGCTCTGTTTTATACCATATTTGTACAGATGGAGGAGTTTGCCAACTTTGATTTTAATATTTGGAGAAAGCGTTATATTCAGTGGATAAGTCATCTGAAGTCTCGAATCCTTGATGTATTCCGTAGCATTGATAGAGATCAGGATGGCCGCATTACAAGGAAGGAGTTTGTTGATTACGTTCTTGCATCAAGTAAGATATTGCTCTTCCCTTTTAGTCCTCGGAAATAACTCGATGAGTCTAACTTGCTTGAACTTCTCTTCTAGAATTCCCTACAAATCCTTTAGAAATGAATGCAGTAGCAAATATCTTTGACATGAACAGTGATGGCTTCATTGACTACTATGAGTTTGTGAGTGCTCTCCATCCCAGCCGAGACCCCTACAGAAAAACACTGGATGCAGATCAAATAAATGAAGAGGTACTAACAATTTCTTCAACACAAACTTGACTATTTAAGTATTATTAATATTTTAGTTTGAAGTGTAAGTATGTATTTTAACATATCTGAATTATCTTTTTATAAGGTCAGCCGCCAGGTGTCTCAGTGTAATTGCCCTAAGAGATTTCATGTGGAACAGATAAGTGCCAATAGATACAGGGTCAGTTTCAAATTTACAGCTTTTGCATATTCAGAAAAAATATTCTTGTAACACAAAATGGCATTTGTTCTGCAGTTCGGAGATTCCCAACAGTTACGCATGGTCCGAATTTTGCGAAGCACTTTGATGGTGAGAGTGGGAGGAGGCTGGACTGCATTAGATGAGTTTTTGGTCAAGAATGATCCGTGCAGAGGTAGGTGCATTTCTTCCATGCTCTTGTCATGTTATTACACTCCTGTTTACATAATGTGTCTATTACTTTTCTCAGTGAAAGGCCGGACTAACCTAAAGATCAAAGAGAAATACTTGTCTCCGACAGGAAGCATGTCCAAAGGTTTGGCTGTTAGCAGGTCCAACTCAAGCCTTAGCCTGTACAGCAGCGCCTCTGCCCCCACCAGCCCAACATCACGCAAGGCGAGTTTTGCAACTCTGCAAAATGGATGTTTTTAATAAATACACAAGTACAGTATTTGTATTTTTACATTTGGTGTGTTTTTGTTTTTAGAAGGCACTGCTCAGGCGAAGTTTCTCAGGAGACCGCTGTATTCGCCCTCGAAGTTCCATTGCTGCTCTAGATTCTGATCTGCAGTTTGTCCCGTCAGAAGACACATGTCTCTCCCCATCAGGTCTGTGTGTTAGAGGAAGTTTGTGTTGAATTTGCAGGAGTCACTAAGTTAACCCATTGTGTTTTTAAATGTTTAGAAGAAGCTGAAAAAATGCCGACTGGATTACCTCCAAACATTTGATGGTGCAGTTGTGAACTCAAGAGACGTTTTGGGCCCTGAAGATAGTAATAAAGGAGATGTAAGGTATTTGAAATGCTCCAAACTGCTGATCAGCTCCTCACTGCTACTAAGGTTAAAGGTCAGAGTTCATGCCAAAGGGGATTTACTTATGGAACACTGACATTGTTCCCAGTGTTAGTTGATGAGTTTTGAAAACAAGAAAAAAAACAAACTTGAAGAAAGACTTTGTTCCTTGATGCAGTAGCTTTCAAATGGGTAGTGAAGTAGGAATTCAGAAAGACTGCATGCTACATTGTGCATGGCACTAAATCCTTTTGAGGTACTTCTATTCAAACATATCACTAATGCCATATTTTTGGCATTGTCAGATAATTATGGGAAAAGTTGGACGGTAATTGTCTTGTGAGGACTAATTCTTGAGGGCCTACCAGTTTCCAAAAAAAGAATTGTACCAAAACTGTTTTGTGAATTTCAAGCATCATAACGATGTTGGCGGGGCCACACGCGTTTGTCTAATACATTTTGTGATACCATGTTATGAGTTGCTCATTGCAAATATACTTTTATATTGATTAAAACACTGGAGATTGTTTTATGGACAATGCACATGTGGTTGTGTCATTGTCAAATTGTAGAGATTCTTTTCTCAGGATTGATTTTGCAGTTAGATGTAAGCATTTCTATGGAACATTACTGTGAATTCAATAGTATGAGCTCATGTATACACTGTATTTCAATGTTTATGGTTATGAAAAAGCACTTTTGAGTTCACTACTGGAGTAGTGAGATCTGAGTCAGAAGACATAGAGAGTTACATATTTTAAAGGTACTAGATCAGGTTACTAGGTCAGGCTCTTCCACTGTAAACCCCTTTCATAATATGCATGGTTCCAACTTTATAATGTATACCAGAAAGAAACAATTGCTGTTAATTCTCAGCCAGCACAGGCTTTTTTGTACTTATTGTGAATTGATAAATGCATATAAACTTTAAATGTTGTGGATGGATGTTATTTTGTACCAGAGCAAAAGAAACATTTAATTCTGTCAACTGGACAAAAGTTTTAGGATGACAGAATTAAATTTTTCTTTTGGTATGGATCATACCTGGTCGACTGAGGGATTACATAGACATTTTGTACCAGAGTTACATAATTTGGTATAATAAACATTTGCTTATATTTTAAAGCATTTGCTCTATGCAGTGGTGCTGTTTTTAAAAGTTTTACATTACACATTTGTATAGGTCAACAATTAATTTAAACTATAAAATCCTCCATTCAGATTTTACTATTGCTATGCACTCTGAATTCTGTGTACTGTAAATGTTTCTGTCCCCAGCCTTCATCGTGATATCTGTGTAGGGAGATTGTACTTGAATGTCACTAATATGTTTATATACACCTCAATTAAACATTTTTTAAGTACATATGGTTATAGTGTATGCCGTTTTTTCCCTGCTGCTGATGTAACATATTTATATTACATGACCACTGGATCCTATATTGCGCAAAAATCAAAACATTATATCCAACACTAAGCTATGCTGCAACTTCAAAACTTTTTTTTTTTTTGCACTGAAAACATGTGTTCTTACTGTGCTTGTATCTTCTCAAACCTGACTTACTGACTTAGTTGGAAGAGGTTCCACCTGCTTTTCCCCATGGAAATGTTGTTTCTTTGTCTATATTATTCCACAACATGGTAAATAACTTCCACTTCTCCACAGAGAGTGTTGCAAAGGAGGTTTACTGACTTCATTTCTATGGAATCATGCAGGTGATGTGCTCCCACCAGAAACTAAGACAGTGTTGCTTTAAAATAACATGAAACATAAAATGTTTTTCTTCGGAGACTGTACTGTAAATTGCCTGTCTATAGTGATTTTAACATTTGACAAGTGTGATGAAGGATGACTTATACATGCCATTTCTGGGCTTTTGTGTTGAGTTACTCAACACAGTTATAATAAATGCATTTTTTTTTTTTAAAAATACAATAACGGCAAAATCCTGTGCATATTGCTCTGCATCGGCATAATAAAATGCAGATCAAGGCCAAAGTGTAAAGTCAGAGATTGGAACTGGAATCTGAGTAGAACAAAGGCCACAGTGACCTTCACTGACATCCACTGAGCACAGGACAGCAACCCATGAGGCTACTTCTCATTGGCTGCTTTGTTCCAACTCATGTTTCAATAAAGTTTCCCCATGGTCATATTATCATTTCTTTACCTCTCACTGTGTTCTTTCCAAACCACCTCTGTCCTTGTTGGCTATCCCCGCCTACTACTGCTACAGTGGATTTTGGTTCCCAGGCTGGACCCCTGGCTCAGCCCTCAGTAGTCACATGTCAGCTATCCACACATTCTATCCAGTGAAGCACAAAGCATTGTAGGAGCGCAAGAACATCCCACAGGGCAGAGTTTAGAGCTGTGAGTGTGGACAGAGTGTTTCATTCCAAGGTAGGCCTATCCATCTTTCCTTTTCTTAATTGTTTGTTAGCTTAGTAACCCAATGTTTTCATCATTTTGTAAGATAATTTTTGACAATTGCTACCATGATAGGTGTTTAACAGTAGATAACTGTGTCGACACAGACCTTTACAAATGTGCTGACCCATAAATGCATCACTGGTCAGGCACCACTGTATCTGAAAGATCTGATCACTTTACAATCTTCAAACCGCACCCTCATATCTCCGTACAATGGGAGACTGAGCCTTCTGTTCAGCTGCTGCACCACTACTCTGGATGCCTCCCTGCCCAGCTGAGAGCCACACAGAGCCTGAACTTTTTAAAAGCTAATCTAAAGACCTTTTTATTAAGACAAGCTTATTGTTGATGTGGGTTTTTTTGTTTGTTTGTTTTTGTTTTTTTTAGCATCAACAATTAGTATTGGTTTAAAGTTCTTGTTTTACTGTAGCACCTTGAGATTCTATGGAATGAAGAGTGCATTATAAATATTTATTATTACTATTATTATTATTATTATTATTATTTATTATTATTATTAGTATTATTATTATTATTATTATTATTATTATTATTATTATTATTATTATTATGTGTAGTTTAAACCGATAATCACAAATGCAAAGCGGGAAATAACACATGAAGAGGATTGCTCTGTAATTTATTAAAATTCATTGGGGGAATACATAAAATAAACACATCCTACGTAGGCTAATACTTAGTCTATGCATTTTAGCATTGGACACTTATTATAGTTGATTCCAAATTAACTTAGTGATATCCTCGAGGTTATCAAATCAAGTTATTATGTAGGAAATCAAAAGATGAATTGGTTCGTTTTGCATTTTCAAGCAGCACAGTGCGAGTCCTGGAGCGATGGCGGAAACGCACCGCCCATTGTTAATGTTTCCACCAATCACTGCACAAAGAAATTTAAAGCCGGTAAAGCAACTGCGCATGCGCCACCAGCCCGGTGTCAAGTGCAGGACGCGGAAGTGGAAGCGGCGGGCAGAGTGCGTGGGTCACGTACAAGGGACAAGAGTGTTTATGGACAGTATGGATGAATAAATACAGTGACGTTTACGGATACTTTAATCTCAGTGCTCAGTGGAGTGTGTGATATTAAGATGAAATTGCTGAGTCTGCTTTTGTACTGATTAGGTAAGAGATGCTGACACAACTGATTTTTAGGACTGAAGTACCCTTTAAATCACTTGACCTCTAAATTACAATGGAAAGTACTTATTAGATGTGTACGTTCTGCTTGTAAACATTTTCAGTGTACTTTAACTTTATAGAATATTACCATTAGATAATATCCTTTATATTTGAAATGCACCTCTTCCTTGTCTGGGCTGTCTCACTGACTGGACACTGTGGCCATAGGAATCAATGCAGCGTGGTCTGCTCTGGTTAAGTCTCCTAACATTTTATCATTTTTAATTTTCTTAATGCCTACTCTGTCATAAGTAGCAGCATTCACAGTGTCATGCTATTGGAGCTTTAGGCTATGTCTGTGCTACCACATGATACTTTTCCTGGACCAGTGTGTCAGTGTGTGAAAGGTCATATGCCTCTGGCCTATATCTAAATCTCTGCTCCCTCAAATACTAATACTAATACGTTTTCATTTCTTTTGCAGACTCTTCCCATCAGCACTTCCTCCCTAACTTCATTCCTGCCTTCATTATGTCGCTGCTGACTCACGTCCTCGCCTGCCTTTTCGGGATGGGCTCTTGGGTAGCCATCAATGGGATGTGGGTGGAGCTTCCTCTAGTTGTCCAGGAGATCCCAGAGCGCTGGTACCTGCCGTCCTACCTGACTGTCCTCATCCAGATGGCGAACATTGGCCCACTATTCATCACCCTCATGCACCGTTTTCGCCCTGGGACCCTAGACGAACGGCCTGTCGTCTACTTCATTGTTGTGTTGGGTGTTATTGCTACATTCCTGCTGGCTTTCTTTTGGAAGAACACAGTGACAATTGGTGGATCCTTGCACAGTGTTCCTCTTCTGGCGTTAAGCTTTCTTCTCTCTGTAGTGGACTGCACCTCTTCTGTCACCTTTCTGCCCTTCATGATGCGCCTGCACCCACAGTATCTCACCACATACTTTGCAGGTGAAGGCCTCAGTGGACTTGTGCCTGCTTTGGTGGCTCTGATCCAAGGTGTTGGCGTGGTTCACTGTGAGAATGTCACCCTTTCAGCTAACACAACAGCCATTAATTCAACTACAGCAGTGAGCGGAGACCTGCAAGCCATCAACGAACCAGCTAAATTCTCTGTGCAAATGTTCTTTCTTTTCCTCAGTGCTATGATGGTTGTGTGTCTTTTAGCTTTCATTCTGCTCAACTGTCACCCTGCTGTATCGCGAGAAAGAAAAAGTAATATATATTATGTCACTGATCTCGCCCAGGAAAAGAGGGAACAAGGGTTGTCACTACACTCTCAATCTCCAGAACAAAAACCAATGATTAGTCCCCAGGAGATGGCCAAGTGGGAACCCCGCAGCTCTTTTGGCAGGGGCACCTATAGTAACTTTGAGGTGGTGTTTATCTTTTTTGTACTTGCCTGGGTCAATGCTCTGACCAATGCAGTGCTGCCCTCAGTCCAGTCCTTCTCGTGTCTGCCTTATGGGAATCAGGCATACCATCTGGCCGCCACCCTGGCAGCTGTTGCTAATCCTGTGGCCTGCTTCATCGCCATGTTTGTACCACACAGGTGAGTGTACACTTCTTTTTACAACTAATCTTGTACTATTTTTAGTGATTGATTAGTGATTTTATATCCAGGACATTTTAATAACAACAATGGACAGTATCATAGGAAATTGCTTCTTTTTTATTTTTCAGGTCTCTCATTTTGATGGGTGTCTTGACTTTATGTGGGACTGGATTTGGTGCCTACATCATGGCAATGGCAGCGTTGAGTCCTTGTCCATTGCTGGTTGATAGTACAAGTGGAAGTGTAATCATAGTAAGATATTTCCATTTCTCCTTTTTATCTTTGAATGTTTTCTGCTGCTTGTTAGTTTGGTTGTTTTGAGCCATTATTTGACTTGCCTTTGTCTGTTGTCTAGGTCTTCGCATGGATCTTATTTGTTTTGACTTTATCATATGTAAAAGTCATCATTGGAGTAATCCTCAGAGATGAAGGACACAGCGCCCTCGTGTGGTGTGGAGCAGTAGTGCAGCTGGGGTCAATGGTCGGAGCTGTGTCTATGTTTCCAATTGTTAGTGTTTATGGACTGTTTAAATCAGGTGATGCCTGCAACACAAAGTGCCCAATATAAATAATTCACATGCCTTATTAAGTTAATGATAATATTGTGAACTTGGACTAAAAGAGCTTTATGTTTTTTGTTGTTTTCTTTTTTATTGTTACACTTTTTGTGAAGATGGTCCGGCACCCAAGATAGTTGTGGACATTTTGTTACTATACTTGTTTCTGTGTAGACTCTGTACACCTGACTGGGCGACAGGTGCATTGGAGGAGAAGCACTTGGTCTGAAAGGTTAAGAAAACTCGCGCACACTGTCTCACTCTTGATTCAATTTTATTCTTAATATTGAATCAAGAGAAACGTTGTAAGCATAAAATTGAATCAAGAGTGAGACAGTGTGTGGGAGTTTTCTTAACCTTTCAGACATTTTGTTACAAAAAAATGTTTGATTTCATGTGTGAGATCAAAAGTATACTTGAACGTAAGTAGCCTACTGAAAGTTACACCAATCAGCCTTATTAGTAAATGTGCAGAAAATGATAATAATGTTGTTCACAGTATGTACTGTACTTTATAAATGTTACCAGAACACAAGCTTGATTTAAGTTTATCATTCATGTGACATAAAAAATATTGTAAATAAAATTACTGTTGCTGAAAGAAATTTATCACTATCAATAGGAAAACAAACAAAAACTACTAGATGCTACTAGATATATTTTTACATGTTGAAGTATTAAATTGATAGTGAAAATAAATGAGAAAAAAAAGTGATAGCTGGACAGGATTATTTTCATTATTTACTATTATTATTATTACTATAATAATAATTGCTATTATTACATTGTATTATTTCTATATGTTTATTTTGTCTTTAATGTGTATTTATTACTATTATTATTAATTTAACTAATAATTTTTTTTGTCTCTATGACCAGGGTGGAGGGGGGTGGGGAGAAAAAGGTGGAAAAATGTAATCGGATGTAATGTAATTGTAACCTGTATAGCTACCGTGGAGATTAATACTTGCATACAAATTTGATCACAAACCAAAGAAAAAAAAAAAAAGAATCAAAACGTCGAATCAACCACTAGATGTCGCTCTTGTAGTATGTTTGACGCACAAGCAGTGCTTTCACTTTGGTCGTTTGAGTAGCTTTTTTGCACTAGTGTAGATTAATAATGATGTCTTGAAATCCAAAATGTATCTAATAATGTTGAAAAAATGTCATTCCATAACTAACGCGTTATTGGGCATTGCACAACTAAACATAACCTAGAAGTGATACATTCCGTTGTAAGAGAGTTTATTTTAGTGTGCATCATACCTGTCACATCAAATGCATCTTGTCCATAAAAATATGTTTGTTCTTCCGATTTTGGCCACTGGGACACAGAGCAATAAGGACACTCATGGTTGGTCATATATGATTCAGATCCCAGTGGTCCCTCACAACATCTGGGGTCATCATCTCTGATGGCTCACCCTCACCTCTGTCTTTCTCACATATGGTTGTGCGGACTAGAACTAACAAATCATCTTACTGCACAAATCAAGCATAACAGTGGGGGTGGATTCCTTCCCCACTTTGGTAACTGATCAAACCTTGCTTGATCCAAATATGTAATGAGATAAAGTGAAAGATAGTTCTCTCCTCTTCCCTCTACACCTTCACCATTTTGATATCTCTTTTTACGCACGTCTTAGTATCACACACGGCAGACATTGTGACTGTAATTTCAATTTAAAACACATGAGGGGGGATATCCTAGCCTTGGCTGTTCTTTAATGGGCCGTCGTGGGATTGGAGTATGCAGAGAATGATTGAATTTTGTAATAAGGCCAGGAACTATTGTGCGTTATGCAATCGACCATTCCCCACTCACAACGCGACGTCTGGTAAAACCTCGGGCAGGAGGAAGAAGAAAAGGAGCTGGAAACCTTGACGTCTGGACCCTGAGACAGACAAATATTTTTGCTGCTAAATGACTCAAGACTATATAAAAGTAAAACTCTGAGATGGAGATAAAAAGAGTAAGATGTGAGCAGCCACATCAAACTGAATGGTTTTGAAACAGGCTGCATTTAATGGTGCTAAATGAGTCTTTTTACACTGTAATGCATGACATCCTATATTTCCTGAAACATATGGAGCCCATACAAAACTGCCATATTGGTTTATTTATAAGATTGTGTCATGTCTGTGTTAGTCTTTTGAGTCTTTCCACCTGTGCTACCACACTTTTTCACAGAACTGCTCTAAATGGGCAAAAGTCATTAATAGGCAAGGCAAGTTTATTGTGTAGCACAATTCAAACACAAAGTAATTCAGAGTGCTTTACAGAATAAGAAAGACATTAAAACCACAATACAAACAAATCAAAACATAAATAATCATTGTGAAATTAGCATTAAAAGAAAAGAGTGCAGAATAGAAACCTCTGAGTCATTTGCACAGCTAAACAGAACCGTTTGGAGCCTGGATTTTAACATTATCAGAGTAGAGGCCTGTCTCACATCTTCAGGAAGACTGTTCCAGGTTTTAGCTGAACAAAACTGAAATGCGGATTGCTGTAATAATATGAGCAGCAAGAGTTTTTAAGGTTTACACCTCACTCCCTTCACATGTAGTGGTAAAATAGGCCTCCCTTTAGGCCCTTATGCAAACTGACTGCACAAAACTTTGATTACTTTAGCGTACTATCCATGGCAATAGTTTTCTGAGCACCGCTACACATAACTCTTTTACAGATTGCACTACTACAGAGGGCAATTCATCCCCTGTCATAATCTTTTATTATCATTACATTCTGAATACTACTATACATATTGTCAAACAAATACTAATGATCGAACCTCTATAGTCCTTGCAATAGTGCAAACTCGTATTCCTGTTTAAAGTAAACTTTGATTTCACACCTGCTACTTTGGATTTCTCCTTGGTGATCTACAACTTTCAGTAGCAACATCCTTCCCGTTAGGCCCATTACATTCCTATGGACCCTTTTCTCTATGGCCAACTTCGAACTAAGACATAAAGTAATCAAAAGTTAAGAGCAAACACTCAAGGAGGCACTTAGCACAAAGAAAAGCTTTTATGATAAAACATTCATATACAAGGCAGGAGACAGGTAATCTTTGAGGACGATAGGGTTGCCTTGTGGTCAGTTTCAGTGTAGTAGGGCTTGGGGAGTGTGGATGAAGGCTGCTAATGACCTCCCCACCGGCTCATCACACACAGAACTGTCTATGCAAAACAACTCAAACCTGAGAGTATCTTTAGTGGTGAGAAGTGGTGTGAAGCGTGCCTCAAAGAGCTGTTGGAGGCTGCAGTAAAGCATACTTTCTTGACAAGCCGATTTTAGCGGAGACCGATAATGTGCATGCATATTAATGGGAAAAGATGTACAGTCAATAGGATATACATTATAATATATTCAACATAAGGAGGCAGATGAGCGCTTCATAGTCTATAACTTTCAAAGTCATAAATACATTTGCTTCAAGAGAGCCCTGAGTCCAAACTTATTTGCTTTAGGCCTACTATGTGTGTGTGTGTGTGTGTGTGTGTGTGTGTGTGTGTGTGTGTGTGTGTGTGTGTGTGTGTGTGTAATTATTATTTTATTTTATATATTCTCATTTTTACTTCAACTGCAGTTTTGTTCTGCCTTTTTCTTTTTTTTGGAAGATTAATGTAAGGTTTAATGTACAATTTTGATTCCATAAATTCCATAAATGTAACATACCTGCATCCTTAGATATGAGGTAGACCTGTTCAAATCAAATATAGCTAATGGCAAAGATTTATTCTTAATTACAAAAAAAGTGAACATGATGGCCAAGTTGTTTGTTATAATTCAGTCTTTTGGTTCTCAAACTGATTATCCAAGAGAGAATAAGCCTTATGTGAGTCTCTCGTTTGGTTTGCCAGTTTCAATGCTGAAATCAAGTTAAAACATAAAATACCTCCCTCTGATCTTAAGTTCCATTAGTCAATGCTAGTGCAGCCTCTGAGTGAATTCTGGAGGTTCTGAGCTTTCACATGAGGAATGACTTGTCCATATACTGAGAATTAGCAAAACTTGTGTCTGTCCTCTATCTGCAGGTGAAGGCACTGGCAGCCCAGCTTCAGTTGTGATTGTAGTACCTTCTCCTTTCACTAAATTTGCTGCCCCAGTGTGTGCCCACCTTGCCTTTGACTTTATTCAAACTTTGTTACTTAAACATTTTAATTTGCATAACACTATCAATTGCTCATTAAAAATGTAGTAAAATTTGTATTTTTATCTGTCTACTTTTACTTTTTAGTTTCAAGTTTAACTATAAGTTGAGTCTGAGTGTGTCATTAAAAATGCAACTCTCCCATTACTCTCCCATTAAACAGTGCACCGTCATATTCAAAACCAAAACAGGAAAAGGTCCAAAAGCCTCATCTGTCTATGTCGGGAAGTCGTGTGCTCAGGTCGGCTGTGGGGTCAGTGGCAGGTCGCGCAGGGCGTCCATTAGTGGCCTTATTTAGACTTATTTCTTTAAGGGGAATGATTGGCCACAAAGACAGAGAATCATTACCTCTGCCCGCCCCCTCTCTGCCAGCAGTCAATAATGAGGGATCATTAAAATGAATAGATGGACGTTCCCCTTTTCTCCGGATCCTTATTGCAAAATCAGTGTCAGGGGAAATGAAGATTGAGGTTGTAGAAGGCGTCTAAAAGCCTAACAGTGATTGTCGTGAACTCATCTCCAATGCCGGGCTCCTTTATCTACTGTAAGAGTCTGCACCTGCCTGAACTCTGCTCCGGCAAGAGCTTTTACTGAGGCCCATTAGAGCATCCCTAATGTGCGCTTCAATGTACTTCAACATAAACATGGCGTACATGTACTAAAACATTTACAGCAAACAGACAAGGATCGCCGGATGGCTCGGCTTTCAGTAGAGGCAAAGAGGGTTGAAAGAAATGTGCAAACTGGTAAATAACAGCTGTTATTCAAAAGTAAACATTTGTAAAACAATAGCCTGTATTTCCTTGTGTTGTAATCACCTCATCATGCATTTTTGACACAAGTAAGACTGGACAATTTGAGCATTTTACTTATAGGTACATTACAAAACACACTTTGACTGTAAATATGTTTGTTTTATTTAATCACTCCCGCTGCAATCTGTGTGCATTCAATCTGATTTTTTAGCCAGGATCACATTTACATTATTTTAAGTAACAACATGAAATTTTCAAGACAAAGTAAAAGAGTTAAAAGGGCTGAATAAAGCATTATAGAGGACCTTTTGAGTACCAAAAAGTACTGCCTGACTATAAACTGTCACTTTAAAGAGATGCTCACTTTTTTGGCCTTACTTAAGCACAAACATCTGCAGTAATGGCAAATTGTTTAAATACTCGCACAACACTTTACTCAAAAGAAACGAGCAAACTCAGGCTGAATGACTGCAGATGGAGAATAAAAGGACGGCACACGGTTTTCCAGACCCCATCTGTTTGCTTTTGTGGTGCGTCTCTTAAAATGTCTTTTAAAACAGTGATTTGTCTGAGGGCCTACTCCATTGTGACTTGGCTCTTGGGTCATCCCTTTGGCCTGTCCCATGTGAAACCAGCCCATGAAAAGACTACCCTGCGCACCTGTAGGCTTAGACTGTCCCACCCAAAACAGATTCAAACAACGCATGTAAAGGCCTGGTAAAGATGACACATGTGGTAGTCATTGTGCTATTTTATCGCGTCAAAACTCCTGATAAGGCTGTTTATGTTCTCCTGACATATGTTACTGAATACCCAACTCCCAAGTGGCAAGAAAGAGCCAGTGGAGCACACTTATGGGATCCAGCTATGAAAAGGTCTGCCTGCATGGTCAAGTAATTATCTTTTAAAGCATCTTAAAGCATGCTTCTCTTAACATGCCCTTCATAACACAGGGATATTGGGAATTTACAGCAAGCAGATGGACTTTAGGTGGTAGGAGCAAGACCATTTGGCCTGAGAGCTCACTTCGTAAAGAGGCAACATCAAGAGTGCACTGGGAATACAAGAAGAAAATATGTGGGGCAGTAAAGTCACTATAAAGGCAGATAATGAAACTTCTAAGTCATGCCCTCTGCAGGTGTGGAGAGCAGGTGGACACAGGGAGGGCCTGGCACGTGCTGGAATCATCAACCAAATACAAGAGGGTTTAGGTGGGACCTTTGTGCACAAATATAATTGTTTTTGAAAATAATTGATGAGTATTCTTTAGTTACATGCTTTCAGATGCAACACTTTGGTTTGGCACTTATATACAGTGGTGGATGAAGGAATGTTGTTACTTAAGTAAAACCACAGATACAGAGGTGAAAAGTTACTCAAGTAAAAGTAAAAGTATCCCATGAAAATATCTACTTAAGTTAAAAGTTTTTAAGTACCTGTTTAAAAATGTAATTTAACAGTAAAATGTAACAGTATTTTACACAAGTGTTGTTAGTTTCTTTAAGTGTTAAATGTAGTCATAATAATAAAAAAAAAAAAAACAAAAACCAAAAAAAAAAACAGATTTTGGCCATCAGTAGCAATATCAATTAATTTGTTAATTTTTATCATGGATTTTGAATATTCATTTTTGTTTACTCAAAGCCAAAGCTTGAACTCGAAACATTTAGTGAGGATGTTACCACAAATCATATGAAAAGTACTTCAAATCATATGAAAAGTACTTTTTTTCTTTTCAGTCCAGTTCAAATATGAAGTGGAGAAGAAAGTACAGATAGCTGCTCTAAAATATAGTGAAGTAAAAAGTAAATCCATATTTAATATATAATTTAAAAATATGTAAGTAAGTACAGATACCTACAAATTCTACTTAAGTACAGTACCTGACTACTTGTACTTCATTACTTCCACCACTGCCTATATACATCAAAATTACACTGACTTGTATGTTATGTTCAAAAAAGGTTGATACGATGTGCTGACCTTTTGTTTTCAAAGTTTAATCTGCTTAACACCGCATTTAAGAATCATCTATAAAAGACACCAGAGAACCAATTAGGTCTGTAGTTTAATAAAGTAAAGTAAGTTTATAATTACTATTCTTTCTAACCAATAATAATAAGGCATATATGAAGAGATTGTATACATTTTATTGCGTAAAGCTGCCTTAAAACTTACCCACAGAGACCACAGAGAGCTGCCAGTCTGCACCAATGACCTCTCCAACCTCACCAGTTACTCATTCACATGCCATGTTCATACATATACAATGTGGATGAAGTGTCTTGCCCAAGTGCACAATAACAGCCTGGTTAGAGCTGAAATCACAGCTCCAAGCTGCAGCCTGCTTGGCACCCTCAGTGTTCTGGCTTTTGTATTAGTGTGCCTCTGAGCACACTTAATCATTATCTCATGGTGACAGTTATTTGGACAATCAAGAGACCAACATAAATCAAATTACTATACTTTCTTATGTTCTTATTTTTTTCCAAAACAAACTTGATTATGTATTTAACAAATAAAAAAATCCACAAGTCTTGCAGATTTCAGGCCTCTGTATGTTTTTCTCACATAATTGGTATTCCTGCTCTAACTAAACCTCTTTTGCTTAATGGCGCAGTGTATTGGAAAGCATGGCCTGCAGTCATGCTTCCTTCACTGTGTCAAAGGGTACGGCACATTGAGAGGAGTGCTCAGGTAAGTGCCAGGAAAAAGGGGCGTGTCTGCATCTGTAAATATAGTGCCTCTATTTTGGGCTTACAGGGGAGCACCGCCTGGGCCTGCCTTCTGTCTCTGAGCAGGCCATGGGCGGTTCTGAACCCCGGCAAATGGAAAAAGTGGGCATGCAGGACTGGCAGGTGGTACACAGGAGCGTGGCACGACTCCCAGGGCGAGGGCTATATCAGACATAACTGCTCACCGCTGACAATAATCACCGGAAAACACAGGCCTCTGCTTGTACCAGCGCACCAATGCATTTTTGTTTAACTACAATGTGCGGATACAGCATTAGCAATAAGTGTGTATTAACTAGAATTATGCACTTCTTCTTTTTCCATGTGCCTAATGTCTTTTTTTATCTATATAATGGAAGCTGCACTCTTGTGACCTTTAAATCATGTTATAATGTTGTATAATGAAACCTCACCACAAACAAACCTGGAGTTGTGTTTTGTTTCATTCACACATGTTTGAGTAATCCTGCATAATTAATCTGTCTACATCTCCAAAGCTCAAAATGCTCTGTTCCACCTTGTGATATCATGAAGCAGTTGTTTTGAAGTTAACAGCTACCTTTTTACCTTTAGTTCAACATAGATTGGCAAATCCAGGGCTGAAATGATCCAATTATTTTAGTGAAAGTGTGTGGACTTCCATTTCCTGTATCACCACTTGACATCACAAGGTGTTTTCTGTTTGAGAGAAGAACTCAGCCAAAATATGCAGGATTTGTGTTAAATAAGTGTGTGAATGAAACAAAAAAAAACACTCCAGATATGTTTTCGATAAGGAAACGTTATAAACATAGATCAGAAAATAGCATAATATGGGCCATTTATATTTAAAGTTAGATTGTTGACTTTACACTTCAAATGTGTATATGAGACACTGTGAAATTATGAATTACATACAAGGTACAATGATGCCATTTATTTATTTTAATATAGAGAACACATTAAATGCACTTTAAACACATTTCATTTTCTTTTTTTTTTTTTTTTTTTAATATAAATATTTCATATTAAAGAGAAATATGTTTGACCTTGTGCCTACACAGAAAAGCATTATGGGTGTGACAAGTTTGTAGCTGAGAGAGTAAGGCACAAAAATAGAAAACATTATGATACAGTTAACTCATGCTAATATACCACATGTCCCAATGTGTCAGGAAGTGACTGGATATGTCTGCTCTATTATCCCAGTGTGATGAGCATGCAACGGATCATTTGGAAAAGTGTTCAACATTTGGTCTGCTCTGTATGGACAGTAAAGTGCATTCTGTTGCTTTCATATGGGGTGAAACTCAATGCTAGACTTTGTGAAACATAGGCAATAATTTCACCAAAGACAAAATCATTTGGTTTATTTAGATCAATTATTGCCAACTGTTTACCGTAACAGTCTGGCTAACCCCAACAGTTGAAGTGTACTGTCAGTGTGGCTATTTACATGAAGTGCAAAAGCAACTAATGCACAAAAGTCTATAAGTGTTTGCGGGATCAATTTGAGAGAACATATTTTCACCAAATATTTCAAATGTTTTGAGATTCAGTGGAACAGACCAATGCCTTGGAAGAGGTCTGTGCTCTACAAGTGCAGCTATATCTTCAATATGTGTTCATAGCTTCTCTTAAAATCCCATCCAAGACTTTTGCACACCGTGTATATTTAAACCTGCAACATTAAAATTTAGCAGGTAAGCATACCATTGTTAACAGAATTTAGGGGCAGAAAGAAAATTGAAAAATCTGCCTCAATAAGCCACTACCAGTCTGTGCTGTACGCTAATTTCGATTGTCTCAGCATGACTCAGTTGAAGTTGAAAACTGGAAGACAGGGTCGGGGCCATTTCAGTTGAGGCACTAAGGTGAAAGCATTTGATAGAATAGCTATAGATAGAGAAAACCAAAGCAAATAAGATAGATAAATGGCATGATACAACCTGAAGGCATTCATATTATCAATACATACAAAATAATATACAAGGGTAATTAATATGCTTTAGCAAATAAAATACAAGGCTAGTCTATTCACATAGTCCCATTCAATATATTGTCCGGCGTGAGCTCCCCTGGAAAAATCATTCGAAGTTGTACAAAAAACATGTAGACAATAATAATTTGGTTTAGAATGGACACATAAATACATGAGTGCTGTCGTTAATATTACTGCAGTAAGGCACCAGTTTGCACAAAGAAATTGACGATCCACTGTCCATGCATTATTATACATAGTAAGTTGTTTGGTCCACTAATCAATGAATTTTCTTTGTTAAGGCAAGCAATATACACTGCCCCTGAAATCACTTCCCTTTCAATGTTCATGGAGTTTGTGGATCTTGCCAATGATTGTCAGTGTGCAGTTGGAGGAGTCAAAAAGAGTCAGAGATCCTGGTCAAATATCCAAATTCTTCATAGTCTGGATCTCATTGTTTTGTGGTTATCTTGTTGTCGGAGCTGTGACTGGCAGACGGGTCCAGGATGTCTATGCATGAGTGTGCACGGAAATGCTGGAGAGGTCGTTTCTGATGATTTCATTAACTGTGGAAAAACATACACAAAGGGACAGCGTTAGTCCAAATTATACAGAAGCGTGTAGTTCACAGGGCTAATTTAAAAAGATTTGACGCCAAGGTTGTTTCTATAGATCAGTGGAGGGATAAGTACTAAGGGACTAAATAATATGCCAATACTATGATGTCAATAAAAGATAAAACTGATAGAAGAGAAAGAGATACAAATGCAGAGAATAAGGAAATAGCAGACAAAATTAAGTTCTTTCAAAGTAAGTAAGTAAATACATTGGGTTTGTAGTAGTATTAACAGCTAGTAACAGCAGCATAGCAGTGAGGAGTGAAAATCTTGATATTTCCATACTGACATGGTATTGAAAGTATCACATCTCAAATGTGCTGTTTCATAATCAAATTCAATGTTTTTCTTTTTCTTTTAATTTTAATCGCATTTGAATCATTTTTGCATCACTACCGTGTACTCTCTTAGCATGGTTTCACTTTTTAATACATTCTTGCTAACTTGAATAAGAGCAGATATCAGAACAATATCAGTGAATTCTTTGAAAGTTGTGTCAGCCCCCACATGGTCTCAGTCTAAGTCATGATGTTTCCTGCACTTGTCCCTAAACCCGCGCCTTTCCCATAGACCAGCAGACACACATGAGTCCAGCTCTTATCATTTCTGTGTGCTTTGGCAAATCCCAGGGAAGTGACTCTGGAGATGGCGAGGGCTCTGCAGTCACCCAACAACACAAACAAGCAGCTCATGGTTTTGTGATCGAGACGCGCTGTGATAAAGCTCACTGATGTAGACAGAGAGAGTGAGGTTAGAGACAGGAAATCCACCCACTGAACAGGGTCTGCAGAATGCTATTGATATGGGTTTGTGATACCAAGGAAATAACATAGGCCTTAGTGCATAGGGAGGTGTTGTATGACAAAGAAGTGTCATACATTAGCAACATTTCATCACTAGGCTTCTTTAGGAATTAAATAAATACAAAATAAGTTTAAGCTACATTGTGCATCTTTAATATAGATATACTGAATCAAAAGAAAAGGCTATAACACAACGGCAAGGCCATAGTAACCACATGGTCACATCTGGAAGAGTGTAATATTACCTGCACTTTTAGGCCTTTTGGGTGAAATGCAGTAGTGGATGTACAATTTTATTAAAGCCAATCAAGGAGTAGTGTGATCTTGAACTGCACTTTTAGGTCACGTGGGAGAGTGCAGTAGTGTGCTCAATGCATGGCTCAGTGGCATGCATTGAGTACATTATATGGTTTATCTTAATCTTAACAATCTAATTTGAATAAAAAACTGAAAATAAAAGAAGTAGGTTTCAAAAGCCCTGTTGGCAACCTCTGGAATAATAACTCGACTTTGAAAACATACCACACACCTTCGCGCACACACAAATCAGGCTGGTTGGGACTCACCTCCCTAAACAGGAGGAACTCCCATTGGAAAAACCTGACCTGTGCCAACACTGCTGGCTGTTTTCAACTCCATTTGGCTCCGGGCTGAGCAGGCGTTTACATGCTGAGGTTATTTTTAGCTCTGCCACACCAGGACATTAAGGAAGTATGGGGACATGTAACAGTTAAATGATGAAACGCTAATGTCACTGCTGCTCTGTGGGTCTAGTACAATACTGTCTCACAAGTCTCATAAAAGTTAATTTAACAGAAACTAACACAAGTGCCAATAAATGGGTCCACACTTAACATAATATTCGTTCTGTGGTCCATTAATGACACTCTGAACAAAGAAAATAAATAATATAGTCATGATTAAAATATATATATATATATATATATATATATATTTATTCCATTTCATGCCGTGTCAACCAAAACATTATTGAATTGGAAAAACCCCAAACTTCCAAAACATCCTCAAAAGTACCCTTTAAAGCGCACACACTGTCGTCACAGTGCCCTTACAAAAGTGCTATTTCCTCTGCCCACGTATTACCTGAGCTGTACTTTTGCTGCTGATCAGCTAAGACTTTTTCCATTATAAAGATAGAGGAGGGTAAGAGACTGGCCGCACTATGTTTTATTTGAGTGTGCACTGGGTCAATGAGTGAATCTCAATGCGAAACAGGATGCGGTGATCGGTTGCACCACAAAAAAACACCAACATACTATTTATAAATGTTATTAAGACGTCACTGTCACGGCTAAAAAACTGTGACAATAAGACACTGAAACAAGTTGGACAGTGTAAATATGTTTTCCAGAAGAACATAATAAATACAAGAATATGTTAAAAGCCAAGCCAAATGTGAGAACACATGCACACTTACAAGTTCATCTGAATATAAAAAGATAACTAAATAAATAAATGATCTATTTAAAATGATTTACCAGAATTATACAGAAAATGGTGTTACAAGTCACTGCCATTATATCAAACAAATAAATGTAAAAGTTTATATGAGGCTGGGTATTCTACGTAAAAAAGTTTTTTTCAAATTAATATGCAAATCACTGCTATGCTATCGCCATAGTTTCATAGTTGAGTTATATCATAGTTTTATCATTATAACATTAAGTTATGAGTATAAATGCTGAAAATAAATGTAACTGGCCACTAAAATCAGAATATGCAAATATAATTCCATAATAAAAGGCTGTACAACATTCCTATAAAGGTATATTTCAACACTCATTTGTCCTGGCATCCTTCTCACTGCAGGTTGGAAACTGTTCCATTTCTGTTTGCCCATGCAGGTTAATAATGGAAAGTTGCAACAGGGAGGATCCCCATTCATGAATAAACAAAAACAGTGGAAAACTAAACTCCCGATATTCCCCGGTGAGAAAAAAATACCTTACTTAAACAAGTGTCTTCCTTTATTAGTCACAACGCCAACGCAATTTGTACAGCACCATTCAAACCTGTCAGGGCCTATTCTTAGGGCTGGGCAGCTGCAGGGTCTATTTTAGATCGACACCAAAATACTACATACTATAATGATGCTTCCTTGTTTGATTAAATGAATGTGTATTTTCAGTGTTGGTATCCATACTTAGATCCTCATCTTTGTCAGGTGTGCCTGGATAATTCCAATACAAATCTGTCTTTATCTGCTGCTTTGGAAATAAAGGTTGAAAATATTGTTGCAGCAAAAGTTTATTTAAAGGGTTCAGTTTTGATTAGAACAACACACCAGCCTGAATAAATATTAGATTGTATCGCAGGACAGCTACCTAAAGGATTAATACAGTACTATGACTTCATAGGATTTTGTAAATTGATATGGGACTATTCAAATTCGTGTCATTTTCTGCAAATCCATTGATAGTAAGAGTGTTATGTCAGGAAAACTGATGAGAAGTCAAGCGAAACAGAAAAATAAATAAAATAAAGTAAATGGATATACTAATCCATTTATCAGAAAGGAGGCACTACACATGTGGGTTGGATGATTTTGGAAAAAAATAATTGTGATTTTTCTGTGTTCAGAAGAATTGGCCGCTGTCCTCTTAGGTGCTGCAGTGAAGAAGTTGTGCATAAACCTGAGCGTCACATGGGAATTGAGTTAGAATAGTTAGCAGCCTCCTTTGAGCAGAGGGTTCGATACGAGCCGGGCTTCCTCTGTGAACAGTGAAAGCCCTGTGGTCTGCTACAGTCTGGGGCCCGCTGCCGTAACCCAATCTCCATCAGCCCAAATCAGCCCTGACCGGCAATGACCCGTGCCACTGACATCACCTTAGCTCAGCTCCACTCAGCTGACGATCCAAAACATGACCTTTCACCCCGAGTGTGTAGACGAGGCTTCCTCTTCTCTTGATACCGAAGTGAGAGAGACACCTTCTTGAACTTCTTTCACTTTCACTGCGAGAATAAACTGTGAAGGTCAGGAACATATGGAGGAGTCTTCCGCTGTCTATAGTAAAGGAGCCTCCATTGTTTGTAAAAAGCTGCTATTTCTTCCTACTATTATGGTGCTTGGAGAAACATGGAGAAATCAGTTTGAAAATTATAGTTCGTGAAATGTCTGAGGTTTTTTATCTTTGTGCTGTAGTGGCCAGAAAAATATTGGTGCCAAATATCAGCTAAATTTTGATTATCGAACCAATACAATATCTGGCAACCCTTTGATATCACAGATAACCCATCCCTAGTTCCTGATTCATTTGCCTGCAGAAAAACATTACATTTTGCATTTTCCATAATATTATTTGATTGTATATTTTTACATACAGATATTATATTGCTGCAATCCCCAGAAGAAACCTCAACATGTCTGAAAGAGGCCTGAGCTATGTAAACCCTTGCTGCCAATAGACTGAGTAACACCTCATGTGAACTTAGGTAAAAATTGATTTGCTTATGGAAGCCAAACTAAAGCTCCAACTTGCTGCACAGAGACAATTGAATTTCCTGCTACATATTACTTTTGTTTCCCCGGCAATATCAAATCTTCTCTCGGGCCTCGGCAGCAACACTTAATGGACAATTTGCTGCCTCCCACGCACGACTCGAAAGCTCAAACCACGTCACCACTTCTTCTACCTTATAAGCAGCGTCAAAAATAAGGGAGGGGTCAAAGGTCGGAACACACAAGATAAATTGACGATGCGGGGAGTTTATTCCCAAAGATAAACTCAAAGGGGAGAGAGACAGGGTGTTCCTCTAATGCCTCATCATGATAAAGTGCTTCATAAATTCATCCACGTCGTGCAGGTAGACAGCTCCTAATACGTCCCAGAATCCCTTTGGGCCTAATGATGTGATGATCTGAACAGACAGCGTATTTCATCGGATATACGCTGGTGTGTGAACCTCTGGGACGTCCCATGTGGAAGCACTCACCAGTCAGATAGGGAGAGAGAAAGACGCTGAACTATAAGGACTTTGATGTTCAGGGTAAGATTCTAGCAGTATCATGGGTGGTCATTTTGAAAAAGGGAGCTACGCTATATCTGCCGTATTAAATGTGATAAAGAGCATAGACTGTGTTCAGGTGGTATCACACTATGGTTTAAAATTGAGCTGAGGGGCATAACTGTCAGATTAAATATTTCTTGACCTTGGCTATGGTTCATACCTCTGTAATTATAGGGCCTATCCAGATGATACAGTTAAACATCCTCTGTCAGCAAACAAAAGTGATTTTTTTTTTTTTTTTCCCCACAATAGCTTCAGCAAGTGATGGCAGTATTCATTACCAAAGACATAATTGAAGGAGTTGTAAGCTATAAGATTTATATGCCAAGTTTGTAGTACCTGTAAGGCATTTGTGGATCATAACTTTTTAAATTTCTTGAAAACAGTACATTTAGTTTTGCCCTCCATCTAAAATTCTACAATGTGACCACAAACCTATTGGACATGGGACAGGTCTTTTAGAAGTAACAAGATCATAATCTAACAAACGATCACATTTTTATACGCTGCTTTTGCACTTTTAAGGCTCTCAACAACAAATACTCAACCAACTAAGCTACTGTCGCCCCCAAATAGTTAAGACACCAAACAAAAGTCTTCCTATCAGTCTGTTGGAGACAAAAGAGGAAAAATAAACTGTAAAGAAGAAGTGCTGTGATGTCACCAAGGAAATTTCCAATCGATAAGTCTGCTGCTGTTTTTAGAGAACGCTTCCAGTGGTTTGAGCTGAGTGTGAGTGAGAGAACTGTCACACCTCAGAGCGATCGACTAATTGTAGTAGATGATAGCTTAGTCCTAGCTATGTTGACCAAGTGCAGTTCTGGTCTTAGAGTTCTTTTTGTCTTTTAATGAAATGTCATAAAACAAACAACACAACTGTACCCTGCTTTAACGTTATTGTGTCAGTGGCATAGTTTCCACATTGTCATTTGTTGCGATAATACATGTCCAAAAGTGTGTTTTTTTCCCCCTCCAAAACAAACATCTTTTGGGTACCCATAAAACTACAGAGATTACATTTAAACCATGGCAAAAACAATAGGACCATATCCAAAATTAGAAAAGCAAATCTGTAACAACAGTCCTTCTGTGCACCCCGCTGTGCCCACGCCTGGTCTGTGAGATAACCCTGTGTTTGATGTGGTGCCTCTCTCCTGTTTGGGAGGTTGCCCTAAGCTCCATCCTCCCTCTCCGTCTCATTTCCTCCAGAGCCCATGGGGGCACCAGTGTGCTGCTCCAGGTCACTCCCCAGAGGCCCATGTGAGGATGAGAGGGAGCTGTTTACTGCTGTTCTCATATGCCCTCATGACTGGATTCTCTAAAAAGGGTTTAGGTGCCAATGCAAACAATGACAAAAAGAAGCACAGTTAAAGACCTGTAAGTGGTATGAAGTATGAGGAAATATCTGTCAAATAATACATTTTGTGAGTTGATAATAAATGTAATACATGTTAATGCAAATTTTATGTTGACTATTTGTGATGTGCAATTGACCATTTGTGATTGTGCTATACGAATATACATGCCTTCCATTGTTTTACGTAATGAAGAAGATTATGGCTATATACAGTCATAATTTCAACATTATATATTCATTCAAAATTGTTACTTTTCAAATACATGAGAAATATCTAACCATTTGTGCACTGAACCTATTGTCAGTTTCACTTTTTATTTGTATTCCACATAACTATATAACAATTCTGTACATAGCATTACATATATATCGTGGAGCTATAGTTTTTTTGTTTTTGTTTTTAATTATATCGATACACTGATATCTTCTCGGGCTGCGTTCAAAAATGTCAAATCAAAATCATAACTACACAAGTATTTTATAACCCAAATGTTTGCCTTAGTTAAGTATGTCAAAACAAAGCCACGCAATCAAAATGCTATCACATAACAAAGAAATCTCAGATGTGGTTGCATACTGCCAAGTCTGTTTGATATATATAACAACAAAACTTCATGCCAAAATGCCTCCCAACCATTCTTTATGGAGCAAACAGACAACATTTGATCCTCAGAATTTTACACGAAGTGAACAGAGATTTCTCATCCCTGTACATTTATGATCTGAACATATAGATGCATAGATGATTGATTTTAAAGACAGAAAGACTGAACATATTGAAATAATCATAACTGCATATAGTCTACGTGCACCTGTACAATTTATGGCCACATTTGTATCGGGCTACTTTAAATCACCTTTGTCTGTCTGGCTTGTTTTCCTCACTGCCGTTGTACTGACACTGTCCAAAAAGGCTTAGCTCAGTGTTAGCTTTATAGTTTGCTATCCATCACTGATAGACGGCCCGGGGAGGATACTTCCTGTTTTTTAGTGTGGGTGAGTCTGCATGAGCGGCCTTTGTGTAACCTGTCTGTTTTGCATTGGTTTATAACTTATCTGCTTTGCTTGTGCTCTGTCCCGCGATTTGGATATCATGCTATATTTTGCATGCAACATCAAGGGGAAAAAGGCCCCAAGTCCTTCAGCTGCAAATGAAAAAAACCTGTTGATCCTCAAGTGATGTGATTAACAATACCCTGCCATCCAATTTTAAATCCCCAATGTCTGCAGGGATTTCGATATATCAAGTCATGGGGTCAGATAAGGGTGCTTGTATGAAATAGCATAGAAGAAGAAGGAAGGCAGTTGGCAAAAAGTCCAAATATCTTTCCAATTCAATGTCAACTCCTGCTTTGGATATCACCGACAAATCATCAAACATCTGGAGGCTGTGGATCTGTCAATAAAGGCACTTTTTGAAGATTACAAATGTTGACACTAATGCATTATATCATAATGGAAGGTTTTTATGAAAAAAGGGCAAGTGGGGTGTATTAACTTGAGGCAAACTTGGGAGCTATGCGAGGAAATGGTAGAGTTTAAGATTTGGCTGGATTTTTTCATTACTTAGTATAAATAAAATATGCTACTATTGTGTGGGTAATTCAAGAGTTCTAAGGGTTTAAATAAAACAGACCTGGCATTTGCCCTATCTCAAAATAAAATAAACTGAAGATCAACTCCACCAATTTAACTAATCAAGATATAACAAATGTAAAATCCCTGATTTTTTTTCCAACTAAGAGTTAAAGTGATTTTGTGATGACCATTTTTATTACTTTAATATTACAAAGACCATCTTTTGTAATACATGTAATAGCATTTTAGTTGGAATCCTATCCACAACCAATTTTGTGAACATTGTTTTTGCTTAAAAGTCACAAAATACATAAAAAAAAATTAAAAATAAAATAAAGTTATGTTACAGCTAAAAAATAATAGGTCCTCTAGTAATTTATTACAATGACCTATCAAATTATAATGGACTCATTCTTTGCACTTTGGTAAATGTGATTTGTAGTGGCAGGACAGCAGTTTAAGACATTTAAGAGCACATAAGCCCACTTTTCTCTTAGTTTTACTACCACTTCATCACTTTTCTTCACCTCCCACTGTATAAACGCGCTTACCGAGGGCTTAAGGATTTCCCTATTTGTTATCACGTTGTTTTGAGAAGAATTGAGCTCGACGGAGTAAGATTGCTGGAGCCAAGGGACACATTTAATTTTTATTACTACCATGGGTTATATGTCAACAGAAGGATGCTTACAGTTCAGCGGTTATGGCCATTCCCACCCCTGAAGTAAAGCTTTTCACCCACTGTGAGGGTGCTCCCAGCTCTGCAGTACCAGAGGAAGACACTGTGTACTTTGACTTCCACTACTGTTTATCTTTCTTTGAGTTTGAATGTTTAGGCTTGAAAAGGTATAGCTGTGAATGTGGCATACAAATGTGCATGAAAAGGCGCCACAGTGTAAAAAAAAAAAAAAAAAAATCATAGACAGAAAAAAATTAAAAATTTGCAAGTACACACACGTTATGGAAATATATTTTTTTTAATCTTTATTTATTTATTTTTAATTCTAAATAATTTACACATTAGTAGGAGAATGGGTAGACCTGTGAAGAGACCAGATTCATGTGAAACAGTCCCAAGAACACTATATAACCTGCACATTTTCATAAAATAGTTTTTGATATTCCTGCTTTTTCTAGTTGAATTTCCAGTATTTCTGAGCTAAGATTGTATCAAAGTGTTGAAAAATCCACTGTCTTTCCTCATGTCTTCAGGCTTGGGCCTTTTGTGTTGACATCCGTCGCTATAGGATACGATTACACCCCTTTAACTGGGTTCAGATGGGGAGCTGTTATTAAGCGGTCTGGACGAGAGCTGCTCCTGTTTACTGAGGATGCTGGTATTTATGTCCCCTAAACACAACCATAAACAAAAGCACTACCGGGGGCAACTGTGCGAGAGCGCTTATGGATGACAGATGCCATTAAGGGTTTTGGAACCACTTTGGCGGTAGAAGAACACACATCATGGCAAGAAGAGGGCTCTAACGTTATTGTTTGGAAGTTTCTGTTTGAAAAGCATTGTTATCCTCAATTTTAAACTTTGGAGACAGAATTTCAGCTGTCTATGTCTTCAAATGCATTTAAGTCTCAGCTCAGCCAATACTGATTTTGTTCAAAAACTGCACAATGAAGTTAAACTTTCTCACACACCCTGGCCCCATGACACCCATTGGAACACAGTGGCAGATTACTTTCTCCATAGCAGAGTTAACTGAAAGATTTACCAAACTAACTGAAGTATTTACATTATGGACTACCGTAAGTCTAGAAAATGGCTAGATACATGATATATTCAGAGAGGCCTCATGAGTAAGTCACAGTAAATGCAAATACAGATCAAACAAGGCTGTAAGTGTCAGATTATTTTATGTGGTGTCCTCAGAAAACACCAAACCGTGTTGTAATGTTTACTTAGGATTAAATGTTCTCCGACTCACACTTAAACAAATGATAGACTAGATGATAACAGAATACACGAGGAAACTCACTGTAGTCAGCAGGCTGTCAGCGCAGCTGACCACACTGACATTTGTCATATTGTGCTACAGTAATGAGCGTGCCTGGCTCAAGCAGCAAACTCCGTGATCACAGATATACATGTACAGGGACGAGTGCAGCCAAGCCACAACTCTGTCTGCATCCTGACCCGCTGTGATCCATGTGGCTTGGTGTCTCTTCAATGTGCTCCTCCAAAACCTCAGAATGTGAGCCACTAAACAGCTGCGTCAGGAGAAACTTAAATACAGCACGTGGTGTACTGAAGGAAGACCACTGCAGGGAATAAACAGGAGCCAATGAGAAAGAGACAGCGGTTAGGAATAATGGGATCCAGCAGCCACACTTCCATCAGTCTGCCTCAGGGCAGCTGTGGCTACAAGAGAAACTGACCTCCATGTGAATAATCCAATGGGCAAATAGGTATGCTTTGCTGTGTCTGACAAAAAGGCAAAAAAGGCCCATTAATTACAGTTACTGTCACGGACTAAACGATACGATATGGTACATATTTGATGTCTTTTAATATAACGCATAATTCAAGACAAAGTACAAGGCTGTCTATTATTTTATTTACATTTTAAGTTACTTGACTTGCTCTTCTAGTGTGTCTCACGTATGATTGAATATGTAAAATATTAGTTTAGAAGAAATATAAGTATCCAGAATTTCAGTGCAGCTTCTGCACAGATTTCTCATATATATAGTGATATAAGAGGATTTATTCAACTGGACTAAAACAATTACAGTCTTCCACCATAATGCCTGTGTACACGAGGCCCCCGACACAAAGGAAACCCAATTTGTTTATATAATTTAGCTGGCCATTTTCATCAGACACATTCTTTTTCAATGACTCTGGATATTATGACGGAGACACTGAAACCAGACCAGATTCTGTGTGGAGCGACCTGCCAGGTTTTAGGGAGTGCACACACGCATAGAGGCCAAATAAAAGGATTCAATTCAGTCCTATCCATCTTTTTGTACTTATCAAATGTAACACAATCGCCAAAGGTTTTAATAAGGGCTAGAAACTCCAAGCCTGTCTGTGACCCCACTGCCACTGTCATATGTAACCACTTGGATACAATTATTTTGCTAAACTGCAAGCAATTTGGGATGAAGTGTGTATAATTAAGTGGGCTTCATCAGATGTGTTGCAAAAAATATAGGCTGATCACAACCAGGGATTGATGGCTTTTATGTGCAGCCAATGGGATAGAGATAAAAGGGAAGTAGAAAGAAAAAGAAAGAAAAGGTGTTCCGGACAACTTCAAATACAAGGGAGCACTGTACTTAGTCTGTTGTATATGCATTGTACAGTCATGTTTGTTGTATAACAGTTTCTAAATCCTTGTAAAAAAATCGACCAGATGTCTTTTCAAAGTTTTTTTTTTTTTTTTTTGTTTTTTATCTCTCGGCATCAGATCGGAAACAGATAAGTAATTACGTTGAAAAGCTTTATGTCTACTACACAATCACCATAAAAATACAACAAACAACATTATATTCGAGGAAATTGAAAAGTTGACTTGTTTTTACAACCTTAAATTTAGAGGGAAAAAAATAAAAAATTTGTTTTTTGTTACAGATTTTAAAAATATCAATATACACTGTGTTTTTGGCAACAATGGCAAGATAAATGTCAGATATCGACTGTAGAAATGTATACTGGACCATCCCTCTAATGCAATCTCCTGTACTACATAGACCATAGTTCCTTGCTCCATCTCAATGTAGCTAACAATAAAATACTGTAAAATCCCAAGAGAATAATACATTTTTACTTTTACTTGGACTGAACTAGTCCTTGTGTGTTTTTGTTGACAACTTTTGCCACTTTTTTGTTAGTATTTCTTACGGTTCGTGAGCTCTGTGTGTTCTGTGTTCAAATCTAGATGCGCAAATGGCCCAAAGCTGCTGTCAGAACAACTGTTGTGTAATTGTTGACTTACATTGTACCTTTAAAATCAGATACACTGCAGAAGGCTATTAAAGACCATTTGAAAGCCTGAACCTGTACTTGTGGCTCACAGTGTCAAGTGGTGCCAGGAAAGCACAGCGGCTAATATGAGAAGACAGCCATAACAACAATAGTAAAAATGCACATCCTCTCTGTATTCATGAATTATAAAGCAGCCATCACCCATTGTTTTAGGCCTGTCAATATACTACGTCCAGCAGGAGACTAGCTTCTTGGCATTGCACTTAACCGCAAGACAGCCTCGCTCTCTGTCCACTATTAGCTGAGCCTGACCTGCTCCCATAGGCCCAGAGGTCAAAGGAGAAAAGACGTGAAAGTGCACACTGTCAGTGCTGCAGTGATTCTGAAACACACACACTTTCAATATAAGTATTTTTGTGGTGTTTTGTTTTAATGTTACCACAGGATACCATGTGTCTTTGATTTAAAACTTATTTTGAGAAATCTTTGATCCCCTATACCTATTTACTACTGTCTCCCACCATTTTTAATACATTTATACAAAATAAATTGAGGGGGAACTTAAAATTAAGTAGAAATAGTTGTATAATTCAATCAATGAAAGCAAACAAAGACAGAAGTAGCAATGGTTGTAATAACTGTGGTGGTTTTATTACATAATTTAAGTAGTTTTGCTCCTAGTTTTTCTTCTACTTTAGTATTTGAAGTATAAATATTATTACTTCAGTTAAGACGTTTTCTTCACCTTTCTTCATTACTTTACCAATTCCTTTTAGACAGTTAACGAACGCCCAAGCCCCCAAATCCTCGCACCGGTCAAACACCCAGTCCTGAGACAGCCTTGCGGCGCACAGCGATGTTAGCGACTCAGCATGTTTTCAGCACGCTGTGGACCTCTACTCTCAATCATCATTAGGGCTTTTGTGGAGTCCTGGGGTCTGGGCACGTCGCCAAGATGTGTAAAAGTTTCCATGAGGAAAGCCTTGAATCCCCGTCAGAAAAACTGAGGCAGTGCGGAGATCCTCGAATACTTTTTTGTTGCCTTGGGGAGATGAGGGAGGGAAGAGTTAGACTAACAACAATCCTGTTTTGAGTTTGGGCAAACAAGCTGGGTTTCAGATGCGCAAACCTTGAATTAAAGCAGGAAATAATCATGAGTGAAAATACCCTGCAACATGAGGCAATCAGTGCACATATGTCAAATGTCAGCAAATGGCACAGGCTGTGTGTTGCATGATGCTTTTTAGTGAATAAGGGCCCTCTGTTTTGCAGGGAGGCAGCTGGGGTGGATCTAGAAACCATTGATTAGCACTAGCCTCTTTGCAGTGAGCAGCAAATTCATGATTTCACCCATCACAATAGTGACTAATGAGACAGGACACAGGGGCACACTCACATGCCCCATACTGTGTTCTCTTGCTCATTGAGTCCATAAGAAACAAATAAAGTGTGACTTTTACAAGCTGTGATGAAGACCATAAACTCATAGCAGAGTTTGATTGCATCTGTTTAAAATAACTGTATGTTTGTAGTCACGCCTCACATACATGTCTGCTGTCATGGCACAGTTTCCATATTTAGTTTAATTTGCAGGTTTGTTTTTAGCTGTAATTCTGTCAGCTATTTCTGGTTATTTGCATATGGCTCCTGCAAAAGACATATACACATTGAACTTTTTTAAGTGGTAAAAATGTAAATATGCCAGATGTTCAAATGTTTCAAATCTAAACTTGGTTCTCGTGAATGTCATCCACAAGTCTTTGTCTATTCTAAAGTAAAACTGGTAAAAGCAATGAATTATATTCTCCTCTCCTAGGAGAATTCTACTTGAATTCTTCTGCGATTCTGCTTGCCCAGGAGGCTGAGGGACTTCACAGACCTCTGGATGGTAAGCTTCAGTCACACAGGAGAGAAGTGTTCAGCAGGTTGTAATAGAGATGTTTGCTCCTGTGTGGTACAGTAGCCCTGTGTTGATGAGTTGAGTGATTTCTCAAAGGCTGTGTAAAAGCTGGCCTGACCATTGAGACACATTTTCTCTGAATGATGAGAGCTGGAGGCCTCAGTGCTGGAGTGTGGGAGGTGGTCTGCTCTTGGGGAAGATCAAGTGTGCTCCCGCAGTCTCCAAATCACCGGCCCACAATCGCGCTCTTCAACACGGCTGCCGTTAAATCACTACTGCTGAGGTGAGGTCATCCGTCTGTCTTCCCCTCTCTGATGGAGCGCTCAGCTCACTAACATACAGCGCTAATGCCTGCGGACATAAGCAGGATGCCCTGAAAGCCGCCTTCCGATCTTATTTATTTTAGCTTAGGACTCATTTAAGGGTCTTGGGAGATGGCCGGCCCGTGGGTGGTGAATGCCTTCGGAGTATGGTATTACCACCACACACTTACAGGTCTCCAGGAGCTCACCGCACAGGCTCAAGCAGACGATAGCTGATGCAGATAGGCAGCACACTGAGATCTTCCTCAGTGTCCTTGATCAATCAATATGAATTCCTGTGCACCCCTAATGCAGCAGTAATCACTGCCTGACTACATTTGGCTGCTCGACTCGCAAAATATTAGGCCTGCTAAAGTGACAGAGGATTGAGTGGTGGGAAGGGGAAACAAGGTTACATGATTTTAGTTTAGCACTGAACTGAAAGTTTGGTGTATCTTCTATTGGCAGTGTAAAGTGACTCCTTAACAATCTCTTTTGAAAAATGCAAAATAAAGCTTGAGTTTCACTTGATTCAATTTACAATGAACTAAAAAACTTTTGCCTGCCATAACAATTGAAAATAAAGAAGAAAATGAAAGCAACAATGTAAAAATTGTTTTTCCAGGTGAACTGGAGTGAACTGATAAAAAATGTAAAAACACACAATGCAAAAGAAAATGGGAATAACGGACATTTGACTTTTGTCTGTTTATGAGCTGAGGACTAATGGGACTCATCAGGACTGACAGATCTGCTGACAACTACAATTCAAGTCAATTACAGTTCCACAGCACAACTCCCCTGGTCCCTGTGTGCCTATCACCCTTTAACTCCCAGAGCTGCGAGAGAAGAACACATCACCACATATGCACGGGTAAACTCAAGATGATGTTAACAGGAAAGAGAACACTGCAGGCTTCAATAAGATGTCTCCATCGCCTTTAGAGAAAGAAGTTTTGTGCTATAGACACCATTACACTGTAGCCCATTAAGTGTGAATGATAATAACAGCTTTCTACCAGCTTCTTATGGCTTCCTTCATCAACCTAAAACAAGGTATATAGATAGCTATATAGAAGATATAACATGCATAGAAAATGAATAATTGTATAATTGTAAAGTTGTATGTTTAGCAACCAAACATTGTTAAGCATGTGTTAGTCTGTTTCTTCAGTAACTTTGACTTCATTCAGACTTCGCCATAACAACAACTACACTCATGCTCTAACAGATAATGACCCCAAGACACAGGCGGGGTGGTCACAGGAGACAATAACCTTGAAAATAAGGTCCCCTGGGTGATACTGGTCTCATCGCCAGAGGGAGACCGGTGACCCTGCAGTCTCCCTTGATGACGTCAGGTGCGTAGTGCCACTGCCATAGGGGAAACCAAAGCACAACAAAACATGTGAGAGCACCCGCCTGCCTGCCTCTCTCCCACAGGCAGTGCACGAGGTGTCGGTTGGGGTGCCTCGGTGCAGGAAACCCCAGCCCATTGTTATGCTTCCATCATTAACCCTTGTATCAACAGTTTGGTTGGCTGTATGCGTGTGCCACTGTTTTTGTTACACCGCTCCGCTTGGCTGACCTCGCCGCTGTGATGTTTTGACAGATTGTTTCGAAATCCCATCAAGGCAATTTTCGTTTTTTAGAGAGGACAACATATGCCGCACCACATGTTAGGGCAAAGCAAATAAATCCAGCCATGCTAAAATTAAACAATTCTGACGCAAATCTGCAGACAGGATTTAGGCAGGAAGTGGGAAGAGGTACAATAGGGTGCAACAAAATGTGTGGGGGCTCACTGATAAGACAAGGTGTTGATTGCAATGAAGCCTGTGGGGTAAACTGTCAAAGATCTTTATATGCTGCTATACTAACATGGCAACACCCAGAAAAACAAAAGATTTGAAAAAAGAAGAAAATGTAAACTTGACTTCGTAGCCTAAACTACAAAAAGCAGTGTACCCGCAGTAGCTTGTTTTGACACTCACCATCATCGAGGTACATCTGGTCCAGTTCTTGGGGCTCCTGTTTTATGGTCACGGGTATGGACGAGGAGCTGGAGTCTTCATGCAGGAGGGTGGGTGAGCACTCTCCATTCTGGCTGGAGACAGGGCCAAAGGGGCTCTCTGCAGGACCTCCAGATGAGGGGCTGCTGCTGGGGGTACTAACAGGGGTGGCTGTATAACAGGAAAAGAAGAAAAATGGTAGGGGACTCGGAGCCTAAACTAAAAAAGAAGCATGAAGCCTGTGGGGTAAACTGTCAAAGTGCAACACAGAAAAACTTGACTTCGTAGCCTAAACTACAAAAAGCAGTGTACCCGCAGTAGCTTGTTTTGACACTCACCATCATCGAGGTACATCTGGTCCAGTTCTTGGGGCTCCTGTTTTATGGTCACGGGTATGGACGAGGAGCTGGAGTCTTCATGCAGGAGGGTGGGTGAGTTCTCTCCATTCTGGCTGGAGACAGGGCCAAAGGGGCTCTCTGCAGGACCTCCAGGCGTGGATGGATGGGACGCAGGGGAGGATGAGGGGCTGCTGCTGGGGTAGATGTGGCTATAACCATGGGGTCCCGGGCTGTTGAGGTGGTGGTTGGGGCTGCCCTGAGACTGAAGCATGGTTAGGGAGGAGCTATGGTCAGGCGAGGCGGGATGGTTGAGATTATTGGCGTTTTCGTGGATACTGGACAACAGCGGACCATGTGTGGGACTACTGGGCAGGCACTTGTTGTAGGCCATGGGGGTGAGGTCGTGCAGTGTGGGGCTGGAGCTGGGGGGCGATGGGGTGATAGTGGTGTGACGAGGGGGGCAAGGGTAGGTACCGACCAGACAGGCTTCAGAGTCGGGTACAGGCAGGACAGGGGTGAGACGAGGCGGACTATAGAATGACTGAGAGTGGATGGGCAGGCTGCTCCCCATGGAGTCGTACTCATCGTTAGGCTCTGTCTTAATGATTGGAACTGGGGGAAGAAGAAAAGAAATAACAAGAGATCCACGTGAGCTAGAGTCAGTAAAGCAATGAGCAGGCAATTGTGGGTATGATAGCATCCATAATCCAAATAAACAACGACCAGTGGATCTGGGCACAGCTTCAACTTGGCAGAACTCAAGAAGAGAAACCCCTACCACCAATCCCCGTTCCCCGCTTTACCACACAGAGAAAAAAAACAAAAGTGCAGAGGGGGGAAAGAAAAATGGATGAGTCATCAGTGTGGAAAGCCACAGCTGGCTCTAATAATGAATAAGACCTATTTTCTTTGGACTTTCTCTCTGCTCTGATATCCAATAAAACACTACTTTAAAGGAACGAGCTGCTGCTGCTAGAGAAGCCAAAGACTCCACGCTTTCTCCACACTCTAAAAGTAATTGTTTCTCTTAGGACCAAAGATAAAGGGAAAGAGTCAGAAAAAAACAAGAAGATTTGATTTTGATTGGGTCAGCTATGCTTCTTAAGAAGCTGTGGAGTCTCTTTTGGCATTTGACACTGGAATTCATGCCAGAGTGTGATGACCCCACTTGACTGTTGGACCTCCATACTGCTACCAATCTGTCAGAGCGTCTGCAAACAGCTATAGCTACAACAGGTATCAGTCATAAAAAGGTGCACAATTCAATTGTGTTGAAATATTGTGCCGAATATACAGCTCAGACACTATAGCCTTCAGAAAAATCTGCGCACCTGGAAAATATAATTTAAAAGTTCTTACAAGGGTTAAAACTGGTACTCATTTGAAAAGTAAAAGTTTTACTGCAGCAGTGCAAGGCAATGTGTAAGACACAAAATCCACAATAAAAAAGCCTATTGGTCAGATATGATATAAATATATAGAGCATATTCAAGAGCACTGCCAACAGCAGCTAATAGGCTGCTGTTAAGATACCCAGATGCATAGCAAAGGCCTATGAGTCACAATGGATATACTGTTTCTATTTCTGCACATTGTTAAAATGCGTTAATGGGTGTGGCAAGTGTTTGATGCCAAACCATTAATGGCTTTTGGCTAAAGACTTTACATGTGACATTTTCTCTAAGGCACACAGAGGATACAGATGTCAATATGAATAAAGAGCGCTTGTCCAATGTGTGTTTGTAACTCACACAATAGGACCTTTGAGTAAGCCATGAAATATATAGAGTGCAAGTGTGTCCCATAAAAGCAGGCTTCTGCTGCTGCTGGAGTTTATTATTGTGGAGCTGGATTCAAAAGTCCTCGATCACGCCTCAGTCTCTGAGGTGCTGAGCTGCAGAGCTCTGAGCCCGGCAGCAGCAGCCTGTTTACGTCAGCCCAGTGTGTGCTGTCTGCTGCGGGACAGACTCCCGGGACAAGTCTCGGTCTGACGGGAGCACAGTTCAGTAGTCCCATAATGCAGAGGCCTACTGTTTAGTAAGTAGGCCTGGGGACACAGCAGTCACACCAAGCACTTCAGCACCTTCCTCTTCCTCAAAGTGTGAACCAGAGCTGTGTCAGGACGCACAAATGCACTATCACAGCTGGAGACAGGGAAGGCATTTCTTATGCAACACACAAAGATATAGGTTTCAAGGTGAGATTTTGTTCTTTTTGTGCAATCTTAACATTATGACTAAAGTCTTTATATTATAATCATTCTAATACAATTAACCAAATGTAAAAATATGAAATAAGGTTTTTCTTCACCACATGGTGACTATAGACGAGGAGTTGTGAAAGCAAAAAACCCACTGAATTGTCCTAATGGCGTTCCTTCAGAATATTCCACATTTTTCCACGATTCCCCCTCTGCTCTTGATATAAACATGGGCGTCCCTCCAGTTCCAGTCGTCTGTGTGTCTCTTTTGCACTTTGAATGTGAAGCTGAGAAAACAGATTCACCAGGCACGTCCTCACTTCAGCTGGCTCTGATTTCCTCCAGAGCGGTGGGTTATAGCCCAGAGACAGTGGATGCGCCGCACATGGTCCTCTCCCTGCTTTGGCAGCCTCCCTCCTGTCTGCCTGGATTACGCTGATAATGGCTGCTCTCTGTATTCTACTAGCTAACTACAAGCATTTGGCCTTTTGCTTTTTGGCATTTGTTGTACAGAATTGCAATTATTTGATAGCTATATTTGATAGCTGTTTGTTCCATGGTTTCAAATGAGGCTTAAAATACCAATGAATAAAATGCCAGTTAAGAAAATAAAATACAATTGAATTCAATCAGGTTTTAACTCTTTCTGTTTTGGGTGGGAGTGTTTCCTCTTCCGTTTATTCTGGCCTTTCTCCGATCTTAGCCCAGAGATTATTATTTTTCAACAAATAATTGATTTCATGTTTGCTAGTGCTTTTCTATTGCTTGTGACATTTAAGAAAAAACAGGTGGCACATTGGACCATATCCCACTGTGTACAATCTGGTCTCCCAGCACTGGTCTGCCTGCACTGTGGGACTTAGTCAGGGCTGCTCCACTCTTTCCAAAGTAGAATATGACTGTGCAAAAATGTTATAAAAAGAACAATGTGTGCATTATACTGGCTTTTCCTGTATGTGTCATAGAAGATGTTCTGTCTCCTGCTGTAACCACAAACCAATGCATTTAAGGGGGAGAAACTGCAAATGTTAAGAATAGACCACCATTCTACAGGAATCTCCAGCCGGCCTGTAAAAATAACGGGGTTCCCAGAATCTTGGTTTCAGGCATACTTTTCCCAGCTAGTTTTTGGGAAGGTTTGTTGTTTAATGTGGTTGGTAGAAAAATGGTATGTTATTTGTTCAGCGACACGTCACATGTTACAGCTCACGCTCAACCGCTCGGAGGAGAGGATGGAACAGTGAGGCTGATCCGGGAACTTGCCATGATGTACATTTTAAGATGGCAGACAACCAAGAAAGCCACAAATGTTCGTGAATATGGTTTTTAACATACATATTGGAAGGCACTTTTAGAAAATTGCATGGTAGGACTAATAGTGCTTATTATGTCTGTCTACATTCAGTAGACACAAAAGCAAACTTTATATTCAGAGTAAATATTAACATTACAAAGTAGAAGTAGTTGGATAAGTCAAAGTAATAGGTCATCTCTGATGCAATAAAAATATTATAAAAAGCCATTTTTTGGTGGACCGCATTACCTTTTAACAGTCCTAATAATAAATAACAATATGATGGATACTTGTCCCTTATCTATAGTCACTTTTAGAAATTAAAATGATTTTGAACTAACTCTTACTCCATAAGCCTATTTTCAACAACAGACTGACTGCAACAGGCCCAAACCACAACCTTACTTCTATCACTTTTGACAAGTCTCTCGCTCCCTCTCCCTCTCTCTCTCCATCAGTAACTTTGAATGGCTTAGTTTCCACAATAAAGTGATAGTCAATCTGATAAAAATATGGTGTAGCTCTGGTTTGGAGGAAGCTGACACTGGATGAGATTATTATCAGTTCAGGTCTGTAACAATGCAGCCTCTTTATAAAATAAAAAAATAAGTCAGATTTTGGCTCACAGCACACAGAAAAACACTATTGTATCAACAAGGCAGTCACATGACCTGAGTGGAAAATAAAGGTGGTTTTGACAAGCATCTGTGTCCCAGCTCGTGTTTGTCTCATCCTTCCGCTCTCTCAAACAAGTCGAGCTATTTTAAGTATCAGCTTAGTCTTTTTATAGACGAGCAGACACCAGAGTGTGAAAGAAATGTACTCTCTAAACAGCGTCAGTGACCACAAGTGTGCTTGAAGTGGGACAGTGGGCCGGAAACCAGTTTTTCATAAACGACCAGCAAAGAAGTGTTGACAACAGTGTGTACTGAGTGTGTGTGTATGCTTGTTCATACCTGGCGGATATTACACCAACATACTGAAACCCTAAAAGCAACAGGCTTCACTAGAATTTACCTACGTATTCTGAGTTTCGGTAAATCTTTTTCTGTCACTTATTTTTGGTAGGTTTGAAAATAACTACTGCTACTACTTTTTGAACTATGTCTTGTAGGTATAAATGTGGAATATATTCACAAAACAAAACAAGAAAAGTTAGTAATTAAATCTTAGTTTCATATTTCTGAAACTGGTTGTGATACCTCTGATGGATTTGATGTAAAATTACAAAAACATAAACAGGAGGTTCCCCATTTTCTATAAAAAAAAAAATAATACTCTGATAGTCTGATACTTGTGTACTGTCTGTACAATTCTAGCTACATAATCTATACCCAGTGTTTATTTTACTCAGCTATACAGTATTTTAGTGCAAATCTGGAAATATAATAAAGAAGAATCATGCAGACCTTAGCTTTAACACAGGGAGTTAATTGTGGTCCTTAGAGAAAACATGGCCCTGCTTGTGTGGTCCGCGCTGTACTTGTGGTTCAGTCTGCAGCCAACAACAAGTCATCTTTTAATTAGACCTGTGTTTGTGCTCAGGGTAATGACTCAGATTCACTCACTGCAGGCTGATAAGGTCCTCGTTCTTTGTCTTAGCAGTTCACTATATGAAATGGATATTCTATATATGGCTCCGTCTGCCTCCGCTCTGGCCCAGTTACCCACAATGCACTCTTCATTACTGTAATCAGGCATCTCCAAATAGGGCTGACCTGTACTGTCTCTAAAAGGCTCATCTGAAATTGCTTATCTCCTGACTGCAATGGACATAAATACATCTACTGATAATCGAACTGTCACATCGTATTAACAGCTGTGGGCGTAGAAAAGTGTGCATGCAATACTTATCCGATACCACATTAGATGCATTAGGCAGCAATCAATGAAAACAAGATACAATTGTTTAAATGTAATGGATCGGTAGTTATCAAAAAGAGGGCGAGGCTTTCAAAGTTGCTGACTGGTTTACTCAAATAAGGGATGGGCTGGCTTAATATAATAAATACTCTCATGAAACTTTACTCTTCACTAAGTTCATTCATTTTAATTTTATTTATTTTTTTCTTTTTTCTTCATTCAACTATCCAAAGCCTATCCTAGCAGCTATGGGACAGTAGACAGTGGTTAGTTATAATTTATAGGAGGCAGGTCAAGATGCTTAGTTGATGATTGGGATTGATCAGGTCAAAATATAATCATTAAAACAAAACAAAAACATTCACTGTGGCAATTTCAGAATCAAAATTAAGTAATTTCTAATACATCTATCTTTCCAAAGGGCAAACTAAATGTGACGTCGTAATCGTAACATCATTTTAATGTGAAGAACAGGACAAGTCCAAAGTTATTCCTCATTTACCTTATGCTTTCTGAGCATCCTATTATTCACCATGATGAGTTTATAAGTGCTTTTCACAACTCTCGGAGACCTGTGTGGAGTTTTGCAATAAAGTTAACAACAGCTAGCATACTAACCGCACACTTCCTGATTATTGGACAGTAAATGCTTTCTAATTAGATGCAAGCAGCATGCAGCAGACTTATTTTTTAACTCAGCAACGGCTTGTATAGTATCTGTACTGGAGCAAGACAAAATACAGGGGAGAAAAATCTGGTACAAGACCTTTAAATCTTGTTTTTTTTCCTCACAATAATCAGTTGCATTTTTTACTGCATCATAGTTGGTTATACACAAAAGTAACAGTGAAATCTAGATATCATATTAGTATTCAACAGAATCCCTACCTTCACCTGTCCCTGATGGAAAAAGTCAACAACCAGCAATGTAATCTTATAGCCGAATACTTTTCAACTCTCACCCATGCATTCCTTGGATTCCTATTTGAAAGGCACCTATAAACACATGCCAAAGATTCACAGAAAACAGACAAAGACGTAGTGCTCGAAGTTCACGTCTCTACTTGACTGATAGGATTGGCCCATAGGTTTGTAGTAGTTTGTGTGTTAAAAGTATAATGTGAAATTGGGGTCGCTGGGGGATTGACTTCTCACTTCAACACTAGCTCCAAGGCTCTGTCACTCAGAATGGGATCACCTCATGGCTCAGGAATGCACTCTCACGACTAAATAAACACAACACACTGCTAGTCCATTTACCCACAATGCCATGCCAGCCGATTCGTTGTACAAAATTTGACCGCAAATTTCACATGACAAGTTGACAATTGAAATAAACTGCGGTGGATGGATGTCAGGTCCTAGACAAATAGTCAGTTTGATGAAAGCAGAAGTGTGCAGCCTGTATGTGTCATTCACTGTCAGTTGTAATAATGTTAAAGGGGAGACATGGTGATAATGATTACCATTTGGGGGCAGGTAGGTGAAGCGCTGGTATTGGCTTCTCTTCCTTTTGCCGTTGCAGATGTAGAAGTTGACTTGGACTGGGCTGGATATTCGCTGGTTCCTGTAAGGCGGGATCTCCACAACAAGTGTGCTCTGAGAAAACAAAATAGCAATAGTGAATATAGCACAAATGCATAAACAAATGAATGCAAACTGATACTTAGTACTCAGTCAGTATTTCTCCTCTAAACTTTGCCTAAAGCCCCACCATGAAACATTTCTGGTGATAGGCATGCCACCTGCAAACCATGGAGATAGAAAGTTAGAGCTATTGGAAATGTATGAGTTTTAGGCCATACTGTACAACGTTCTAGGGAAGCTAGAAGTCTTGTGAGATGGATGCATGTTTTGTCAAGGAGCTTTGTAGCACTAAAAACACAAATTAACTGCATTTTTTTCAGATGCAGTGATGTTTTATGCAAAATATTCCATTGTTTTGTCTTGAGTATAGACTCACATTACTTTCCACCTCTCTCTAAGTGTCACTTAGAATAATGATCTTTGGCGCCTTTCTTTGCATAAATTTTCATTTCACATTTGAATGGCGTCATTTCTCGTGTGTAAAATTATTCACCATGTGTTTACTTAGTGCCAGGTCTGTATTTGGGTGAGTGTTTCCAAGAGGCTGCACTTTAAATGAGCTGCTCTGGTCCAGTGCAGATGCAGCAGTGACAGTAGTAGGCCCCACGAGGTTAGTCCACTGGCCCTGTTTGTCTCCTCTGTTTGACCCTCGGGCTTTAGCTGGGTCCCACCACAGCGTCCCGTACAGAGGTGGTTAAAGAAAGGGATATGGTCCTTGTAATAATGATTAATTAAAAACTAGAGCAAAACCAAACCATCATGTCTGTTTACTTATTCTTAATGGGAGCAAAAATGAATTCACCTTTAAATTACTTAGTTCTATAGTGGAAATGTATGCATTTGCTGATACTTTTGTGATATCCTAATTGAAAAGCCCTTTTTTCATTGTCATACTCCCCAGCCCCTCCAAAGCCCCTCGTACAAGGCCAGTCTATGACAAGTCTGGACGGATGTGAACTTTCGACTGCTGTCAGAGGAACATGGGGAGAATTTCACCAAAATGCCTAAGATAGCTGTCACTTCATGGGGTCCACACTGTGAGGTAATGTGACAGGAAGCACCTTTTCTATATGTTGTGGTCAGGTTCAAAGGGTGGTGTCCTTGTGGTTAATTTGCCCTGCAGATGATGAAGGGTAGTGTGCAGGTGGTGGAGTGTTCGGCACGTGACTTCTTGTTTTGACCAATATGGACGGTGGGAAGAAAAATATAGAAAAGAGGGAAGGTATAGGTCGACTTAGGAGAAAAAGAAAATAAAACAGTAGAAGTACAAACTCCAAAAAAGAATAATGAGAAGCAGTAGGTGTCACCATGTCAAGTCAGATATAAGAAGAGGCAACTCTGGTCACAGTAGAATGCAGGTTTTTCAAGGTATTTTACCTACTAACACAATTGAATAAATGCAAGATTGCTTAGTTTAATGGCATACTGTGGCATATTCCAGGCAAAGCAATAACGTCTATGGAGACAGCGACAGGTGACAGGCCCTCCACCATAGTGAACCTTCTTTAAGTCATTAAAGAAACTATTAAACCTTACTCAATTGCCTTGACACCTACCAATACTGCTGTTATTGTAATTATAGCTCCTACTGTTATTTGCCATCAAGGTAACAAACTAGTTCTGATTTGGATACTTTGTGGTTCTACCAGTCTGCTTGAGGGAATGAAAATATGGCCAAGTAGAAAGGTGCAGGGGGCCTGGTTAGCTTTAAGTTAGCCGACAGGGCAGGTTTTTAATGATGTTTGTTGTATCTACAAATAAACTCACTCACACTCGCTAATTTTTCCAGCATCTGGGACTCTTACCCCTTTGCACATCAGCCCAGCCCTGCAGGCCAATTAGGTAACCTCGGTCCTCACACACATACCCTCCTGATGCAAACTGCCATTTAACCTGGGCCAAATAACATCAACAACAATAACAAGGAGAAAAACACCCTTATGTTGTCGCATTTAGAGCCACATAGATACTTATTTTAGATTGTGAGAGAGGGGTAAATTGACTGGGTTAGCTAACACAAATCGAGAGGTGAAGGGAGGGGGTAGATGCCGCTGATGAAAGACTAAAGCAATTCAAAACATACAGCACGCACACAGCAGGTCCTCCTTGAGTGCTTGGCTCTAAAGGCAGACAAAGTGAATAGATTTTTGTAATTAGGTCCAGAGTATACAAAAGCAGCAGTTGGCCAGTGACACGTGCAACAACACCGCGGCCTTCCTCCTCATTATTCCCACTTCCTAATGTTTTAGATTAAGAAATTGGGAATGTGGTCTGGTTTCTTTTCTGATTAGGGCCTCTTATGAAATGCAGCAGGTAAAATCAACGCTGCAATCTAGCTTTGGCTGGAGTACAGATGTGGTGGTCCAAGTCTACGCTTCGACTATAGCAAAGGGGAATATGTGAACTGAATGCCAGCTAATGCACACTTTTAATCTTCAATTTTATATAACACATGACATGAGTACTACTGAAGCAATACAGTAACTGAACTTCCTATTCTACACTAGAGCCTACATTAAAGGTGCACTATGTAACTTTTCTGGTGGACGATCCACCACTTGGTCACTTTTTTTTTTTTGTCACATTTTTATATAGCGCTTTTCCACCTTCGAGGCACTCAAAGCACTTTACATCAAGGAACCGCTCACCCATTCACACACACACATTCACACACCAGTATACGCAGGGACCGGGGCAAGGTGGGTTAAGTCTCTTGCCCAAGGACACAACAACAGCATTTATATGTGGGAGCTAGAATCCTACCACCAACTTGTGGGTCAGTGGATCTGTCACTCAACCAACTGAGCTGCTGTCGCCTCCACTTGCTTGCAATATGTTTAATGCCAGATTTTAGAGCATTCCTGGCAAAACAATAACATCTCCATTGAGACATGCAGGTGGCAGTCCCTCCACTAAAAAAGTTACATAGTGTACCTTTAACTAATACCGTTATTACAGTACTGCTAGAGTATTAGTACCCCATAAACTTTTAAAAATACAACTTATTTTGACATGTGCTATACTCATAAACTGCATACTATCAAAGTTAATTAACTGAGCGTTATGTATCCTGTTTTCACCACAGCTGTTGAATGCAGTACAGTATAACTATGTGAACTAATTGTCTGGCTATGCTTAGAGGGCAAGAGTGCGAAAGCTGCAAACAGTTAGCAGACACAAAAACAAAATGACAGGTCGTGTTTACTCCAAGAGGATGCAGAGACTGGGTGAAAATTCCATTCAGGATTGCATGGGCTAATCAACATTGTCTGTGTTGAAACTTGTAACGCCTTAGCAAAGGTTACATCATTACAGGGGACAGATGAGGAGCAGAGAAAATGAGGAAGTGTCAAGGGAAGGCGGGACAGAAGAAAGCAAGATGGCTACCCAACATGACTGATTGGGTACACTTACAGATTTGACGGATTCCTTGTCCACTTTGGCTTCTGTCTCCCAAAGATGATGGCCATCTACAGATAAAGAAAAATACATTCAGTCAGTCATTGCCTGGGCTTATTTTATATATTATAAAACAGACAGCAGAACAGGATTGCAATCACACCACAATTTACAAATAGGCCACCAAAAGTGAGCACTGACTGGAACACAAAACTTTGAACTTCTTTGTTAACTCTTGTAGTTTTATATCTTTGGTTCCTACAGAAAAGAAGACTTTACCTTTACCTCCTAAATCATTTCTATTTCAGTAAAGGTATCTGATTTATTCTAACCTAGCATATTGTCACAAAATACAGTTTTTTCTTATAGTCATTACTCTTGGCTGCTCCTAGATTTGGGCTATATTTTAAAACTCCTGTCAGAAACTCCTATTCAGTTGTTGACATATTATTTCTTTCTTCTGTAATCACATTTCAAGTACAATCTTTCTTACAAATCCAACGTAAACCCTTCTTTATAGCCAAAACAGACTTGAACTTGCAGAAGTTAACCCTGCACTTGAAACGCCTCCTCCTCATTTGTCCTCTTTCTTCTGCTCTGCCTCTTGTTGTGGCGAGGAGGTTCCCTTTTGCTGCAGAGCCATAAAAGCCAGTGAGCTCCCGCAGCTGCACAGAGCCTGCTAAAGCTCAGCACACATTCTTTGAGTTTTCTCTGTGATTTTATGCCACACCTTCAAGAAACAGACGCGGCGGGCTCTGCTAGGCCAATCAACACGACCGCAATGCCAATATTTTCACTATATTCGGGCCTGCTAACTTATTAAGGCTGTCAGAAATAGAGGTGACACACAGCAGTCTTTGTGTCACTGGCACACTATGTGACGTGAGAGGAGGCAGAGGCAATGGTACCATGCATCAGAAGGAGAGAAAGCATGCAAAATACTTCCTCCTCCTACTACTACTACTAGTACTACTACTACTACTACTACTACTACTACTCCTTGGGCCAATCGCAAGTCTGGTCATATAGTGTACCATAAAAGGCAAAATAAAAATTAAAAAAGGCAAAATTATAAAGCAGAAGAAGTCTATTATCATCTAGAAATCAAATATTACTAGAACTCACAGAAAGAGACTAATTTTAGAGACAGCTGACCTTCAGATAAGATAATCAACGTTAGCTTCCAAGAAATCTGGAAGACGTAAACCCTGCTTTCAGTTCCTTTTAAGAGACTTGTGTTTTTCGCATCATGCAGTGAGTGAAAGAATAAAGGAGTGGAGTCATGGATGGCCTATTATTGGTGATCTGTGCTGGAGGAGGCAGGCCGGCGGCTTTATTATCCAGAGAGCGAACATCAGTAGATATCTCTTTCCAAAATGTCCATATTAAAACTCAGACAAGTACAGAAACAGACGCTAAACAGATCAGATAAGGCTTTCTATTTGGACCTGGGGAAATAAGAGTTGCATATGGTGAAATGTGCATCACTAATGGACATTATGTGGACGTCTTCAGGAAATAAATTGTAACTGTAAGACGCCAGCAGTATTTCTATATCTTGAGCAACTTTTTGATTAAATCATACATACCAAACATCAGTTTTATCATCACATCTGAGTAAAATATTTCTACTATAAAGCTGTAATAACTTGCTGTGCACTAACCCAAAGTCTGTCAACTTCATTTCTACTTTTATTATAGGCACTACTCTGTCAGTGATGTCTAAATCAACCGAAGTTTGTATTGGTAAAACAATTATTTATTGGGACTATACTGATTTATATAAACAGCAGAAAGGAAATGAAATAGAGTGAGTCAGATGAAGAATTGAGAGTAAAGTCTTTTTACAAATATGCAGCTTACATTTAAAGAAATATTTGTTAGAATAAATAGTTAAATGCAGTTTGGGTAAGATACATGGTCAGACTATAGAAATTGTAAATGGTAAATGGTCATTTGAAGACATTCAAAGCGCATTACATCATGGAACCACTCACCCATTCACACTCACATTAATACACCACTGTACACAGACACTGGGGGTGTGGGGGGGTTAAGTGTCTTGCCCAAGGACACAACAACAGCATTCATCTGTGGGAGCTGGAATCAGACCACCAACCTGTGGGTCAGTGGATTTGACCACTTAACCAATGATGTTTATATCGAGAGCAGGACTTGAACCTTTGGTTTAGTGGACAAACCTCGCTACTGTCGCCCTAGAAATACCATAGAACAGCACTACTGGCCCCTTTCAGTGAAATGATCCATTCAAAGAGCAGGTCGAACTACAGTCTCAGTTGTTATGTTCATGATGAAGAATCTTCACTCCCCTTGCATCTGTGAATGTGCGAATTGGTGGTCACAGAATGTTGACATCTCAATAGTAATGTAGATTCCTATACGTTTTTAAAATCCTTTTAAATAAACCTATTACAGCCATATTACATTTTTATTTGAACTGCTTTTTATGTTACATTTTCCAGCTTGTCTGTACGTGGCAAAAGTGAATCTAAAAGTCACTCAAAGTATAAGAAAGGACAATTCGAAAAGGTCAGAGAAACAGACAGAGACAGACTGATGTGCATTCCTCATGTTACGTCCTGGGACACCACGAAGGGGAATCTGCTCTGCCTCCGCACCGGGCCGCTGTCCAACAGGGAAACCTAACACTACGACAGCAGCCCTCACCTCTGCAAGTAAACATGTTTTCAAACTCTCCCTTCTCGCTTAATCCCTTAAACAACTTTTACTGGTTCAATCTTTTCATAACAATTAATCTGTCAGGCTTCAGAGTGGAGATGCGGCCTCATGTGGCATTCTTGGGTTAAGTTAGCGAGTACCGTACAACCGATAACCACAAAAGTTTCCATTCACTTTTGCAGCTTTCCTCGCAACATCTGCAAAAGACTTCTGTTCTCGACAACACCTCCTCTCTCTCTCCACCCACACATGTACACACACACACGCACACACGTACACTCACTATTGCCCCATGCTGTTGCTCTGTCCTTCAACTTGAATGATTAAAACCCAAATAATATGATCCTGAATTGGCGCTACTGTTTGGAAGTGTAATCCAAGTTAAACAAGGACACGCACATGTACAGATTGTTCTGTGGCTGCAGTATGTAAGTCTAAGGTAAACGAGCCATCTCCCTACTGCCCTCAATGACTCACATGGACCCAGGACAAAGAATAACACATGCATAGACAGCCAGGATAAGGCTCTTATTCATAGGCATCACTGGGAGAGGCTTCTTGGACTCATCCACGTACTGGGAAGCAGAAACCAGGGAAATTATGTTAATTAAAGTGACCTTGTGTATGTGGCTACAATATAGTGGTAGTTTTAATGAATAGTGACATGTTTATGAAAATGGAAAAAAGATGCAGGGGAGCCTTGATAGTTGGCGGTACATGGAATAATAAACTATATTTTAAAAAATATCCGCTTTTTGAAGTATGATAATTACTGTATATAGCATCATTAATATAACTACTAAGCCAGAGGTTGTTGGATCCTCACTATTGCGGTGCCTAGCCTCTGGTCTTTGCACAATAGTGTATGAATGTGTGCCCGATGGAGGAAGAAGAATCTTACATAAATCTGTCTATTTATCAGTGTTTGGGAAAGATAGTAAGCCAGCCGCTCTTCCTGCTACTGTTTGTACTAAGCCAGTATAAATTATACAGTATGTATCTTTAAGCTGTTAAAAGAGCTCACCTTGGTCAGACATAGTAGGTCAGACTCTGCACGTGGCATTTAAAAGTGACATATAGTGTACAAATATCAGCATAGCTTTTCAGGATCATTGTTTAGTATCAATGAGAAGAACTAACTGTAGCTAATTCTCTCACACCCTTCATTATTTAAAACAATGTATCACAACATTTTAAAAGTGGAAAAGTTGATATTCCCATTTGATGTCACTTTCTGAAACAACCCAGTTCCACATTTGTTCATGATATTGTCCAATATAGTTGAATTGTTGTGTTGAACTGTATTTTCCAGTTTTCCATTTTATAATTTTTTACAGTGCCTGGCCACACTTCACTAATTTCACAGACATTATTTCACTGTGCAATGAGGAGCAGAGCCAAAAAGTCAAATGGGGTTCCCTGATAGAAGGTCAAAGAGGTTCAGCTGCTTTGAGACACCTGGTTCTGCCAATCTCAAACTGGAGAAACTCCAGTTATGCATGTCTGCTTCCAATCAAGAATCCTCTGTAAATTATTATGGGACAGTCTACGTGTGATAGCTTTATAGTCAGGAAGTGAGTTATTCTTGGCGTAAAACAGGTAAAGTGTGAGCTGACTAGACCTGAGAGTTCAAAGTAGGGACGCTGGCATCACTGCTTTGCTTTGGACTTTTGAAGAACCAAATTACAGCTGTGGACCTAAGACCTAAAGGTGATGGCTACAACATCACAGAGGCTTTTACAATTGTATGATATTTGGTCATAAAAATGTGCCACCGCTTTTCAAAAATATAACAGCAAAGCTGGTCTAGCCTTCATGGTGTGTTACACTGTACACATGAGCATAGACAGGTCAGAGCAAAACCTGATCTGAACACCTTTATTTCCCACATATGGTGGACACAAGTGGACACACTTGATCCAAACTCTTTCATCTTGTGCTCATGGCATGCTCAGGTAATAATGGATAGTTTGGATTTTGAATGATGTTGCTTATGGTAAATTAAAGGTGCACAATCTATCACTCAATCCATCAATCAACATAACATTTATGTACAATGGGCAAATATGTGAATATGTGTATTTTATGTAGGGGTAGTGTCTGTATTGCTTTCCCTGGATGATCCACAGTATAACAATAAACAATTTGATATTACAAGGTGTTTTTATTAGTGTGAGCAGGCTTACTTCTCCACAGACCTCACCTATTTAATGACATACTATGGAACATTCTAGGCAAAGCAATAACATCTATCACAAAAGTTAGTGCACCTTTATATGTATTTATTGTTACCATATTTACATGGATAACTAGTTATAGTCTTGTACTAACAGATGGGAACCTCATTTAAAATGCCATTTAAGCACAACAGGGAGTTTTGTTTATTTAAAATTTTATCAGAACCACTGAGAGCTAGCCAGCACAAGTATTTTCTGTTATGGTTATGATTGCAGTAACAGAATCACTTACAGGGTTGACCAAACAAACGTGCGTTTGTTGATTGGACTTGGAGTTGGAGCTGATTGTAATGACTGTATCCTCCTGTCTGTAGCCTGAGGCTGAGGTGGAGGTCGACCTTACAGTGCCCCTGTGCCAGAGCTACACTGTGAGCAATAACTATGATGACTAGCATAGCCCCAGTCCAAAGGGCAGTCTAGACAGAGCGCTACAAGTACAATACATCGACCAATTTGTGTGATGTTTAAACTTGCCCAGGGTACAAGTATAAACAGTCCGAGTGAGCACAGACAATACAAATCGCACCTGCACCGGCTTTGATCGTCAGCTCTCACTGTGAGGGCTCAAGTATGAGAGATGTAAATAACTGCTGCAGGGAGTTGTCTATTGGATATTATTTCATCTTGCTTTTGGTGAGAATGTAGTTTGAAATAACTTGGTTTCATTTTAAGTTTTAGATGTGTTTCTTGGGTTTTTATATTCTTTTTATCTTGTGAAGTCTGAGCCTCCTTGGGGACCACCACCATTTTTCTGTGTGATTGACCAACTTTGCTCATAACATTGGTATTGTCGTTTTACACTACCAATGTTATGAAGTACACTAAATAAATAAGACAAAACTAAAACTAATGTAAGACTAAGGGCAAATCTGGCACTAAGGTGTGTCTTTCGTCTGTCAGTGCTCCTTGCAGCATAGTGCAGTGGTTCTCAAACCAAGTACAACCCTACGGCAATATTTGGCCTTGCACATACCACCAGATCTAAACCAGCTCTAAAACAAGACTATTCTTGCTCTAAACTAGTGATAAAAAGATTAAAAAAAATAGAACTACATTACTGATATAGTTCTACTCAACGCCTAGCTCAAAAGAGGTAAAAAATGTGGATTAAACTGAGTCTAAAATCAGCAAATACTTGAACCTGAAGGAGTCCGTGTACCACAACGTGTGCAACCCTGGTCTTGTGCATCTTAAAAACAGAAGTGAGCCAGACTTCTCCCCACTGCTGCAGGCTGCTTGGTGCTGCCGTGCTCTAGGCAAAGCTCCAATCTCACCAGATGTAAAACCCATCTAAGCAGGGACACCAGGGAATTCCCTTAGCTCCTCTCTGACTCAGAGAATAGGCTTCCCCATTCTGCCTCCCTCCTTTCTCTGTTTGTCTGTCTGTCTATTTTCCCTGCCTCTAGCAATCATTCCGCCCATGGAAAGCTGAACAAGCCAGAACACACATGGCCATATAGGTGCGCCAGGTATGCCCAAAAGCTCAAGTGCCAAAAGAGTGGTTTTTGGGCGAACCAAAACACAAACTCAGAGCTTATAATAAATGTAACCGAGGAGTTAAACCTAGGGCAACAATGGAAAGGTATCATAAATCACAGCACTAGTGTATAAAACTATGAATGATAAGGTCTAATAAGAACAGGTTTCTGAAGGCATGTTTTTGCTGAAGCTGATATGGACGGAAAATATGGATTCTAGTCTATCATTATCTTGTGACAGTCTAATTATCAGAGTTTCCTGGCAACGTTTGGTGATGAACTAAGAAATTGGAAAGCCTGTTATTGGAGTTATTGACTGATGGAATAAAAATAAGATACTGGTGCTGTTGCTTTTTGGAGGTTTTCTCAAAGTTCTGTCATGTTTATTCAGGAATCCCACTTGAGATTATCTATAGAATCATCGCTCATTTTAGCACTAACTGGTCTGTGCGGTCAGATCTTCCACTATCCCTCATCTGGAATATGAGAGTCTCAGTTATAACTGGTCTAATATCCAAATCCTATTTTCACTCTATAAAGCATGACCACCATGACAAATATTTATTTTAAAATTACCTCTATTGGATATTGATTCCTGCTATGAAAATTACACCAGGAAGAGTACAAAAAACATTGGACCAATAAACCTCCAAATCACTCGTGAATAGAAAGATGAGACAAAATGTGTTCAATATATTATATGCAAACTGTACACTTTTTAGCCTGGTCATTATTTAAGAGTGAACTTGTTTTAAAGTCATCTCTATGGCTCACAGACATTCCTGCTACTCCATGACAACAGCATTTACACTCACCCTCACACACATAATCCCTACTTCATCCAAGCAAACAATAATGATATAACTATTACTAGAAAAAAAAACAAAAAAAACAAAAAACACTGTGCTATGACCTCATATTAATTATCTGTATCCTCCTAAAACAGGCCAGATAGAAGTTGATAAAAATGCCCAAATGTTTACTAAAACCTGTTTCCCTGCTTCTCCTTTTCGTCAGTTGTCCCTCTCATATCCCGAGATCCTCTGAGGTACTCGTCTTTTCCGACTCTCTCTTCTACAGGGAATCCCTCACGGATGACTCTTAGAAAACACTTCCTACAGAGCAGGGCAAACAGGCCTGCAGGCTACAGCGGGCTAACAATGGCACACACCACGCATCCACACACTGCACACAGCGCCCGGTTTGCATCACTATCCTGTGGGCCACCAACTGGAGCACTGGGGCACAGAAAACACTAGTAATTATTTTCATGGTAAAGTGAGCTTAGCTTATTTATATCTCAGGACATCTCAGGAGGGTTTCTGTGAAGAATAAATAACAACGACAAATAATAATAACAGAATATCATATATCCATAGCCAACATGGTAATGCTTGTGTCAGTCTTAAGCCAGGATAAAAAGAGGAAAGGATGAAGGAGAACATAAAATGGCTGATGCTACATGCTATACGAGGAGAAAGCTATATTGAGAAATGGGTAATATTACATTTGCTGTTTTTTTGTAGTAATGCATAATTAAAATATTAAGTAAATTGTTCATAAAAAAAAAAAGTTAAAAGAGAGCAGATAAAACATAAAAACGTTTTACAGTCTATATAAATTTAGTTCAATGCTTGAATCTAAATATTTCTGATGGACTGCCTTAAACATAATGACATAATTTTAGTCAATATCACCCACCAATACATGTGTGCCAAGACTCTAGTCTAGATAATTGAAGATTGCAAGAAAAAAGTAAAACATATTTTTAATTCAAGATTTGCTAAGAATAAAATAATAGACATTGTATTCACTGACTGCAACATGTATCCCTATGCATTTTTGGTAAACACTCTGTACTGCTTTTTAATGTCATGAGAAGGCAACCTCATAGACGTCAATGCAAACATGTACAACCAAATTTAATCAATACTCCTTCTGTGCTGTTTTTGTGATCTCCAGATGACTCAACTCCTAATGCTGAGTTTGTAATTATTCACACAGCGTTAGGGCGCGCTCACAAAGCGTCTGTTGCTCTGCAGGCTTAGTGGAGACTTGTGGAAGGTGTTTATTGGAGTGGATGTTGGAAAGCCAGTCTCAGCTCTGACCTTTGATGGCAGCAGCAGTAATGGCTGTCACCACTGTGGCACAAGCAATCATTTGTGATGTGAGTTCAACCTAAGAGTTTGTCTCCAAATATAAAGTTATGACTGTGTCTGTGAATGGCAATTGTGGTGAAAAGTTCTGTATTTTATGGCTGCATTCAGTCATGAGCTTTTCCAGATGAATATAAAACAATGTTATTCAATAATTCTCTAATGTAATTATAATTTTATTGCCTATTTTATTCCAAGGATGGTTTAGATCCCACGAAGCAAGAAAAGCCAGAAAAGGCACACTAATCCACTAAGAATACTTTAATATTGCCAGTATAAATCAAAGATAGATGACAATAGCTGGGAGGGCATCTGACATAAAAAAAAAAGTTATTTCAAATCACAGTCTTATTGTGAGCGGCTCACCACTCCATAGATCAGACATGTAACTTGGCCTGGTGGCATCATCTGTTGGTGTCATTCGAGAGATAGATTTATTTAATGCCACACTGTAGAACATTTCAGGCAACGTTATAACTATCTAATCTCCATGGAGACAAGCAGGTGTGGGACTGCTACATAGTTACATAATGTGCCTTAAAAGAGGGTTTTGTTGGGGAGGGCATCTGGAGTAAAAAGCTAGGAGCCTGAAACACAAACCACATAGAATAGTGCTATGCTAACTAATGAAGGCAGATGAAGAATAAAATGAAGTAGGATGTGTGTATTAAAAGATAATATTTTGGGGAATATAATTATTTTCCCATAAATGTGTGTGGTTCGGTCATTATTGTGTTTAAGGAGCCCCTGGAAGTAACAGGTCATTAAAGTTGACATACAAGCAGATGTAGTAAGTGGTACTAAGAAAGAAATATATTTTATGACTTGAATTCTTCTTCCTTGATGCTGCAGAGACGAAAAACAAACCACTAAAAATGTGAACAGTGGGGTAGAGTTCGGGGATCCCACTCGGACTAATGTCTTTACCGGGAATCAGGGAGAGAGGTGATATGAATGCAGAGAGGAGAAGAGGAAGCACCGTGGCCAGGAGGCATGTGGGGCTATGTGTCCGGCCAAAAGAGTGAGCGCGTGGGGGGAGAGCTGGTATACCCTGGGCTTTCCTCTCAAGAGGGATCCCTCTGTGACTAAATCAATCCAGGAGGAGGGAGACCCCATTTTACAAAAGGCCATCCGCCCACTGTTAGGCCTGTAATATGGTTTATAGACCTCCTCAGATGGGATGGAAAGTAAGAACTCTGAACCATGTTAAAGGGATTTCCTTCTCATTTTAGCCAGTTTTGGATGACCTGCTCAAGTGTAGGCCTGACCATTTCCTATTCATTTATACTGTGTGCAACGTAAGCAAAATCTGACACCAAAAAATACATGATAGTGCTGTACTGAGGCACAGTGTTATCACAAATCAAAAAGATATCTAAGCCAGTTCATAATCATATTATTCCAAGGGATAATTATATGATTATGATAAAAAGGAGTAGTTCATTTTTTAGAAAAGGCAAAAAGAGGAAACACACAGGATAATATAGAAACACCTTTACTTCAAAGATTGGACTCAAAAATATATGTTAATATACACTTAATTATACAGCTAATTAATCCCCATTAGCCTGCAGATGCTATCAGGGATCTAAATAAACATCAGTAATCAAAAAAACTTTAATAAGGTTTATATATTTACCATGTAAAAGTCACTACAATCTATTTGTCATCAAGTAATAAGGACAGCAAGGGTGACCCAAGAATGACAGTGTTTTTGTCACCTGTATTTTATGAGAAGGTTCATGCGGATTAAAATAAGATTTATTGCTCTATTAGGCCCATTAATTTTGTATAATGTATTGTGTATACATTATGTATGTGTTTTACAATGATTAATCGCCTTGTCTAATGTTCTTACATCTGAAATTGGCTTTAACTACAAAGGTCGCTTTTGTTTGCATTGATTCAGTGGCACCCATCAAGGAAATGATGCCTGCAAACTTCAGTAGCACTCTCCCACCCACACAATTTCTAAAGATGTATGAGCAAAACATAAGCCAAATATTCTTCGCCTTATAATGTTGTTATTGACAGACAGGGTCAGAGTCCGGCTGTATACGCTGAGGTCAAAGTAGCGGCAGGCTAAATGTCAGGAGTGAGTGAGCGGGTGCAGTGTGACAGAGAAAGTGAGAGAAAGCGAGAGAAAGTGAGACGTTGCACATGCCCTGCTTGTGATTCATTCCTTGAGTTGTGGCGAGCACCAATGAACAGGCAATGGAAACTTCAGCAAATGTAAATACGCTTTGGTTAAAAATATAGTGGCTTAATGCGCACCACATGTGCCTCTTTTGGCCCGGCCTGCTCTATTTTGACGGGAGGAGAAACTGGAGGAAAGTTAGGAGGCAAGGCCAGACGGAGAGAGACGACTTTAGAGATATTGAATAAGCGGGGGATTGGTAGGCTATAAACACTTTGGTGGCAGCAGCAAAATTCACAGGGATAGTGGCACGGGTAGTAGCTAAGGCAGAAGCAATTTCTGTTGTTGTAGTGCCAGGCCAGGGCAGTAGTAGTAGTAGTAGTAGTAGTAGTAGTAGTAGTAGTAGTAGTAGTAGTAGTAGTATATAGTGATAACCATAATATAATTGGAAAGCGGTGTTATGCTACAGTGCTATTTGCCATTATCCATGCAAGCTGTGTAATAAATTGGAACATACAGAGGGTGGAAATGATTGTGGCAGCGACAGGAGGAGTTGCAGTATCAGGAGGAGACTGTATGACAATTCACCATCAACTCATAATTTGATCCTGTAAATGATTCAGTGCTCAAACAAATGCTGTCTGCCTTTCCCCACTCACTTTTCCAATTGGTTAACCTCTGAGGTAGTGACATATGTATTAAACCAACTGCAGTGAAGTATGAACTCCCACAAGACGATACCTTTAACGTTTTAAGGCATAATCTTGCTAATAAGGGCATCTGAATGAAAATTGTGAACTAGACTCAAATAAAAATGAGATATAGTGACAGTGCTATGGTGCTAGTGGGGTTTCGTAGCAGTTGTAGTTGCAGGGACTTACCTTGGGCCTTCTCGACAAACACCACCTTGGAGTCGGGGAGAAAGTTGAGGCCGCTCACCAGCATCATCTTGCCCCCGGTGGCAGGATAACTGTCCACACTCTGCTTCTCCACCAAGGGAAGCTCTTGGGCTGAACGTTGAGCTATGGCAAGAAATACTGCGGATTATAAACAGTTCATTGTGGCCAAGAAAACTGCAGAAATAAGCTTCGAAAATTTATATCGCGACCTTACTTTAAGCCAGCAGCTGCTTTTAAATGCCAGAGACGATCCATCAACATTATTTATATTGGCAAAGCTTAAGAGCATTTGTGTGTTTTGTGTTTTAAAAGGATAGACTTAACCTTCTGTTTGGTGGGCCCACACTGTATATTTATCAATACAGGGAGTTGATTGATTAATTTTGGACCATAAATATATTGCAAACTTGTTATAGCAATAGTCTATGTACAAATAAAAAAAATACAAGGACCTTACTCTTTAAATTTACTGAACCATGTGGGGGACTGGCATGTGAAATTTGGGAAACCTGAACTAATTTGTAAGTTTTACAACAGTCACTTAAGCATTTAGTTGTTAAATGTTGGTGAACAGTGTATTGAGTAAAAGAAAGTTTAGCAAAAGGAGAGTTAAAAGTTTTGTAATGGCAATACTAGTAGTAAAAGTATAAGCAGCAGAAACATTTATTCATTCATTGCAGAAGAAGTTTTAGAAGTAGAAGTAACATTTTGCACTTTTTAACGTAGTGTTTTTCTTTAAAACACTGAGTGCCACTTTGTATTTTTAAAGTAATATTTATAGCTTTTACTTACAGCACTCAATAGGGTTGGAGGACGCCTGCAGAGACACAGTTCTACCATTGGGCTGGTTGATGTGCACTCTGAACACCAATCTCACCCGGGTGTTTTTACGGCCAATGTCTGTCTCTCCTTTACGCAGCTCGATGTCAGAATTACGCAGCTTCAGGATCCCCGCGCAGTCAATTCTGCCAACAAGCAAAGGAAAAATGTTTGGAAACTACAGATTTAAAACACTGTCAAATCCTATTTTTTTTACTTTTTTTTTTTTTTTTTTTTTTTTTTTTTTAACTAGTGAAACAATTAGGTTTTTACATTTTTCAAATAGATGTATGATATTTTTAAGCTCAAGGTTAAGGTATACTCTACTGATCCCTCGAGAGAACTTCATTAACCAGATAAAGGTAAAAAAAAAAAAAAAAATGACTGTAGGGTTATCATAAATATTTACAGATTAAGTGTGTTACTGTTGAATGATTTTGATTTAATTATGCCACTATCTTTGTTATATAACATCTTGGCAAGAGATTTAGTCTGTGTAGTCCTGATAACGATTCAGTATTTTTAAAGCAGTCCTATCAACATAATACAATAAAGTGTATGCCCTTGAGTAAGATGTAGCAAGATTAGACATTGAATACTGAAGTTATGAGTTATGGACCATAGAGAGAACTTCTACTGGAGCATGGCAAAATCATTATTATTATAACATATCATCAAAGTTTGATCTTCACCACTGTGCATCACAGATTTAAGGACTAAAGGGATCTAACAAATCTCACAGCAAATACAGAGCTTCAGCTTTATAGCTGCAGACCCTGTTGACTGTATTATGTAGACACTCAGTCATACTACTGTGACTGCACTAAACCTGTCCACTGCACTAGCACTATTTAACGTTACCATTGGACATCTCCTTCAACCACTGCCACGTGTTGGTCTTCATTTCATCCCACTATTTGGGAGGTAAAAGGGTACAATTTCTGCATATGTGGAAAAAAGGCATCTGCTATGAAATGAATCTTCAGTGGCTGATAAAAAATAAATGAATACAAATGGGATATGGTTTGGCATTTCAGTTATTTTACATGGTAGGTTTTTTGGGCAGGATTCCTGGAACATATGGTAAAAGTCAAGTTGTCGGCTGATTCAAATTTTCCTTTTGATTTTGATTTCCACCTTCCACTTAAGACTCAAAAAGCTCAGTACTATAATTTTTGACTTTTCTTCCACTAATTTTTGTATTGGTTTAAAAGGAGCATACACTTGTATCGTAGACAATAGTGCAGGGCAAACAGTCAGACAATCTCTATGGTAACTTGCACTTGTCAGATGATGGTTGTAAAATACTTTATTTTTTTTATCCTAAACTAAGAATTGTAAATTTCCACAAAAAACAGATAAGAATGACAAATTGAAACTGACAGAAAGCTTGACTGGTTTTCTCGACTTCCTACATCCCACACAGTCAAAGAATGATTATTGGCACGAGAGAACAGACGTGCACTGCAGTGTTATCGAGGAGGCTGCTCAACAGTTCAGTGGAAAGAGACGGTTAAACACTTAGCCATGACCTTTACAGTAATTCAGTTTGGGAATGAAAGACCAAATGTTCGCTCTTCGTTTCACATGTGTGCCGACAACGAAAGAGGAAAAGCAACTTCCTTCTGAATATTTTTATATAAGATCGCATTCATCCTAAGGGACACATTAAGTCATAAGGGAGAGGGCGCTTTAAAATATGATACAACGTGAGGCGTACTGTGGTAGAGCGGGGTCACTTAAAAGGAAGTGCAAATGTTAAAATCATTAAGGCCATGTTAAATTACCCAACCCACGATTAAGAAAAGAGTCTGAATAAACCCGAATGGTGAATTTCATAAATTGGAAGTCTCGATGTGCAATAGTTCTTCCCCCATAATTTGGTGAAACTTTGAAATATCAGTTGAGATTGCAAAATACAAGTAGTTTCTTTAGAGTTTCTTTAGATGTCAAAACTAAAACAAAGTCAAAATATACTCCCCACACTTTTCGAGACTTGAGGTCTCAAACCTCCAGGGGTGCAATAAGTCAGTTGCAGCCTCTGTACAATACCTCTCACCAGCCATTCTGTTTGTAGAGTCTGCAGTAGGGGGATATATTTTGGTGTTTTGGAAAAGTGCAAAAAGAAAAAGAGAGATAGTTTGCTCTCACATGGCTCTCATGTTGTTCTCGGGCAGCAGGGGGATCTCCAGGATTTTGGTGTTGGATTGCATGACCTCGTGGCTGGCGGTGGAGACGGTTTTGCCGGTGATGCGGTGGACCTGGTAGAAGGCGTGTGGGCGCAGGAGGCGGTCGTCTGCCGTGCCGATGAACAGCTGCAGGGTCAGCGGCTCGCTCTCCATGTAACCGTAAAGCTGTAGAGAGAACAAAGGCATCCAGGTGAGAGGCAACTACTCATGTAGGAAATACAGTAAGTGTGTAAAGTACATTCACTGTAAAAGGGTGTACTATTGTTTTTTAAAGATGCACTATGTAGCTTTTTCTGGTGGAGGGTCAGCTTGTTTGTCTCCATGGAGATGTTTTTGCTTTGTCTAGAATGTTCCACAATATGGCATTAAATCACTAGGCCAGGTTACAAGTCCGATCTGTGGAGAGGCACCCTCAATCACAATTGTAATGCATGGTTTTTTTTTCGATATAAATGTTTGTAATTGAATAAATGCAAGAAGATAAATAAGTTAAATGCCATATTGTGGAACATTCCAGGCAATGCAATACAATCATTGTGAGACAAGCAGAAAGCAGACGCCCCTCTTCAGAAAATTACATATTGCTTTTAAAATATTGCACAGTACACAGTATTTATATGCAATATTGAAAGCATATAAGCAGTAATAGTAGTGTGGGTTTCTACTTTTTTACATTTCACACAAAAGTCAAGTTCAGTTCTGACTTTTATAAACTATTTCACAATTACTAGAACAAATTTATTTTTAAGCATCTAGACTTTTACTCTACTACCTGGTATAGCCCCTTTGTCTTTGTTTGCTTTTTGCTTGCATTAGATACCCCTATTTCAGTCGTGGCTGCATTTTTGCTCCTTTTACTAGCCTGACATTCCTTTAAGAGAGGGTTTGATGTCTGGAAGCCCCTCTGAGTTGGGATCTCCAGTGTAAAGAGACATGGAGGCTGAGATAGAGACAGACTTCCTTCATAACTTCACCGTTCATTAAAATCACACTGGTGCTATTAAAATGTGTCTACAGAGATCTGGCTCTAGACTCAGCAGAAAAACCTGACAGAGCTGTGGGCCTACATCAAGGCAGTGGTTTGAAGGTTGCTCAGAGAAGAAAAGAATGTATTATTTTTGGATTTTAAAGTATTTTCTTATGAGAGGTGGATGTAATAAGTATCAAAAATGTGGAGTAATGAGAAATGTATATGGTCAGTTTTAGAAGGGCAGGTCTTCTTTCGTTAAGCTTTTAAAATAATTAACCATCTGATTGACTTGAGCATTTCATCACTTCAACTAAGTAAAATTAATAATAAATAATTAAATAGAATTAATTTGTAATGAGTCAGACAAAAAAAAAAAAAAGACAAAAAAATACAATAAGACATAATTTCAAAATTGAATTGGAGTTTTTTCACATATAAAATAAAACTAAATTCAAGCACGCAATTTAAAAGGGGACATTTACACCTGATTGTAATATAACTCGTCCTTAGGTCATGGATCATGTAGAGCGGGCCTACCTTGTTACCTGTGGCAGTTATGAACATGCATTATGATTTCCATTAAAACTCTGAGACGAAGTCCAGCTGTGATCAAAGAGACTCCAGTATCACAACCACCACTTCAAACAAGGAATACTTCCTCTAATGGTCCACCATTACCTGCTCCCACTCAGCTAATAAAAAACACAAACGCAAAAATTTGAAGAACAAAAATCTCTGCCACACATAATTTGAAAAGTGCAAATGGGTCAATGGCACTTTGGGCGTAAGTCTGCATTGGCAGTTCAAAATAGGCATCTGTGGATTGGTTGATAACATTATAACATAATTTTGATGATTTAAGCAAGTGTGTAATTGGTTAAAAGCATGAGCATACAGAGTTACAAACTTTTAACAGCGGTTAATGACAGCTAATACTTGAATTACGATTGAGCAAGTAATTTTACCGTTGTGGATTTCTCTTGGAGCGAGGAATAAAGACTTCAGACCTCCCAAGAGATGCTTGCTTTATGCAGTGGATACACAGCGGGATTGGCAGATGGTGGCAGACCAAACCACTTCTCCAAACCCAAAAGGCATACGCTCAAATTTAAGTCCAGAGAAATCAAACAATGGTCACCCAAATATGCATTCAGGTGGGAATCTAACCGCACGTGACATTCACGAGAGGGATCATTTAGTCAAGAGCCATGGCTAACCAAAATGGTCATCTGAAAAAATCCCTCAAATTGCTCAATTACCACAACACACACTGGGGCTAGGCAATGCAGTCATTTCTTCGGGCTCTATGGAAGTGAATGTAGGGGTGCCGTGAAAAGGAATAAAGGGTCTGCTATTTATCTAACAGCCTGAGTCATATAACAAAATGCACACCACATGTAACCTATGACATAATCTGATTAATGGGTTTATAATTAGCACTTGCGGTTGGTCAGGAAAGAGGCAGGCTGTCGCGGGAAGTCTGTGGAAATTAGCGCTAACATATCGTGTGGCAATAAATATGAAGATTAAGTAACATATGTCTGGATTTAGGAGAAAGCTTGGGCTATGGTCCTTCTCATTGTGCAGCATAATTTTCAATATTAATTATGTTGAATAAAAGAGGATGTGACTTGTCACTAAAGCTGAATGTATATCCATATGTCTCAATAATCCACGCAGCAGTGAATATCTGGCTTTGCTCTCTGATTCAACTTCAAAAGAATAAAAGGTAGTGGTGGAACTAAGGCTGTCATTCAAATCCGGTTCCAGTGGTCCTATTTTACCCTTTGTGTCTCCAGCAGCTGTCTTGACCCGTGCACTAGTCACACATGCTAGTCATCAGTGAGTTAGGACGGGTCAGGAGCTTCTTGAAGTTTTGGAAACTCAAGGGACCACTTCATTTTCTGTGGTGATCTCACCAGCACAACCCTCTCTGCTTGTTATATTTTACTTATGGTGTCACCAGTGGTAATTATCCTTAGCCGCACATGCTACCAGTTACGGCTGTATTGACTCGCGAGACCGCTTTGGTATAAGGTATGAGGTACAAATCCAAAACACTGGAGCGTAAAATTGCATGACGTTCTTTATGATTTAATAAAAGGCAGACGGAGAGTTGAAAAGCTATGTCGCCTGTCACTTTTCCCTCGGTGGGTTTGTGTGGATTTGTCACTGAGCTCCTCCATTACCTCAGAGCCATGGGGGTCTGCGGGGGCACAGTGAGGGGTGGTCTTCTCTCTCCATTCTGTCTGTGGTAGCTCACAATGACAGTGGCATCCTCACTCCAACCATCATGACCTCATAGCACAGAGGAAGTGATTAATGAGGTCAGGTATTCCTCGTGGTTACTCGGGTCTTCCCAGCAGCATAGTACTAAGCTTAGCCCTCCGCAGGCTCCCTACCTCGATCTCTTTACCATATGTGCTCTCACTGACCCTCTTCCTAAAGCTCCCCTGTGCTTCCACTGAACTTCTGGGGTGCTCTCAAAAGCACAGCACCAGCGATAACTTCTTTATTTTATTCTCTAGGGATGAATAAAGCAGGGGAGATGGACAGAAATGCTACCATAGACCGTAATGTGGACAGCAACTTCTTCTTCAACACAGCTTTCACTTTTATTAATATTCTTAATAATGGTCTGATCTCAAAATACAACTTTTTGCTACAATTTGGTGCATCCTTCATTCAGTCTCCAAACACTTGGTGATAGCTTGATCCATTGTTTTCAGATGCCAACTGCTGCCACTGTGTCAGACCCATTTACACCTCTGACCACAGGCACTGAGGCAGGGGCCATATTTGAAGGTTGGGGTGCAAGAAAAACAGAGTGGATATGGAAGCTGAAGCATTAATGACATAATTGCATGCAGCTGTGCATTCTGGGTCAGCTGTGAGGACGCTGTGAGGACGTGTGAGGTGTCAGGAGAACCGGGCTGTCCGCCATTTATCTAACTGTAACCTTTGTACCAGAGTGGATCAATCACAAGCTCATTTGGAGTATTTTTTAGATTTTCCGCTGTCATTTTCAACACCTTTTAACTTTTCATTTATCGTTTAAGCTTGCTGGTCAAGCAACAGGGGAATTTTTTAAAAAATTAAGAGGCCAGAGTGAACAAAATGGCAATATTTTGTGTTTGCTATTTTTGTAGAAATAAAATCTATTATACAAGCTAAACTGAAGGAAGGAATGATTGCGGTGGATAGCTGGTAAATGAAATGTGTCTGTCGTAGCTTGAGATTGAGTGTGGATCCACTGCACAGGCAGCCTTCATCTCTTCACAGTGATTTCATCAGGGCCTGGAGAAATGTCATGACTCGTAGATGTCCACGTGGCGAGGAGAATTGGGGAGAGGATGTCTGAAAGTTGCACAGGAGCAGAAACCCAGACAGGAGAAAGACTTTTCCCTATTATCTCTCTCTGCTCGCAGTCACAGCCAGCCTTTGCTGTGCCCAATTAAATCACTCATCTCTTCTCACAGACTTCTCTCCATCACATTCACAGCACAAAAGTCTCCAGAGGCCCATATTGAATGCATATAGGTGAATAAGGCAACACATGCAATCTTTTAATATTGTGTTTCCATAACTCAGAAATCTTTCCCCTTATTTTATAAGCCACCCCTATCCCTCAAAGTTTGTGTTGAGTAGAGCACTTAAGTGTTATGTCATCAAGGGCAACGTTTCAAAAGTTAACCCATGTCTAGACGAGTAAGGGTCCAAATTACATATAAAAATATGGCTTTGTCACCAGCACAGCGAGCCTTAAGAAAATACAACCCTTATTTACAGAGCATTGGGGACGACTGCGCCACCATCAGACACCCGTGTTGCATGGCGACCAAGGGGTCTCAAAAATCTATGGGTTCTCTTGACATTATCTAAAAGTAGTCACAAGAAACACATTTTACTTCATATTCAACATATTATTAACTGGTAATTAGTGGTAGTTCAGAACCAGGGAAAGTAAAAGGCTTTTGGAGAGAGAACCATCATTTAAAAATGGCATAAATACCCCTATGGGAATCAAATAATAGCTCTGGTTAAGCTCTAACAGCTCTTTGGGGCTCACCACAGAATTCAAATATCAAACAAGAGGCTGAGAACATTTAATGAGCAATTAGCCTCACAGTCCAGGCTGCAGCTGATGATAGCTGTGAGACACAGCGTAGTGCACAGGGTCTGATCTCAAGGTGAATGTGCACATGTGAAGAAGGGTGCATATGTTTGAAGGTCTTTCATACAGACAGTGAGATGTGCATCACATAGTGAGTGTGGAGGAGAGATGAGGTTTGAGTCACGCACATGTTAATGGGGATGATGGCCACATCCTGCTGAAATTACACCATGTCTGTTGCTGCTTTAGACTTAATGAGAGAGTGGGTGAGGAGTGTGAGGGTTACAAACCCTATAGGCCAGTCATTATCCTATATGAACTAGACATATACAGGACATCGCTGCGTGCAGAGCAATAGGTCTAATATGGCACAGGTGTTATTGTCTGCAGGATGTACTTGTTTCCTGTACTGATTTGAACATCTTGGTTGTTTTCATATAAACATAACCCCACACTGGAGTCTCTTTAAAATATTAACCATACTTAAATTAGCTCTCATATTTTTCCTGTGGAATAACTCATCAATCACAGTTTCATGGTTTAAGGTATAGAGCCATGCTGTTGGCTTCTCCGACTTAAAACGGACCTTTTGACATAGCTGTGGTGAGAGAGGGAAGCGTCTGGAACAGTGAGGGGAGCCGGTGTTGTACCTAAGCTCTCTTAATGGCTCTGTGGTCTGGTGCAGTAAATAAAGTGGAAAAGCAGCCGTGGGGGTCACAAAGTGGACTCTACAGAAGAGGTTAAAAGGCTGCAGACGCAAAGGATGTGAGATGGTCAGAGAGTGAGGCCAGAATAAATTATTGCGATTCGAAATGGAAAGCACATAAAGCACTACTGCTACCCGTAAACTCCAGGCTTTCATCAATGTGCAACTGGGGTATACAAACTCTTCCGACCGCAGCCTTCTTTTTGACGAGTTTATTTTGTGACGAATGCAACCTGATGTAACCTTTTACATGTTACCAGTTGTTTTTGGGTAATAGGACACCAGCCGTATATTTGGACCGTCACGTTCTCTCAAGGGACTGTGGCAAATGACTAGCTACATTGTATTCTATGGTGTTTTTCATCTGCATGTTTTTGTCTGTGACTGGCACTTTCCAACACACATGTCACCACAGCTTGTGAGCACTGGTGTGATCAGCCATGAGCTCAAAAACAACTGCGCCGTGGATGAGTAGCTGCAAACCGAGGGAGGACTTAGCTGCAGGTTTGGGAGATGGATGAAGGGTGAACGGTTGACATGCAGTGACAACCCAAGCTCCCATGAGGGCCAGGGAGAGAGAGGGGAGGCAGTGGTGCATGGAAAAGACAAGGCGGTGTCCGATGAGAGCTGGGATTATGACTCCAAACCACTTCTCCAATTCAGTGCCAACCTCAGGCCACCCAGGTCCTAATCAGCAGGATGCAGAGTACCTCCAGGGGCCACAGAGCGGGGCCCCAGCTGCATGTTGACTCTGTCCGCCCCTTTCTCAGCCCTGTCCCGATCTAGTCTTAGGCATACAAACACATTTCCTCAGCAACTTCCTTACACTCATGTCACTACTAACTTATTCTGCATGACTGCGTCATGCAGAATAGACCCATCTCATTATCAAGGTGCAAGGGACTAAACCCATTCAACACAAACAAAAGCCTTACCTACAGGATGAATTTGCTTTATGATACTCACCTGGTAAACCATGTTTCTCCCTAAACAAGACTATTTTCACTAGATTTTCATTTTAAATAAAATATTGAATTTAATGGTGCTCCAATGTGCCAGTGCCCCAACCCTTGGCCTTATGACCATCTTCTGCCTTCACCTTACCTCTTGCTTATTTTATACAAACAATCAATAAACAGAACATTTCATCAAATTACACTTGACTGTCATTAAGTAAAAATAGACAATTAACATAGAAAAACTGGCAAAAAAACCCCATTCTGTATCTACATAGGACATCACATCGAACCCTTTCTGTGCCGTATGTAGTGACACACACACACACACAGTGTATTGAGCCATACATGTGTATTGTATTGCTAAAGCCGTTCTCCACAAGCAGACTTGATTGCCTATTACATATAGATCCTATGTCATCCAGATGTCTTGATTGACTACACATGCTAAATCAGAAACATAAATCATCCTTAGGATTAAAATGTGAGCCCTGAACTCAGAGGCCACAATCGTAGTTTTCTCCATGACTCCTGCTTACTAATAAATACTCCCCTTAAATAGTAAGACTTAAAACATCCTTCAAATAAATGGCCAGTTCTTATGATAAAATAAACATCCATAGTCATCAATCTACATCTGGACAAAGACATTTACTCATGACTTAAACGCGGGCCCCCAGAGTGACTCATAAAGTGACATAAACGATATCCAAAACAGCCTCACCTGCAGCAGCTGTGCTCTGCTCAGCCTCTTCGTTGCATGGGGTAGTTTGGTTGTGTTGAAATACAAGGCTTAGTAATGAGTGTGGACAATTAGTTATATTTACAGAGAAAACCAGGAGTGCAACAGGCCTGTTTGTTGCAGTCACATGTCAAGTGCTTTTGACATTGAGCAGACTAGTCTATGCTGACAGCATCTATTTACACTGCTTGTCCCAACAACTGAGTGTTTAAAGATGGATCACCTCAACTTAAGCAATGGTGGGCCAGAAATGTTTGGAAGAGCATCTTAGACTATGTACCATGTGGAATATACAATATCTAATAATCTCTAGAAACATATGGAAATCTAGAGTACATCTCTAGATGTTTTATTATAGTGCCATTACCAATTTATCTTTTATTTTCCTTACAACTGGATGTTAATCATTGTGTTTACGTCCATTTACGTTAATTTATATAACGTGTGCCAACTTTAGTGTTGAGTTTGCAAATTCAGCCTTACATTTAGCAATATAGATTTAACAGTTAATGTAAACGGACCATCGGGCCTTAAGGACGTTGATACAGCTGAGTCCCTGGTCCCTCCTTGAGTAAACCAAGATGTCAGCTGTGGTGTGAGGACAGTGCGGCAGAGAAAAGCGGCTCTGTGCGCGGCCTGTGGCGAGACTGACGTGTGCGCTGGAACTGTTGGCCAAGCACAATAGTGAGAGGCGATGGTCTTGTTCGTTACTAATTGAGTCAGTATGCTGGGCTGCTGGTCTGAGTGACCTTTTACAGCAGCAGATTGACTCCAAGCTTCGGGGAACATTAATAACACAGCTCACAAGCACATACAAAAACACAAGCTGACTGCATTGAGTACACACAAGATTTCACTCACAAGTTACCAAAAGGGCAGAGACATTTCTTCAAATTCAGAGTAAAAGTTCAATGTAGGTTCGTAATTGTTATGAATGTGTAATCCAAGTGAATGTATATTTGTATTAACATATGTAATTGTAAGGGAGGGCATCCGGGATAAAGTAAAGTATATTCAGTCATTTTGGCTTAACCAATTTATCAAAGCGCCACACTTTTTGGTACATAACTGGGTCTCGCTGTGCCAAGTTATTTACTTTACAGTACCTCTTTTGTAGAAAATATTTCCTTGAATTATTTAAAAGTTGGCTGGACAATAAATCTATAACTAGCTAGATGGTATTTGGCACATACCTGGACGACAGGGTGCCCTCCAGACAAGGCCTTGACTGCTCCGCGACTGCCCTCGGTCTCATAATGTGCTCTGTGGTGGGACTTTGGCTGTACCTCGATCTGCAGACTGTACGGCCCTGAGCAGGAGGGGAGCTGCCAGTCCAGAGAGGGCAGGGATGGGCTGCAAAATCATCACAAAGTCAGTGTAATAAGTAAAATGCATTATGTATGTTAGGGTAATTACATGGTTTAGACATTTAAGACAGTTTAAGTTGCTATTAATTCAGGACCATATATGGAAATCAAAGTCAGTTTGTATATGGTGTCTTCTCATCTCACATGTCAAGTGGTCAAGTTTTCCATAGACAATGACAGAATGTCCGAAAACCTTCAAATCTGATCTATGATATAGCTTGAAATTAGGCCACTTTGTGTAGTTCGAATGGCTTCTTCCTGCTTCCCTCTATTATTGTATCAATTGAAGTCATTCGCTGACGTGCCTAATTCCTAAAGTCTGGCTAATAATTAGGTGGCTCTTTTACGAGTAAAGGAAATTAGAGCAGAATGTGCGCTAGTTAAAGTGTGGTATGTTTTGTATTACAGTGTGACAGGTGGAAATAGACACAGTTAGGAAGAGTGACAGTGGAGAGATAGACATTTCTAGGTTGTAAAAACAAATCTTACACATTCTGGCAAGCACCCTATCTTTGAATTGAATAATATTTTTTTTAATAGGTTGCACTTGTGTCACTCATTGTGATTTGACATGACCACAATTACAAAATGAAAACAAGTATTGCAGTAAAGGAGAGTATATCCAGCTGGCTGTCTTTGCCACCATTGTTCTGGAGATGGGGCAAAAGGTCTCCAGATGAATACTGTGGAGGTGTCTTTATCAAAACAAACATATGCAAGACAATATTTCTCTGTATCAGATGCCCTGTCCTGGTGGTTTGACTGAAACCAATCTCTGCATCTATGTGGACCATGCAGCCTGTTTGTTGACCCAAAACCCAGTGATTTCCCCTCTGCAGGGCTTTATCTGGGTGCTCTGAGCATGACATCACACTGGCTGCACAGAGAGAGATGGACCAACGTGCTGATTAACCCACAGACGGCTTCCCCCTCAGCCAGGCCTGTCACCAATACTTCCTGCAGCACACTATCTCCATCAAACACTTGATTTCCGCCAGGGAAGTGTTACAGAGTCAGTGAACAAAACAATGTTTTTTTTTTCTGCCCTAAAAGCAAGGTGCTCATAATTTTTGAAAATTATTTCAAAAATATTTTACACTAGTTTTACCCTGCACTAGTAACAAGTGCAGGAAAATAAAGTATAACTTTTTTTTTTTTTTTAAATAAACACTGGGAAGAGTGCAAGATAAGTGTTTTTTTTTTCTTTTTCATCCCACTGAAAAATCTGTCAACCATCTGTCTGTGAGGTACCTGAGGTATGGCTTGGGTTTGGACCAGGAGTACGGGTGCTGGGGAACATCCAGGAACCCTCCGCAGTAGCTCTCCTTCTTCAGAGCCAGTCGAGAGGCATACTCATCGTGACACAGGTCTCCTTCTGGACTCAGGTCTTCTCCACTGGGCTCCACCTTCAGGCCCATGGATGCTTGGTGCTCCAGCATGGTCTTACGTGTCTTGATTGGTATCCCTTCCCCCATGTCCACCACCCCATCTGTAGTTAGAGCGTTTATGGCTGCCACGATAGCAGAGTTGGTATACTGGTTTGTATTGGCAATCCAGCTCTCATCTGTCACACTAACCCTTGGAGACCCATGAGGAGATGAAATAGGTGACTGATTTGGTGAAGTCTGGCGGTATGTGTTTCCATTCAGACTGTACTTTCTCTTCCCAATCCCACTTCCGTTGCTTATGACAGCACCAGTGCTGGATGGAGAATTTGGCCTAGATCCACGAGTTTGTGAAGGCCAACCCTCTTCAGCCACTGCCCCAATCTGAGGGGAGGTAGACGGGGAGTGGTGGGGAGAGGCCACTGGACCAGTTGCAAGAGGGCAGGACAGGAGAGAGTTACGTGGGGACACACATGGCGATTGCCAGGGTGAATTCTGAGGGGAGTTGTCATAATTGTAGAAGCTTGACTCGTAAGACGAAGCTTCGGAATTGCAGCTGCGTGAGGAGATGCTACTTGCGGGGCTAAGACAAGTCGGATCGCGGTAGCCCTCAGCAGCATTAGGCAGTGTGAGTGTTACAATGGAGTTGACACCACGTTTGATGATGTGGTCTTCACTGTTGCTCTCCTCGACCTCATCTTCTGGGTAATGGCTATAGGCTGTGATCTCAATCCTGGGGCTTTCAAGAGCTGGAGCACCGTTGGGTCTTATGCCATGGGGAAGGTAGTAGGTTGATCCAGGATTGTGGTTGTCGTTTTGGAGGCTGTAGGCCGTCTGGTGGCAGGAGGTGACTGAGATGATTGGACTGGTCTGTAACGTGTGGTACTGGGTGGCCAGGCAAGGGTTGCCCATCCCCAATGGAAGGGACAGGCTGACGTTTGGAGTGTAGCTGTACGCATCTGAAAAATAAACAAAGTGCAATTTAGCAGCAGGAACAAAAGAAGATTTTTTGTTGTTTGTTTTTGACAACCCTATTATGGGGAAAGATGGTTAAAACAAGAATAATGCCTAAACCAAGATTAAGTGTAGGCCTAATCAGGTAGTAGTAAAGACTAATATGATCGACAAGTTGGCTAAAAGGCGGTCTTGGCAAAAACTATTATGTATCAGATCCATCTGCCCCAAACTGCACTCAAAGGAAACAGCTATTTATGCAGAAAAAAGTAGTAGGAAACAATGTATTTATAAAAAGACAGATTCAGCTTTTGAATCATGAGTTTAAGTTGCCCTTTAACTACCAAAACTACTACCAAACTACTAAATATCAAAAATATATATATATAATCTTCAGCTACTTCACTCACTAACTTCTCCTTTCTGGCATTGTTCCATAGGAATCCTTATAATCTAAGCAAAAGGATGAATCGACTAATACAAATTTTGGTTGACTAAGACACCATCAACCTCCAGCGCTATAATTAGGAATAAACCACAAGTTAACCAGCACATTAACCAAGTACACATAAATACCATCAATTCAAAAACAGCTTTATTGAAAATAGAATCAAAATTGTTTACCACCAGTAGTTTTCAGACCACAATTTGAGAGCTATATTGTTCCATGGCCAAAGTTCTCAGACCCTTTACATTATGGCAGTAATTAACTGTGGTTGCATTTCTGAAGAACAATGGCCCCTTACAGAAATCTTCAACCAATATGTCTTTGAGGTCTCCACTGGCTCCCTGCTTCATAAACATCTGGAGAAGTTTAGCAATCATCTCCGAGCCTCTGCGTCCCAGTGTGTGGCTCTGTGTAGTCACAAGTTTGCGCCGCCTCTCTGTTTGTTTGATGGGCTGTATGTACTTGGCACTCCCCACTGTCATATGTACTCTACAGGAATTTCTCTAGCCGTGCGGATGGATGCTTTATTTGATTGATAGCATCACTCACTGTGTGTATTAGGGCCTCCCTGGTGGAAAACTGACAGCACTCTCGCACCACTCAGAGCTTGTGATTAACTCAAAGGGAGAGGTATAATACACACAGGGAAAACAAAAACGCACAAATATGCAAGATCACAAAGAGACAATTATAGCCATCGTCAAAGTTTGAAATTTTACTCCACTTGTGGCCTAATGCTGTGTCAACATCTCATTTATTCTTCAATGAGTGGTCAAAGTTGGCAGACAGTAAAGGGCATTCCCCTCTAGGCTATATTTGTCAACCACAACACAAGATATCTAGCACTCACGCTACTTTATATGTAGAACAGACAGGCTAAAATTAGCCTGCTCGGGGTTATTTTCAGTGTGAAATAAGTATACCATAGAATGAAAGGTCAGTGGATACAACAGTAAGGCAGAGGTGAATCAAGTTTGAGTTTGTGGTTGCAGCTCAGTCATCCGCGAGCTGACAAAAATACTCTTGCATTCACCACTCAATGTCTTTTGTAGTTTCGAAAACAGATTAATCTTGAAAAAATCTGGTGCAAAATTTGAAAGAATACATTTTTACAATTGAAATAATGTGTCACAATAAAATCAAATTACTCTATTATCCAATGTAAAAAAATATGGCTGGTACATCAAAAAGTGCATTCAGAATGAGTTGTAAACAGTTAATTTGAAAATTGTGAGTAGCGCACAGATTATAGCATACCCATTCTCCACAATTTCTCTCAATTATGCTATCAAGATCAAAACAGTGGCGACCAAACCAGCGTGACTAAAGAATAGACGGGTTTATCTGCAGGGTTTGTGGTCAGTGCGGCCCCAGACTGACAGGACCTCAGGGAAAGAAGTCATAGTGAAACCATAGAACAAAGAAGTACAAAAAGCAATCTTCTGCACTTTCCTGAAAGAGTTATTTTATTAGATTTTGTAATACTAAACAATTCAATATAATGCTTTCAAACTACCTAAAATGGCAATACGTAATATCAACAATAGCGAGTCACTAAAGGATCAAAATGCAAGGTTTCAACCATAGGGGAACTAGTACTAAACCAGAATTAATCTTGAATAAACCAGGACTACACTATAGGTCTCAGCACAGTTCACAGACAAACATCAAAATATAAAAAAATTAGGTAAATTAAAACTCCTATGCACAATCAGCAAAACATTTGTGCCACCTAAATAAGATACAGTACAGACTGAGAACCACTGGCAAGAGAAAGTGCAATCATCTACATGCCCCTGATAGCCAACTGTATAGGCACAGCAGTATTGGGACACAGTACTAACAAAGCATAGAGGTACACACGCGTCTGTTACCAATTATAAGGCTTAAGTCTGAGAGTCTGAAAATGAGTAATAATAGTAGAGCCAGCAGCCGTCCATTTGAAACCACAAAAGACAAAATAAATCCACAAAATACTGTGCCATCATCAACAGTAGGAGAAGTAAATCAAAGCAAGACAGACAGAGGAACGCCAATACTATGCCATATCTGATTGTGCTCTGTGCCAGTACACTTTAACTCAAACAGAACATCCTGACTCAAACTTAAAAGAAAAATGGAATACAGTTTGAAGTTCAATCCAGACCTAGCAAAGAGATTAATATTGAGCCTATCTATATTTAAACTATTATGTAAAGCAGTCGTACACACCTCACATCTAGGTGAGGGCAGGTGGCTTCAAAAGTTTGACTAAACAACACAAACTGCACAGCGCTTAATGGTAGGCACCTGCCAGGTCTGCTCCCGTAGAGTAAATACACAGTGTGCACGTGGGTGTCAATCAAAATATGCAAATGAGCAAGGATAGTTTATATAGTATAACCACTAAAGCAACACTATAAACAGAAAAGACTCAAATCAGAATCAGAGAACAGTAGAGAAACTGCAACTTTGAACGCAATTGATAACTTTGCCTCAAATTCTGAGTTCTGAAAGGTAAAAGGTGAAAGGCCAAGAAATAGCAAAAATACAAAGAGGTTATTAAGACTTAACTTGGGATTTCTTCTTGTCTTATATGGGAGTTATTTCAGAGTTAGAATAGGGACATCTTAAGCCCTTCTCTATATACACTGAGACTTGGCTCTGTGAAAGTTTACGCATAGCCCTTACCTTCTTCTGCTGACTTCATCTCGCTGCTGACAGAGTGGAGAAAGTCCAGTCCTCGATCTGAGCCGGCTGCTGCTGCTGCTGATCCAAAACTGAACGATGAATGAACACTGAGGCAAAACGCTTCCTGCATTCAACAAGCGGCGCGCAACTTTTTGTTAGTAAAATTTCTGTTGCGGTCAAGAGCAAGAGCAAAAATGAGCAAAACTTGACTTCATACACCGGCAGTAGAAAGAAAAAGCATGATTTAGAGTGCTGTGAAGTTGACAGCGCTTCGCAGAGTACGCGCGCTCGAGGGTAGAGTTGTACTGATGCTTCTGCAGAGCGGCACCAGCGACCACGGAGAGGAAGCGACCTGAGGTGAGTTTGAATCTTACGAGAGGGTTTTCAAGAGTCTCCCTTAGGTCGATGACGCCTCACTGTTTGTCATAGGGGCCGGCTCCGGTGCTTTTAAAGGTGGAAAACACCCTCCATGCTTTGCCGCTGTGCCCGCCCATCTGTTGGCCCATCCGGGGATGACGCGTACGCGCTCGTGCAAACCTACTTTCGATTATCCAGATGATCTCCACCGCGGGATCCCGGAGACAGGACAGCCGTGCGCGTGCGTACTGTGCCAGTATTACACGTTTGAATCAATGTCATTACCTGTTTGTGAAGGTGCATCTCGTCCTCTCGCTCCTCTGCCTGACATTTTGCTGGCATAAATTTAAAATGATACAAAAGTGGGTTGACTTAAAATGAATCTACTCAAAATAATTAATCCCGAAGGGGTTCATTATCTTGTTACAGCCACCATTGAGATCCTATTTATTAGAAGTGTTGTTCTGACAGCCCTTCAGAGCTCAGACTTTGTAACCCTTCTGTTCAAAGAGGAAACTAAACTTTAGGCTATTTATCAGCCCAACCAACTGCCCAAAATGTATATTTTCTTGTTCACCCTGCAAGCTGCAATGTGTTTAGATTAGTAAAAGAGTAGGCCATTACAGTAAGGAAGAAGAGGAAAGTGTGGAAGAGATAAAAAGGTGCATGCAAGCAGGTTAAAATGTAGAACAGTGTTGTATCTGGGGACCACCTGCCCCTCCTTTGATACCCTGTACAGTCATTTCGGCCCCTGTTCCTCATCCCACTCGTTTTAGAGAATGTGCTCCTTTACTAGAGCCACACGAACCGACATTTAACACAAAAACAGGATAACATAAAATATCACGTTTTGCTCATTCTGACTTAAAACAAAGCCTATTGCTGTATTACAATTTGATTTGTGACCAAAATGTGTCTCAACCCCAGCTGTAAAGAAATGAGCCGCCCTGGGATTTACAGTGAATTCAGGGTGCTCCTGGTTCTCATGGTCACCCAGACCATTTGAAAACACCTTGTTTCACAGCTCTCCCTCAGGACTAGGGTCTTCAACAACACCAACAGTTTCATGTATCAGTACACTGATGGCCCTATAATGGCTCAGGTCGTTAGGACCGGCTCCTGTGTTATTATAGTACCATTAACATCCTGCATATCCTCGTAATTACTACAAAATCTCACATGCCACAACATTTCAATTTTTCAATCCCAAAACAACACAGTATTGTAATGTATATTTCTTCTTCTTTTAATTCCTAATCTTTTGGTATTATTTAAAATGCTCTATACTATGTAACTATATATGTTAAAATATATATAACAGTATCAATTATCTCATGTACTCAACCCATTTATCAAAGTGATGCACTGTTCCTGTTCCTGTTATGGTTTAAAATAGTCCTTTTATTGTACATTCATTAAGTAATTTGTTTCTTCAATAGAGCCTCGATTTGGCTAATTTGCATAGACACAGTCAGTTTGCGTTGATTAATGAGAGATAGTTGTTTCAGATGTAGAATGAATGGCTGTATTTTGTGCCAGTGAAATACAACGTCGATTATACACATCTGTGTATGGAAAGAGTAATGACAAGCAAATCCTGTTTTTAACAAGTAGGAATATCTGAGCCCTGCTAACTGATGCAATTAATGATGGGTTAGACAAGCTACAACATACAGTAATTCCTTTTGAATCTGAGCCATAGAGTGAAAAAAAAAATCTACTCCCTGAAGGCTGAGATGTAGCTGGCAGAGTTTAGGATGATCACACATAATCAAAAGCAGAAGGAGATGGGGTATGGGCAGATCATGCACACACAGTAACAGTATAACAGTGTTTTCTTTGCCCACAGTAGCTCCTCGCCGTCAGCTGCGGTCTTGGCACATGTGAGGCCTGAGATGAGAGAGCAGGCATCACGTACTTGAGCAGATGAATTATGATAAAACGCAGCGGTATAGGAAAAAAGTACCAGCACACGTCTGATTGGCAGTGTCAGCAGTAGGGGCTGTGTGGCTGTGGTTAAGGTTAGCTCCTGTGGCAGACTGGAGAGACTTATCTTGATGAATCTTGTGCTTGTGAGGAAAGTGCCATTAGCCGTAACATCTGTCAACAAGAGTCAGTCCAGAAGAGATCCACAGTGACGAATTACACCTGACAGCTCATCAGGCACCAGTGAAAGGAGACACTCAAGATTTAAGCTATCGTGTGTAGTCAATAGTCATATTTGTTGCTATTGTCAGAGCATGGGTTTTTAGGTTGAAATGGTAACTCCTCTTTCAGATATAGCTTTGACAGTGGGTAAGGAGGCACTAGTCTGGAAAGCAGCAGGATGAATAGAGGCAGAATGAAGTTTACATCTACTTAACTTATACAATTATTAACACAAAACCCGAAACTTGCACAATATCTAAAATCTTTCAGCCAAGATAGTCCAAGTGACCAAGCCTAGCTCAAGGTCTGGAGATGGGTCTCCGGGCACTGCACTGTGGCACTCATTGCTCCTGACATGTTGGAGCTATGGCACTGAATGATGGGTCAAATTTTATGTTAATCAACCTTATTTTATATAAGTTTTGTATTATTTGATGAGCCATACAAGCCCCACATTGCATTTTCCCAATACCTGAAGCTTCACAGATAAATGTGTTTTGCATATGCAGGAAATCCTGTAAGCTCCATACCCATTGCTTTATGAGACTGATGGAAACCAACAAGTCAGAAATGTCAGAAAGTACCTGATGAAGACAAAAAAAAGGAACATATATCCGTAGTAGTGAAGTCTGTATTATTTCATATCATGCCGGTATCTTTTGACAGGACTCTTCTTCCTCTTTGTTAATGACATTCTGACAAACCCCACTGGAGCTGTAGTTTTTAAATGGGTGGTACGCCCAGACTGAGGGAAAGTGCCTCCACATTTCTGGAAATGTAAAATCATAATTTATTGCTACTACATCTGGCCTTGTGACTGTGCAACTCCACTGCAGCCACAACATGTCTGTGGAGTGCATTAGTCTTGTGTGTGTGATTTATGAGTAGCTTGCTCCCGCTCGCGTGTTTTGCACAAAATGATCATTGCTCATGCCTTGTAAACAGACACATTCTGCTTTATCATTTAAATGGATTGAGTTGCTTTGTTTTGTTCATTTGTACTTGTGCAACTCTTTCACAAACATAATGTCATTTGTGATTTGCACCAAGCAAATTGACATCACTGTCTTATGTAACAATCTCTTACAGACCGTAATAAAATCAGTTTAGCATATGGATTATTTCAATCAATAGCTATGTTGAGACAAATAAACCAATACCACAGCCCAGAGTAAGACTGATGGACACTTTTGGTGGCCCTGTTCTTGTGTCCTTGGGCACGTTACCGTTTCCCATTATCGTATGTTATTATATGTGATGCCAGTCCTATCATAGTTCCAGGTGGCAGAATTTGCAAACTGAGAGTGACTAGGGAGTGCATAGATAATGGACTTCTAGCTCTTTGAAAAGCTTGTACAAAGAAATACAAACTGTAGATCTAAACTCACCAATCTTATTTAAGGGCTAATGTGCTTAGTATTGAGTCATAATGGAGTTATTGTTTAGATGTATTTTGGTATTCCATATCATCTATGGAAAGAAATGGTTCTCTTCCTCTATCACCAACCAGGGCTGATAATATAGTAGAAACAGATGCTCATCTGAAGTATAAATATAGAAAGATAAATACTTGAAACTTGAACTTATAATTTGTTTTTGAATAATCCTGATTTCATTGGAACCACTAAAATACCACATGGTAAAATTAGAGATTTTATTGATTTGGGTTGAAAAATATCATCGTAGTATCTAAGCCAATACTGATCCTGACAGAAGTATCAAAATTGAGTTTGAAATTTTAAAGTTTTAGCCTTGTGACAATCCTAATAACTATAGAGTTTGATTTAAAGCTCTTATGTCAAAAAAGTAACATTTTCTCCAGCGGTATTGCTTTCATTGTGGGGTGTTGCTACCAAAATGTCTCTAAACCTCTGCCCACCCTCCCCAATATAATAAATAACTTGAATGGCTTTTAGCAGTATGGGAAATGTGGTTATTGCCAGTTTCTGTAATGTTTACTACCAGTGGCTTGGCTGTGGACTGGCACTACATCATGGCATATGCCTGAAAGCTGGGTTTTAGAGAAGGATTCACATGTAAATCCAGTGCCAGAAGTTGACAGGTATAAATAATCACATCTGAGTTTTCCAAGCTGTGGGATTATTGCTGTCAGATTTGTTTGTCTAGACATCGGGAATGAGGAAAAAAGCCGCTTGTGGGCAATCGTAATAAGACAGGACTACCATCCATTGAAAGTTGTTTGATGCTTACATTTATTTTCTGGTCTAAAATTAGCTCATTAAAGTGTGCAAATAATGTTGTCTATTTTTACTTTTTCAGGGACAATTCTCAAAACAGTGATTCGTTTTATGGTTCAAAAACATGAACACGTACAAATAGATTACGTTATTTGCCCATTTTAATTATATGCACTTTTCACATTAGAAAACACAGACAACACTGAAAACTGGAAGAGCATTAGAAAATTCCCATATCCAGCTCTAAAGGTGCCAGGAATGTTCCACAGTATGGCATTTAGTCAGATCTGTGGAGAGGCGATCCTGCTTACAATATGCATGCATGTATTTCAATCCAGGCAAAGCAATGACATCTCCATAGAGACAAACGAGATATCTTAATGTCAGCACTTTAACTTTGAGTTGATTTTATATTTTTTTATCTTCTCACTTCTCCTATTGGCCTGAAGCTGCAGCATTTATAGCTAAAACATTCATGTATGTGCAGTGTTGATACAAGTTCATGACTCATTCAGTGCAGGGATTTTTAACCCTTAAAGCAGATATTGTATCCAGTCATCTTTACGGATCTTGGTGAATGAGAGAAGTCTGCGGTTACAGTTTAGGACAAGATATGAATGGCTGCTAACCGCACTATACGCACAAACTTCCCAACTTCTGCTTTTAACAGTGAGTACAGCACATAAAGGTACACATTGACAATGGAGAAGTGCTCTGAGCTATCTTAGGCATGTCTGGACACCGCTGTATGTTTAGCACCTCAGATTCCTCTTATAAGAAGGAAGTCATGTACAAGTCTGGATCGTAACCAAAGAATGTCACCGTCACATGGATGTTTATTATGGAGTCATGGAAGGTATAGTAGCAGAGGAGAATAGCATATGCTAGTTGATGTTGTATGCCCAGTTAAATTACTCTTCAAATATTTTGTTCACTTTATTATCTCCTTAGAAAAAAAATGTCTTCATGTATTTAACCCATTATTCAATGCCAATGATCAATCTGCCAGGAGAAGTGCCCACTGGGGGACCATCTCCAGATCTTGAGCCAAGCTTGGCCAGGACTACCTAGTTGGAAGATTAGCTTATTCTGCATGTTTTAGGTTAATGGGGGAAAACTGAGAGCCCGGAAGGAACCCATCCAGACACAGGAAGAACATGCAAACTTCACACAGAAATGCCCCACCTGGGAATTGAACCTGGGACCTTTTGTCCATGATTTGAAAAAGTTTTACCATGTTATTGAGCATGATGAAATAATGCTAACTTTGTGCAAATGGGATACATAAAAACTTCACTATTGCTCTACATTGTATATTTCTACCCCAGGGTTGAATGAAGACTATTTGTTATTTAAACTAATGCCTCATAACCACCCTTTCTAGTGTTCAGTCGACTGCTGCTTTTGCTGACTTTGTGCATTGAGCAAAACCTCCACCGGGGGCACTGTATCATCCCCACATGTGCAGTCTATTCACAATCTGTGGCCAATAAGGCTTTCTATAGGTCAAAGGAATACAACCTATGAGACAATTTTCCTACATTAAAACCAATGCGGGTAATTACTCAAAGCAAGACATGTGTGGGGAGCCGTATTGTCAAACAAAAACATCATAAGCCGTTTGTCATCTGTATTGTATATCCGTGCAGTTGGGTGACAGTCCCAGCGCTGGTTATGGGATGATGGCAGTGGATGGTTTCATTTTCCTAAGCCTATGACTGTCACTCTGAGGTCTGTTTCTGTGATTTAAACTCAGGGATATATGCCAAAGTCATTTTACTGCTGGACTCTTCTCTTTGACTGTTTCACATTAAAATGTTATTATGAATTTTCAGCCAGCATCCTTATTACAATAAAAAATAAGTATTATGAAGATTACTTAGAAATGAATGTATTTCCTGATGAAATAGTGCAAGTAAAGAAAATGGTTTTGCATCATTTTTTTTTGTTTATTTCCCCAACCAAATCAGTATCCAAAGTTGCGCTGGAGCATAAAAGATAGAAAATAGAAAAAAAATAGAAAAATATACATTTACCTATCAGTGCATGGAGTACTTTGTGCATGTATCCTTGCAAAAAGTTAGTGGTTTTAAAACTTTGTCTTATCATAACACATAATACCCCTTAGCTGTTTTGGATAATCACCCTTCAAGTACTTATTTTGCAGGTTTTTTTTGTTAATATAATAGACATTAAATATTTCTCTTATTTGATGTTGTCATCTCAGGCTCATTTAAGTCAACTATTTTATTTGAAAAAAAAAAAAAATGTAATTGTCCATCTGTTGCACAGCCCTAATGGAAAAACTTCCCAAAACATTCCCGTATAGTACTCCTCTCACGAATAACAGAGCGAGGATATAAACAGTTTTGGACCGTATCCAAAGTGTGCATGTGTTGTGTCACGTTTCAGAGCGAGCTTGTGTCAACATTATCATATGGCTGCAGAGAAGTACATTCATATACAAGTTAGAACATGGCTGTAGTTAATACCTCATGCCATTCTTTAGCAAACAGACAAACTAAAACAAATCTGCCTAATCGAATGTGTAGCCCAGAAGTGTGCATGTGTAGTGCTGGTAGTAATGGTAATAGTAAGGAGGACAGGCAGTGGCAAGCAACAGTGCTAGTTTGAGTCATAATCGTCTTGTGGATAAGCCTAGTACTAATTGCAGTAGCACCCTGACAACATCAAATTTTTCTTTACCCCATAAACATGTAGCTCTATTCATTTACATACAATATTTTACAAGTACAAATATTATGACACCTCTATTGGCCACACAAACACTGGGGTCCCAACACCACCTTGCATGTATTTTCTCTGCTCTTCCTGTCTGCACCCAGGGCCATCCTCTGCCCGGGACCCTCTGATGGGATCCCCCCTTCTGTTTCCTGCTGTTTGTATCCGTCACCTGGCAACCATGGCAGCTGTCCATTTGGGACGGATTTTTTCTCTTTTTACTAGTGAGACTGGGGTCTAGGAGGTTAGAGGGTCATCACGCTGCTGGGGCACTTTATGGTCTTTGTGGTGGCAGTTTGATATATGGGCAGAAGTTATGCTCTAATTTGGCCTTGAGCTGATAATGTTTTTCCATTGAAGCAGCGCTGTTAAAATGTTGTGATTCAGCGTTTTATTAGTCAGCCTTCTCTTTGATTCACCCCCATCTGGCTGTGAGATGACTGGGGCGATCACATGAACTGGAGTCCATATCTGTCCCCAAATGGTCAAATGAGTGTGGTCAGATAAACTGTGTTCATTCATATCACCGACCAAAAATAACTTTAGTTTTTTGTTTGTTTTTGTTTGTTTGTTTGTTTTTTGGATTATAACCAGAACAACAAGGTCAACATGCAATGGCCAGTGTAGCATACCTAAAAGAAAAACATCTCTAGGCCAATCAGCATTCTCTTATACCAACACATTTAAAGCTATGCAAAGACTTCAAAAAGTTTAGTGCAGAATTAAGAAAATATTTTTAACAACACAGAAATGCCAACAACACTTAAAGAAAACAATGTATAATTAACAATTAAATGATATCAGAGGGAGCAGGGCACAGAGGGAACAAGGCACAGATGGAGTAGGACACAGAGAGAGCAAGGCACAGAGGGCACAGAGAGGGCAGGGCACAGAGGGCACAGAGAGAGTAGGATACAGAGAGAGCAAGGCACAGAGGGCACAGAGCGGGTACACAGAGAGGGCAGGGCAAAGAGGTAGCAAGGCATAGAGGGCACAGAGAGCGAGGGCACACAGAGAGAACAAGGCAGAGGGAGGCACACACAGAGGGGCACGAGGGAACAAGGCACAGAGGGAGTAGGACACAGAGGGAGCAAGGCACAGAGGGCACAGAGAGGGCAGGGCACAGAGGCACAAAGTACAGAGGCAGAGAGGGAGTAAGGCACAGAGGGAGGGCACAGAGCTAGTACAGAGAGAGCAAGAGCAACGCACAGAGTACAGAGAGGGCAGGGCACAGAGGGTACAGAGAGAGTAGGATATAGAGAGAGCAAGGCACAGAGGGAGTAGGACACAGAGGGCGCAAGGCACAGAGGTAAGCAGGGCACAGAGGCAGCAAGGCACAGAGGGCAGAGGGAGTAGGACACAGAGAGAGCAGGGCACAGAGGGCTGAGGGCTTAATGCTTCTGTATATGGTCCCTGTAAAATGAATTAAATAAATCATTTGACAAATTAGTTGACAGAGTTACTATCTTGAGAATTACCCATAAAAGACAGTTGGGATCAGACTTCCAATATTAGTTAAAAACTGTAAAAAAAACAAAAAAAACAACAAAAAAAACTTATGTTATGCACCTCAACAAATCAGCTGGCTTCCAGTTTGCATTGATTTACATTATAAACTGGACATTCTCCACTAAATGCATTTCCTGACCTCACTGTCTTCATTTCTCCTACTGGCACAATCTAATGCACTGGCTTGTGAACTTCAGACTGGAAAAATAAGTTACTTCCTTTTTGAGATGGACCAATATATCACTTGGCTATGGCTAATATTTTGTTTGGGTCAACCAGCTGTCTAAAGCATGCATAAAACTTACTTTCAGTACTTAAATGTGAAGAGGACACTTCACAAAAGGTGACCACACAGCTCTCTTATCCAGTTTGTAGTAAATCAGGTTTGTAGATAAGTTTGTAATCAATTAAAATTGTATATTTAGGGAAAAACCTGCACTACATATCGGACAAAAAATATCGACAGACCTTATTGGCAATTGTTTTCTCTGAATTCTAAACCATCGGTATCGCCCATGGAAGAAAAAAAAAAACATATCGGTCAATCTCTATCTCCTTTGATCCGTTTGTTAAAGACATAATCCGTTTCACATTTCTCCTTAGTGTGAGCACGACCGTATCTGCGCCAGGCCGTACTTGACCTTCACACTGACACTGAGAAAGGTGGTGCACACTTACATCATGCACTTTTCTGCTTCTTTAGCTTTCTTTTTACAAGACTTCACATCAACCAGGGCATTTAAAAAACATGTGTTATCCATGTATGACACAGACCCTAAATCCAAATTAGAACATGTGTGTGGATCATATTCCCAAAAGTGACTCATGGGTGGTTGCATTTTAACAAACAAATACACACATGATCCAAGAAAAAAGACTCTTGATCTTTGTGCTTTTAAAGATGAAACTAGACATAATAAAGTTCAGGGAGAGACGCGTGCTGCCCGGCTGTGGATCAGTCTGACTCATTCCCTCTGGCCCTAGAGCCTTAAGCGTCTCCCCAGTCGATGGAAATCTAAATCTGCTGTTTTGTTTTTCACTTGGATCCTTACAGCGGCGTTCCCAACCTCAGACACTGATCCAAATCACTAGGAATACCCTGATGCTGCAGTTTGAACCCTTAAGAGCTGAAACCAAATAGTATAATTGTGTAATAAGGAATCCCTATTCAGGAAACCCATACTACGCGAGCTGGAAAACTGGCAGCTGCCTCTGCTCCTGATAACTTGCACGGTTTGTTGTAAAAGCTTGCTAAGTAATAGTATCAATTTACATATTACACATTTCAGACAGGTTGGATCTGGGATTGATTTGTGATTTCCAATGTTTCGGTTAGATATCCCACAATGCAATACAGCAATTCCAGGTACAACAATGGCCACACAGTACTTTCGAGCAAAATGACTCAAATTATGCGATGATTCACTACGTCCAGCAACTAAACATTTGTGGTGTCTGGACATTATACAAGATTGAACGTTGCAATTAAAATATTCAGGGAAAGGCTCTGCACACGTGTCCATTGACAAAATAAACAGGATCCAGAGCCTGTGGAGCTAGTGTGTCAAGGATTATATGGGAAATAACTAGTCCTATACAAAAGGCACTGCTTTACTAGCACAGGGCGTTACTGTTGACATTTTAAGACATCGTATGCTCTAATGAACAACGTGTTATGCCAAGTCAAACTGGGCATGGTCATAATCATTTGTGTACATAAAGACAATTATACAGAGGAATCTATTCACAGTGTTGTTGTACTAGCTTTTATATGAACTTCAGATAGTTGGCCTTTTATTGTGTATATATTTGCTGTATGTAAATTGCTTGTAGACAGCATTGTAGATATGGCAAACAATATTAATATGTGGCATCTATCCCAGCAACCAGCACTGGGTGGAGCATACACGGGGTTAAGATGAGGAAGAAATATATGCATCCACTGACCTCAACAGATCTCTGTAAAGATGGATTCTTGCTGTGGGCTCACTCGCATCTTCACAGATGTGACCACAGATGTGTCCCTAGATACATTTAATTTACCTTGCAAATCCAGAATGATATCTCTCTGTATTTTGTATACATATTGCTATCAGTCTGGTCCGCACGCCCTCCATTGCCTCTCTAGCCCAGTCAAACGTGATCGTGCAATCAGATTTGTTTTTGGCCACCCATGATTTACAAATAAAATGAAAATTTATCTCACCTCAGTTTAACAGGGTTTACTGCTTCGCTCACTGATTCTGCAGAAATACATGATATTTTTCAGCCCCCTGTAATATTAATTTTCTTAATTTTTTTCCCAATAGGGACGGACCATGCATGTCCCCGATTGGCAAATCCACCTGTCAATCATGCCCATGTGAAAACAGGGAGATTCACTCACATCTTCATAAAGTATTGAAGAAGTGTGTATTCTGAATCCCAGGCAAAGATATCCTGTGAAATATTTGGGCAAAGCTACAACATCTGCATAGAGACAACAAGTGGCAAACCCACCACCGGAAAAGTTACACCTTTAATAATATGATAAATTAGAACATCTATCCATCCTTTTTCTTCCACTTATCCAGGGTCAGGTCACGAGGGCAGCAGCCTAAACAGGGACTCCCAGACTTCCCTCACCCCAGACACGTCCTCCAGCTCCTCCAGTGGGACCCCAAGGCGTTCCCACCAGCGTGTCCTGGGTCTTCCCGGGGCCTCCTCCCGGTGGAACATGCCCGGAACACCTCCCTAGTGTTTCCGGGCATAGAATAAAGATCGCAGTTTCCATGATACAGTTATTTACTATTTTTTGGCAGAAAACTAAGTCCACCTTTGTCTTTATGGGTTCTGTCTGCCCCATAGTGTACACATCTACAAGCATGTTCGGAAATGCATAAAAATGATTACATTGTTGTGTTGTATCTTTTGGCCTGCACACAACCATTTGTATCACACTTGCAGGAAACAGAAATTTCAACCCTCAGTGGAATCGTCCAATGTGTATCCGGGATCCCATGTTATGACACATCTTCAACAGTAAAACGTATTAGATTGTGCAAGCCTGCATGCCTATGTGATTTGTACGGTTTTAGGTTGTCAGGGATGGTAGCAGGAGGTAGCATTACTCAGCAGCTCCCTTGTGTCACAACCTTGCCACTGTCTACGCAACCGCTAGGGCTTCTGGGAAACCATCTCGGACCCACAACGCTGCCAGTCGAGCGTGGTTTTGATAATCCCTGCATGTAAGTCAAGGAGTTTGGTGAAAAGTAATGATAGTCTCACCTCTTTTATTGTGGTTGGATGTGTAAATAGCCTACATCTGGACAATATAATTTCACACATCATCACTTTGGGTAACCCCCCTGCCCACCGCCCACCTCCTTAAAGAAAATAAAGCCCGGGTCTTGTCAGAGGGAATCCCTGCTAGCTCATGTGAGGATACACACTCCACACTGGCCCCAAACGACAATAATTTACTTTCAACAGTCTGAAACCGGGCTGACCCAATGTCTAGTGTGACTCAATGCTCCGGCTTCCCGCACTTCCCGGACAGCCATGCCAGAACTTTGGAGATTCGTCGATGAACGAGACATTTCCCAGTTTTTGAAGCATTCTTCACTATGGATGGGTCTCTTCCGACGGAACACTTTAGTAGTATGTCTGCAGTGTGGTATTCTATTGGACATCCCTAAGGTGGAAAATAGGCTCCCAAAGCGTTTAACATCATCATAAGATCCAGACATGTGTGCTAGCTGTAGGTACAGAGTGGGTTTTTCAAGTGTCCAGACAGTTACGAAATGCTTAAGTTAATACTGTAGTGTTATGGCTTATACTTATGGTTACTTGTGTGGTTTAGAAGTAGACAGAAATACTTTGAACAAGAAGATTTGGGCACGCAGGGAATATAAACCAGGCTGCCAGGGAATATAAACCAGGCTGCAATTTCTGATATTTCAAGTGTCTTTAATCTGACATATTAGACTCATGCATTTGTCCAAATATATGCCGGATAAGTGGAAAATCATTAGATATGTTCCCAAAGTAAATGTCAAATTAGAAAAAGTGAAAGAGAGTTAGTGCTTGTCTTGTCAGCAAAGAGGTTAAGATTTGTTTTTCAGGCCGGTCAAATCAAGGCCACGTTATCCTGAGGCCCATAGATGCTTCTTAAAACAGCCTGTAATAAAACTGTAAACGTGATTCTTTTCCAGTTTGTATGCAATATAGAGTAAAAGACTAGTTTTTTTTTGCAGTTTAATACACATTTTTTCATTATGTGTGAAGTATAGGAAAAATGCTATGTATCTGAAAAGCCAACCCTGCCTGGTCCTGGTTTAGGTTTTTGTTAAGGGGTTGTAGCCTACTTGTATGTTAGTGCTTCCATCTACTGGGCATCTATTGTATTGCACTCTGGCTCAAGGCGCACAGAACATCAATGTGAGTGCACGGGCCTACTCAAACGGACTGTAAACTGAAAATATCTCACTTTTGTTTGATTAGAGTGATTTTAGAATACATTTGAAACATTACTCATAATGCACATTGCTTTATTCTGGAGTCATATGCATTCAAATGTGGATTTAAAGACACATTTGTGCTGGATGTTTTGGTTTCTTGCCCAAACATCGGTCGTGGTCTACTAAATCGTTCATTCTGAGCCCATACTAAGCACCTGCCTCTCCTCATGCGCATTTTAAACCTTTCACGTAACTGCTTTTTCACTTTTCACCCGGCCCTAATGCTTACTGACTGATCCGTGCGCTGGACATGCCACAGAACGCCGCATACCACGTGCGCAATGACTGTGAAATAGGCGCAATATGATAGTGTCTGAAAATAATATATTTGCTCATATTTCCCATGGTAAGTGTTTTAATTAAAATCAGACAGTGATATGATGCAGAACAACCTTGTGCAGCCACACGAGGCCCTGTATGCCACTTCTCATAACTGTCCAAATATCAAATAACTTAATATAGAAGCAACGCTTATGCAGATGCGCGGTAACCCAACGCGCAGTGGAAATAGTTGGTGCCGCTCCAAACTTTTACGCACAGTACGCCTTTTATTCGGATGATTTTGTGTTTTTAAAAGCCTATTCACGAAGTTTAACGCAATGTGCAAGATTTCAGTTCGACTTCTGTCAAAGCTGTTCCCGTCTGAGTGACTCCACGCGCGCATGGCACAGTTTGGACTCTGATGAAGCAACACTAACTGGTAATGAGCATCCGTGTCCATCAGCTTCTCGGTACATGACTAATAAACATGTAGACGCTATTTAAAGGCCCGCAAATGAGGGCGTAAAGGCAGAGAAGAGGGTCTTTTTCTTGTCCTCCCTGTGTCAGTTCATGTCAGGCTCCATTGGCAGCAGTCATTAGCATAGGTCTCAGATCAGAGCTGTCAAACATGATGTGATAGGCCTAACGTGTGCATTCAGATATACACACACAGCTGGGAACCGAACTAGAGACGAAAAGACAGATGTGGCGTTGTGCTGCCCCCTCGTGGATAAAAAGCGCAAAGGAAATTTCAAAATAAATATAACTTAACTATATAGCCTTTAAATATATGCATTTAAATATGGATGAAGGATGTAATTTATACTAAAAAAGGAAAATACCAATTCCAAACACAATAAAGAAAAAATATGCAGGTTATATATTTACTTTGTTGCAGTCTTTCCTATTGCTCTTTGTTGACCCTGAAGGCCTGCAATTAACTACAACAACATTCCGGGAACAAAGTCTATGTGTAATAAAAAGGTCAAGAAGAAATTGTTCTGGTAAATTAGCTGTAGTTTACCATTTTAATTGTATATTCTAGTCTTGAGGGTCTCATTTGTCTCTGCGGTTGTATTTGTATCAGTTATTTCTTTTAATACAAAACGAATTTATATGTAAATCATGTCTAAATAACATTTTCAAATTAATTCTTTGGCTGCAGTGTTAAGTGCTGTCTGTAATAGTCAACACAAACATTAGCGTGATTCATTTATTCGTTTTTTTTTCATTTAATACAAAGAGTAAATGTCAAGTTGGATGTGGTTGGTATCAGTTATTAAGTCTCTGAACATAACTGAGAATATTAATGCATGTTCTTTATGAGCAGGATTTTGACACGTGCAGATTTAAGCATGGTGGCTCTTGGGTTAGATCCCTCGGCTGACTAACTCTGCTCTGCACATAGTATAAAAACAGCATCTCTAAATGAGTATTGTGATTAAACCTGTTTTTCATTGTAGATATTAGTGTACTTATTCTTCCTCTGTCATAGCCCAATAAAATCACTATTGTTGGTGCTGCGTGCATTCAGGTCTACCGAGTCATTTAGTAGTGTAATTAGCAATGACAGACCCAAGGCATTTTACTTTGACCTGTTCATTATTTGCACCATTGTATGATTATGACATATAGTGTGTACTTACTCCGGGGAGACGCTAGGCTAATCAGGCTGCTAGTGTAATTAAATCAGCCAGCCCTGGGCCCTTATTGACTGGATAATATGCCCAATACAATATGACTGTTATGACCTGCTGCTCCCAACATCCATCCATATAGGTTAGCTTCGTGCTAATTGCCTCAATAGAATTAACTCTAAGAGCAGGAGTGGACAGAAATGAGTTAGATTTGCCTGGTCACTTTATGAATTTACTTTCTGAATGAAGACATTATTTGAAGTACAAAGTATTTATTTTGATTATGAAATTGTATAATTTCCAAAATATTTTAGAAGGCTATAAGTAACACTATTGGCTACGTTGCATGCACATGCCCCAGTGTTTTGTACAATGGGGATGTATGGGCGCATGAAGCTATGTTGTCATACATGTAGTAATTAAGCAGATTAACTGGAAATGCTGCCTGTGTCACCTGCATTTACCATCAGAACAGAAGACGGTAATTACTATATTTTACATCCTCAGTCTATAATTAAAAGCAGCTTTACATATGCATTGTAACTTATAATCCTTAAGGAGCTTAGTGAATACAAGCCAACATACATGTGAGAAAATACTACAGTCATGTTCAATAAATCAGGAAATCTATCTTTATTCTTTACTCCCAATCTGCTGGAATGGGTTGATGCATTGTGTAGTATAATAATTATTTTGATGAGATACCATACGCTTAAGCTATAATGGGCGAGACAAGTAAATGTTATGGTACAAGGCAGAGGGGAATGACGAACACAATAAACTGAACCATGAGGAACACAGAACATGCTGTATACATTGCATTACATCATACATCATACAATCCACTGTATATAGCTCAGCATGCACATAAACAGGACTGCAGACAGTGAGACCCTTATTCCTCATTCAAATACAAGTGATACACTTGTACGAGCTTTGTGAGGTCACTGTGCAAATAGTTGCATTAAAAAAGAGTTATTCCAATTGGAGCGAATTCTCTCAGTTGAATTGGTAAAGTGATGTAAAGTGATTTTGTGATAAGAGTCATTTTCATGTCATGGAACCACCTCCAACAATTTTGGTTGTGTCTAAAAAATATGTCATCAACATTATCTGACTTAGTTAGTCATTGCATAGTTGTATTGCAAAAAATACATCATGAGTACAGTTCAGATGAGTAATATATATACATGTGTGTGTGTGTGTGTGTGTATATGTATGTATATATATATATATATATATATATGTGTGTGTGTGTGTGTGTGTGTGTATATATATATATATATATATATATATATATATATATATATATATATATATATATATATATACACACACACACACACACACACACACACACACACACACACACAATATACATATACATATATATATATAAGTATATATATTTGCCTTCCTCTTGCAAAGAACTACGGTCAGTCCCTTGAGGCTTCTGAAGGGGCATGCCCTCACTGTTGTTTCACACAATAGCCTCTCACAATCGGACAAGAGACCCTCTGTGCGGCCGCCACGGCACACTTCTCCAGCCCATCACCACGGAGAGAGAGAACCAGAGAGAGAGGAGAGAGAGAGAGAGAGAGAGAGAGAGCGAGAGAGAGAGAGAGAAAGGGGGGCAGAGGGAAAGGGGAAAGAGAGAGGGAGAAAGGAGGCAGGTCCAGCAGTTTTTCCTCAACATGAGCTCACAGACTTACTGCCAACTTTTATTCATGTATTCACGGCTAATCCCCCAATGACTTAATGTGTAATATGATTAAGCATGAAGCAATTTAGAAATAATCTTTTCAGGGATAACATAGTCTTAATGAAGCGAATGGGGCTGCATTCTTTGGGTTGTACAGTTATGATGTCACAGTGTTTTTCTTTTCCTCTGCTGCCCTTTATGTGACTGGACCATTGACAGGCCACAGCTAAGGTCAAAGTTCAAACTGCAATTGATGTCACTCTGCTTACACGACCATAGCAGGAGCATGATTAGTTAGATATGTACATTTAGATAATGTGCTTGTCCTCTAATCTATTAGGAGGCACTGTGCTCCTCGCCCTCCAAGCCTAATGCACTCCAATGTATTTATGGTCAATAATTAAAAGGGAAAAGCATGCATTCAAACCAGTCTCTACTTAACAGATCTTAACTAATAAGATTAGGATAATGAATAGGCCACTTTCCCTGCTTGGCCCAGTGCAGCAGCCTTTTTGCTGACAGCTAATATGACAAGGCCAGCATCATAAGCCTGAGGAGAGAGAAGGGCTTTAGTGCAACAATAATACCCAGAAACAGTGAAAAAAGGCCGGACTATTTGTGAAAAACCTTTAATCTGTGGACTTTGACTCATTTTTAAAATTCTATGAGAATGAGGGCATTTTGTTTTGCACACAACTGCAATTAATTATGCTATTTTACAAAGAATTATTGCAGAAATGTTGTTCAGTATATTAGAGACATAATTCTAATTTTAAAGGTGGGAGCCATCTTATTTTTATGTGCAGTATATCTCTGTGATTCAAGCCCTTTACAATATTTGATTGGCTGTAAGGCCTGCCAAGATTTGTTACATTGTCATATACATAATAATACCATAATACTAAGTTTATTGTGTAGCACAATTCATACACAAAGTAATTCAAAGTGCTTTATAGAATATGAAAGACATTAATTAAAAACATAAATAATCATTGTAAAATTGACATTAAAAGAGCAGAGAGCAGAATAAATTTCAGTCATACAGAACAAACAGAACCGTTTTGAGCCTGGACTCAAACATAAAATGAGACAGTAGAGGCCTGTCTCACATCTTCAGCCCATGTGTGTAATGTACTTTTTTACATTACAATCACATATTGTTGCTTTTGCGCAGATGTGTTTAAATGGTTTTATAAAGAACTGCAGGCCATAACAGTTGTAATTAAAAATAATTGTCTTTTCCAGTATTGTAGAGCAATCATTCGTTCTTTTTTCTTTGCCCAATAAAACCAACTTTGGTGGCATTGCATAAATAGAAATCAATACAGTCAAACATATTACTTTGACCTGTTTCACCATTATTTACAGCAACATAAAATAACTCGGACACACTCATGTTGTAGTTTCAATATCTTAATGGAAAATGTAATTAATCCACTTTTTTATATAAGAAAATCATAACAGTAATATTTCTCTAGATCTCTGTTCGCTGTCTTTGCCATGCTCCACATCAGTTATACCACAAAAACTTTAATTTTTAATTTGCCCAGTGAACAGTTACACATTGCTAGTTGACCTGCAAATGGGGTATCTCCCCTATAAAACCCTATCATTTCATTTAGGGTCTCTTTGTAGTTGAAAGTGGACCTGCTATATTTGGTAGTGACCATCTGTTTATTATTTAGCAGAGCTTGTGAGTGCAGGCGGAGCGCATTAGTGAACACGATGCAGTAGCTCTACCTGCCCTGCTCGGGTCTTTACCAGTCTCCCCAGGCCCATTAAAATCCTGTTAACTTTGATAATCCCTGGCAAGAACCCGGGCCTCTGCGGACCACTGAGAGGGAGAGGAATAGTTTAAAGTGCCACTGTTTAAGAGGTCATAACATCTTGTAAAGCCGTGTGTGGCTGAGTGGGCTTACATAATGTTACAGGGAGAGGAGGCAGGGGGCAGCTGTCCAGATATGATTTAATGTTGCTCTGTTCCACTGAGGAATGGGGCTCAGGCTGGGACTTCCCTAGTCTGACAGAAATGCTATATGGTTGTGGTAATGGTGAGGTATAAATTTTGGATTTCTTGTCATTTAAATCACAAAAAAGAGTGTGTGCCTTGATCTAATGGGTGGAGATTTGCAACAGGGGTAAGTCTGTCTTTGAGCGCAGTTTAGTCCTCATTTAGACTTGCTTTGGTCTTGGGTTACTTGCAGGTTTGGTCCCAATTTTTATGTGGTTTGTGCAAGGGTGAGGATGTCCACTATACAATACTGGACGTTGATCAGATTTTTTTTTCCCCCAAGTGTGTATAATAGTAATATGGCATACATTTACGTGTGTATTTAATTTTTCCCAGTACATTATAAAATACACTCAGGGCATTTGGCTTTTCCTTGAGTGCATCCGACATAACACAGCACCAAATGCAGTGACTACACAGATGAGGCAGTTGATGCTGTTATTCTGTGTTCCCAATAAAAAAAAAAATCTATGGATTTATTTACTTAATATTGTGTAAACTTGGAAACTACCACATAGCCCAATTAAAGTCAAGAACTGAAGCCAACTTTCACTCTTGCTGTAAAGCCCGCACTTCCAATCATGGTTGTCTCTTCTTTTTCAGCCATAGTGTGTGTCTGGGGTTGGCTAAGAGGGCGAGTGCAGCAGACCTAACAGGTGTTGTGAGGTCCCCAGCATTAACTCCAACACCTGGCCCTGGGCCCTTGGAGACCGCTAGCTGCACAGTGCTATTAGTCAGCTATGTGGATCACAGATAGACAAGGCCAAAACTGTCTCCTGCTACTTCACAAACAACACAGCCAGTGATCTATAGCGCTCCGATAACATTTTGAGACTTTGGAGCTGATGAGGAAGACCTTAGAACAACTTTGGCAGAGTAGTGCAAAATTAAAATTCCTTTCCTCCTCAATGGAAAAGTTTGAAATGAGCCAGAAACCGCCAGCATGTGTAGAGAGAAATTCCTGCCTCCTTCTGGTGGCCATTATCAAGAAAGCATTAGAAAAGGGAGGCATAATAGGAGCCATGGTGGCACTGCCCTGGAAACTGTGCCAATGGCCTCAAGTCCAAACAATCAGCTTCGTTTGATGGTCATCTGCAACAGAGTAAAGATACATTCAAGCCAAAGAGTTTAAGTCATCTTTAAGAGTTTTACAGAATAATATGCAAAACTAAACTGGTAATTTTACAACAGCTGCGCCTTAGACAAAGTTAATCAGTTCAAGGGAAAAGCATCAGTTTGAAATTTAAAAGAAGAATTGTTTTTGCTTGATTCTATACACTTTACATAGGGGGTTACTAGATATTGTTGCAATTTGCTGTAATGGATTTTGATTTTTTGCACAATAGAATACATTCTGTATACCTTTTGTATATGAGAATTGTCAGCTTGGCCTGTATTAAATCTTGTACAGGGTTCATTAAAGAGAGCTGGAGGGTCAGGAACAGGAATGGCTTATGTTATTGACAACAATTTGCTCGTTTCAAATCCATCGACAAAAAGACATGATTAGTTGAACCTGACTAAGCAGTTGTCTGAAGGCGGTATTGGCAAAGCTGGAAATGCTGTTTCTCATTTTCAAGCCACAGCAACATACCGTGTCCTACTTCCTATTCCTTGCATCATTTGTCAACATTTGGGATATAAAATGTTTAACTCTGCCCCATTGTCCTACTGTTGTGATTACAGAGCAGAACAAGATCCTATTCAACAAAGTCAAATATTAACCATTCATTAGTCTGCTCAGTCATTAAGGCAATGCACAATGATCATTAGAGTCAAAGGTCATAAGAGTGCCTTGTTCACTACAGGCTCGAACTAAAAGGGCATGCACTCCTTTAACATTCCTTTATTGCATCAATTCTTAATTTAATTGTTTCTCTTAACTTTCTCATAACATCAGAAAAACAGTAAAATCATTTTCTAAAATACATTTTGGACCTAAGCCATGTAATCTGCAATCACGGGGCAGTGCCAGGGGGATGGGGCGTGAGGGGGCCTAACCCAATGCCCCCCATAGCTTCCCCAAAGATTTTTGCCCCACTTTCATAGCACATCCAATCTTGACTAAATCCATATAAGACTCTAAATCAGGGGTGGCAAACTCAAATTCACAGAGGGCCAAAATTAAAAACTGGGACTAAGTCGTGGGCCAAACTAATGTTTATTGAAAAATTTCACAACAATATCTGCATGTTTTTCAGAAGGGGTGGATTAAATTTGAGTAAGGCCACAGGTAGCAGATGCATATGAGTGTCAACAGAAGTGTTGGAGGTCAGCACCAACACATTTGCAAAGCATTCTGGGATTCGTAGTATTCGTGGTGCATGCGCTATACTGGTGCGGCATCTGGTGGGCCCGATCTAATACATATTTGATATGGTCTCGCAGGCCAAATGTAATTATATCGAAGGCCAAATTTGGCCCGCGGGCCTGAGTCTGACATGTCTGCTCTAAATTAACATGTTAAGTGAGCTCCCCCATTGAAAAAGCACACCTATAGCTCCCCCAACCAAAATATCTGGCACCGCCCCTGCTGCAATCTACTCTACAAAACCATTGATAATCAACAATCAATTCTTCACAATTTGAACTAAATATCTTTACTTTTATTTGTCTCAGCAACATGACTTACCAATATTCATTCATTCATTAATTACCAGTTGTGGGTACCCTCTCCACCTCCGACTAGCAGGCACTAAAGTGAAGCAGCAACAGGAAGGCGGCTTATAGGAAAGAGACGATGTCGAGAAGATAGAGAAATGAGATTGGACAAGAGATGAGGCCAGGAGAGGATGAGAGAACCGCTACGGCAAGTGTCACTGCGGCAGCTCCGATTCCTGCTACACTCCTTCTCCCAGAAAATTAAATATTGATCAATCTTACAGCGCTCCTAACAATGAAGGAGATAAAGGAGAGTATTAAAGGAAATAAATAAATATACACTTGTATCACCTGTCCAAGCCGGGGGAGAGTGGTACAGTGAGGGCGAGGAGGGGGAGGAGGGGGCAGGGGGAGAAGTCTGCAGGCTATCCATTTGCTAAAGCCAGACTATAGGGATGCCTTGGCCCCAGATCTTCTTTATTGCATTTCTCTCCTGACAGTGAGCAAAGACCTCTCATCTCTGAATGGCGTTATCGGTAAAGATTTGGAGTCTGCACAGGCTTTTGAATAATTAATACGCTGCTCGATTCTTCTAATGAGGAATGTGCATCTATCAAGAGCTGTCTTTCTTGTCCAGGATGCCTCAGATTAGACCTGCAGAGTTTGTGAGCAATTGGTATGTTATGTTTGGTAAGAAAGCATGAGCAAGTGTAACAATACAAAAACATACTCAAGGATTTGGTATAAAAAGTACATCAGATGCCCTTCCAAATGCAGTGCTTATCTACGGGATTTGGACAGGCATGAAATGGCTTGGTAACACTTTATAATAACTACACTGTTTACAGCCTTAAAGCTACCATCTTTAATTAGATTGGCCGGCCCACCCCTGTTGTATTCTCACATAACACCACTAGATGTTATCTATGTTACTGCAGTCTGATAGTGTGCCGGCTTTGGTCTGACAGAAGAAGACCAGAGAGCACAGGTAGGTGAGTCTGAGCAAAGGCCAGGTGAGGGGATGGAGGGAGAGGGAGCAGGTTTCACATCTGGCATCTAGAGGTGAAGAAAAAAAAAAAAAAAAAATAACAAAAAAAAAATTGCAGATGGTAACTTTAATAAAGTGTGAAAAAAATGATGATTTATAATTAACAAATAGTTTACTAAAGATAGTGCAGGTTTTTTAACTTTTAACTCAATTAAGGGCTTTACATAATTAAGGGAGTGGGTTATATTTGTTCAGTCTTTCTTCATGCTTTATCAGGCTAATTAAGAGGTAGTTATTATAATGTGATTGTCTATGTTGGTTATGTTTTGGTAAAAACTGTCCATACATAACATATAACAGGATAAATAACATATCTTTGTACATCAGAAGGATTTTGGAAGCTTGAGGCATTATTGACCATTCTGCTCTTTAAGTGTGACATCTCTGCTTTGAATAATGAACAGTTTTAACCCTTTACCCACATGCACGCTGTCAATTTCCCAAATCATTATTGACTCCTAAAACAAATTATGACAGGAGATCCTGCGGCTCGACCTTTGTGACCTCTTATATCGCTCATATTTACGACTGTCCTCTCCTTAGATAACACTGTACGGCGCATTGTGAGTTGTGTGTTTGAGAGTGGGTTAGTAAATCCTACAGAGGATGCAGTCAAGCCAATGGTCATAAACGCCAGCTCTATAGGATTTCCACATAAAGAAAGGAAAAGGTGCAACAGCCGGCCTATTTTATTTGACTTCCTCCAGCCTCTCTCATGATCCAGAGAGATGCTATCGTCTCATTTAAGGAAGCCATCATTTGCGCCTGTCCAGATCTGACCTCTCCATAAAATGGTTCTATCCTTGAAGCATTTTCAGATCTTGAATTCTCAAATCTTTATGTTCAGCTGTATTCCTGACAGACCACTGGCCATGGCACAAATCCTCTTTACCTAATTTCTCACCTTGTACAGCAAGATAAATTAAGCCAGATAATCATATCTCCAATATAATTTGACTGACTGAAAATCACCATTCAATAATGGACTGATTATGAAATGATTGCTGCTGCTTTTCACATCTGCAAACCTTATAGGCTTTTAACTATTAAAATAGATACTTAAAAAAATGAACATTTTACCAGTGACTTCGATAAAAAGAGCTCCCCATTCTGAATCTCTTATTCTGCAATATAAACAAACAATATACACAAATAACCAGAAAAATGTGCCTCTTACTTACACTTGGAATGCAGTATGTATTTTTTTCTTTTTTTCCCCTTCTATTTATTGTTCTTTTTTTTTTTTTTAATGTTATGTGTCTGTGCTTGTGTCAATACTTATAATCTATGACACACGTAGATCATCATGTTATAATTTTGCACATTTTAAATCACAAAATTCATCAAATGATAAACAGCTTAATAAAAGATGTTTCACAGCTAACTGATTTGAGCTGAGAACTCAGCTTGAAACCGGCAACCAAGTGTTTGTGTGTCAGTGGTGTAGTGTAATAAATTCACCACACATCTTTGTATCCTGGGTTGAAATTGGCACTACAATTACCATTAAAATTATAGCAATTGTGCAAAATCATGCTCTTTGATTATTATTCTTCCAGACTAGGTACTGAAGATTTTTTTTTTTTTTTTTATTATTTCCCCACTTTTTTTCTTATCATTATAAAATTAGATTTTTGCAAAACGAAGCAGAAGGTCCAACAGCCTGCTGACTTTACCTTCCTTACCCCTCCCTATCCCACTCCCCTCCCCCTCTCCTGTTCCATCCACGCTGCCCCTCTGAGATGTTATCGCTCCATTTAAGAAAGGGACAAACAAGATTATACTGTAAGTTATCCTCGATTATGGGCCACAAATCTGCCGTGCTGCTTCAGTGAGAAACGCACCGAGGCTGGATGAAAGATGATAAAGTAAGTGAGCTGCTTTTCCCCTTTGAGTCCATCTCTTTTTATCCACCAGCGAGGCCGATTTATGGGGTAAAGTAGACCTGACTTTTGTGGACAGTATATCTTTCAAAACCAGCTCTGGCTCTGGGGAAGCGGGAAAAAATAGCGACAGTGACATATGTCTTCAACAGGCGTTTTTTCTCAAGGACTCTGAAAATGACATTTGTTGAGTACGCGTGTGAAAGACAGATGAATAAAAAACGTCAAGCCCCTTCAGATTGTAAATTGAGAGAAGTGTGCGGCAGCTCATCAAAAAACGACAAGTGGGGAAAAGGAGTGTATTCATGTCATACAGTACAGCGAGGGGGCTTGTTCACGTCTCTCTCTGCCGCTACAACCATCAATTTAGCTCCGTGGTGGCCAGTCAGCCCCGCTCCATCCCAGCTGTGTTTGACACTATTTATCTGCTCTACTGAAGCAGATCATTTTTGATTATTAACCTCCCGCCCCAATACAGAAAGAAAAATCATACCCTAAACCCTATTGGTAACACAAAATGACAAGTTCACAATCACACTTGACTGTTACAGCGATTGGATTGAAACCAGTTTGTCCTTTCTCGCAGCATTTTTTTTTCTTCTAATTTTTATTTTTTCTTCTGTCTCTCCATCCATCCCACACCATCCAGCCCCTCCACCCTGCGTCTACATCTTTTCCTTTGGCTTCCCGGGCCATGTGTGCACCCTGCCCATTAAATTACAGTGTTCTCTTAATAAAAGGTTGAACTTTCTTAACCCAGTCATGTGGATGAAGATGCTGCCAGTCCCCCGCTGATACAAATTCATGCTTTGGCCATATTCATTGCACTTGCCGTGCTTACCCCTAAACTGTCACATGCGCACAAATACGCCACATAAGGTATAATAGGCAAATCGTTGCTTCTAATTTCCTTGCAAACTATTAGTGTTACACCAGCGCATCCAAAAGGCTTCAGAGATCAGCCATATCATTATGACCACATGCAAATGAGATAAATTAGGCAACAAGTTAACATTTTGTACTCAAAGTTTATCTCAAACATAATCTTAAGAAGAAAAATGTGGTTCATTTCCCACTAAGGCAGATGTTGTTGTATACCTGTGAGAGGCAATTTCTTGACCTCCATTGGCCATTACATTTGGAGAAATGTGGCAGGTTTACAGCAGGATTTTTACATCTTTAATCACTTATTTTCAGGACATTTTGCAGATCAACCCCCGTTTTCATCACCACCTCCATACGACTACTGCTCTGTACTTACTTTGTTCTCCAATTTTATTTTCTTAATCAGTGATACACGTAGGATTCACCAACATCGTGTAGTCATTTAGGTACAAATGAAAAAAAAAAACTTTGCTGCTGGCTATCCATGGGAGGTGCCGACTCTTTGTTGTGGTGAGGTTTACGGTGACGTCAGCTCTGACTGGGCATCACAGTTTTCTAACGGACATGTTTCTTTTATTATGTCGTTTTAGATGAATATTGTGATTTAAAATGTGCAAATTATAACATAATGATCCTCGGGTGCTGTGATTGTAACCAGGCTCAAGCACAACACGTGTTCACAATGGGAGTAGCTGGAAATAAAAGTTTATACACTTTATTTTTTCTTTGTGACTGGTGTTATTTTGTGCCATAATACTTTGGTCCATTACTGATCCTTTCTAAAAATGTCTCCAAAACCTGACCAGTTTCAGGGAGACACACCTTTACCATTACACTTGTCTGTCCAATACATTAAGCCCATTTAACTCATTTCAATCCTGTTATGTTTATTGATGCTTGCATAATTTCATTTCATACCATTTCATTAACGATTATGCTTTCTGTCACAGTGCGGCATTTCCAGGAGAGACATCTAATTGTGTTATAATAGATCTGAGACATGCATTACAGTGGGGACACATACAGTTGTCATCTTAATATCGCAGAGCCCAGCAAACAGATCAATGACTGCCACGATGACGCTGTCAAAACGCTCTAAGTGACAGGAAGCTTTCAGAGCTGGTAATCATGAAGTAGGATGTCCCAGGGGAGGATCATGTATAGTGTGGGGGTTACAGGGAAACTAACTTGTCACGTTTGCTGTACACTTTTCACTATGACAGAGAATGGACGATATGAATCCAGCCACAGAGGTGCAAGTCATTTCATGCCAGTTCCAGACCTAGATAAATGTTTTAGATGCATATTGTGATTTAAAATGAGCAAATTATAACGATCTATGGGTGTCAGATTATAGCTATAACAGACACAAGCCCAATAGGTATTTAAAAGGTTATTCATTCACAACTGGATGAATATGACCCCGGTATGATACAGATGTTGTGCTCTGCTCTGACTAACACTGGCCTCTTTATGTGCATGCAGTTATATCTAAAAATGACTGACATTTGATTCAGATGAGCCGATGTGTCATAGGTCAGACTCTGTAACACTGCTCCAACCTACTTCAACATCTCTTCATTTTGGTGAAAATGAGTCAGTGCTTAGTCACACCAAGAATATTTACTTTTATTTTAAAAAGTCAATAAATACAGTCTTTAAACTACTACACAAAATGGATTCCTGGAGTTGTGTTTTGTTTCATACACACATGTTTGAGGAACCGTTTATTACTGGTCTGTCTACATCTCCAAAATGCTCTGTCAAACCCTCTTGTGTCATTTAGTGGTACTTTTCAAGTTAACAGCTGCCTTTCACTTTTTGTTCAGTAGAGATTGGCAATTGCAAGGCTGGAATCATCCAAATGATTCTAGTGAAAGTGTTTGGAGTTTAAAAATGCAGTGGAGCACTTCCTGTATTACTATTGACATTGCAAGATGGAACTTAGTGTTTTCCGTTTGAGAGAAGCACTCAGCCTTAATATGCAGGGTTTGTGTGTTAAACATGTGTGATAAAACAACAAAACACAACTCCAGGTATGTTTGTGATGAGAAAACATGGATCAGAAAATAGTGTAATATGGGTTGTTTCAACTCCACTTTTTCCAGAAACAGTTGCCACAGAAAATGAATAGAATTGTCTCAGTGGTTGAGCATTCACCCACCAAAGGCAGCAGTGCGGTGTCAGCTCTGACCGGCCCATGCTGCCATTGTGTCCCTGAGCAATACACCTCATCTTCATCACAGCAATACAAAACTAACTTGCAATAACAAGAAGAGGTGAGTGAAAAATGCAATATAAAGCACTTTGAGAATTTTGGGAAAGTGCTAAATTCAGGGGGTTATTATTATTAAACTTAACAAATAAAATATAATTTATTTATGTCCTTTTTTTTATTGATTGATTTATTGATTTTTTTTTATTTAATTGGGGTGCTGGGTCCTGGGTGAGTTACTCAACGGCAAAATATTTCACTAGTTTGCAATTAATGTCTTTATATTATCAACAAACCTTTTTAAAAATTGTATGTGATTTGATACAAAATGATACTCTTGGGAGGATTTAACTTGGCTATTTTTCACTACAATACACTGTCTTAATGCCTTAATTTTTCCTCCTACTGCTTGCACTGCTGTTGTAAAGTGACAGGCTTATTAAGAATAACTTTCCCCTATGTGTCCCAATAAGCCATTTGTAAGGCTGGAGGTGGGGTTCACGTCAGGGGCCTGTAATAAGAGCTGTGTAGCCTGGCTCCTCTGTGGCTTTGTCTTCATTTACCTGCCTGTACATGTGTTGTATTAGTGATTCATTTACTGCTTTGATGTATTAAAAAGGAGCTTGAGGATTTCCAGTGGCACGCTCCCCAAGGTGGACGCGTTTAAAGGCAGCTTTTTCTTCATTCCAGCACTTAGGTTTATTACAGATCCCCAGACTGTCCAATTTTAAAGAAATATGCCTCCAAAATAGCAGGATAATTGTTTTACTTTTTTACCAGGCAATTCCTTTAAAGAAACATCACAAAGGCGCCCAGAGGAGGGTTTATGAAACATGAGCGGCACAATTTTAAATTTACCCCCTTTTGTCTTATGTACTGTAGACAAGACAACTCAGGTGTGTGGTTGTTTCTTCAAAATAAGCTTTACTTTTATCTGTGACTTTATAAACTTGCAGTGGGAATGAACTTTTAGGTATTTTTCAAAACCTAATTTACCTAATACTGAGAAAAAGAAAAAAAAAGGTATTTTTTTAGGTATATTTTCTTGTTATTAGTGGTGGATTGTAACAAAGTAAAAGTAGTAAAGTATTGTACTTAAGTAAAATGTTTATGTATGTGTACTTATTTGAGAACAGGTATCTGTACTTTCCACTCCACTACATTTTTGAACTATACTCAAAAAGTAAATATATTTTTTGAGATCTCCTGAAAAGTCTGAGGGGTTTATTTTTAACATATTCACACTTTTTTAACATGAGCAAACAAAAATATACAAGTGTACAACAAATTGATGTGATTCAGTTGTTTCTGTTGAACAAAATTCTGCACAAATCCTTATTACAATCTACACATTTGAAGCTTTATTAGATCTCAAAACCTGCACAAAATACTTTTTACTCTTTAAGTATTTTTTTAAACAGGTACTCTAATACATTTACTTAAGTAGATATGATACTTTTACTTGAGTATGTTTTGGCTCTGTCCTTTTCCTCTACTGCTTGTTATGATAAACAAGCCTTAATGTCCTGTCTGATGAGGCCCATTATATTTTTAAATGCGTATTACTTTGCAAAAGTAATAGTACTATGATGAAAATAATGTTTGTGATGATCTTTATAACTGCAATAACAAGACAGTGGATTGACTAAACATGAGGCAATCTAAACAGGGACTTATCTGTGTACATCTCCAGCACAAGTTTACGCTCTCCCAAAACAAAAACAAGAGCAGAGACATCCATAAAGCGAGTGTGATGACACATCAAACCAAACACAGTCCTGTCATACACATCCTGTTGTGTTATGGTTTACATAGACACAAAGAGCAGCTCTCTAGGGGCAAAGACAGCATCATCTCGTATAATGTTACTTTATAGATTTAATCAAGAATCAGTTAGAGGAGAGAGATATTTTGTCAATGTCTTGTGCTCAAATAAAAACGTATTATAAATCTCTCTGTTTTATATGGTGGAGACTTCAAGACACACCTGTTTTTGTAAGTTCCACGTCTGATCTGATCCAGTGCATACTTTTTAGTTTATTTAAACAGTCAAATACTCTGTATTTAGGTGAAAATAGCATGATTCTTTACACCATCTGAACTTTATTTGAATGAATTACATTTGGTTTGCTGCAGCGCTGCCCTCACCCTGCTGTGTTAAGATGTCATGTTCAGCTGTGGCTTCATGTGTGGGTGCCGTAATGATGATGATAGTGGAGCAGCAGCTTTTCCCCGTCAGCGGCTGGTGTAGTCCTGTCACTCACATCACATGTATACTTTCTCATCCGGCTCAACTACAGTCAAGGTGTGCTGCCAGTGTCCCTAGATGTAAATGTTATTTGCTGAGTATTTTGATATATTTTATTATAGATTCTACATTTTCACTTTCCTGTTTTGAGACTGCCTACCAAAAGCACTCGACAGTCACACCTGTTTTTTTTTTTTTTTTCCTCTCCCTCTCTCTGTAAGTTTGAGTTAAGAAAGTGCCTACTCCAAATATTGCACAAATAACATTGCCTGAGTCTGACAATTACAATTATTCTTTGGGTGCTGCTTAAAATTCCCTTGGTCATTCAATCCACAGTGAGGCCTTTCAAATCAAGCGTTGCAAAAACAAATTGTTGTAGTTTTCAGAGGACAAATTTAAAAATCTAAATGGAATGGAAAAAATATAAAAATTCAAATGGAAACACATGCAGCAATGAGGTAATATTTGGAGCCATGTCAGTGCATTGAAACTGTAAATTTGTGTCACTTTAACTACAGTATAAGCTCCTCAAATTTATCTCAATTGTTGTTTCTTGTTCTTCTTGCATTTCAGTCTAATAAACATAAGCATAATCAGAATGGGTGACTGATGCCAACAGGTCTTAGATCATTGTGAAAGACAAACTGACCCAGCCCCATGTTGCTTTTATCTGTCTATAATTTGGTAAACCCAGTAAAACACTGTACATAATGTCAGCAGCTGCAGGTCCATCTCTGAGTGCTCCACATCTGCACTGAGGAGCCATTAGTTCAGTGTCTCAGCGGGTCAGCTCCAGCACGCCTGGCATGTTCGGAGTTAACAGCTGTTGTGTGTTGCCCTCCTCGTGCCCACATACCTCTCTTTATGTTTTACGCACCAGTGGATACAGATGCACGTCTCTATGGTAACTTCGCTCATCTGCAAATCGCATCGGAAACGTATCTTCAGCCCCCCGCCGCCTCCGCCTGCCGCCTTCGTCCCCAATCAAACCTAATTATACCATATTGCTTTTCTTGTCCAACAATAGGGGCCGGTTGCTGGGGGTGGGTGAGCGGGAGCCATTTAATGTAATTATTGAGACACTTCTTTCTCAGTGAGAGTGAGATGCGACGTGATGGACGCGGCTTGTCAAAATGCCTATTGATGAAGAGCAAAAAACCCAATTTGCAGTCATAAGGCAACTACCTTCCAATTATGTTAGTGCCAGAACATTCCTCAAGCCCAGCAACTCCAATCCTTCTCTGTTTTCTGAGCGGCCAAACCATTGCCCGTGGCAGACAGGTACCAAATGGGCTGCGCTCTGCATGCTGCCTTTAATGTTGTATTGATTTGCTTTAGCATACGCCCTGATTCTACTCACACACTTCAACACTATTGCCCTTTGTACTCCTAGCCTGACCTGCCCCACATGAAAATTACGTTATTGAAATATGTTAAATGTGCCCCCCTACCCCCACCCCCCCTCTTTTTCTCCACAAGAAAATATCTCACCTATTGATGGATCTTTCAGGGACTTGCAGATTGGTAATATTCGGGCCCCACCGCTCTAATGACTTCTATTACGACAATTCCATCACCCCCTCCACCAATCAATCATATAAACTAGGTAACATATCAGAGCAATGAATAAAATCAAAAGGAGATTGGATGATATCTTTTTCACTTTTCTTGTACGATCAAATATGTATGAACAGTGAGTAAATAGCAGCGCAATAAAGTCGTGAAATTAATGATAAATACAATGATCCATGCGGCGACAGACACGGAATCAAATCTTACATTTTCTTGTCTGCTTAATAAGCACTCACAATCACCATTCTCTTCACTACAGGGGAGTCAATTACCTCAGTCTGACGAAGGTATAAGACAAATAAGACACAAATATGTCTCCACAGCCAATAAGTAAGAGGAATCCAGCAGCCAAAATCATAATACAGATGTTTCTCTAAATGAAGGATGGCCTCAACATTTACCTGTACTTAAATGTTTTTTAAAAAAAAATGGAATTACACCAAATCACAAGGTGGTATTTTACTTTAGAAAAGTTTAATGCTATTCTGTGGAACATTCAGGCAAAGCAACAACGCATATCCATGGCCAGTAATATTGTAAAAAAAAAAAAAAACAAACAGACAAAAAAAAAACATGTAACGTAAGTGTGTAAAGATGGTCATGGACACATTTGGTCACATTATTATATTAACGTTTATTCACCTTCAAGGCACTCAAAGCTCTTTGCTTCAAGGAATCACTCACCTATTCACACACACATACACCAGTGTACACAGACACTGGGGGCGAGGTGGGTGAAGTGTTTTACCCAGGGGTGAACAAACTCTTTTCACCGAGGGCCATATCTTGAAAAATTTTCGACACGGAGGGCCACATACCAGTGGTCAATACAGTGGATAATTCAGATGGCTGCATACTTTAAATAAGGCTTGAAATATTAATATTAGGTCTGTATGACAATGCAATGTGTTGTTATTTAGGTTATATTGGTAGGATTACTTAAATTTCCCATAAAAAGTACTGATTACGCTCAATTGGGTCAGTTCAACTGAAAGCCTGAAGGCCAATAAAAATTGGTCTGAGAGCCGCATTTGGCCCCTGGGCCATAGTTTGGACACCCCTGGTCTTATCCAAGGACACAACAACAACATTCATCTGTGGGAGCTGGTATCGCACCACCAACCTGAGTCAATGGATCTGACCACTCTCCCAGTGATGCGAGAGTGGGATTCGAAGCACCAATCTTTGGATCAGTAGATGAATACACTACTAACTAAGCTACTGTCTACTAAAACTGGGTAAAAAATATGCATTATTTCTCCTCTATTAATGGTTGCCGGTCATTTCAACAACTTTAGGCCTTATTTAGGGTTCAACATGGGATATGACTATGGATATCTTCCACTAATTTACCTTTAGAAGTAAAATAATCAACAATAACAAAACATAGTTAGAAATATAGAAAATATGCATGTACTGCAGTATCTTGTGGTTTAGTAACAAGTGTAAAACAATGCTTTAATCTGCATGTATGTGTGCCTGTGGTGCACACGGGCTCACATGATAATGATGAATCTGCTGGTGGCATGTCCTCAGACTCCCTGAGCAGAGAGGAGACCCTCCCACAGAATACACAACAGGGATGGACATGGCTTATTCCCAGACAATGTCAATAGCTCAAGGGTAAAATCATTTGTCACCGCAGCCAAATCCCTCTAAATGTATACATTTATTATTGTCGCGCTTTAATTGATCGCAGGGCGCCAGGAGAAATACCAAGGGTCTGTAATACGCGCCTATCTCATTTACAAATCACTCTTCACAATACTTCAAGGACACACGAGGCTCCTTGCAAAGAGAAAGAGGAATTATCGGTTTCAAAGCCTCAATATTTTCAAGTTGAACATTAATCCGGTTGTCCTATAAACAAACAGCACACAGATAAAAGGTAAAAAATAGTATTGGTTGGAGTAGAGTGCTTTAAAAGTGAACTTGTAAAGCATGGCCAGGGAAGTTTTAATGACACAGAATGTAAAAAAAAAAACAAAGACATTTGAAATAACATAGTTTGATTATAAGGGTCCATAGAGGTCTACATCAAAAGTGTTTCAAGTAGTGAATTGATAAGGATGAAATGTCTTCAGAAGATGTTTTAAAATTGCACTAGGCCCTTGTTTGTGAATAAAGCACAATTAGAACATTTCAGTAGTTGTATTCTTGAGGCTTATGTTTCATATTGTACCCTATAGCCTAGCAAGACAAGTACCAAATACAATCAAAAGTATAAATTGGATTATCTGTGCAATATTTAATGTTCTGCATTAGTATTATATAGAGTGTGAGACTATGTTTTGCCAAAAGTGGTTAGTCATTGCCTTGAAATTACATTATCAGAGCAGCTGCTGTTACTGCTGTTAATATACTTGTCCATATGATTAGGAAGTTATCAATTGTGCGACTAACACACACCTACTTCAATAGTATAGTATAAATACATTCATACCATAGGCCTGTATTCTCATCGGGACCACCCAGGTACAAGCCATAATTACTTCAACAACTTTGGATTACATCAACATTCTCAGCTGTTAGTGATACATCATGTCTATGGACTTTCTTATTATAGCTCACGCTTCATATGGAGACCTCAGGAAAATAATAATCCCTCTTTCTTTTCTGTATATGCTCTGTGGTGAAGAATATGAGAGTCAGAGAGTAGTGGAGTGGTCCCCTAGTATTTTACACCCATTTCCACTGCAATGTACGTAGCTTAGGTAGCATGAATAGTGAAGTTAAATTTGATCAACATTTGATTGTGATTATTCAGGTCACAAAGCAATCTTAAATACCATAAATTGTGATCCTTCTTCTCACAAGAATTATGACTTCGAAACTAAGCCAGGAACAAAAATTAAGAAGACCAAAACTGACAAAATCCAGGCAAGATCAAGTACCAAATAGTGCCCTTACTTAAATGCCCTATATTACGCAAAATTGATTCTTTTAAGTTTTAAGCCATGTTACAATGCTGTTACCTCATTAAAACATACCTGGAGTTGTGTTTTGTTTCATTCAGACGTTTGAGCAATCCTTTATTATTAGTCTGTCTCCATCTCCAAAGCAAATACATGTTACACCTTGTGATGTCATGAAACCATAATTTCCAAGTTAACAACTACTTTTTACCCTTTGTTCCGCAGAGACATGGCATTTCTAGGGCTGAAATTATCCAAATGATTCTAGTGAAGATGTATGGAGTTTAAAAACACAGTGGGGCACTTCCTGTATCACCAGATGACATCACAAGTTGAAACAGAGTGTTTTCTGTTTGAGAAAATAAGTCAGTTTAAATGTTCAGGATTTAAAGGAGTTAAACATGTGTGAATGAAACAAAACACAACTCCCGGTGTGTTTGCGATGAGTAAACGACATTATAACATAGATCAGAAAAAATATATCATAATATGGGCCCTTTAAGCCACACTAACCCAGGAATCAAAATGTCTTCCACGAAGCCTGTACGCCAGCCCTGCCTGTATACCTCCGTTTGACAGCCTTTGTACTAATGCATTATCATGGCCATCTGTTTACACTCAGATTTATAGTCATCCTTTAAGCGCCCAAACAAATCTTAACACTGTCATATCAAAACAATATTGCAATTACCCCCCATTTGACAGTGTTCTGTGTATACAACCATAACGCGCCGTGTGTATGCTAACATCTGTTCTCCCAATATTCACATCCTATTGCCATCATTTTCAATTGATTCTTTATGAGTCATTTCCACGCTAATGGCTTGTGATCGCGGCAGTAAAGCAAGTGGGCCGTTGGGAGAAGGATTCCCAGACAGACAGCGACAGAGATGCGGAGAATCACAAGAGGGGGCTCGAGCCAAGACAACCAAGATCAACAATCTGCTGAAATCATACGGATAAAAAGACCACAATCACCGCCGCTCCTCATCGCTGATTATATTGTAAAGTGCCAATTATGTCACGTCAGAGCGCTACGGCGAGGAAGGTTGACACTCTGCAATAAAGCAAATAATTTCCAGTTGGGAGAACAGCAAAAACGTTAATATGAGGGGTGGAAGATGAGGGTGAGGAGGATCGGGGTTAAAGGAAGTAGCTAATAAGGTTTAATGATGCGTGTCAGGAAGCCACAGTATGCAGGGGAAACACAGCTGGCTTCATTTTGTAAACTATTTGATATACACTACATCTATGGCGCGCACAATTATCAGCTGCTCTCAGGCCACTGGGGACAAGTTAGGACCCTCCAATCAGGGACGTTTACCACACTGTCAATCTGGCAACCAGCAGTCATTCACACTGCTGCATACCATGTGAATTCACCTCCTTACAACGGCAGATACAGCCTTTGAAGAGACATACCGTGCGTTTGATCCTAAACATGTTCATTGTCACCTTGCTATTTGTACTTTAAGTCTTAGAACTTTTTAAAATATTGGTTTATTACCAAGCAGATTTGCATTAGAGCTCCCTCTGGTTACAGCAATAGCTATAACTGATAAAACCAACGATAAAGCAATTATGTAGCACGGTTATCGGCATGATAACATATGCAAGCAGATGTAGTTAAACTGATCTGACTGCAGCAATGATCAGAAGTCCATTAATGATTTATGGTCTTAAAAACTGCACAGGAGACTTCGGGATTCTACCTCTTATGTAACTATCTGGAGAAAGGTGAAACAAGTTACTGAAACAGGATTATGAAACAAAAGAACAAATAAAAACTCCATCTATGTTGCTGATAAGGAACAGGACTAGAACAGGACCAAACCAGGTCTACTAAACTGGGCCACTTCAAACCAAGGCATATTAAAATGTTTCATAATAATAATAATTTAATTTCAGATACTTCACATTTACAAATAAGTAAGATTGTAAGTAAGTTGAGCATGGTTGCCAGAGGAGACCACTCAATATTAAGAGGATCTAGTTCTCCTAAAAGGAAATTGAAGCAAATGGACAAAATATTCTAGAACTACTCTTGTGATTGTAGTTAATCTTATTCTAGTATTCATTAAAGTTTTTTTTTTTTTTGTTTTTTTTACACATTACCTGATACAGTATTTAGTAACATATACGCAGCTGCAGTTCTTCTATCCAGGTTTGGAGTATTTCTTCCACTGCTGCTTTTGAGCACTTGAGCAATCCTCTTCCTCACAAGAGTCAAATAATTGTGAGTGTCAGCAGTAGATTTAGAGCGAGGCGCAGCAGGAGGATAAACCGCTGCCAGGGACAAAAGCTATATTCTGTGGCACTGAGGATTTACACTACACTGCAGCGCGATAAGGCCATCATTAAATCATTACGATAGCTACGCCGCACTTTTTTCATTTTCTTTTTCTCTTTTCTCAACAGCATGGGGGAAGTATTTCTGACCTCACAGACAAAATGCTGTCAGATATGCTAAATGTTTACATTTTATCCTCAGATAAAGTCTCAGACAAACTATGGACAGTGGACATTCCAGACCAAGTATGAGCATTATTTATTATGGCTCACTCACCGTACACTCATATCATACACTTGATACACTCATACGCACAACTCAATGAGGCTAGCACATACATCTCACAGAAAGACGGTTCTGGTTTCAAGTCCTGGGCCACCTGGGCCTTGCTGTGCAGAATTTGCATGTTTCTTCCCATGTCTGTGTGGGTTTTCTCATGGCACTCTGTGTTCTTCCATCAACACACAAGGTAATCCTCCAGCTAAGTCCAAGCCTAGCTCGAGATCTGGAGATGGGTCCCTAGGTGCTGCAGTGTGGCATTCATTGCACTGAAGGCAGTGAAGGAAAGGTCAAATGTAGAAGACAAATTTCCCTACAAGGCCAACAAAATGTACCTTAACCCTGTGGTGTAGTTTATGGCTATGTCTTGTTTTAGTGGTACCTGCAGTTTGGGTCTTTTGCAGTTCAAGTCCCTATTTCATACAGTACGTCATCTTTTAAATAGACACGATTTTTTTTAGGTGATAACATTTTCAAGAGCTTCAATACTCTACATAACTTCCCCTGAAATGAAGACATATTGTCAGCACATCACAGCACACCAAATAACCCACTTTCAACCCTAATACTAACCTCCCATTGCTTCCACATTTGAGGGCTCTATTGTTTAAAATTGAGGAAATGTCCCGTTTATTTTGATTCCGTCTCAGTACAGGTACACTTGTCTCACCTGGTGCTGATAGAGATTTGTCAGACTCTTGTGCTTTGATTTGCTGCTCTCCCACCAGAGGCCTAAACAAGCACGGCAGCCTCCACAGTTAAGTGTTTATGGCTCAGTGCAATGTGCAGGTGACAGTAATTATCAGCAGATGACAGTGGCAGTCCCCAATGGACCAGATGGTCATACAAGGGTCATGCATTCACAGAAACAGAGGGGGGAGAGAATACCATATAAAGGAAAGAACATAGGGATACGTTCTGGACACATGAGCAAAGAAGCGGGTTAGGACAAAACAATGAGGCTGTTGCGCCCATTTAGAGCTGGAAGAAGTCAAAAGAAACAGAATCTGAAAGTGGAGGATGGAGCATGAAAGGAAGGATTTGGGGACCTTTGCCAGCTTCCTGTGTTTTCTTTACGCCATGTTAAAGACGTGTCCTAAATGGATTGCTTGCAACTAGCACTGGCTCAGAGGGCAGTGTGGAAAAAAGAAAAGAAAAGAAAAACATTATATTATATCAAAGTAAAGGTTTAAATAATAAATAGGTCAGTGGCTAAATAAGCAGCCTCTTACACTCATAACAAGATGCGTTTTCCATAAGCAGCATTAGCAGTATGAACTGGGAAAACACCAAACCATCATAGACGTTCACCATCAAGTAACATGGCTATAAATTGTCATAAAATTAATTTATAAATGGGGAATATTAAACAGGTTTTGTTTTTCCTTTGGAACAGTATACTTCCATCTCTGTCAAAGCATTTCACAAGCACATTGGGAAACATTACATATAGAAACTTTCTTACATTTCGTTTATCTTAATGCCTGAGTGTACCACCAAAGAGCATGGAACTGTACACCCCATAATAAATGTGATCCCGGTCTGTTGTTTCCGTGGCGTCAGGTGTCTTGTTAAATGCCACTCCAAAACCCCCATTAGTTCATTTCCCTCTTGGTTAATTAACATCTGCTCCTGACCTTTCCAACAAATAGGTGCAACTTTATCTCAAAAGTCAAGGTTACAAAACTATGGATCAGAGCAGGCTGATTACTGATCACCAGACCGAAGGAAAGGCTTTTCACTACAAGTTTCACTGACCCGTGTCCACCCAGGTTCAGGATTCAGTGGAGAGTGTTGGAAGTTTCTGTCACAATGTTGTACTAGTAATCAATAACAAAAATACTGAGTTCTGCATATTGATAGTAATAGTTTGGTCGGGTCTGTGTTGTGGAATGACCTATTTTTGGGTGTTTCTATTATCTCCAAACTGATTTTACTAGAGCGTGTTACATATAAGGAAAGTAACAACAGTTTTTTTTCCAATTAATTATATGTATGTATAAAAGTAACTGCAAAAGAATCAAACTTCCTTGGCCTATATGTTCCATATTTTGTTTACTTGGCCAATTCAACCCTGAATCCCAAGAAAATCACTTACAAAATTGTCACTTATGCAATAATAGTAAATAAGACTTCATTCTTAGTGGTAAAAAAATAGAATAAATATATTGAAATCCTCCTTTGCTCTGCACAACATTGCTTATGTACCACCCAAGCAATGTTGTATCTCCATCACTTACACCAGTCTCCTCTTAACCAGGACTCTGATCTCCACTCATTACGTCAAAGTACGGAGGAGACGTTTCTATTACCACACCAGATGTCCAAATCAGCCATGTTGTTTCTGCGCTTACTGTGCCCAACCGCCGCAGTCCCACCGTTTATTTTGGTAGGGGAGCTCAGGCGGAGGGGGGAGGCCTGGCTAATTGTGAGCAGCTGTAATATCACACGACCATCATTAAGAGGGCAACAGCTTTGCACACGCATTCATAATCCAGCCCCAAATGGAATCAGTGGAGTCTGCCCACCGCTACTGAATCACCAGATTGTTAGTTTGGCCTAATTTTTACACTTTGTTTATGAAAGACTAAACCATTCAACATGATTAGCACCCGCAATAAGTAATCCTTCTCCGGAGAGGCTCTCCAGGGTGGGGCTGCATCAGGTGGCCGTGAAGGCAGAGAGTTTTTATTTTTTGTATGTAGAAGAAAAAGTCAATGCAAAATTCAATGCAATACTGTGTCAATAGGCTGCTGGCTATCTTTGCATCCCTACCTAGTGTTATAAAAGCATTGTGTTGTCCGATTTCCTAAACTACACAAAGTTGAACACAGCCCAAACAAATACATACAGTATTGTAGGACTGAATGGTACACCAAACCACCAACCAACCAACCAACCATCTTATATTACTGAAATGAATCAATTAAGATGGATTTGAGCAATGGACAAAAATCATGTCAAATTTGAATCAAGCTTGAATTATAATGAAGGTTTGCTGTGTGTAGGCCTGTCGCTTAAAATTACTAAACTGACTTATCGTTCAGTGTATGTGAGACGGAACAATAGTTTTGAGGGGTCAATGTGTATCATGTGTTCTTTTTCTTTGCACTACTGGGAAATTTGTGTTTATTTTCCGGCAGAATTATAAGATTTGAGCTGTAAATGGTTGAATAAATAAATAACTTAAGAACATATGACTCGTTACAGATACAAACCCCGTACTAATGTCAAGTCTTCCTTCTGCTATTTATTTATTGCAGTTCATGGGTTTTTAACAGTATTGTAGATTTAGAATGTTTTTGTGGCATAAATTTGCTGTTTCGTTACTGTGTCAGTGGCATAAATTGGTTTCAACATTATTGTTTATCGTCTATATTTACTTCAGCAATATATCGTACTTCAGAATGTGTTATCATGACAGGCCTAGGTGTGTGTGTAAGCATTTTATAATCTGTTCTATAACAACTTTATATGTCACAGCTTCAAAAAACTTTACATAAACATACTATATTTTTCATTATAAGGCTTGTCAGGTGGGTAACCATGACGACTGGTAAAATATGTGGTTGGGAAGCACTGCTCTATTTGGTGATACACACTAATACCACAACACATAAAAACAGATTGCTACCTCTTCAGAAGTACCTACAACTGCAGGATTATGAAATTTTAGCTTTCCATGAGTGGTACGTGCCCTCACAATCTCAACATAAAAATAATAATAGTGAAATATCAACAAAGGAGTCACACAACCCATTATTTCCTAGACACACAAACAACACCAGAGCTCCTTGTGTGTCATCTGCTGTTGTTAATATTTGAATTAGTCAGTGTGTGCCAGGACTCACGCACTGTTTTCATAATGTGGTTTCATTATAAGCACAATTGGCTAATGTTGAAATATGAAGTCAAAAAGACGACACCTCGGCCATCCGCTGCACAGACCGGACAACACAAGTGGACCACACACTGAGCATAGCTCTGCATAAAGATATTAGAATATAAGCAGTTTGTACACACACTCCTCCACACTCAGGGCTCTTTAAACAACTGCATCATAACATCAGCTTGATAGTGAAGCCTCAATTATAGTATACAAAATGAATAGATGTTTGCAGTGTGTCCACATCCTGTATTTCAAAGTGCTTCTCTGAGTGCTGTCTGTCTGTGTTTGTGTATGAGAGGCTGAAAAGGGAAAAAGAGTCATCCACACTGAAACATAAATAGTTTGAATTTCATTTTGATTTATAAATATTTGTAAGCACGTATTTGGACATTTTGGAAACATCAAATTATTAGTTGACAATTAAACTTCCTTCCTTTGTGAGATCATCTGTAGTGTCAGTTACAGCAGAGTGTGTGGTCAGCAGCTCCTGAGTCAGCACCGTTTCCATGGACACTTAAAGGAGAGCGGTTATTCCCTTGTCTTAATATTCCACAGTATGTCATTATCTTGCATTTATTCAATTATGTTTTTACTGCTCTAAACAGACCTGTCCTCTAGCTTGTCCTGGTGGCATCAGGTACATGTTTCCATGGAGCTAGTTCAGTGGTATAAGGTGAAAGGTGCAGACAAAGCAATGACATCTCCATGGAGATAGACAGGAGACAGATCCTGCATTAGAAAAGTTACATAGTGCATCTTCAAGCTTCTAAACTTGTTTTATCCTCAGTATTTGGGTTTGTTTTGCATTTGTGCAAGTAATTCTGCAAGTGTAGTTTCCTTTCCAAAGTTCACAGCTAATGCCACATTGTACATTTGCTCCTTTGTGTTTTTAAAATCCTAAATGTGCAATTTACCTTTTATACTTTAAGCTTTAGTAGAATTATTATCACACAGGTCCTTCTCAGTTTTCCCGGGAGCATATGCAGATGATGCTCTCTATCAGTGTCCTTGATCTCAAATCAGCCTGACATTACAGGAGCTTAAGTAAGAAGGCATGGCATCAATATTAGATGAGAATGATGGGAATAGGTGGAGGGCCACTCATAAGCCTATAGACACGACACATTGTTAGCGACAGAGATGGGACATCCATGCAACATGAGCTGATCTGAGTCACCACACAAGACTGGCATGGTCAGAAAAAAAACAGGCCTTATGACACATGACAATGTTCTATTCTCTTTACAACAGTCCCTTAAGTATTAGCATTAAACATTCACATATATCTATTCTCTTTGAATTCAAATTCATATTATCACAGGACAGTCAGAGGGAACCAACAGCATAACAAGCACGAGCAAACTACACAGGGAGGTTATGGATTCAGTTCACTAGTATGTGCATTTTAAATGTATGGTGGGACATTTATATTTCAAAACTATGGTGATACAACACTGTTTTTTCTAAAGTTCAGTAATTTTTTACTTTACTATGCACTGCCCATGCACAGTTGATATTTCCCACAGACTGTGCAGCCACAAACCATTTTTGACAATTTATTCCAAATGAACCAAATTGTTTGCCCACTTCATTGATAATCTCCTCTCTTTATCCCCCCATACATTTAATCATAAAGTCTTTTTCCTTCTGTAATTCTCACAGAGCACCTTTGAGAGTCCTGTCTGCCTTTCACAGGACTACTTGAAGGTCAGGGCGTGAGTTGGCGGGACAATGGGCAGTGCTGTAGTCTGCGTGTGATGGGGGACCGTGCAGGCTCCGGTTGCCAGAGTCGTGACCGTCCCGGTGCAGGGGGCTAGCCACAGATCGATGCTCGTCGCATGGAGCTGGATGCCCAGGATAGGCCAGTGTGAATGGATGCGGCGCTCTGGGACCGAATGACATAAGCGTCAGACGTCTAAGTGTCCCATTAGCAAGACTATGTTCTGCTCTCCTGTCGTCATCACCAACCAACTCTGCACATTGGGATTGTATAGAAAATAGCTTCAAGAACAAGAAAGGACAGTGATGCATGTAATAGTTATTCACCTACACAACACAACTTGATACTTATGGCTCATACACAAGGAGTCATGAGTACAAAAGTTGCAAAAGTTGCAAAAGTTTGGCAGTTGTCATATTTGACACATCTTAATTAAGTCCAATTAGGAAAGAAATAAAGGTGACAACAGCCAAACATTATTAGCAAATGCATTTATCATTTTTTATCATTTCATAAAATAAAATCTGTGCTCTGTGATGGTAAAATTTAACTCTGAAAGTTGTGAAATTAGGATGATAGGAATGCATTAGAAAAGTGAGGAATAACTAGACTGATGCATACATCTTAAAATGTAGCTCTGTTTTTTTTTTTTCAGAATCAGGTGGTTTTAATCACACTGTTCCTTATCATTGAAAAAAAAAAAATATATTGCACAGAATATGAGCGTTTTCATTGTAAATGGTGTGTGCTGTGCTAAAATTGCAAAGATCATATACAAATGGTCAGTTCCATTACATTTTGTGGGGAAGATTGGGTGCCATATCATCCAGTAATCTGCTGTAAATTGATTGGCATCTGTTGTAAAAATCTGCAAAGATCATTCACATCTATTTCTGCCATTTTTATCCGAATTTATGTACACTTACTTATCTCTAAAAGGGCTTAGGACACTTGGGTGAGGATATGCGTGAGGGCTTCTACCAAAGTGAAAATGAAACAGTGTGGTGGGATTGTTGAAGATGATTGCTAAACACATAAGAAATGATGACAAAACAGTGAGGGCCACACACGGAGAGGTTGCTGCACGCTTCCTGCTGGACCAAAACCCAACCAGAACCAAGCGCACTCCAGTGGTACTTTTATAACTTGTCTTCTGCCCACTGCAAATGAACATCGTCACATGAGCACAGAGAGAAGTGTGGAGCTGGGATATTCTGCCCACACTGTCCATCAAACTGTCCACTGATTATAACATAGGGAAAAATATGTCAAGTCACGGATCTGCTCATAGGATCAAAGTAGGCAGTTAACTGTAATGTCAGAAATGAAACACAATACAAAGAAATTAGTTGAAATGATAACAGAACAAATGCAGAATGCCATCCCTCCAGATTACAATAAAGCTGCATGTGACTTCCAGTTTATGCTACAGCCCTGAATGATCAAACGTCTTCTATCTGAGAGGTGAGAGGGTGTAAAGATGCACTATGTAACTTTTTTGAAGGACCCACCACCTATACTTGTCTCCACGGAGATGTTCTTGCTCTGTCTGAAATGTTCCACAGTATGGCATTAAACTTCATCTTTTATCTTGTGCAAAAATAGCATTATACTGTGAGTGGGGCCACCTCTCCATAGCTCAGACATGTAACTTGATTTGGCAGTGTCACCTGCTTGTCTCCATGGAAATACATAGGTTAAATGTCATACTGCAAAACATTTCAGGAAAACCAATAAGCATGAGACAACACCTGAAAAGTTACAAAGTGCATCTTTAAAGTTCAGATCATACTTTCTCTGTATTTGGTTTAAGGCATTTTATATTGCCAACTCTAATTCCTCCAAACTCACAACAGGCAGAGCATCTTAAGTTATAATTAAAATCATCCCGCTGTTATGTATGCGCCCCGGCATCCCTAACTGGCTGACCCAAAGAAAAGCTAGTACTTCATTTCTTGGCAAGTCTTGACACTTAAACAAGATACTATAAAATGTAGCTACAAGAGAAGGTCATGAACAGCAGTTAGATCCATCTAATTCCTTTTGACAAATCATGCTATGACTTAGTGCAGGAAGTGCTCTCTGGCTGAGAGCTGTAGCGACCAGGAGAGACATGTGTAAACAGAGCTTTCTTTGTGACGCCTCTTCACTCTCTACTGCACTGTGTCTCCTACACTTAACTGTTGGCCACACTCAGACATCCACGCTATGGCTCGAAATCAACACTATTAACGTCTATTTCTGTGCTTCCTAAAAGGTTTGGTTAAAAAAACAAAACAAAACATAGTGATTAAGAGGTAGCATGTTACAAGGCACAGACGCAAAACTAAATATGGTGTGCATGTGTATTTTGTAAATAATAAATACAGCACAATGATGGACATCCAACCCAAAATGCACACTAAAATAGAGCAGATCAGATCTCAGCAGCAGATGTGTGGAAAGTGCAGAGAAGTCTGAGATCCACACATGACAGAGAAGATGTGTTTGTGCAGTATATGATATTTAAAGTGAGGTATCATACTGTGAGTGGAGTAGCACAGATCACTTCTAACTTGCCTGGAGGTATCACTTGTTTCCATGTCAATAATCACATTCAAAGAAAAACTATCCAGCTCCATGGAGGTGGCAGACTCTCCTTCAGATATGTTACATAGTGCACCTTTAATGGAAGATTTTTAAAGCAGTATTTGTCACTTCAATGAGGCAAAGAAATACAAAAATGCTGTTATTTGAGTAATTCCAGAGTTGAAATGTCAAGACTATTACAGACTGTGCAAATAGGCTTGTTTTTACAAACCTCATTACGTCACTAAATGATGATGATAAAATACTGCCATTAACGACTTTAATATTCATCTTCAGAAACAGACAGAACGCACATACAGATAGCCTGGCTCCTCTCCCCGTGGCGCCCTCACTCTTTCACTCACTGTAATTGCGACGCACAGTGATGTCAGAGCGACAGCTGAGCCTGGACGTGAGACAGTGTTGAATAAGCGCCGGCCACAGTATCAAGAGCACAAAAACCTATCGGAGACACTCTATGGGGTGTCAATTTAATCATGCTTAAACCAGGTATCAGCTTCCCCCATGATTCCACCAATGACAAAGAATCCTCCTGACTGTGTTGCAGCAAACGGACCTGATATGGGCTCTGAAACTGCTGAGGCTCAAACACACACATACACGCTTTCCAGCAATCTATCAGAGTTATCAAGTTATAGTCATGTCGAGATATAGAAAATATTCAAAGTCTCTGCACAGAATGTCAACAATGAGAATAATGAATGTGGAGTAAACAATACGATAGATTGTATGTTTTCAGAATTAGATCTTGCCTGTGACCGCAGACAATTACGTTCAAACCACAAACTGTACAAAGAAGTGGACTAAGAGAGTGTAAGGTTACAGCGTTCGGCTCCAATCAAATGAAGCTCATCAAGACTAGCGGTTAAATGGGCCAATTTGGAATCGAGTTTCATATTTGGAATTCCAACCATGAGTATCATAGCAACCAAAGAGCCAATCCGGAGCAAGGATGTTGAAGGGGACGATCCTTCCTGCTTACATCGCTGGTTCAGCAGAAAATGGGCGCATAGCAATGCTGTCAATCAAACCTGTTGCTAACGCTTGCAGACCCAACTTTGGGGGAAGGAGGCACCTGATTTGTCTGTTATTAATGATCATATCTTGATTTATGGGCACAATGGTGAAATAAAATGTCAGGATCATGTAGAGAGGGTTAATATGAATATTTGAAGACCAAAATGACGAGGCTCACTAGAGCAGTTAAAAGAAAAAATAAAGAGTTACAAGGACGGCAGTTTTTCAATGTAAAGTGAATTGGAGCCAGAGGCGATGAAGCCGGAAGAGCGCCCATGATCACTTCCTTTTTGGAACCTAGAAGCCGCTAGGTTAGCTACGTCCATTTATATGTACAGTCTATGATTCAAACTAAGAACTATTTCAGCAATAGCACAAGAGTAGTCCTTAATCAGTGCAAATCAAAGGTGCTCTATATAACTTTTGAGGTATACACTATCCCTGAAACACTAGGTATAAACTTGCTTGTCTCCATTGTGATGTTATTGTATTTACCTGGAATGTTCCACAGTATAGCATTTATCAATTGCTCACAAATACCTTAAAAAACATGAATTCTTATTGCAGCATTGTCAGCTGTCCACAGATGTGACCTGTAACTTAGCCCTGGTCGTATTACCTGTTCGTCTCTATGGAGATAGCTACGTGGATACCACACTATGGAACATTCCGGGCAAAGCAATAGCATCTCCACAGATACAAGCATGTCTCTTAATGCATCACCCCCAGTGCCTCATTATAGCATTATTGTATTTGGACACAGCAGAAATAATTCATCTGGCTGCCCACACAGGAGCCGGTGTCCTGTGACTGCTCTGCTGCCTGTCTGTTATCACCTGCAATTGATGTAATCCACACAACTATTATAGCTCACAGTATTGTACAGGGAATAGAGTCGGCAGCAGCACCTCCACAGGACTCCCCACCTCCTCCTCCTCGTCGTCTCCCCAGCCTCCTGTTCTCATACCTGGGGAAAGCTGACACCTGCTGCAGCTACTCTCTCAGCCACTTTAACACACACTTACTTTACAAGTGCAGGTGACTGGGGCTGGCTAGTGACTGCATGAAATTTACTCAGTATTCTCTAGGTATGAGGAGTTCAGAAAATGCTTTAATACATGGCAAAGCATTTGTAAATTATGATTATTTTGGTGATAATTGTGTGTGGTCTTTTTGATTTTTTTGATCACTCTTCCTGTAATCGGGTGTATTTACATTGTAACCAGATGTTCATTAAAATGGGCTCTCCCTGTCAAATACATAAATAAACAATAAGGAACTACATTTCTATACTGAAAATGAATGATTGTTTTCAGCTGCTGTTGAACTGTTGATTATGCAAATAAAGTGATAGAATTTTTACCAGTTATATGAAAAAAAAAAAAAAAAAAATCATTAGTTCTTCTTGAATGTTTAACCATATACTTGAACCTGAATTCTATAAAAAAGCAAATAATGGGCTGTCATAAATTTCTTCCTATAAATAATAAGTAGAGCCAAACAAACTGTAAGGTAAGACAACTATGTAAAAAATACTAGAATAAATGAGCAGCATTCTTTTGTGTCACATATGAATAATGAAAGATGTGCAGCAATAAAACAGCATTTGAGAGGTTCTTAATAATTCATCACGGTAAGTTGCAAACTCCCACAAATATCCATGCTCTGGCAGTGTGTCTCATGTTGCCACGTTTCCAGAGAGTGCATTGTTATGGGAATTGTCAACATTCCCGGGATGATCCTGCTGCCCGTGGTCCCTATGGTCCCGGGGAGGTGTGGAGATGAGGTGGGCTCCAAATTGATTGTAAATGCTGAATTATTCAACCCTTCGCCCATTTGAGTTTGAGTTTCTTCGGTTACGTCCAGAAGAGCTTTCATAGCAAAACAGGAGAAGATAATCTAGCAGTGGCCGGCCCCCACGGAGGAGCCTGAACGCTGCTAATTAAGGAGACAAAGCATCTCACACTCACAGACATCGACACACGGACACTGTTTGAGATACACAGGCTGGGAAATTCTCACACATGCCACTATAAACCCAGTTATCTAAGTATGTTATTAAAACTGGAAAAAAAAGTTTCAGTTTTCTAGAATAGTTAGATATAGTGTATCCAAATGAGTATTTATCTCATTGGTTGGCTGTGATTGGTCAGTACTCATTAAGTCCTCCTCCCCTTTGACAAAATATATCTTTATTTGTGATTACTTTTCTTATGTTATGAAATTAGTGAAGACTAAGTTGTATATTTCTTTCTTTCTGCTTCTTTTCATTCAGCAAATTTAAATGCTTCACCATCATTGCATTTATATCTATCTTAAATAAAAAATAACAATAAAAGAATGAAACAAAAAAACAAATAAATAACACATATTTTGCGTCACAGTTTTCACAGAATCTTTACAGAAATATTATTACAGGTAAATGAACTTGTAGTACAGTGAGAGGATTGGAGAGGATTATGAAACACATCAAAAGAGCGTCAAAATAATTCATTGTTCAAGTTCTGTCAATACTAATCCTTTTAAAACCTATGATACTTGGAACTGCTTCATTCATTTTTCACTTGAATTCAAAAGTGTTTTGCTCACTTGAAGCGTTTTGAATGAACATAAAAAGCTGTAAATGGCGGCTAATCCATGGCCTTAAACTGTTCAAAAACCCTCATCAGCCGTCCTTGTAATATCTCTATTACCATATTTACTAGACTCCCGAAGCGAATTTTAGCTTTTATTCACAAAACGACGACACACAAAAAGAATTTGACCTGCCAGTTCAAGGGCGACAGTCATGCCTCTTATTATAATGACTCTTTTCACACAGTTACAACATCTGCCTCATTATGAATAAAAAGGGGACTCTGTAAAAGTAATTACATTTGAAGATGCTCTTGCTGATACTTGATTATACCATTCAGTCCAACTCTAATTCACTGATGATGAGCCATAACATTACGACAAGACAGTACAGGTTTCAAAACAGTAGTGAATCTATGATTTAATGCACATGCGGTGATGGTATTTTTTAGCTTTTTAATGATATTGTATATATCGATGATGTGCGGTGAGGTTCATGGCTGGTGAGGCACTGATGTCGTCACAATCAGATTTACAAACATATAAACCAGGTGTCAGTACATTTGACCAGTTTCTCTCCCAGTGACTTGGGGCCAGAATAAAAAATTATTTCAAAATAAAAGTTCCGAAGTCCGTCTGAGCTCTAGCTCTAATAGTATCAAATAAAAAGCAAGCTGGTTTTGTATTGTTTTTATGCTTATTCTGGTTCCCTAATTTTAAATAGATTGAAGTCATTCGTCCCGTTGTCTGGAGCAAACCCTTTAGCTCCTTTAGCATTGGTCTTCTTTAATTATTACCTCCTCCTTCGTCCAAAAGTCCAGTTTAGAAAACTGCTTGAGCTTTAATATATGTAGGGCCAGACATAGAGAAAAAAAGTGATGTGTATATATATATATATATATATATATATATATATATATATATATATATATATATATATATATATATATATATATATATATATATATATATATATATATATATATATATATATATACTATATCTATATATATGTAAAAACAATAATAATAAAAAAAACAAAAAACACAAACTGTACTACGTTGTTGTTTTGATTGCGATGATTGTGATGATGATGATGAGTACGTTGGCGGTGATGATGATAATTATTGTGATGATTATTGTGATGATGAGGGTTGTGATTACTGTGGCAATGATGATGATGATGATGACGACAATGATGATGTTGGCGTTGGCGATGATGATGATTATTGTGATATTGTGTGTATTGTGATGATAATTGTGATGATGAGGATTGTGAAGATTGTGATTACTGTGATGATGATAACAGTGATGGTTGTGATGATGATGATGATGTTGATGATGATGATGACTGTGATTATTTTGATGATAATGATGATGATGACTGTGGATTACTGTGATGATGATGATGATGATGACGACTGTGATTACTGTGATGATGATGACAGTGATGATGATGATTGTGATGATGAGGATTGTGATTATTGTGATGATGATGACGATGATGATGATGACATAGGTGATGACGATGATAATTATTGTTATGATAATTGTGATGATGAGGATTGTGATTACTGTGGCAATGATGATAATGATGATGATGATGATTGTGAAGATTGAGATTACTGTGATGATGATGATAACGGTGATGGTTGTGATGATGATGATGGCAGTGATGATGAAGATTATGATGATGATTATGATGATGATGATGATGACTGTGATTATTTGTGATGATGATGATAATGATGACTGTGATGATGATGATAATGATGATGATGACTGTGATGATGATTGTGATTGTGAAGATTGTGATTTCTGTGATGATGATAACGGTGATGGTTGTGATGATGATGATGATGATGATGATGATGATGATGATGATGACTGTGATGATGATGAGGATTATGATGATGATTGTGATGATGATTGTGATGATGATGATGACTGTCATGATTGTGATGATGATGATGCTTTTGATTATTATATTTCATTTCATGTTTTGGGTTACTGTACATATAATAGCTGATAATAGAATACACAGCGCTCCGCAGTGAATCAGGCAGTAGCAGCTGGTCATAATGTTATGGCTGATCAGTGTTAATCTACCACTGAACAGGCTGCAGGTGGAGCATTCAGGGCTAATGTACTCAGTGAGAGAAGTGTGCCATGCCACAGATATGAGTGCACAACCACAGGAAACCCTATAGCTCTCCAATGCAGCTCCTATCATTAATGATGCTCTGAAATTTTAATTGTCTGATCACATTAAGTGCTTGGGGAAGACAACAAACGGACGGCTGCAGATCTCAGCGGTGTCGTCTGAACGTGCAGCAGGCGGGACATAATGGGACTCAGGTAAAAGGGATGAGCTGCTGTATCAGGCTGGTGTCTTATGAAGAGTTGAGTTACACCTGAGAGACGGCTTTGTGTGACAGCTGATTTCACCACCCGGACATCCTCACTGTCCTCACCTGGCAACTACTGTACAGGTGAATGAGTATATCTGAGTCTTGGTGCAGAAAAGTGGCTAAAATGGCAAAGTTAAAATACAAGTTTTTTGTTTTTGTTTTTTTCAACATGAAAGAAAAAAAATGTCATAAGGTTAAACAAACAAAAAGAATGATAAGGAGAGGGCAGAGAGCAATCTTATGTTATACGCCATTTTTTACAAGACAGTTCTTTTAAATCGAAATGGTAGTTTAGCAAGAAGCCTAGTGATTTTTGTTGTATAGATTAAATATAATATTGAGTTCACTATTTGATTCACATAGATTTTTGACGTACAGGATATGATTTTAAAGTTCTCTTTAACCATTCATCACCCAGTGTCATACTTTCTGAATTGAATAGCAGAATTTTGTGTCTGGATTCAAAGTTAGTGTGTACAATTAGGATTATAATGTTTGCCATTTATTGTGTTGATAATAGGGATAGGAGGAACAACCACTTTATGTTACAGAGATTTAAGTTACTGATTTAAGTTTACCTATCTAGGCTTAAGTATACTTTTTGCATTTTAGCCATGTCAGGGTCCCTTCTCCAGATCATGACTATAGCTTTGTTGCAAAAAGTTCATAAAAAAAAAAAAAGCTTAGCGTGTGCTTTAGGTAATATAGTCTCAAACATTAACAGACGATGGATCATTATTAAAACAATAAATATTAAGAAGCTGCCTACTCATACATAAACTGTAATTATGAAAACATCCAATGACATGCTGGGGTCATGTGGATACATGGCCTCTCTGACCTCATCTGTAATTACAGGCCATGCATTATGGAAATTGGTTTTGTGTGTGTTTGACAGGCTACATTTTCTGTCAACATTTCAGTGCCTTAGATGTTCGACTTTACGCACAAGTTTGATGAAAGACAAACCATCACTACGCTCTGAATGATGGAACAAGTAAAAGTCATTGTTTCTTTTTGACACTGTCAGCCGCAGCTGCCAGATCAAACATAAACAAAGGCAGACCTCTTCACCCTCTGGCAGCGTCATCAAAACAATCTCCTCTGAGGTCAAAAGTTTGGAATACACGAGTTTGTAAAAGGGCTCTTTCCTCTGTCTTCTTAATTGATACTAGATTTATCCTGGCCCAGCCCCTCGGGGAAGGCAAAGGTGATGTTTTCATAGAAGGATCATGTAAATAAAGGCTAAACAAAGAGAGGACCCCTACTAGCAAAGCATCATGGGAAGGGGCTTGAGGCAGGGCCCACACAAGTTGCTGACCATTACAACATAAGGTTAAATGTGGACATCATGCTATGTGGCCTGCAGTTGAGTTTGTTTTGGAAAGCAGCTACAAGTTGAAAATAATTTCTAAGTAACATTTTTATGTTCTAGCCTCAGTGGCTGTAAGCATTTTTAGCACAAGATCATTCAATGGTTGTACTGCTAAAAGTCACTAGGGGTATGTGCATTTTTACACTACTGTGGCCTTTATTCACTGTTAAATATAATATTTTTCTATTATACTAATTCACCATTTTTTTTCATTCTTGATAACTTTTCCACAACAGTTAGTAACTCTTCTGTCGCCCATTGTACAGCAAGTTTCATTTTAATAAGTTTTATGCTGAATGTCTGTATGCAGCCATGTTTTGTCTTGCCCTAAAGATTACCAGTTTATCATCTACTATATATTTATTATTTTAAACATTTCTTTCGCAGCTATAAGTGTAGCTGCAGAAATGCCCTTCACATCGAGGTGCACATAAACATTCTTCTTTGTAATTCAAGTTCTCAGAGTCTTTGCAGTGAGCTACACATGAGATTGAAAACATCTCTTTTTTGGTTGTTTTCGAAGGAGGTGACAGAAATCTGAAGCTAAAGCTTGCAGTGCTTTTGACCTCTCAGTGGTATTATCTGATTACAGTGTTGGCAGGCGAACAATACAGGAGCACAGAGCAGTGGGACAGGGGCAGGCACAGTGTGTAAGCCCCACCGCACAGGCCTTTTACAGAGACGCAGCGCAGTCAAGGAGCCTCCACAGTGAAAGGCTCAAAAAACGTATAGCGTCTCACTGGGTTTTACAGTTTAGAGTTAAAGCGTTCAACAGCAGTTAAGTTCAACAGGATGGCAAAACAAACACTTTGTTATAGCAATTTTGATTCACGCTGAGAACAGTGTCACCCTTTTTTGTCTGAACTCCCTCGAAAGTGTTGTTCTGATAGTAATGTTCTTTAAATGCGTTTACTAGTATACAGCCACTTTCTTGTTTTAATGATATTTATCCCATCCATCCATTGATCCATCTTCTTCCTCTTATCCAGAACCGGGTCACGGGGGCAGCAGTCTAAGCAGGGACTCCCAAACTTCCCTCACCCCATGCACATCCTCCAGCTCCTCCGGTGTGACCCCAAGGCGTTCCCAGGCCAGCTGAGAGACAGCGTGTCCTGGGTCTTTCCCGGGGTCTCCTTCCGGTGGGACATGATATTTATCCCACAGAAACATTATTAAGGATGTAAAATGCAACACAAAGATCATTATTACAATTTTATATTCCATCTTTCTAACTAGGGGTCCCTGTACCGCTGATGTATAACACTCACATTTACATCAGCAAATGAGTAAAACTGTTTTATGAGTGAAGTTGTAAAAATACTGGAACGTGGCACTAGGACAACCTGTCAGGAGCAGTACTCACATATGTCACTACCACAAATACTTCCTCTTAAATAAATAGTTTGCAATACAGTTTTGCATGTATACCACTAAATGAAATGTACAGTGTTTCTGCACCAGCCTACGGACCTACCCTTCACAAAGTTACCGCCTGAAAAGAGTCTAATTCAGCCGCAGTGACACGTGTGATTGGTCAGCGCTGGTGTATGAAGGTACAATGGAGAGCGGGGGGAGGAGTGGTCCTGTTCTCCCATGGCAGCCCAGAACAAACATAAATCTTCTTCAACAATCTATTTTCCATCATACTTATTCACAGGGGACATCTCAAAGTGGTCTTTACCCTTTCTGTCAATGGCTGCCCTCATCCATCAATTTCATAGAGAATTATAGGCCTGATCGATGTAGTTCACGACCGCGGAGCATTCGTCCGGGCTGAGTGAGTGAGTCGCCGTGGAGACAGGCCCTGCTCATATGACTGGTCCTTGATGTAGTGCAAACAAAATAGTGCTTTTCCTCACCATTAAGCACATTTTATACTTCTTGCAACGGTGGAATTGATGCAATAAAAGGCATATGTGGTGAATGTTAACCACGGACGGGATAAAATAAATGGGCAATGGCAGAGAATCAGTTTCAGTTCATTTTTATGTTTTATTTATTTTACCTTTATTTTTACCAAGAATAACACTAACAACTAATTGCGTTGGCAGTGTGCTGCACTTTGAGATACTATGTGTGTTTTAAATGTGCTCTTATTAAACTTAATTCAGTAATTACAGTGTTGGCCTTTGGAGAAGAGTGAAAAAACAGCAACAAATGTTTACTATGATTTTACATTTGGATTGACTAGAAAATGGCTTTTAGGAAAGTTTGAGAAATCTCCTTTTTTTAGTATTGAATAGATGTTTCTAAACACATTTTTAGTTTGGTGAATCAGACTCTGTTAGTGATGGGACTTTCAGCTCTTTTATGTGATCCGAATCTTTTGGATCCTTTCATTTCAAAAGACTCTTTTACTCTTTATTTATATGACAGAAGCCGATGTGAGAACTAATTTTACCTACAAACTAATCACACAGAGAAATGACCAAGGCTTAAATGTGTTTAAAATGGTTCAAACTGACAGTGGGAGTGTGTGTTATCCTTTGGAATTATGCATAATCTAATTAAAATGTTGCACTACAATAATAATAACTCAAAAACTAACAGTTATTATGATGTCAAATATGTTTTTTGTGCCCAAAGCTCTCATTTGTGTTGCCTGCTCTGCTTTTGTGCTGATTCCTGTGGCAGTTCAGTGTTAATCAGTATAAAATGCATAGAAACTACAGAAAAAGATTCCATTCACGTCAAGGAACCGTTCAGAAGAGCCGTTCACAAATGTCACATGACACGGAGAATGTTACCAAAAGAGACATAAAGCCCCAATTACAGATGGATTTTTTTTTCCTGTAATATTTACCCTTACAAATAAATAATGCTTCAATTATCTGCTTTTATGTTGTGAAAATTACACATTTTAAAGCCAAAATGCATTTAAGCCATTCGGAGCTGAACTTGTCATGTCCTTGTTGTCAAATGCTTTTATGGTGACAAAAAGTAAGTTCAATTTGAGCAGAAGGACGCTCTAATAATGAGTGTGAGGGACAAGGTCTAGCCATTATGGAATATTTAGCAATACCATTACACACCCAGTGACAAAGATATTCAGGCAGCATAATGGGGCTATGAAGGGCTGTGGCACAAAACATAATTGCTCCTCCTGAAACATTGATGAATGAAATGAGGGAGTGGGTGGGATCAAATTCATAAATCAAATTACAGTACCTTTTGCTTGCTGCATGCTTAAACAGTTGAGATCACTTTTAAATCGCAGAAGGAGCTGGGCTAAAGTAAATGAATAGGCATAATTATGTGTATCTTCTCACTCCGGCATTGTCTTTGATGAATTTTTTACAGAGGCGACCATTAGGTACAAACTAATACCAGTTAAGCCGGAGCAAACGTGAATTATTGAATCTGTCCGATGGTATCACGTTACACCTGACTTATGAATAGTTGATTTGATTTGTATAATTGACAAGGCTTATCGTACAGTGGGGCCTTTGGGTTTGGAGATGTAGAGATATCTGTGCAGACTGAGAGGTTGTACAAAAGGTTGGCTCGCGTCAGTGAACACATTTAGCTGGTTTCCATACAGGTAGCATCCTATCACCTGTCATAACTGCCTTGTGTAGGGACAATATGAGACCATGTGGGTAAAATAACATATAAGCATTACAGACTTAATATATTGTAATGCAAAGTGTATAAATCTGTTGATCTGCATACAAGTTGAGCCTGTATAGCCTTGATTCACTCCTAACCCTGGATTGCATGAAGGTCTGAGGAAGGCATGTGGGCAAAAAATGATTAACTTATTCAAAACTATTTTTTATGGAGACTCGTTTCAGGAAAAAAGTGATGTAATGTGTAATATTAGTACTGTTATGGTTCTCAATCCGGAAAGTTACATTTCGCTTCTGCCCCGCTAACATGGAAAACACTGGCTTGTTTTTCCACCTATCCCTTTATAATATGCAAATCCCTCTGCTCTGCACACAGCCGCACACACACACACACATACGCACACACACGCACATTGACACGTCCGCACACTTAAGACATTAAGTCCTCAACCTGCAGCGGTCTTGTGAGGGATATTGGCATGTACACGAGATTGATGAAAATTACTTCCCGAGCATTTATTTCTTCTAATACCACCGAAAGAGGAGTGTGCACTCAGGAGATATTTGATCTGAATTAGGGAAACTGATGAAGCAATTGATTAATTGGAATTTAAGCCATCAGTCACCAGAGCCATCAGCAGCATCATTTACATTCCAAACAATCAGCTGATGGCCCAATAGGACACTGAGTATTAATACAAGTCAGTGTGATACGGCTGCAGCGCCACCAACGCTTATTGACAAGCACAATGACGTTTTTAATCCCCGCTTGATCAAATTGCATATATTCTGGGATTTTCCTCGTCAACTCAATATAGGTATCTTATGAATTTTTAATCAGATAGTTAGGAGGAGGGGATTTGGGGGTGATAGAGGTTTAACACTTGCTGAATGCAGAGAAAATGTTCAATTTAGATTATGAAGATAAGATGGATGCTGAATACATGGTTGTTTTTATTGTTCTTCACTTAAACTTTTACCTTGTGAAGTTCTCTGATAGCATGCAGACTCCCTTTCCATTTCACCAGACAGGAAACTGACTGATCAGCAAATATGACACGTATTTGTTATCAGTGTTCACATTTTCAGACTACAATAACAAAATAATCAGCACCCGTGTGTCATGTCCTAAAAATTCTTGCCAGAATATAGGCTTTGAGTCCATGAATTCTTTCTTAACACAGACTAAATGCACAACCTTTAACTTACTTCCCAGACCACAAATAGTTTTTGTTCCCATGCTCTGGCACAAATTCACACACGCAAACATGAATTACATGGCAGGCCTATATGATTCAGTGAAGGCGCTGATTGTTCTTTCAGAGTGCCCATTACACAGGCCTATCATTGCAGCATCAAGCCCTCCTTCCCATTGACAGTGCTGACGTTTTCCCACTTGGCCTGAGCCCCCTACTGACAGCCACACCAGTACGGCCCCCTCCCTCACACACCCCCATCACCCAATCTGCAGCTCTCACAATGCTGGATTCTGCTGAAGAAGTTAGTCATTAGTTGAAACAGCCGAGTGTTGTAATGAAATCTGCCTCCACATCAATAGTGTTTACTGTTGCCAGTTTGCTTTGCTCCATGCTTTTTTAATTTATCTGTTTGCACTGCAGCAGTACAGCAGCAGTAATGATGCTGATGTGTAACGGTAAACCACTGTTTTATATCTGACCCCCTACTGTACAGAGACATTCAATAATATGCTTTCATTCATACCAAGTCATCATTTCAACGCCTCTCACCAGATCCTCTCAATGACTTCTTCTCCCTGCACTACACTCTGGTTGGTTAGCCTTGTGGCTGCATGGCTGCTGGTAGCAGGGTCTCTCCCCTCTAACTTTAAGTGCTAATGAAGTAGCCAGGGCACTGTGTTATTGTGTGTTAGAGGGAGAGAGGGGCCACAGGAGACAGGCTGCAGTAGAGGCAGGAGCAGGCCCACTCACTGTGATGGCTGCCTCAGACGGGTGTCAAAACACCCCCGGTCTGCCTCCCATCAAGCCGGCTGCACTGAAATAGGAAGTGAGCCTCTGAAAGGAAAGATTAAAGTTTTCTGGAAGCACAGTTGGCAGCTGCACATGCCCTAAAGATAAACTTTATCCGGCCGCATGTGCAAAACTTTGCTGGAGTCATTTGTCATTTTCTAAAGGAATACATTTCCAAGTGACTTGGATTCGAGACAAGAACATAAGACTGGCCACCGCAGAGTGGGGAGCTACTGACCCATTATTTAGAGTTTAAAATTATTTTTAAGGCCCTGTAAATGGCAGCCAGGATTTGGATTTGTGGCTAAACAAATGCAGGACTGGAACACGTCAAGTGTGTTGCATATCTCACAAATACGGACAATATTTCCACTGGAATTATTTTGTTTTATTCCAACCAAAATATGTCAACTTTTTTTTTTCTTTTTTTTTTTTTTTTTACCTCCGATTAACAATGTTTAGTGCTTCATCTGTGGATTCTGCTGAAACCAGCTCTCTTTCTTTTTCTTCTGGTCTTATTTTCATTCTTTCTTTTTGACTCGTAAGTTGCCATGTTTGGTTTGAACAGACAATGTTTTTTCTTTGATTTGTAAATCTGCCTGTCTATCAACCTGCAAACTCAAGACTGTCCTTTTTTCCCATGCATGTCACAAGTTTGCATAGATGAAAGCTACTCAGGGTTTGAATTCTATATAAAACTCACGTAAAAGGCATAAACGCTTGTACAGTTTCAAAATGCAATACGTTTTCAATGTGTTCAATTTCAAATACACAAACTGCAGTTGTATGTATGTAACCACAACTGCGCACATGCAATTGTTCATAACAACACTAACATAGGCCCGGGTGCCAGCTCACCATCTGGTCAGAACATGATCATCATATGCAATCTGCCCACCCAACCTGGCACTGATTCACCAGACCAACGCTCCAATTACCCTCATCATGCCAGCACTGCAGCGGAGAGCGGCCGCACGTATGGGCACAAAGACACCCACCTGTGCAGGGGAGGACACTCTGCCAAACAGGGGTCAGTGCATCATACAAACTGAAATATACAAGCCTGCAATTTGTAGCACAAACATAGCACACCATTTGGGTAGTCGTTCTGACATAAAGATTATACGCTGCAACATTTGATCCATCTCCAGCTCATCCGTCATTGTCAGGACAAGGGTTAGGGACTTGTTTTCTCAAAGAGCTTTGTACACAAATAAACAAAACACTGCTTGTGGGGTAAAACTGTCTTTTAAAACAATTAAAACTTGAAATTAGCCCAATAAAAAATAAACTGAAACTGATATGGTAAGAGCAGCTCTTAAAGTCAAAATAAGACAACTGTGTTCTATCTGCATGAAACTAAATATAATATATACAAAAGCACTTATAAACTTATTGTGGTGAGTTATTAGAATACTCAGAATGTGATAGAAAGGTAAGGAATAATTTTGAACCACTGCAAAAGTTTAGTTTCAAGAAGGTAAAAAGTACAGCGTCTCTAAAAAAAATAATTAAAAATGCCCAAATCACGGCTCTGGTAAAATCAAGCCTAAAATGTGAAGATGGATTTCGTTCTATGGCTTTTCTCTCTTCTTGTGGCCCTTATCAGCCTATAAGCCTTGGGCTCAACCCTGATCTATTCCTCAGCCCATCTGCCTTTTTCTTGATTTTAATTTTCCCATTCCTGAGCCATGCTAATGCTGCCCTGCGCGCTGTATGAGCTATGAACCAGAGGCCTCAGCAGCACCATGGAGTCAGGAGAGGTCACTGTCAATTATATCCATTTAATACCCACTTATGTCTGCGACCATGGCTTCCTTGTGGGGTCACACAGACTTCGCCCTGCACTTTATCCAATAATCTCACAGAATATAGGCTGGGATATTCCAAAAGATCAATGTCATTAACAAGGAGCCACTGAATGCATTTGATTATAGATGTAATTAGTACAGGCTTGAGGGGACCGGCTCTTATGCACAAAGAGACTAAATCCATTTAGTATCAAAATGACCTTAAAAATGGACACCACTCTCAGATCATTTTTGCAACTGATGACCAGCATAATGCAGTTAGTATCACTAATGACAAGGCTTTAGGGCTCATATACATAAGTTAGCTTTGACAGATAGAGAGGACTATTAAGTTCGTCTGAGCAAGTCACGCTTCTGTCTCTGATAGAAGAGGCCATTTCACTATAAGGAGGCAACCATTACTTTTACTTACAAACATAAACAGATGCTACTTTCCTACCCAAGTACACTATACAGAGTCACCAAGGCTCCGTCACCAAAAACTATGACTTAATACTGTTACTTTAAAAGTTGTACTTATTTGTTGTACATCATTTGTTCTTCTGCACCTACAACATCTTGTGATGTTTCCCAGGTAAGATTTTTGTTATTATGCACTACTAACTATCTATACTATTATTAGTAGAATTATATATAGAATTATTATTCTCAAAATTCACTTCTGTCAACTAGACAGAGGTTTTCACTCTAAAACTTTTGTCCTGTTGACAGGTGTGAATTTTTCTTCTGCTATGGATCATACCTGAACGACTGAGGGATTACACAGACTTTTCAAACTGGTGTTGCTACCTCTCTAAAATGTTTTTAAATTAAGTTTTGAAAAAAACTACAGCTTTTGACTGCATGTTTAACACATGACTTTTAATTTTAATTTTACAATAAAACTTAAATTTTTTTCGCACAACATGACCACTGCATTTTGACTTGTTATGGTGATTTGACGCCACACGAAATATATATTATGTCAACTTATGATTGTTTTAGAAAATTAGCTTAGTAAATGGCCAGAATGAGTATGTAGTTACTGTGCACCTCTGATTGTGTGAAAAGTACTGGTGGAAGGGAAGAGCGTGGTAAGGGTTAGTGTAGTAGTAGTAGTGTAGAGCAGCTGTGAAAGGCGACACTATGGATGCTGCATTAAGAGGATGAGCTTTTAATAATTCTGCTCAATATTGAACAGGGATCACTTTACTGACCAGTCCCACAGGTCCCAATGAGACGAGGCTCCATGCACTTTACCTCCACATCACTAGACCTGTTCTGAATCTCAGTCCATGTGGTTGTAGTGGTGGGAATTGGGGGGACAAAGGTAACTCTAGTCACTACCAGCTACAGAGCATCATAGGTGGGACTCATTTGTTAGTTAAAGAGGATACTTTATACAGATTTTAAGTATTATAACTTTAATTGTTATGATATAATTGGTCACCTACAATTGCTTTATGACCTTAAAAATTGACCTCCGTGTAGTAGAGTAGTATAAAGGTCCTATATTACACAAAATTGACTCTTGTGAGCTTTAAACCATGTTATAATGTTGTTACCTCCTCAAAAACACGCCTGGAGTTGTGTTTTGTTTCATTCACACATGTTTGAGTAACACTTTATTATTAGTCTGTCTATATCTCCAAAGCTCAAAATACTCCTAGCCACCTTGTGATGTCATGTAGTGGTAGTTTTTAAAGATAACCTTTAGTTCAGTAAACACTGGTAGTTCCATGGCTGAATTGATCCAAGTGTTTCTAGAGAAGGCATATGGAGTGGAGCACTTCCTGTATTACCATGTGACATCACAAGGTGGAACAGCGTTTTTTTAGTTTGAGAGAAGAACTCAGCGTATGTATATGCAGGATTTGTGTGTTAAACATTTATGAATGAAGCAAAACACAACTCTAGGTATGTTTTTAATGAGAAAACAATATTATAACATTGTTCAGTAAATAGTGTAATATGGGCCCTTTAAACTTAGATCAATCTTGGCTACCAATAGAGACCTGTTGCAAGGGATGTGAAAGGGAACCGACAAAATGACAGCACACAGGAGACTTTCTGTGGCTTGTATTAGATTGCACTGGCCTGAAACCCAAAGCCGTGTGGTAACAGGGTACAGCCACTTAAGATGGCCAGATAGCCTTGATGATAGACACTTTAATTTTTTATATAATATCATCTACGGGTCATACTCGGAGGGAGAGCACTGAGTTCACATGAAATTCAGATTGAAGTGGAATAAAAGAGTAAAAGATGGTCTGTAAAAATGTAGATTGGAAGTATTCATTGTCTAAAACATTTCTAAATAAAACTACTGTCACTTTTAACAACACTCTATTAATATGCATAATCACTTATACTAACAGTGTGCTTGAGCCTGTTATATAGTTATAATCCACGACCCTTGTGGATCATAATGTTATAATTTGCACATTTTAAATAGCAATCTAAAACAACTTAATAAATTAAACAAGTTTGCTGACTTCCGCGTTACAAAACTGTGGTCCCCATTGGGAGCAAAGGTTGCCGTAAACATCACCTCAACAAAGAGCTGTGAAGTTGTTGGCCCCTGCTCTGGATGGCTGTACTTCATGCTAGCGAGTGGCAGATTTTTTTTTCATTTGTACCACAATGACTATGCAATGATGCTTATTCCTGTGCATATCACCGATTTAAAAAAATTGAATTGGAGAACAAAGAAAGAACAGAGCAGTGTATGTATGTAGTGGGTGTATGCCAGTAGAGGTGAAAACGGGATTGATCGTCAATATGGCGTCTTGAAAATAAACAATTAAAGATTGCTCAAACATGCATGAATCACTCCAAATACAACCTCGAGAGGGTAAATAAGAAGTGGAAACAACTATAACATGGTTAAAAGCTCTGAAAAGTCGATTTAGCATAAACGCTGCTTTAAATAATAATAGATAGTACATATCAATTAATTTTGAAACAATAAGAAAACCTTTTTTGTCCCACAATTCAGAAATTACAGTGTTGTAAAAAAAAAGTACAAGAGTGGAAGCAACCAATAATCTCAATCAAAGAGAATCTAATATAATAAAAAAACAATTAAACTACTTCCAGAATGTCTAATACTGTTACCATGACTTGTTTAATGCCAGCATTTTGTGACTTCCCATTACCAATGTAGCGTCACTGCTGACAGGAAGCCGGTGGCCATGTGCAGAGCATGTTAACAAACCTCCCCCGCTTCATCAAACATCTCATAACAGTCAATTACAGGTCTGCATGGGTCATGGAGATTACAGGACACGTATCAAACACAAGGCAAAGGCACGAGTGTGTGTGTGTGCCGTGGAGAACGTCAGCCTGATCTTTACACTAACCACTGTGAGGGCTCGTCTGTTTCCCCCGGGCTGCTGTGTAGTGGCCATGTTAAATGCAGGTGGTAAGCTCGTATAGCTAATTATACAACCAAGCATTTTTTTGTTAATGAAATGGTGTATAATTGAGAGTCGGCTAGGAATTACGGCTAGGTGAGTTGTACTGTGCTGTAAAATTGCATGTGTAGGTAACAGACACAGCGGGGAGCTCATGACTTCCTCCCACATATATTTAGATTGCAAATGTACACAATATTACAACTCATACTGAATAGTTCTTCCACAGGGCAGTACTGCGAAACTCAAGGTTAAAGTCCCTGTACCCAATGTGTTTTGCCCCAGGACAGATATATTGTATAAGCTGCTCTTGAGGTACCATCTGTATCTAATTTTAAAAAATCAGGAAGTGTACAGTTAGCATGCTATCAAACCTCTGCTCTGGTCTCTGAAAGTTGTGAAAACTATAAACTTATTTTGGTGAATATAATAATTGGATGCTCGGATTACATAAGGCAGAGGTGCCCAAACTTTTTTTTTAATGGAGGGCCACATTTCAAAACATATTCAAAGTGAAGGGCCACAGACCGGTGATCAGTGCAGTGCGATGCTTGATACACAGCTTTGACAGAGCCACTGTGTGTTAATAAGGCTTGAAACACATTCATTTTAGGTCTGTATCACACTGCAATGTGATGTTTGAGGATATAGTGATAGAAATAGCTTAATTTGCTGTTAAAAGTGCTGCTTATGATCAATTGGGCCGGTTCAGCAGGAGGCATGAGGGCCAATAAAACCTGGTCTGACTAAAATTTGGCTCCCAGGTCATAGTTTGGACACCACTGGCATAAGGTAAGTGAGGGATAAGTTTGGCCCACTGCAAACTGTGTAAAATGAAGTATTTCTGTTTTGTTTGTTTTTTACATTTAAAACAGCAAAATCAGGTACAGCATCGTTAAGTATTCTCAGTATTGTCTGTCAAGTAAAAGTGATCACGTTTACTATGCAGTTTGTATTAAAACCTGCTGTTCCCACTATGAACAATATAACTAGATATAATGTTACAATGCAGTCCACTAAGTAAGACACTGACACTGTTATTTTTATATGTATAGGTATGTATATGTATATTTTTTCATAAACTCCTTTTACTTTGACTCGCAGCCCCTAAATACTGGAACAATTCTCAACATTGAATTTCACCATAAAAATAAACAACCTCTCCTTGACTGATTTCACTGCTGTAAAACTTCAACCATATAGCTATTGTTTTTTATGAGTGTGTAATGGCCAACAATATGGATGACTTTGTGGGTTTCGTTCAAATTAAATTAGACCAGCCAAGACACATGAAGCCATAGTCGGAATACCTTGGCAGACACACTAACAATGTTTGTCACAACTGCCCTGTTTCCATCCCAAGCCCAAATGAAAGAAGTCAGAGAAATATGGGATTACCATGAGTTATTTATGACGCTGAAACCCAAGAGGCCTCTTTATGAAATCATCTCATCTGATTGGCTGCTCACCGCTCCGGACCTCCATCTGATATGATTTCAAATGGCCCCAGCATCAAAGTGGCCAGTGTAAAGTATGAGCAGTTTTGCACACGTTTAATCAAAATACTGATCTCTATCGGCAGCAGACTGATTGACGCGAGCAGAGTGTTGTGAAATAGATATGCCGCCTGTCATAGTCATTATGGATTTTTCAGTTTGCAGACACTGCGCAGTGAAAGTGCACTTAAAATCACATTGGACTAAGGTAAAGGCGAGACAACCTTTTGAACCTTTACGTGATGCATATTCATTTTGTCAATGTAGAATGGTCATATTTCATTATAGAGCCTTTTCCTTGGTTTTATGCAACTAATTAAAAGCATTAAAATATAGATTTGGTATACTTTAATTTGGTGGTTCCCAACCTTTTGAGTCATGACAATGTAAAAGCTTTTTTCCCTCACTCCTTAAGTTTGGGTAGTTTTAGAATGAAAACCTCCGTCTAGTTGGGCAAAATAATCTGAACAAATAAATAAATGGCTCTATAAAAGGGATTAATATTTTAGCCAGAACATAGACAAAAAAAAAAAAAAAAAATAAAAAAAAAGTATTCAGTTTGGTTGTAAAAGCCAAAAGTAAAATCTATCAACTGAACAAAAAGTTGTAGGAGTGAAGACGTTTCTTCCGTTCTATCAGTCCAGAACTGAAAAGGCAGCTTGGATGAGCAGCAAAATTTCTTCACTCCTACAACTTTTTGTACAATTGACAAATTTTACTTTTGGGTTTACTATAGATCAGATCTGGACTGAGGGATTGCACAGACATCTTTCAGTTTTGTTGTTTTTAAACACACAAAAAGGATAAAAACTTATTTGGCCTGTAGGAGGGCCTTCTCTTGCTTGTTTCCATGGCAGTGTTCCTTTGGCTATAATCTTCCACCGTAAGGCATAAAACTTATCTATCTCTATGGAGAATGTTCTGAGGTTTTAACTTTCTATTTCCATTGAATCATGTAGGTGACACACTACTCCAGAAAGCTACATACTGTACCTTTAAATATCTGGGGAGGGGAATAGCAAACTGTTCCAAACTTACATCCAGAGGAAGTGGGACAAGTGATTGACACGTAATGAAGTCAGTCACTTTGTGTAAAAGTTCAAGATGGAGGAAAGGAGATGACTGTAAAAGGGAGCGTGTTCACTGATCATCCAAAAGTCTGCAGATTATTCAATGTAATATTTATTGCATTACGTAAGTGGTTAAACAAAAGAAAATTAGTACTATGTCATCGTGCCTTGAAACCAGCTTCACTGACGCACCTCTTTCATTAGTACAGCAGTGTTCTAGTGGGCTACTGCTACCTACACACAGCAGAGACTTATGCAATCAATGGCAGTCCATACTTAATGAACTTTGTGACCTTTAGGAAAATGTACACGGCTTAACCAGATTCTATGTATTTAATAATTCAGGTGGAGTGCATGCTGAATAGAGATGGATCTCTAAAATAGGCAACAGCGATATCATTTTGTCCAGTGACTGACGGCTTATTGCTTTAGACAATTATTCAAGCATCAGTTCGAACATTGAAGAAGATTTTGTGTCATATGAAAATCTTGTGTGATTTGCCTCTATACTGCATGTATGAAGTTGAGTGAATGTTAAGTATGTGCTAATGCAGAGGAGAGGGATCTACAGTAGCTTGATCTGCCATTGAGATGTTGTGAATGGAAGATCATAGGTGCATTATTGATGAGTGTGAGTTTGTGTTTCAGCTCCAGAGGAAATGATAAGGTGTAATGCAACGGTCTTCTGTGATCATGGACAGGACCTGGACAATCTGCATACATTTGATCTACATCTATACAAAAGAATAGTGCAGTGCAGTAATTTGAAGTGCAGTGGTCATACACAAGCATTTTAGGTATAACTGTCATTTCCTGACACCTGTATCACATCGATAATATAAGCTGACAGTTATTGCTGTACAGAGATAGAACATTACAAAAACATAAATAAATACATTACTGTAAACTGTGTTCAGTTGTTATAAGTTGTATTCAAATGTGTACTGTACATTTTGAAATGCATTCAAGAATGTATTTGAATTGTTGAAATACGTACAGGCTGACATACAGTGAAAGCCACACACTATTACTTTTTTCCTGTATATTAGGATTGGTCATATGTGATCAGTCTACATTTTGATCTTTGTGTGAGTGTTCATGTGATTTTATATGGTGCTGTTGTTCAGTTTGTTTTGTTTTTTTTTTTTGTTTTTTTCTGTGCTGTTTAACAAGTCTCATTAAAATAAATGAAAAAGTAGTAGTGACTATAATATAAGAAGGTAAACTGGTGTTATGAAATATAATAATATATAAAATATATCCAAAGACAGGGGTCCAAATTTCCTAGCGTCCCTCCTGACTGTTATTGCACAGGGCTCTTGTTTTCTGTGCTGGTGTTCATGATCAATAGCCCTGGCCGATTGTAAGTGTGATCAGGTCAGAAGGATTATTGCTGCGTAGGAGACTTTTGTATTGATTCTCTCATCATGTCAATCACCCACAGTGACAAGTCCAAACTCTCCAAATACTGTACATCAGCAAGACACATCAGCAAGACACATCAGCCATCAGCGTCAAACATCACAGTCAAAACTGTTCAGGTGAAAGGGAATGTACAAACAATGTGTCTTTGATTAAAAAGCTCCATTAGGTCTTTCACAATATTCCATAGGGTTTAAATATTTCATTTAGATAAAGGCAAGTAAAATGCATGATTTTGATATATCCTTTTGGATATTTCTGAAAATACCATAGAATAAATACAACCAGGGATGAAGATTAGTGTAACATACTATAATATGAAAACTACCAATCAACTTAAAGGTGCACAGTGCAACTTTTCTGTGGTGCCTTGCCTGTTTGTCTCTGTGGAATTGCTATTGCTTTGCCTGTAATATTCCGCAGTATGGCATTTAACTTACAAACAAGCTGATAACAGCAACAGTTACATGTGGATAGGGGAGCCCACACGAGGTAGGAATGTTTTTTTTTTTTTTTTTTTTTTAGCAAAAAATAAAAAATAAAAATCTCACCTGACAGATATGTTTTATGTCATACTTTGTAACTTTGTCCAACAAAAAACTGTCAAAAAAGGATGATGATAAAAGTACATATAGGCCATCTTTAAGCCAGTGACTCCCAATGATAAAGAAATTGTTGACAGAGAAAAAATAAACCATCTAAACTCATTCATCAAATTGAACAGTTTTTAAAATCTCTTTTTATTTTTTCTCACACTAGTAGCGGGAGTGAAATCTCATTTAATGAAGAGCAGATAGCACAGACTGGTTCAAATCAGTGTTGGGAAACAAGGGCTGCTGCTGAAACATGCAGCCTGTTGTAATATCCTCCATTTCTCCTGCTGGACTGGGCTCCAGCGTGTAACTGATAGTGGCCACATGCATATTTTACACTACAGTCCAGGTGTAACATTTCAGCACTTGAAAAGAACTGAACAGATTTGGTAAGTAAAAGAGAGGAAAGGAGGATAGTACAGAGAGGTATGGATGCTGTTTGAAGTTACTAAATAGATGTACCTGTATATGTACTCGGACTAGAAATTACATTATAATGAATGAATATGAAAATATGAGTGGTCTGTCAGTAGTAGCCTGAGACCTTTAGTTGGGGAAAAAATAGAGCCACATATGAATGAAATATAGTCACCTCACTCCATGATGACATCACTGTTAACCACTCTGCAACTATGTATGATTGCACTTACAGAATATTACATCATCACCCTCCTCTTTCAGTGGTGTCTTGTAAAGCTTACATCTTTACAAATTGAAACGAACCATGTTGAAATTCCATTTACTGACAATATTTACGTAAATGGCATAATGGCATGCATTTCTATAGGCATGCGACAATAACAGTTCATGTTAAGTTAATGCAACCATTTCAAACTGGAATAAGTCAATATTTATCATTGCATAACTCAATTACAAAACTCCATTTTCTCATAATGGCCTCTGATAATGAGGAAGCTTCCTGTGTTGTTATGTGACCAAAGAGTGGCCTAATGATTGGACAGATACAGCAAGTCATGGCAGTTTATGGTATGGAATTTCATAATGGTTTGGATTAATAAGAGCACCAAGAGGTCTTTGTCTGCACCAGGTTTGACTCGTCTCAATAAAAACTGCAAAGACAAAGTGGACTTGTATAAAAGATCCAGTCATACATCAGACAACAGAAAGTAAACTAGTGCTACTCACCCAACAAAGGCTGAAAATCCCAAGATGTAACAGCAAGTGGAAAGGCCTAATAAGAACCTTCAAAACTTCCCTGCTCCAGGACAAAGCTGATCATCAAAAGCAGTGAAAACAGTCTGAACAGATAATGCCTATACGTTAGGAGAATAAAAGATACAATCAGGCTAGTGCCCTTCTCACCCTCCTCCTCCTTTGAGATCTCTGTGTTGGGAATAATATAAGGCTTGAGGGAGCCGCTTGTGAGATAAAAGGCCACATCACAATGATGATCTCTATCGATCGGCAACCTTGGGCACACAGAGGAGGTCCGGCATTTGTCACGTCGCAGCTCAACCCAATAGCTGATCCGCGCTGCACTCTGATGAATTGGCCCTGTTCTCCAAGTTTGTTTAATTGATGACGTCTTCTCTTGCAGGTGGACCACCACTATGTTCTGTGCATATATTGATTTTGCCAAAACTCGCCCCTTCACTTCCCTCTCTTTAAGGACCCAAGTGCACGAGTTAAAGCCACCTTGACTTAACCTGGACAACAGCAAAGTGTGTGCCCTTCTGAGTGCTTACTTTTAACAGACAAACACAGTCCCACTTTGTTAACACAGAGGTGTGTTGGTTCAACAGTATAAAACTTCAGGGGCTTTTTCAACCAATGTCTGAGTGCAGCAGTCAAAGATATGTTTTCGCTGTACAGGAAAGCTGTAAAGTAAAACATATGATTTTTTTTAATAAATGCCTCATGAGGATAAACAATACCAATCATAAACACACTGAACAGACTAGAAATAAACAGTTTATTTGTACAATGTGGAAATTGTAGAGAACTTTTATGGTGCAAAAAGACAGATTTATGGCAATGTAGACCACCAACTCATACAGGAAAGAGTGAGAGTGGGCCAAGCACACTGCCTGACAGCGGGGCTTCTGGAGTGCATAAGTTTGTCATTTTGAGAGAGTGCATGAAAACTAACACTTGTCTGAGCGGGCTAAGCCACCGCTCTAGTGCAGGAGGTAAAGTCGGCTTTGGGCCATCAAAGGGAAATTCCAGCCTAATGGGGTTTCAAAGTTTCCAGCGTGTCCCTGCTCCATCTGCAAAGTGCACGACTTAGCGCTCATGCTAACAGATACTTCAGCTAATGTACATGTTTTTTTTTTCTTTTGTCAGTCAGTGTACTTTTATGGGACTGAGAATAAAATAATATTAGAACATAAAAGCCGGTGGAAGTGCGGTAGGCTATAACATTGAACACAGGAAAATTGGCAACATCAAAGGCAGTGCAAACAAAGGCAGAAAATTGTGCAAAAAGGACGACTTTTGGATTTAAAGCACCTATCTGAGATCCCCGCGCCCAGAGAATGGGATTGGATTACTGTCGGTTAGATTTACTCTTTGGGCTCTTGGCCACTACATCATCGTAGGGCCCCCTGCCTCTGGATCAATGGGGATATTTACTGCGCCTGTTTCAGGGAGACTTTCACAGTAGGCAGGGCATTAAACAAACAGCCAACAGCCCCGTCCCAATGATGGCCTGTCTCTGCACACTGGTCCCGTCCTGAACACTGCGCAGTGAAATCAGGTACAAACCATTCAGTCAGGGGAAGATAAAACTCTAAAGGTTATTTTCTTTGTCTGATCAACAATCTGAGGCAAGCATGCAACACATCTTATGGTTTTTGACATATTTCGTCTAACCGTGTCTAAAATGATATTTGTTAAACAGTGCACACTGCCATGGCCTCTCATGAAAAAAATTTATTTCCCTGAGCCTTTTACCAGTGAAATTAAATTCCACCTCTTGAAATAGTTTACTGAAGACAGTGTATCGTAGGAAGATATTTGTGAGTTGTGTTGGTTATTGGTGAACTTCAGATCGAGCTGAATTATTATAATTAAAATGACCTGAAGTAAAACAGTATGCTGCAGTAGCCTATTGGATTACATTATAAGATTGATGAACAGCAGTCTTCATGCTGTCTGTCTGGGAAATCATTCACTAAATGCCAGCACATGAGTGGAAAAATGAGGGGAATGCATGCCAGTTCCTCTTGAATACAAGCTAAATAGGTTCCTTCATAGAGGTAAACAGTCCATATAAGATTTTTTTTTTTTTTTTTCAATACCAGACAATTGTACTTGGTAAGCCCATGTGATCAGCTGACTGTGCAGTGTCAAACAATGCACTTATAACAGTGATCATCCTGCATCCTCCCCAGGCTCCTATTCACTAACATGAGATGTCTGTGTGTAAAAGCCTGGGTAAAGCAAATAGTACGCTGGAGATGAAAGCTGATGTAAGCTGTAATAAAGATACAGTCATCATTTTAGTCACTAACATAAGGAGTTAAATGAACTGTCACAAAACACCTGCTATAAGTGAAAAGTGATCGTTTTGGTTCATTTTCATATGTTCATTATAATTTACACCATTTAAATGCAGCTGCATGTTTGTTGGTCTAATTCAAATGTGATTATTTTTGCAGTAATATGCAGATAACATTGATTCAGTGCGTAAGTGACTTCAAGCCTTATATCTATGAGAATAGTTTACAATGAATCAACTCCAGTCGCCAATGCAAACACATGGAGGACCATAAGTCTGAGAAATGCAGATAAGAATGTAGTTCAGAATTTTCTTTTGTTAAGAGAATCCATAAATGGGTTAAGAGTTAAGGTTTGGAGTTATCGGTTTTGGGTATTAATTAGTTACTAAGCCTGAATCATTGTTAATGAACAATTTGTTTATTATGAATTACGTTTTTCTTCATGCTTTCTTAAAACTAATTAGTTGTAGCTATTATAAAGTGTTAACAAAACATTATTATTTACTAAAGTAGTTAATATGCCTGAATCATTCTTGATAAGCTGTTAATAAAAAATGTGTTCAATATGAATGAAGTCCTTATGCTTTATTCAAGATAACTAAGGTTAAGTTATGATAAAGTGTAACCAATATTTTGTTTCTTCCTCTCTGTGCACTCACTGTGTTCTTATGAGTTTAACTTTAAAACAAATTGAATACCATAATATAGACAAACTTACTGCTTTGTACACTGCATATACAAAGCCTAAATAAGAACTCTGTAATCAACTGATCAAAGTGTGCCTTATATTCAAACAGTTCTTCACCTGATCTCCTCCATGTCCCACACTGAGTAAATCCAGCTATAGACATCTGAAGACACTTACTTTTTTGGTATTTTATTTTGGTGGGTGTTTGTGTGTTTGTAAGTGTGCGAACACATGCAGCCCATGTGTTAAGTGTACACCACTATGACCATATGCACCATAACTCACCCACACTGATACCATTTATTTGCAAAAAAATAAAATAAATAAAATAAAATAAATCTGTATTAATGTGTGTAGGGCTATATTTAATTTACTTGTGCTCACTATAAATGTTAATGGACTACTTATTTAAAAGCCCTAAAAGTTTAATGGTGAATATATATGGCTTAGCATTTGCAATTGATTTATTATTGTAATAAGTAAAGTGACTTGAAGTAAAAAAGTAAAAAGTATGTAAGTGGCAAAAGTAAAAAAAAAAAAAAAAAAATAAAGCTCATTCAGATGCAGCAGACACCAGTTGTGTGTATTTTTTTATTTACGAACGTTTGATTGAGTGATGAGTTGAACTCACATATGCAGACTGGCAGAGTGGTATGCTTGGAACAATGGGAACAGCACGCTATAGCTCAGTCAAAATGTTAACGGTAACTCACAGACAAAACGTCTTTGTTTTAAAAAGTGCATTCACAAACATGACAAATACTTTCAACTCAGGATGTCTATCTTTATGTGATACAAAATATGCATACCTGTTTTAGATTTGTCTGTATTTCTATACATAGATATTTCTCCAAAATGATCATTACTTATTTTCTTTTTACAAAGGTTAAAAGCAGGGTTGTGGTCATATAGCAGCTTCAGATATCTTTAACATCTTCCTTGTGTAACGACGGCCCAGCATATCCGCAGATATCCCAAAAACGATTCATTTTCCTTTTTTTGTTCAACTCAGTGAACATACCGTCTTTAGTGAAAGATATATTCCTCAGTGAAGCCTGCAGTCTAGAAAAAATGGATCAATAAAATGCCTGGGCCATTAAATATATTTTTGTATACCCGCTTTTTTGTCAATATCATAAATACTAAAGACACAGGACAATATCATAAGACAATGCTGGGAGACTAAATGTAAAATTGTTCAAACATTATTTTTCAAGTTTTCTAGTTTATGAAAAAATCAAGCGAGCACAGAAACACTAAAACATCAGTCATTTCTTCAGTCCGTCCACAGCTCTTTTAATGAGCTTCATAAACCATAGAAAGAGGCCTAAGCGTTCCTCTTTTCTTTATATGTCCCGTTCAGATACGATGCTAGTCCATTATCAGTGAGGCAGGGTCCCGGTTTGGAAAAAAATTCAAAGCAGTCAAACATACTGAGAAAAAACAGTACCATGCAAATCTTGCAAGACGGCGTATTCTCGAACGAGACAAAATATTCTTCATATATATCACTTGAAGGAATGGGCGAAAGGCAAAGACTGCTAATCATTACTAAATTCTATATTTCCAAAACCAAACGAAAAATACAGTATTTCTCCTGTACATACATAGTATAGTATGACTGTCCATCTTATCTGATCTTTAGTCTTGCCAAACACCTAGCTTGGAATAAACTTATTTAATTGATCCCAATTTCTTTGTTCTCCTCCATAAACCTGGAAAATGGTCGACTTGCCCCGACCTCCAGTGCGGTCTTGTCCATAGCAGTCATGGGTGGGCTACTGCCAGCGTGCACCCGCTCCATCCCTCCTGGCATGGGACCCAAAGAGGTGATCCCTGTACCCCCCAGGCTCACAGGCAGCTGGGTGATGCCGCCGTTCTGGATGACAGAGATCTCATTGTTCTTCATGGCCAGCCCGTTGGTGATGGCGGCTGCGTACTGGTTCCAGAAGCCTGGGTCCACATTCATGGCCCGAGCGGCTAAGTCCTTCTGGAAGATTTCACTGAACTTCATGGCATCACCGCCTAACAGAGCCATGGGGTTCTCCACGGACAGCCGTCGACCTCTGCGGGCGGGGGCGTTGTTCCACATGTGCGTGCCCATATGGACCTAAAAATAGCACAAATAATATTGAAAAATGAAATATAAATTATACCAGATTATTATTGTCTGACTCAGAAAATACTGTGTAAACTGTAACATATGTTGTAAACAAGGGAATAATAATATAGTATTTAGGGTAATAATTCATTGCTTAATAATACTAATAATGTTAATAATAATAATTTAAATTAGATTCAACTGTATTTTCACAAGATTTGCAAAAATGTTTCGTGAAAAAAGCAAAAGGCATTTCATCAATGTAATTTGAAGCTTTACTACCTGAATATAACTGAATATACATTTTTACTATCTTCATGTTAATTAAAAAAAACAAAAAACTGTATGGGCTTATTCTCAGACTTTAAACTGACAGTAGTAAATGTTATGTAACTTACCTTGAGGTTGCCTTTTGTAGTGAAGGCCCGTCCACAAATGGAGCAGGCGAAGGGCTTTTCTCCGGTGTGTGTGCGCTCATGGATCTGCAGGGCACTGGCTGAGGAGAAGTTCTTCCCACACGAGTGGCAGTTGTGCTGCTTGGGGGTGCGTCTGGGGGGTGGGGGAGCGAGCATAGGGTTCAGGCTGGAGCTCATGGTTGTACTCTGGGGCGGCGCTGCATGGCCCTGCATCCCCACAGGCAGATGTGAGCTCTCACTTAGAGACTTCCCATGACCGTTCATCTCCATTTTGATCATGTTGGATGCAGTGCTGGCCAGACTGGGAGTGTTCAAACCTGTAAGACAAGTTCAAATATTGATGAATAGAAAGTAAATACTGGTAATTAAAACATCAACTATAATAACTAGTACATTGTAATATAGCATTAATATTTCATCCACACTATTTTAACATTGTAACATGTAACACATTTTCCTCATCTCATTATGGAAACAAATACTTATTTACTGTCAAGTCTTTGCGATTCATAAATGTCATGTTTTCAATAGAATTAAATAAATGTGTTGTCCTATATAATAATAAACTATACTACCTTGCAGTATTAGGCTGACTTTATAATGCTACTAAATTATAAATTATGTATTGGATATAGTTTTGGCACACTCACCTCTATCTCTATTCAGGAACAGCATGTTAAAGTGGCTCTCTTCCTTGATAAAGTGCCTGCCAGGTTGAGTGGCAGTCAGGTCAAGAGCCCCAGTGCCTTCCGTGGCAGCAAGCGGAGATGGCGTCTCTGATTTTTCCGACTTCACTGTTGCCAAGCTGCCTATATTGTTCTCTGGACCCTCCTCTGTCGTCATGACATTGCTATTGTTATTGTTGAGTATAATTGGCGACTTAGACCGCTGGCTCTCCGAGTGGCTGTGCGAGGGGGACAAGTGCTGCATGGAGCCGGAGGAGTCGGACAAAGCGGGGCTCCCCAGGCTCTGACCTTCTGTGTCTCCCACTGCAGACAGAGAATCAGTGGCAAAGCAATCGTTCTCTCCGCCAAAGCTGCTGCTGCCGTTCAGGGTTGGCTTCTGACCAGTTGTTCGGGTCATGTTGGCAGTGGAGTCAATCATCTTCATCTGGTTCTCCAAGGCAGCTATACTGGAGTTTATAGAAGGTGGAGGGGAATTGCCAGGGGAATACATTTTTGGTACATCCACTACATCTACATCTTTTAAGTCAGGCTCATCGTCAATTGCCGCCTCCATTTCATCGAGAAGGTCATCGTCATAAGTGCTCATTGCATCTAAGCTCTTTTCATCAAAGCCAATGTCAGTGTCCATTTCTTGAATGCTTTCTGGGACAGGGGTGTTAGGAATCTGCCCTCCCATGTGCATACGGATGTGCTGCTGTAGGACCACAGCGTTGGTGAACTTCTTCTGACATATGGGACATGAGTGCTGGACCCGCAAAGGTGGTTTAGATCTGTGCACGCCAAAGTGAGTTTTCAGATTGCCCTTGGTGGTAAATGCCCTCCCACATATCTTACACTTGAAGGGCCTTTCTCCAGTGTGGATTCTGTAGTGCATCTTCAGAGCGCTCTGACAGCTCAGGACACGATGACAAATTACACACTGGTTTGGGTCAGTCATCTTCTTGTCAATATTCTCGACCAACTGCTGCAATTTTGATGTTTCTGAGGTTTGCATAGAGTCTAGGAGGCCTCCAAAAGGAAACTTGGCCTTGAACTGGTCAGACAGCATGGGGAGAACAGGGTGGGAGACTGCGTTCGAAGCAGAGTTAGGACTGCCAATGGGCTCCGTCACCTGGCCCCCACTGGAGCATGTGGTGGATGTTACAGTGGTGGACAAAACCACTTGAGTGACTGTAGTTGTGGTGGTGGTATTGTCCCCTGGACGAGTAGGACAGCTCGGGGGCAGTAGAATTCCTTCAGCTCTTAAGTGAGGGGCGTCACTCCCAATGTTAAGCTTTGGGGACGGTGAAGTAGTGGTCAAACCAGAGTCATTAATAATGTTAGGGGAAAGAGATGCGCACTCACTAGAGGGAGGAGAGGGTCTCTGTGGAGACCTGTTGAGTGGAGTAAGACTTGGAGAGTCGCCAAAGCCACCCATCATACTGGGCAGAGTGGGAGGCAGCTGCAGCCCTACAGATGTGGACACAGTGGGGAGGACAGGCTTACTGTCTAACCATGTGGTGACAGGCTTTTCCGGGGGCAAAGACATGCCATATGGTATGCCTGAACTAGTGGGCACATTGTCCAGATACTCTGGCACAGGGTAGGGGTTCATTTGAATATGTGGGTATTTTTCTTTGTGTCTCTGGAAATGTACTTTTAGATTGCCCTTGGTGGAGAAGCGGTTTCCACATATGTTGCATTTGTAGGGCCTTTCTCCAGTGTGGGAGCGCAGGTGAATCTGTAGGGCACTGTCACTGCCAAACACCTTGGCACAGAAGCGACACTTATGCTTGAAGAAGGGGTCGTCAGAGCTGGGCTTGGTGTCAAATACAGACACATTTGGGGGCTTCCCTTTACGGTGCTTCATCAGCGCTGAGAGAGGGTCCAGAGCATTAGCTGTGGCTGCGATACTCGCGAGAGGGTTAGGGAAGATAACACTGCTGGAAGAACTGTGAGGTATCAGTGGCATGTTAGAGGCAGAGCTCAGCAGGCTGCTGTGGCTGAGTGCTGGAGGAGTGCTGGAGTTTCTGGGTAGTACCACACTGTTATTGAGGCCTGCGCCCGCTGTTACACTACTGCTGCTGCTAATGTTTGTGCCTGTGGACGAGCAGGAGGGTAGGAGAGATGACAGGCCTGCAGCGGCTGGAGAAGGAAACACTGTACTGTTAGAGGAAGTGTTGGGGATGGAGGAGTTGTTAGACTGCTGACCACCACTTTGTGGTGTTTGGGAAAGAGGCCCCTCCATTGCAGAGGTCAGAGGTGAAGGCCCTTGGCCATTAAGTGTGGCTGGCAACCTAACAGGCAGCTGATGGACAGGGGGAGTGATGAAGCTGTGTAGCTGCAGCTGACTGGGGACAGGGGGGATGCAGGAGGAGACAGAGGCCTGACTCACAGATGTGCTGTGGTGGTTGAGCTGAGGCTGTGAGGCAGACTGTCTGTTCATCAGAGCCACCTGACTGCGGATCTGTTCGATCAGCTGCAGCTGGTGAATCTGTTGCTGCTGCAGGGCCATGAGCTGCTCCAGGATCAGAGGAATGGCCATAGTGGAGACTCCAGAGCCTGAGGCTCTCACACTCTGAGAGAACTGTGCCACAGCCACGCGAGTGCCCTGCAGCGTCTCCAAGGTCACGTTTGTGCTGGGCATGGCGTACGCGCTGAGGCTGGAGGGAAGATCGCTGAGCGGAGGTAGAGAGGGGTCGGGCTCAGGCGAAGTCACGTCTCTCTCCTCTGGATCCAGGCCCTTTTCAGGAGACAAGTCCAGCTCCATCTGTTCGTCCTCCTTTTCCAGGACACTGACCCCATCTAAGGCTACTGTGTCAGGCATGTCCTCCCCCTCACCGACAGGGCTGTGGCTCCCCTCCCTAGGGTCCTCGCTGTCCTCTTGTTCACTGGGACAACTGGGGATAGGGGAGGACTCTCCGGGGTACTCCTGGGAGGGGTTAGGAGTGTCCTCATTCTCATTGACTATGAGCACCAGTGGGTTCTTGGTACAGCTGTTTAAATGTTCACAGAAGTCGGCCCATTTGAAGAACTCAGCGCAGCACTTCTCACACACGTGCGTCTCCTCGCTGCCACTGCGACTCTCGTTCCCACTGTCTGCGTCCTCCAGCACCTCACCCCGACCTGAAGGTGAGACGGTCCAGAGAGAGGGGGGAGGGAGAAAAGAGAAAAGAAGAATTAATGAATAAATAATCGATAAAGAATCCACACATATTTTGCACAGCAGACCTGCAAAGATTTAACCTTTGATTTTACCCCCTCTTTTAACATAACCAAAATCAATATTCTTTTTATTTTTTTTTACTCTGAACAAATTGCCGTAGTTCACCAATTCTCAGGCCCGGCTCTGTGCGTTCACACCCACTCCATAGAGCCAGCTAATAATTTTCTTTGTGCAATCCATCAAATTATGAGGGCCTATCAATTGTGGATACTGCCGCTTAATGAAATTCCATAGAAGCTATTGATTTCCAATATTTCATACAATTCACAGCTGCCTCATCTGTTGGGTACAAATCAGGACTTTGATGGCCACATTAGGATTCCCCTCTGCTATCAAAGCATTTGCACCTGAATTTCAAAAGCCTTTTTGAATTGCCAATGTAATATAGATTTAAATATAATGTCTCAATGCCAGGTATGTTTTTGAATCTCATTATTGATCGGGGTATTTCTGCATCAGTCACTACTAAACTGATACATTCAAACCTTGAGATGTTTGTATACCTATTTCACACAAATGAATTTATTTAAAATGCATTGCTTTTGATCTTCTTTTTTGTTCTTTTTCCTTAACCACTTTCTATTCTCTCTCTCTTTTTCCATTGTGCCATCTAAAAAAGACAAATTATATGCTGGTGCCATAGCAGCAAACTCTCTGATTGGTTGCATATGTTTAATCACAGTTGTAGGAAGCCACTTCCTTTTCCACATGCAACCAGGAGGAGAAATAAGCGGCTTCAATTCCGGAGAAAGAACAAGCCACACCTGCTTATACTTTGATAACTTTTGCTAGCACCTCAGTAACATTTACAACGAAAATAGTTTACCACATGTAACTTATTTATGTATTTTTACCTCTTGTTTTGCTTTTTAATTTAATTGTTCTTTAAAAAATAAAAAATAAAAACTTTAAAAAAAAAACAACTTTAGTCATTAATTATAATCAACATATAGTACACCTCTGTGGATTTATGAATTACATAATAACAACTAAGTAGTTCAAAAGTACAATGTTTGTACATGTACACATGTTAAATAGATAATTATGTAATCTTTAAAAAAAAAATCCTATAACCACACTTGGTATGTCTATAAGTCCCTTTCACAGTGGGTGAAAAAAAGCCATGTTTCATACAGTGTCTTTGGAGCAAGCCACACATAAAACATTCATGCGTATTACATTGAGTCATTAGTGAAGAAATTTATCACTGGTGTAATTTCTTGCTGAAGGGGGCTTGAGCTCTCAGGGTCTGAGCAGTGCAATCCAATCAATTATCTATATAGCTTTAAACACGGCATGTCATTGTATGTATTGTATTGCATGTCAAATACCCAAAAAACTCTTATGAATACAATTCAAAATTGTGCAAAACATCTGTAATCCTTCATAAGAACTCCTAAACACAAACTGACAAGTGAAAAGCAGCAAGTGCCCAAAGCGTGACACGTGACAGCAGGCGAAAAATCTCCTTAGGCCAGCAGCGGACAGCCCAGCTCATTTCCATAATTGAGGGGTGAAAGGTCAGTGCAAATGAGTAGGCATTGTGTTGAGCTGATTAGTTATTAGAATGGTATTACTGTCAATCTCTTTCATTCATTCATACAATTACAAGCAGGGACCTTTGACTGAAAAAGTGGACAAAGACATACAAATGACTTGAGTAAACCGAGAATGTAATTTTAGATACAAATACTACTACTGCTACTACTATCAGTGTATTATTATTGCATTACACAAATACGAAATATTATACAAAACCACTAAATGTATTATGTTTGAAAAATGCAGTTAAACCTAAATAATGGTAAAACAATTATATATATAATTTTTAAAAAAAGTTAAATAAAAAAAAAAAAAAAGAAAAAAAAACTTATGCCTAATACCTAATCAATTATTTTAAACCTAAATCTACATCAAGACCATTCTTGAAACATTAACAATACTATTAATGTTATTCGAAATTACATATATATATATATTTTTTTTTTTGAAATTATTATAGTTTATTTATTGTTATAACACATCTAAAACATATATTTAAATAGTGTTATATGTTGTACGCATTGATAGCAAGAATTAAAAATGACCTTGTATACTTTTCTTTTCTTCCTTTACTATAAAGCATATGTAAAGTTGAACCAGGTCAATGAGGAGATTGTGGACATAGAATCCCTGCGTTCCTTATCATGCTAAGCAATCTTTGGCATGCTAACTGAAACCGCTAATCTGACATATTATATCAGAGCAGCTATTCATGCTTTCCACTCTTCCACTGAGTGCCACAGTATAGGCATTCAATAGGAATCAGGAGTGTACAAATCATCCCATTCTTTACAAATTACAGTTTTTCTCACCAAGTTATGACACCAATCAAATGTACACTGGAGACAACTGTATGCACTCTGAAAACATGAACAGGGTCCAAATGCACATTTACAAGAGCATGTTTTTTCTTCCATTACATGCACCCATTCTAATCACGTAATTTAAAATATATATATGAAAAACGCATATCTTATCAAAAGTAATGAATAATCTGTGTTTGGAATAATAAGCCCAGTCACTGTAGAGGCAATTTGACAAACAATAGAATACAACGTCATTGCTCATACAAGAATGCCATTGTGTGTTAGCTGCATCGTTTTGCATTACTCCACTATAATGTGTGTGTGTGTGTGTGTTTTAAAGCTATCGTGGCCAGTGATTTCATGCACGGACTGTCAGCAGAGCGCTTAGAGTGTGAACGCGTGTCATCACTGCAGACCATGGTACAGTTATATATCTGCAGCTACACAGAGGCCTTTGTCATTGGCTGCAGATGCCGGGCCACCAAAACATTAACGATTTGTTTGTGTAAGCATTTGCAATACAGTATTCAATGACGGCACACTGTCCAGATCACTCCCTCAAGCCTCAAGACAATACTTACTCTGACAATGTTTGATTAGAACTTTTTACTATAATTCAACCAGTCTATCGAGAGCTACTTGTAGAATTTCATGAAAAATTCAGTTTAAATACATGAATACATTATGCATCTATCTTTAAAAAGAATTGTGTTTTGGGGGATATTTTATTATTTTGAGAGACGACTTAATGCAGCGACTTCTTACAAAGAGCAAATGTACCTTCTGTGCCTTAGCTACAATATGGATTCTGTGGCCCGTGCTGCAGGGGGACTTGGTGGTGGAGCTGTAGCACATATGCAGGGAAGCTCGTCTGCCTTGATGTTGTGGGTTCAAATCCACCGATCTGTCAAATCTCTCTCTCTACTCTGTTCTTATGTTCTGCTCCCTCAAAAAAAAAACAACATTCGTGCTTAAATGATTCAACTCTGACTCTGTTTCTGTGACATCGTGCAATATGACCAGTTTATTATTAGGTCTCTGCTATTAGAGCACTTCTTGTTTTTCTAAGAACAAAATACAGTTAATGTCCGTAGCCACTGAACTGTATCTTTGACAGATCCTTACAAATCCTTTTCTTCTTGTTCTCCTCTCTGCTCCTTCCACGCACAAATATCACTACTTGTTCCTGTGTTTTCTGTACTAACTAGTAATTAAGATGCATCATATTCTAGAGACTTTTTGGACTTCTTTGGAAAAACACACTACATGGGTGTTCAAACAGTCAGCACCTCACGGATTAAAACTAAGATCGATATAGAAAAAGTGTGTGACAGCCATAATGTAACTATGACCTTAACACTGGTGCTGCTGAAAATATTGGTTGATTCATTTGGCAGATAATAATGCAATAAATAGAAATAATAAAAACTCAACTAAATTAAAGTTTGAGTTACTCGGTGGTGCCAAAAATAGGCAAAACGTCCAAAATAGGTACAACAAAAGACACTAACTTCAAATTCAAGTATAGTTTGCCAAAACACTTGAGTTAGTTTGTAAAAATGTCATGTTGTATGTACCAGAAAAAGGAAATCCCTCCTTCATAAACCTAAGTGAGCATTATAGTAAGGCTCCCTTCATAGTTTACACTTTCTAGGACATATATAGACTGCTCTTCCAAGGTCACCATGGCTACAGCGCATGTTCTAATTGTACAAAGATCGTGACATCCATCGCTATGACCTGCTGTCTGGGCCCGAGACAAAGGTTAAGTCAGTGGGCTTTATAAACGCACTCTTAAAATCAGCCCCCTCCCTTCACCCTTTCCTGTCCTAACACACACAACATCACAGCTACCACCCTGGGGGGCATCGTCCGCAAGATCTGAGGTGCCAGACAAGGGATTCTGGCATACAATTTTACTTTTGATCTGTGCTTGAAATAGATAAGATAACATTAAAGATGTGAAAATATCAGATAAATACAGCCTTTGCAATACAGAGATTATAATTTCTCACTTTTCCTCAAAATAATAATGCCATATTGTGTTTAACATTTCATTTTATCTATATAGTCCAATATCCAAACAACATTTTATGTAAGTGTGATAATGATTTAAAGTCTTAGGTTCTTCATGTAAATGTTTTGTTGATAAGTCATAAATGTAATGTAAAATCCCCCTTTATTTTCATTGTTCTTTTTAAGCCTATGATTCATTGGCAGATTTAGCCGACTTTGTTGGAACTTCTACATCCCTCGGACATCATACAAGAGCATTTGTCAAGGCCGAGCGATCAATAGTGTCATCGGTAGCTGTGCCACAAACGCGATGATGGCAGCTACACAGAGCGACAGGGGTGGCCAGAACAATACGATCCCAAAGTAGTGCTTCTCTCACTATGACATGTGTAACATGGGGCTCCGAGGCACTGCTATGGGACCTAACCTGGTGTTATTACACTAAAGTGTGTAGAGGTATACTGTGTATACTGTGCCCGCGCCAAACCATAGGGATTGTTTTCTGCCACGTCTGCTCCAGAAACAAGCGGCTCTGTGTATGGACATAGGACATTCCATAGCTACTTGGGCTCCTCAGCAAAACGCCATTGACATTGCTTGCTTGCTATAACAATGAATAGATATTTTTGAAAGAAGCATTCTGTTTAAAAACACGTCTATTTAAATCTTTGCCAACAGCCGATAATTTCTTTCAATGTAAAAAGTTGATTTGAAAAGAAAAAAAATACATATCTATTTTTCCATCCCTAGCACTGTATTTGTTTGCAACAACACCCATTAAGTAACCTATTTTTAAAACTATAATTTTATAAATGTATAGATATAATCAAATTGTATTTTTCCTCAGTAAAACTTTTTGCAGAGCTAAATTCTTAAATCATTCTTGAGTTCTATTCTAACCCTTAAATCTTGTTCTATTCATTATTTTCCTATATATAGAACTATAGAACTATATGTATTTTAAATCAACATTTTTTTAAATATTATTTCAGGTAAAAAGGCTTCACTGCTTCAAATGCTTACAGTGCTAAAATTCCACAATTGCCTCCTGAGTTTTCCCACTTGACATTCCTCAATCCTACAGGAGAGCAACCTGATAGATGCTGCGTATCTCCGTCTGGAATCTGAGGCATCCTGACACTGACAGCCGAGCGTTCAAGTTCGAATGAGATTTCCCTTCACAAAATCAAGAGAAAAACGGACAAAAAAAGGAGCAAGGGATGATCAGTGAGTCTCGCCCTTCAAAGCAACATTTCCTCATGCAAAGAGAGCAGTACCCTTGAGATTACATCATGCATTTCTATTCCAAAGGAGCCTTGCAAAGTGTGTGTCTGTGATGTGTGTGACTGGGCGTGTGTTGGACCACCACAGACAAGACATAAATAATTTGGGCTAAAAAAGCTTGTCAAACATTGTTTGTATAAAACAGAATTTTGTTCATTTAAAATATTAATAGCAATGGTTAGTTGTTTATAATATAGGCCTATATGATCAGATATAATAATATCCTATGCAAAGATGTGCCAACTGTTCATATGTGAAATGCATAATAAAAACAACTTTCCACTGAGTATTTTTTGATCCAAAGTGGGCTATGAATTGTAAAGTTGTTAGGCAAATCCCATAATTCCGGCTTTGTTTTGCCTTACTTTGAAGAGTGTCTTGTTTTTCAAAGGAGATCGTCATTGCGCAAAAACCAGTGCACATGCAAAATAAGACATGAATGGGTCCTTTTTAAATTCCACATGGCGAGGACGAGTTGTGTCAGCCGGTCCTGTCCACATTGTGAGCGAAAGAGAACAAATCAAGTGTGCCAAATTTATGTGAGGGCGGTAAACAAAAACATTTCCATGACAAAAACTAGGCTTCGACTTACAAGTGAAAGCTTTTTTTTTTCTCCCGAAGAACAGGGGCTGCACCGGGACTGAACACCCGGGTGAAAATAAAATAAAAATGTGAGGATTATAATTAGAAATAACATGCCATGGTTCCGCTCTAGATCTACGTTGAAATATATTTTTGACATTTAGCGACAAAAACAGATATTACTCTGCCTATTTAGTGCGTAAATTATGGATTTCAAAGAAAATCTTCCCATCTTTTTAAGTGCGTCTTTTTCTCTTCTGCAGAGCGCGGCCTCATGGAGGCCCAGTCATACAATATCATAATCATATCGGGCCTTCTGCTATTTCATATTTCATATTTTAAATTCATAACATTTTTGCTGGGAAAAGTACAGAAATGGCAATTGCCGGAAACGATTGAAAGTGGCTAGTTCGTTTAGATTTATAAAATTAAAAACTTTTAAATAAAAAACTGATTTAACAAAATGTGCTTTTTAATAGAACTCGGTATCAGACTGGATACACAGGCTACTGCCCAGATTTAGTGCAAACATCAGAAAGAGGGCAAAGTGACTAAAATAGGCTAAACAAAAATAGATCTAAAAGTGAGGGCAGGTGTCCGTTTCACCCCAGTGTCCCAGTGTCCCGTCCCTCTGAGTCCACTCACCGTGCTCGGAGATCACTCCTGCCAGCGCTGGGTCTTCGTCCGACTTGAGGTGCTGAGGCTTGGCTTGCTTGCGTCGGGACATGCTGCTAATGATGCTGCTGGCGACGTTTGTGCTCTCGGTGTTTTGGCGCTCCGGGATGTGCCTGCGTTGAGCAGATACATCAGCGAAGAGGCGAGTGAATCAAACACACGCTGAAGTTGAGAGGAGTGTGCGCGCTGCAGGACGGGGAGGAATCATAAGTCGAAATTAGTTGTTGGTCTTCGCTCGCTGATGTTCGTCGGATTGCGCATGTCGCTATAATAATTATGATAGTGAATAATGCCTGGCGATTAATGGCACTGTGTGAAGGTGGGGAGGGTTGGCTGCAGTCCAGCGGACGCGCATTGGATATGGTAATGAGGGACGGACTTAGCAATTAGCCGCTTCACTCTCAGACTTTATCCGTGTCTTTTTCTCTTTACTCCCCAGCCTTCCCCCGCCTCACAACAACTTGACAAAAAGCGAGCCTCTTCTTCTTGTACTCGGCGCTGGGGGGTCTACAGGGGTACCTTCAGCCTCTCTCTCTCCTCCTTCTACAAAGTGAGGATTCACCGTGAAGTGGCTGTCATCTTCATCTCTCTCTCTCCTTCATAACTTCATAATTTACTTACGCTCGAGCAGCACGTCAGCTCTTCTCCTGTTTAGTTCTGTCGTCAGAGTGGATGCGTAAACTTCTTCACAATAACAAAAAAAAAGTTCGACTGTTTATGTTAATACGCGGGTACTGTCTCCAATCTTAGACAGCGCTCAAGTTCTCCAAATATGACGCATTTGAAGTGTTCCACGAGGAAAAGGGGACTTCGGAGCTTGAGTCCCTGCCTGCCCCGTCTCCCCTCTCTCTCTCTCTCCCTGTGTGTGTGAAAGCCGCGCCGGAGTCTAGTGTCCCGGCTGCCTTTTCGCTTCGGTGCACTTTCCAAACTAAAATAAAGGACTCGTTTATCTTCAGATCTTCAAATAAGACACTTGAGCGCACAGATGCAGTCACAAATACGCTTTCCTGTGTCCAAAGTTGTCGCCGCTGGGTCTGGATCTGTCCGCGCTCTGCCTCTCTGTGTGTCCGCCGTGTGTGCGTGGAGTGGGGCACTGCGCTGTGTGGCTGAGAGTTAACCCCGCGACGAGCAGCGGAGGAAAGGTTCAGCCCATTGCTTTGAGCCACCACTAGGATGTACCACCACGTTACAGTTACAATAGGACGTCTTCCAGAGGCAAAGACGCACACACAGACACAACACACAATTTTGACCTCCTATTCCGCATCTATTTCAAATCTTTACACATTTATGAGTGGCACATAGGCCTAGATGAAAAGGTGATTTTGTCTCTTTTTACTTTTAACTTGCAATTTCATATAACAATGCATAGCCAACTGTACATTTGATTAGATGTGTGTATGTTTAAAAATGGCATTATACTGGCTACGATTTTTTCATCTATGCAAATTTAATATTTTCATTAATTTATTCTAGAGCTATCCTAAATAGTTTGTAGTATGCTTTTACAAAATTACCACAATGACAAAATGCATGAATTTATTCTGAAAAAAAAGTTTAAAAACCTATCATGTTCCAACAGAATTCAATTCAGTTACTTGCAGTTTTAATAGTATTACGCTTTGTGCCAATTGCTGATGTAAATTATCATAAAATTGCTTTTTAATCAATAGCTCGCTAAAATGGCTTTGATATCCTGGTATAAAAAGATAAACGTGCTTTTTTAGTAGCTCAAAACCAAACGGTGTAATTGGGTGTGCATTACAAAAGAGAAATCTTTAAATATTCGGTGAAAGGGGTTTGTCTGTCTTTAGGCACCTGCTCCTTCTATTAAAACACGTTTACTGTCACCAGACGTCCTGTTGTTTTGACAGAAGGGGGCACTTGCCAGAGAGAGCCCCGCACCCGCCCCTCTCTGTCTGTGGGACCTGTCTATCCGCTTTGCTTCATATGAAATCTGTTGACAACAAGGTCGTTCTGCCTGCGCAAACTTTCCTCTGCTTTTCTTCTCCATCTATCCCCAGCACCTACATGCCCAAAAGCCTGTTATTATCTGGTATTAATAGATGCAGCCCCAGGAAGACAAAATCAGCTATTGATAATTGCAAGGAGTATACGGCAGCAACTCTATCGATCGGCGTGTCCTCCACTCCCCTGCTGCTGAGAGATAAGGAGACACAGTCTTTAGAGCAATATAATTTCTTTTGACCTATCTGCTTGCTACAGACTTATGATGAATAGCCAGAGTGGCTCAAGTCCTTTATCACCAAAGTTACCCCCTTGATATAATATTGATTCTTTATAACTAGCTCGCCACACAAAAATCAAACTGTCCACTTGGCCATCATCATCATCAATATCATCACAAAGGCGGGGAGCAATGGAGAAGCAAGCTTTGAAAAGAAGAAGAAAAAGAAGAGGGATTTTACAATCTTCTCCTGTAGGTCTAATCTTTATTTTGCTGATGATGAAAAGAGAAAAAGGGGAATGAGACTAGGTGCCATTTAAAACGAGATACCTTTAATCCGGTATAGGACACACACGGACACACAACAACAGATAGAAAAAAGGATGAGGATTCTGAGAGCTATTTGAGCAGTAGATTTTTGTCAGGAGACAGACAAGAAATGCAAACAGAGACCATAATATAAGTACTTCGAAGTTAAGGACTTTAAGTAGACTAAAAGAAAAACATGCCCATTTGGTGTTAACCTTTTACGCACGTCTGAGTAATGCACTGGCTGCTCCAACAGGGCTGTAGTGACTAAAGGGGAACAGAGCTGCAGCAGCTGGGAGCGGAGGAGAAGGAGGGGGAGGAAGAGAGATGGAGGGAAGAGAGGAGGGAGAGGACAGAAAACGTGTAATCCCCCAACAGCCCTTTGGATCTGGACCTGGTTCCGCGGCGCGTAAAAAGGTAAAAACGGCTTGACTGTGTGCGTAACTGGCTGATACGCAGCATAGAACTCTTTTCTCTTCTCTCCTTCCCTGCAGTCTACAGCGACATGTGGCTTACGTGGATACAGTCAATGAAGGCCGAAAACGGAGAAGACTCACAAGGTAAAAGCTAAAAGGTTTCCTACGTTTTATTCGCTGTGTGGTTATTTTTACGATCCTGCCGTTTTTGAATGACAGCTGTTAGAGGACAGTGTTGTGTTCAGAGTAGGGGAGGTGTTAGTGCTGTAGATATGAGTGCGCTATGCAGTTTGTAGAAACGACTGGTATGCGTCAACGGCCAATCAGACGTTTTTGCGCCGCCGCCCGCAACTGGTGTCGAGACGTGCCTGTCCACACACTGCAGGTTAGAGCAACAGCAGCCTATGGCACAGAGCACAGCCTCCGATCTGCACCAATCACAGCACAGCTGCAACTTTTTTTGAACATATTCTCATATGAAGCGAGAGTCACTAAACAAGAGCCTACTATGAGGGAAATTGAATGTATTTTTGAACAACAGGTTTCCATTTGCGTTTCATTGTCGCATTTTGGAGTGTGGGTAATTTCACTCCATTTTTGGAGTGATGATTAAGATATTATAAACTACAAATATGCAATGTCCATGTAAGTGATACATGAATCTAGTTCTTAATTTCTGTGTTTTGTTGGATTGCTGTTATGATATAGAGCTTCAATATATATTTTTAAATATATAAGTCTGTGTTGTCAGTCGACCACAATCTAAGATTGTGAGTGTTTACTTTGGCATTATGTGGGGTGAAAAGACTTCTTTTAGAATCTTTAATTAATGTATTTATTATTCATATTTTTGTGGAGTTGCATGTTTCCTATAGTAGATGTATGAGTTTGTGACAGTCTGTGACTAACACAGACTGTATTCTCTTTAGCATTTTTAAAAATCTGTTTTTACAGGATTGGGTCATTTCAGTCATCGTTTTGTGCTGTGCTAATTGTCTTCTGCTGGAGGTGGATGTGACATGTAGTTTATACCTGAGATTAATCAAATCTGGGGTGACAGGTCAATCAAGCCTAATTGAATTGAATTGAATTAACCATTTCTATACTGTAATTGAATTAGGGATGAGAATGTAATTGGAATTAGCACTTTAGAAGAGATGACAAAATGTCCATTGCCACCAGTAGATAGAAGTGTGTATCAAATTCAGGCAGAAAAGCACTTGCGATGATTACTGACATAATGGGATGAAAGTCATGAAATATACAAATGTATGTAATTATCTCATTTTAGTTCTGTGTGTGTGCACGTGTGCATGTGTGCATGCGTGCATATGCACGTGTGCATGTGTGTTATATTTTACACAAGGGTAAGTTTGTACTTTCAGGCCTTGGTCATCCACACTACTGAATGCCATTTTAAAGAACAATAATCGGGAAAGGACCTAAGCTAAAGCACTGATGAAAACGTAATCTTACTGAAATTCCTTCAGCTCTGACCTGTGAGAAAGATGGTAGAGGAGCAGAGTTAAGGCACAGTTGCTGCATTTATTTTATTCAATAATTTATTTTGGATTTATTTTGGTTGCAATCAAACTTCTAAAATAATCTATTTTAGTCACACTAAAATGACTGAGAAAACAGTAGCATTTGGTTAACTCCATACTCCCCTACTAAAAGACCTACACATCTTGTAATAATACTATAAATAAATAGCAGTTCGACAAACTTTTAAAACTGCAGTTGTATTAAAACTGCAACAACTGAATCTCATGTTAAAACAAATTTAAAAGCTGAATAATAAAATAAGCAGGTAAAGTTATAATGGTCCATTCAAAACGTGCTTTTAACAATGTAAAAATATATAGAGTTGGTGGAGTTGTTAAATGAGGGCACGCAGGCTGCAGACCAGTGCAGGGGCTGCTGGGATGTGTGTGCCACAGTGTCTGTTCAATAGAAGCCTCTGAATTTTTAAAGAGCATCAGTTACTTCTTACTGTCATTGTTTTGGCACCATTTGCCTTGCTTAATCCTGGTAAGTGCATATCTCCACTGTCTTACTCAGCAGCGAGGACATATGTCTGCAGGTTTAGATGTCAAGGCAATAGGGACAGATTAGTATTTGATTATTTGAAATGCCATTACCTAAAGTGAAAATGTAATAATGTATATAATTGTTTCTGCGATGGGCACCAGGTCATGGGTGAAATAATTACTTATTGTATGTTTTGTTTTTGTTTTTTTCTTCTGAAATTTCCAAAACTGTCTGATGTGCTTGTGCCTCTTGTTTCTACCTTCACCTTCAAAGGAGAAAAAAAAAGAAAATCTCTCTCCTTGGTACAGATACTATATACTTTTTCTCAAACACTAACATATTTACAATAACCTACTAATGAGCTGCGGCAGATACTCTATTGTAGTAGGCAGCTGACAGTGTAAACATTTAGATTTCCACATTCAAACACAAGGTGAGCTCCAACTAAAAGAATAGCTTTAAATTGAAATGAAATTAGGAGCGAGAGGGAACACCTGATGAGACACAAGGTTAGCCGTGCTGTGTTTTGTGTTGTGTTAATGCCCTATGTTGCTATCAGTGTGTTTGGAGTAGTGCCAACCATAGGAGGAAGCGCACCTATTTTGTGAGAGGTAATAGCTCCACACTTAGCTTGTGATTGCCAGGATCTTTCACTGCGATCCGCGCCGGCTTCTCCTCTCTTCAGCCGCGCAGACAGCCTGATTACAAATCATCGTATTGATTTGATGAGTGCAAGATGTCTGCTAATAACTGTTCTCATACCATCTGTTAATCTTTGTTGTGATTAAAGAGGTAATCCCCATCTTCCTGTTATTCCCCACGACAACAAGCGTACACAAACTCCCAGTGCCGATTCACAGCACGGGCCACTTCCAATGATATCACACAACTCCAAATTTAATTGAAAATGCACCCCATCTTTGATAATACAAACATAATACAGAGAAGAAAATGATTACACATCCCACTTAAATCTATTGCCTTGTATAGCACAGAATAGCCACCACAAAATAATTTTTCCTAAATATGATAATAAATCACAGGCTGGATCAATAGCCCCAGCACCAACTGCTGTGTGCTGATAACGCATTAATCAATATTTGGTATTTGGATTTTAATTAATACTTTGACAAGGCTGGAGAAGGAGAGAAATATAATGTGTGATAAAAATGTGGTGCACAATAAAGAAACAGATAAAGGTGAATGCAATCCTGGTGTGTTCCTATGGCTCATGGACTTGTTTAACAGGGCCTTTTGAAATAGAGCCATGCAAGGGGACTCCGAGCTAGTCTATACAGATTTTTCAAACCTTTTTTTTTTTTTCCAATTTGAAGTAAAGTTAGATATTTTGATATATACGTTTTAAAACACATGAACAAAAATGAAGACACATGGAATTGATAAAAGTAAAGTAATTTTTCTTTAACGTCTTCGAAGATAACATAAGAGTAAGAGTAAGCTTGTATATATCCTAATTTGCAGATGGTCTAACTGACTAAATTATAACTGGCATGTTGTGCAGTTATTTAAAGAATAATATGTTTGAGTGGTGTTATTGCAAGGAACAAGAAAAAAAAGTTTCAAGTGTCACGTAAACAATCATTATTCATTATATCCAGGGAAAAGTATACAGCACCACCAATAGTACAGATTCAGTGATGTTTGTGGTCTATTATAAATTACTCATTTTTTGCAACGGTGTTTCGAGAGCCAGGGTCATAAGGCAAAACCTCCCAGTCACTGCCTGATCTCGTCTGATCTTGGACTTAGCAGGGCTGGGCCTGGTTAGTATTTGGATGGGAGACTGGGAATACCAGGTGCTACAGTGGGATAACAGCGGCTCTATTGCAAACTGTTGTTGTGTCCTTAGGCAAGACACTGCACTTTTATTACCCAGTGCAAATGCGGTGTGCGTATGCTTGAGCGATGGGTGGTGGTCGGAGGGGCCAGGGCACAGATTGGCAGCCTCACTTTCATGCTTTGGCTACAGTAGTAGTAGTACTAATAGAAGTATAGAGGTTGAGGAACACGGTTTATTGCCACTGTCAAGATTCAAGACTGAAAAAGCACACAAAGTAAAATTAGAGTAAAATGCCACTGTAAAAAAACTAAATATTCTTGCGACGGGACAGGCCGATGAGAGCTTAGCAGATGTGTGTGTTGCCGGGGGTTACAGCTGGATTCAAGTGTCTCAAGGCTGTCTGCTGTCCAGTCTGCGGTCACCAGTGCCTGCTGGAGTGGTTAGTGTGTTTCTTACGCTGGTCCTGACACACGTCCCATGTCCCTTTTGGCACAGGGACACTCACGGAGAGGTCAGTCAACCACCTGGACATCAGCTGGAGGTGGCAGCACCTACTTCTTTCACTGTTATTTAGAGCTGATTTAGAAAAAGAAAATAAAAATTTAGTGGCAATTTATCTGACAAGCATTACAATTTAGATAAGATTTGTGATTTGATTCTGTTCAAATCTCACATTTCAAACACACAGGAGCACAGAATCTGAACAGCTAAACTAATGCAAGAATTCATTCATTTTATGTTTGTAGAGGTCTAAACTACAGGTTTTATATACAATCAGGTTAGACTTTTTTTTAAGGTTTTTTCCAAAATAAATTATGTTTGTACCTAAACAATTGCAGCCTTTGTGATCTACTAATTACAGTCATTCAAAGTGTGATTTCGATTCCATTACATTATATTTTGCAACCCAGTGACTATTGTGTTTTTAGTGATTTGTATTAAAAATAACACAATAGCCAAAAATTCACATATGCTATTTGAAGGTGTCTTTTCAAACATTGAACACCATGACAGAAATGAAATCCTGTGGAAAAGAGTCAGACAGTATCATTAGTTGTGAGAGTTGTTGTAAAACATGACTAAGCCGCACTAGTAGTACGCTAGTCTGGGGTTCATAGTAGCAGATGCTGAAGCTGATTTATTAGCATTGTACAACAAGTATTTAACACCTTTACATTTTATTTAACACCTTTACATTTTCTTGACTGCTTTGTCTTTTACCTGTAATATTTCTCCGCTGGTTGTTCTTAAGTCTTTATGTAGCCTCAGGTAGCCTGATGTGGCATATAAACTCTGCTGTAGACTACATCGAGACAGAAGTGTGTTGGCCAATCCCTGTAATCCAGATCTGAGTGTGAGACAGAAGACTGCCAAGAGCCTGCACGGAGCTGGCACCAACCGCCCCGTGTGTGTGTGTGTGTGTGTGTGTGTGTGAGAGAGTATTACTGCAATACAACTGTAATATAACTATAAGGGGGTCAGGCTCATATCTAGAACTGAGGGACAGAGCAGGTCAGATAGCTGTCATAATGCCACTTTTTTAAGTAAAGGTGAAAACGATTCATTGTAGTAAATGGAATGTTCAAGACAGACACATTTATGTTACTGTATCTGTGAAATACAACTCAAGTAGTCACCATATCTTTTTCATTTTGAATACAATATAATGTGTACATTATAATAGTGATGCACGTCAAACCTATTCTGCAAACTGAAAGCATGTTACATAAAACGTGCAATTTTATGTGATGAAAATAATTTATTCAGCAGTATTTTTATTATTATAACTGAGATTCATCTTAAAATGTGTGTACAATTATTTTTGTATTATTTCTATTTTTAAAATGATTTTGAAATGTTATATTTTATCACATGTAAAAATGCATTAGGCCTTTTGTATATGTTTTAGTGAAGTCATGATCCAAATATTTAAAACCTTTTGATTTTAGTACTCAAAACCAATTTACCACAATGATAGTTAAAAACATTATTTTTTACACAACTGAATGTAAATTTGAACACTTAATAGCAGATCATTATAACATTTGGGAAAGACCAGCTTTTGCCCTGTTCATGTGATTTCCTTCAGTATGAATACTACTTCACATGAGTAGGTAGTTTCAATACCACATTTAGTATGGATTAGTATTTGATTTTCAATACTTCTGACATCTCTCATGTGTACATACAGATACAGCAGAGGTCAAGTGAATAGAGATAGCGTTTGGTGACGGACAGCTGTGGAGACAGGGCTGTTAGTTTACGTAGGCTGAGGGCTGAGTCGACTGAAAAATTTTGATGACTTTAATTTACTATATCCAATGTTGCCTTTCTCCCTCTCTGTCCTGCACTTTTATCAAGCTGCCCTGTGAGCCCCATATTGATTTTTGTATTTTCTGTCCAGGATAAGAAGACAGGGAGTTAGGGAGCTGCGGCTGAGTGGAGAACTTTCCTTTAGATTGCTGCTATTCTCCAGCTTATTGCATCCTGTCGTGTGTGGTTTGAGATGATGTCCAGTACAGAGGGGCTGCTCAGCCCAATAACCCAGAGACGCACACTGGAGGGGAGGGGGAGAGGAGAGAACCTTAAAATAGTTGAAAAAAAAAAAAAAAGTGGGATTAAAATTGCGTTTAAATTTTGAATTCATTTCTGAAAATAAAGTATTATAAGTGAGTTTAATTTGCTAATTTGTGTAGTGTATCTTGTGCCGTTTCTTTATGTCACATAAAACATATAATTTAAGCTGAATAAATGAAAGTTTTCCCATTGTGTATTTGGATGTTACTGTGTTTAAGATGGCTGTAGCGGGATAGATCCTACACTAGACTGATGATTGCACATATTATATTTGATGTATATTATATTTAGTTTTTTAGACTAAGAAATTAAATATTTTAAAATAAAGCACATGTGAATACACATTTGAATACATTTAATTATTTAATAGGACAGTATGCAGTCACACAGTGCCCAAATTCTAGTTTAGAAAGCTAATATTGACACAATAACAAAATTTGACCCCCTCCACAACTAAATGTGTCTGTTCTCTGCACATTTTTCCAGCATAATTTATGCTCCTCATTTTTTGACTGGGGCCATAAAAGAATTGAACAGTTTGGCGAATGCTTCCTTCTGATTCCTGTGTTCCTCCACAAGCAAAATTAATTATCACCTTTGCCCCAAAGAAATGCAATTAAAAAGTGATGATAACGTTTGTGCCAACATAAAATTGGACTGTGTTTTTGTCTTTAGTCCAATGCATTTTGATAATAACTGCTGTATTTTGCCCAATTTTAGCCCATTTACTTGGTGCTATATTTGCATTTGGGATGTGCGAGAGAGTAGGAAGGGGCATGTAAGGGGAGGGGAGAGAAAGATTAGTGACAGTCTGATAAAAGATGTCTCCAAAACCCTCATTAAAATTGAATACCCTGCAAAGGCAAAGCAACATGCAATCTGCAGGTATTTCATTTAGGGCGACTATCTCAGCGAGGGATGGGGCGTTTATGTCTTTCTTCATTGCACACAAATAGCTGCGCCCCTTTCCGTTTTATTTTTCGCACTTCCACATCTGCCGCTGTCTTTGTTGCAAACCTCACACAAGTTTGCCCTCCACGTCAGCAACAATGAGAAAATCAAATCAAACAGAGTAACCCATAGCGCGTCCTGGTTCTTCTGCAAAACGCTCCCAAGGTTCAACTCATCAGGCGCTAAAAGAATAAGTGTTTTTAATGCAGGAGAGTGCACAGGCTCAAGCTGCTGTGTTCTGATAGTATCCACATGAAAACAACTTCGGCTCATATGTTCAAACAGTGAGCGGACAAATAAAGCCAAAGTCATCTGTGTGTTTGTGGTAAGCGTCTCAAAGTGTTAGTACTCGTAAGGGAATATTTGAGTTATCATTGGTAGAGGATGTCAATACTTTTGTTCCCATGTTTAGTCACTTTAGAATTAAGTGAAAACTAAGAAAAGTGTGGGTAAATGAGACAATACCATATACAGATGGGGGGCAGCTTAAACAAAAACAGGGCAAATGCAAATGTGTTTGTTGAAATATTGTTGATATATAGGGTTTACTAGAAATTATGAAAATGGTAAATGTATATAGCGTTTTTACACCTTCAAAGCGCTTTACATCAAGCAACCATTCACTCATTCACACACACATTCAAACACCAGTGTACACAGACACATGAGGTGCGGGGGGGTTAAGTGCCTTGCCTAAGAACACAACAACATTCATCTGTAGGAGCTGGAATCGAACCGCCAACCTGTGGGTCAGTGGATCCAACCGCTCAACTAATGATGTTTATGTCGAGAGCGGGATTCGAGCTGCCAACCCTCAATGAAATGATATGTACATTTGTGAAGCAGGGGGAAATTTCTCATGAAAATATTATGTAGTTAATGAGGGGGAAAAACTGTTTGTGGGAGTATGGGCACAAAAGGACAATTAAATGTTAGTATATCAAGAGGTTTTATTATTTTGAAACTGCTAACATATAACAGGAATATAAACTTTTTTTTTTTTTGTTAAGTTGGCTCAACATTTTTCTTGAGTCACCTTAAAACTATCATCATAATGCATCTTAGGTCACTGTAAATTGTTCTATTTTCAAAGCTGCTCCTGGCTCATCATAACAAAAACGAGAGAAAAGTCATTGTTGTGTTTTCACAGCACCTCCTCTGGTTTGGGTAAAGTGATCCGAGTGTCCCTCGTATAGAGGAAACCCATGTATCAGATCTGACCCGTGTTGTGGCTGCAGTGGCACTTTCGCTTCCTACTGTCTGGACCGGGGATCATGTGACCTCACTGCACTGGAATCTACTATAGTGCCAGCTCACACAACATACAGAGTTTGGTTTAGTACTTCAGAGGTTAATAGAATGCTAATGTATACATATGGCCTAGAGTGAGAACAGTGTTTGTGCTCAGGTAAGACACAGTACACAATAATATGAGGGGCGATGGCCCTTGTTTTTAATTGTCCTTATTTATTCTAATAAGGAATATAGTACAGTTCTATCTACCAGTCTAAAAGTAATGACTACCACTACTACTTAAAAGTAAAAATGCTATGACTACTGTATACGACGAATACCACAATGTTATGTTTACTATTTTCTACTGATAGAAGTGATCTACAAAGTTTGTTTTTTATTTTATCTTTATTTACACAGGGAGAGCCCAATGAGAGCACTCAGACACTGCTTTTCATGGACGCCCTGTTCAAATACAGAAAAAATTACAAACAAAAAATCTCTAAGTGACAAATATGTCTAAGTATATATGTGTATTTAAAACATTAAAAACAGGTGCATATATGTGTATAAATGTTTGTTACCAAACACACTGCATTGTATTTGTGGCACCAAAGTATCCAGTTTACCTTGTCCTTGAAATATATTCCATTATTTCTGTGAGGCAAAAGCCCTTTTTCCATCTCAGTTCTCATGCAGCCAGTCCTTACACTTACACAGACATGTGATCTTGTATTAAATGTTCCCTTATCAATGATTCACAAGCAGGTGAAATATTCCGTCAATGTATGAAGTAGTATTTTTTAAATTAATTTCATACAGTGTTGTTCTCTTCTGACAGATAGTGATGACCAAACTACTTTGTCACAGTGTACAGTGATGGGTTTTAAGTTCATCCCCTGTTATGAAACAAAGGGCTGAGTGAAAGAGTGTAACTAAAGGTTTCAGAGCAGAGGCTGAAGTCTGCACGTATATTATATTATTTCTCCATAATCTAACACAGAAAGAAGGTCGCTTTCATAAAAATAAAATAATAATAATATATTATCAGTGTGCAGGTCCTTGTTTTTGCTTTTTGCTTCAGGAAAACGATTACAGTTAAAGTAGAAATTCCACAACTGTGTAAAATGCATTTGCAAGGGGGTTGCCAAACACAAAACACGTTACTCAGCCTCTCACACCTATAATATTTTTTACTTGACTGCCTCCAGAAAATCCAGGGGAAATTGCTCCTGCCTAAGCTACCATTTAGTCATAAGGATATGGTCAATTTGGTTCTGTGCCAAAGCATGGCCCTGAGTCATTTTACAGTATGTTGTATTCTCGCTCATCATTTCCCCGAAACAGCACTTTGAATCATACAGCAAATAAATAAACCGCGCGCTGAGCCATGGACATGTGTCTAACGCATGTTGTTACGCTGCAAACCAAAGAAATGTGGTATAGTGCAAAAGTAAGAGTATTGGTATTTTTTAATGATTTTATAAAGCTGAAGGTAAAATGTCCACCCCAACAAATTTCCTAAACAGTTTTTATGCCACCCAAGTTATGTTAAAATGGAAGTCGAAACATAATGTGCAACTTCTGAAATTCAAATTAATATAGTAAAGAAAAATGTCTGAAAAAGTTAATATAAGAAATCTAAATCTATAATCATTTGTATTAGTCATCTTGGTTCTGTATCTGTCATCCTGTTATCACTGATCCTTGTCATTCCAGCTTCTAGACTCAATGTTGTTGAGTCTGCCTCCAGAGTGTGTTAAAGACATGTTTAGCTCGCAAATCGATAGCACCATAAGAACGTAGAGGCTCTGTCCCGTTATATATACAGACGCATGATGTGTCACTTTATGAAATATACCAGGAGGGAAGCGCCCACATGATTAAGACGCCCTTGTAGATCAATATGGACCATAAGCATTAATATAGTCCCATTTGACACCCGGGGGTATTTCTGTTCACACGGCTCACTCAGATGCTCCTAAACGTGATTTTGTGTGAAGTGAGAGAATTAGATTTGTCTGCTGGTGTTAAAATTCAATATGTATCCCTGAAAGGATTCTTTATACTGTAAAAGGCCTCGTGTTTGAACCTAACCAGCACGTGATATACACAGTGTGAGTGAACTTTTACTGGAATAAACTAATATGATTATGCACAGTTTATATGAGAGTAAATGTTTAAACCACAAATTAAACCTCAAATTAAAGTGTGTGAGAGTCAGTTTATACTTTTTGTACAGATTACACAGGGGGTAAATAAATGACAACCTTAATTAAATCTTGACTACTAGTACTACACAACTTACTGACATAATGCAAAAACATACAGCAAATATACATATTAGAGCTTAATTCAGATCAAGATCCAGTCATCTCTAATTGTTATACTTGAGTGTTTTTGATTGACAGGGCTATAGCCAGTCCTCTGTCTGCAAAAGCATGTAGTTCAGAGTTCAGGAGAAAGAAATGTCACTTTTTTTTATCCCCACATGTTGCATTTTTTATTTGTTTTTAAAAGGACAAAATAAAACGTAACTCACTTTAATTCATAACTGTCATATCGCCCAGCCCCACTTGTTCGCTGCCACCCTGAAAATCTTCACAAAACTTAACTGATTACCAGTTTTATCATTTGAGTTGATGTAAAATATATAAACTTCCTCTCTTTTCCCCTTTAGCCTATACTGGCTGACTCTGATTCTATTCCCTGTGGTGTGTTTGAGAACAGAGGGGTGTTGTCATGCGCCTGACCCTTGAAGTGGCCCAGATGAAGGACAGCGGGGAAGAGGGGGTCAGGGGGCGAGGGGGGCAGAGGAAACTTGGGCCAAGGTCAAGAAAGCTAATTTGTTTCCGGCGTCCCCTGCCGTCTGACCACACACTCGCCACACAGCAGCTTTTCATGTGGCCAGGAGTAGGGCTTTGGAGCATCTGCTACTGTCTGATGTCATAACAGATGACATGGGATTTGTCACTATATCATAGTGTCAAATCAAAATTATTTGTCAAAAATATGAAAGGTAGAGAGCTACTAGTATCGATATAGAAGAAAATAATTAAACAAAATGACACCTTTCCTGAATAGGTCTTTTTATGTCAGAGCACATAGTAATATTAAAATAAACTATTACTCTGCATTGAAGTGACATTATATTGTCTAAAATAGTATTATTTATTATCATTCAGTCCCTCAGTGTCAAAGTATCAAGTATTAAGTTTGAAGTTAGTATCTTCACAGCACAGATTGCACAAAATGTTCCCATTATTTGATTCATTTTGCGTGACAATATTACATGCTGTATTTATTTAACAGTCACAATCCAATGTTTCTTTATGAGACAGTCAAGTTCGAATCAACGTGCCAAATTTCAATAAGTCAAGGATGAACTGAATGAAAATTAAATAAAATATCACAACAACGTAACCCTTTTTGGCGCAGTCCAGCACATCGCCATCGGAGTCCAGCACTGCGGCCTGTCTCGAGCCAACTTGGTTTCCTCAAACTCTTAGCGGTTTATGTCTCAGAGGACGCTTCTTTTAACAATCAGAGTAGTGGAGGAAATGGATGTACAGTATGTGCTAGCTCACGGGCACACATGCTAACTGCACCTGTGAATAAGCCTCAGTAATCACAGTGTCTGCATTAGGACGTAGCCTTCAGTGAGGAAAGAGCCACCAGCCATGGAAGAAACCACTCAACTTAAGCTCAGTGTTGGCGAAAAGGCCGGAACCTGGGATTCATTTGTGCCTGTTTGAGAAGAGGGAATTGCAAAATGATGATATTCTGTTTTAAATGGGATTATATTTGTATGAAAGTTTGTCAAAGCACTAGATTTTTTTTATTTATTTTTTTCTGGTGTCAGGTGACAATTTTTAGATTTGACAAATTTTTTTTTTCTCGTCTTCATTCATTTATCTTGTATATTCTTGTCTATGCAGTCTTGAGAAACTAAAAAAAAAAAGTGGTATTTATTTTGTCGCTACATTCTACAGATATCTGTGAATGTGATCAAAGAAGAAGTGGTAATATTTAAGAAAAAAAATGGGAATATGGAAAAATGGCGATGCATTTTTTACTGCACTAAATAGAAAAACCTGCTGTTTTTTTTCTCCTTTTACTAGTGTTTTTTTTTTTTTTTTTTTTAATTAACACAAATGATTTCCAGTTCATGTAATTTTGTTTTAGCAACGCAGTATTGTCTCATTTGTGATAGACTAAGATATAGATGAATAGACTCCTAGAAACCTAAGGCGATATATATTTTCCTCCATTTTAATTAGCACCTGTGAGCTGTTTCCCATTAACACTGTGCACATTCAAAATCCCTCTGCTTTTCTCATTAGATAAAGTGGAGACAGATTAGAGAGCTTCTTTAACAAAGGTCACCCATTGCACACTGTGTTTGTTTGTTTGTCCATAGCCCCACCACTACTTCTCCACTACTTTAAGGCCTTTTTTTTTTTTTTTTTTTTTTTTTTTTTTTACTACAATCACAGAGATAAACTGTCATCTTCATCTCGTTTTATTTTTGGTCTGATAGGGTCGACGTGCCGTGCATTTTCTCCTGATATGAAATGTAAACTGAACGGGAGATTAAAAGGCTGGAGGCATGACATGGATGTCAAAGAGTAACTCATCCTGACTCTATCCACTGCACAATTGCTCACAATACAGACACCATGCAAAACATATTACGCTGTATTCTTGAGGTTGTCATTTTAACCCCGGAGAACACAAGAACCCCTTTTTCTTCTTTGGGAAATTATGAACATTGCATTAAATTACTGCTATAAGTTCACTGAACACTGAAATGTCCACTTTTTCAGTTTTAACTCTTTATTCCCTAATTTAGGATCAGGGCCAAATTTGACCCATTGGGCTAGCAAATTTATCAAAAAAAAAAAACAAAAAACGTAATTCTAGACATTCTGCAAGCTATTACTAAAAAGATTAACAAAAAAAAAAAAAAAAAAAAAAAAAAAAAAAAAAAAAAAAAACAATTTCACCAACCACTGATTTGCTGAGAAGACGATTGGTATCTCTATGCAGGGGCCAGAAGTGGCACTCTGGGCTTTTTGAATTTTTTGAATTGAAATTTTTTTGTTTTGTTTGTTTGTGCATTTTGGGTAGCAACTTCTCTACGGTTAAACTGTAAGACTTAACTATAATTACTAACTCGATTTAGACTTATTAACTACTCAATGAGCACACTAATCCTAACTCCTAATCTTTCATTTTTAAGTCTTGGTTCATGCTTTATGAAGGCTAATTAAGGTGTAGTTGTTATAAAGTGTACCATTTTACACCACAGAATCAACACGAACAGAGAATAGTCAATTTGTGACTCGTTTATACTTGAATATATATTTAAGACAATTTCTGAATGCATAATTTTGTTCACACAGTAGTTTGGTGTAAGGGATACCAGGCCAAGCCCCCCACCCTCTCCGCACACACACACACACACACACACACACACCTCTGTAAAGTTACGCCTCAGCAGAGCCCGACAATGGGAGTCACAGGAAGCAGTGAACAACAGAATTTAATACAGTTCAAGAAAGCAATAAGAAGTGCAAAAACAGAGTGAATGAACCTATCCCTATCCCTATATCTATGTCTACGTCTATATCTATACATATACATGGAATTTTATCTTACCTATGAGAACACCTATGAATTAGTAGTACTATCATGCAACATTTGAATATTGTGTGTTGGAGTGTGGTGGGATGCATTTGGCGTTGGCATCCTGTATAAAGCACCCACCTAGAAACTTGTAATGAAAAATTCTACTTATTCTACTTATTTTAATTGGTGGTTGCCATGGATGCCATAAGAGTAGCTTTAATCACCCAAATGATCTGTGAGAATAAATGAAAAATAGACCAGTAGTGTGTTAACAATTATATTACCCTTGGATACACTTTTGAGACGTGTTGCAGCTGTCTGTGGACTTAAATCCTATTCCTTTAAAGCTCTATCATTCACCAACCAACGATTCCTCCATAGCATTATCTCACTACCTCGTGTCCCGTTTGTGTAAGCATGTGGCTCTTTTGTTGTTATTCCTCGTCATAAAGAATCCCTCTGAAGCCCTTTTAGCGCCCCAGCCTACATTTATCTCCCTGTGTCTGTAAAAGCCTTACATGAGCTCAAACTCACAAAGGGGAGTGGTGAAGACGCACTAGATGACATTCTTTTCGCTGATCTCCATACAACTCGGAGACTAAAGTGTTGGAAAGTTGTCATGCCGATAAGCCATCCGTCGCGTCGCTAACAATAAGTTAATAATCCCCCGACCGTAATACATGTATGAATGGGGAAGTGTCTTCTTCAGCACAGTGGGAGTGCCCATTAAAACTGAGCATGAACAAAATAATTGTGATTTGCAGATAAAATCCACTTGAGAATGGGATCCCGACTGAGGGATTGTTGAGAGAGCTGTAATTTTCCACTAAAATGTGACACACTCTTTGCAGGAGCACTACTCTTCTGAGCTGAGATGTGTGTGTGTGTGTTGTGTGCGTTTGTGTGCGTGGGGGGTATTTGTCACTGCTTAAAATGTTGCCAAATATGTCCCCTGAGGTTTACCTTCTCAAACCAATGTTTTGTCTTGGAGATGTTTTAGATATTATGTGCCATACCAACTTTTTTCAGCAGTGTATTTATTTTCAGTCATACCAACTTCTTGTTTTCTTTCACTTAATGGCACATTGTGTAAGTATATAATTGCTTTTTTCAAATAAAATATAAAAAGCCAAGTATAATCTGTAGATTCAGGTCTTTAAGGATACAAAAAGAACAAACACATTTCTCTTGTAAAGCGTCTTTGTGTATATTGAAAAGTGCTGTGTAAGTGTTATGCGTAATTATTATTAACACTGAACACTGATTTTCTAAACTAAGCAATTTCAATGTCTATATATATTTACTTGCAGCAGAAATTAAGATGATGTTAGCTAACTTTCTTGCTGTACAATTCAAGCCTAGTGTAAGTACTTCACCACATGCAAGCCATTCATCCTTAAATCAGAACAAATACAGCCACAAAAACTCACTGTGTGGCTGTATTTTTCTCTTTTTTAAATTTTGAATACAATCCAACCTGTAACCCAAATAAAACAAATTCATATCTTATACTATATTTTCGGCTCACACCCCGCTTGCTACACTTGGACAGTAGAAAGTCTTAAAACGGGAGGCTGGGCATTGGTGCTTTGTCCCTGTAATAAAGTGTCTAGACACCAACTAACCTGGATTTCCCTGCAGAGTGAGTGTCATCAGTGAGAGAGCCCTGTGTTCTCTGGGGGGCACTCTAAAATACTGTCTTCAGATCAATGCCCTCCTACACTGTCTGTAATTGCACAATGTGGCCTTCTGTCAGGACCTCTGCCCTAGCAACTGTCACTAACGAAGGCTAACTTCTCTAGTTTGGACACTTATAAAAGCACATAACAAGCTAATGGCATAACTGAGAGGGCAATGGAAATGGGTCTGATCTTTCTAATTAATTGCATCATATAAATGACTAATACTAACCCTTACTATTTGTATTTTTTTAGTGCAAATATGGAAGCTGTAAAATCGTCCTCTTAGAACTATAAGGTGCAATCAGATGTTTTTTGTACAATCTTATCAAGAATCTAGGCTTTGGTCTAGACTAGGTGCAAGCAAAACCCATTTCCAGACTACATTTTGCTCCTTGAATGGACAACATGAACATCTCAATATCTCAGAACTCCCCAGAATGCAGAATAATAAAACTTAAGGGGACAAAATGCATGTATCCCTAGTTTTCCATCTTAATACTGTGACTATTACTGTGCGGTACAGTAAGAGTGACCTTATTATTCCTTGCAAACCTTTCCTCAACAAATCTCTCAGTTACAATTGGCATTCTGTTTTAGGACCCTTCCATGTTGTGTCTCTCCCAGTCTGCTCCTCCACTGCAGTGTTATTGACATAGTAAATTAAAGAAGAAACACGTCAAGTGGCTACAAACTTCTGCCCTGACACACCGCTCTGTAATGTCCAATTTACTCAAGTCTGGATCTCCTCAGTTCATTTTATTGTTTCTGTACAAATGTTCAGTTACTGTTAAGGAATGGCTTTTCTGCCCATCTTCCATCTTTGTAAATGTATTTGGCGTATATATGTGTTTGCCTATTCATCCGTCAGTTAATCAGGTTTTTTTGTTCCATTATTAGTGATCTATTTTTGCTTGTTTTGCACTAAATTGGACAATTGGATAATTAATGCTGCGTGTTTTGTGGTGTAGATGGTTGCACGGTAGCAGTGTAGAAGCAGTAGTTCTACATAAGTATTACAGTTGAATCTCCAATCAGTGACAGTTTCATCTTTTTCAAATCTTTTCCTGTAATAAAAAAAAATAAATAAAAATGCCCATCTATGTTACAAAGTTGTAATTTCACTTATATTTTCGACACAACAAACAGATAAGTTGGAGAATCCTGCTTCTGTGTCAGCTCTGGGAAATGTTGAATGGCATGGCACTGTGCCCTGTTACCATGGCTCTGTGAGGGGCTGAGGACACATTCATCATCAAGATTTAGGTTTTCTTTCTTTCCTTTTACCAACCAAAAATACCCAGAATCCCTCAGTGTTTCTTTATGAAGCTGATTTATGACATCCAATATGACTGCAAGTAGAGAAAGATATAGCCGTCTCTCTTTATTGAACTCTCTGCTGTGGAAGTTGACAATAATTGTATTTGGTGTATTTGGAGTAGTATAAAGTAGGTTTAATCATAATTGGATGTTAGTGTGAGAAAGAGTCTCCTGTGCCTTGGGTTTTATAGCCTAATGAAGATGAAATGTCTTGAAAAGACTTGGCGTCAAAAGGTGTATTCATTTGCCACAATGAGCACATTTGGCACTAGCCCAGTGCCTTGTTAATTGTGCAATCTGGAACCAGGATCTGATGTGGTAACTCCTGGACTGTCCGCACCAAATCCAATCATGTTTTTCCAGGCCAAATTGACAATTCAAGTGAAGATGTGTTTATGAGAAAATTAATACCAATCCATTGTTGAGTAGTAATTTAAATATACATATGACGTAATTGTAACGTCTTACACTCATATCTGGCAGTGTTCTGTTGAGCATACAGATACTTGCATACAGTATTAATTTGGCCTGATTTTGTAGCCACAAAGCCAGCATTCAATATAGCACATTAACAATTTTTTTACAGACATATAACAATATTTCAAATTGTATTTTTACAGTGTTTATACACGGGCACAAATAAAACTGATTAGCCATTTCCTTATATTAACTTAAGTCCAGCTCATATAAAACCGGATTATAGATCCAAATCCATCTTGTATGGTTTTCCCCAGTTATTTTCTTGGTCTTGACTAACAGATTGATGAGGCTGTGACAGAGTGACATTGCATTCTGGGAACCCGGACTATGGCCATAAATCCACGTCCATTCACTTTTACAATGCCCCACTGTCTGCCCATCACTGGGGAGGAGGTAGTTACTGCTACACCCCAGTGCGCTGCTGCTGCTGCTATATAGGCCTCTACACTATTGTGCTCTCTTACACACATCAAGACTTCAAAACGCCAATGAATTATGAAAAACTAATAGAATTAAAATGGTGACAAAATCTGTGGTGGGTGGACATTTCCCATGCTCTTTGGGGCATTGATCATTTAGATTGGTGCAGATGCTGTATTAGAAAACAAATAGAAAACATGGACAAATAAACACTCCCAGTTTCTTATTGACCTTGCAGAGGCAGCTGTGTTGTGAGTGCGCTCGACTTGGCTCCCTGCGCTCGCCATGGAGTGTGTGTACGAGGAGCCTCTTGAGCAGAAGTGTACGTTTTGTCTGTGAACAAACCACTACTATTGCTGCTGCTTCTGCTACTGCCACGTCAAAGGACTGGTTAAAATATGGGCCAAAATCTGCACATGCAAAAGCTTAGAAGGTCAAACGATTGTGCACATTTTAGTAAAAATACTGTGTACAATTTATACAAATATGTTGTTTTGGTACAAAATTGGCAAATCAACAACATTGTATAGTTATTGTCTGCTCACTCACTGATACTTTTAGTGTGTATGAAACTGACACGTATACTTCTTTAAGTTCTATCTTGAAAAAAACAACAAACAAACACTCAGGATTACAATACAATGCTATTTTTTAAATCTTTATACACAACAAGTCTTACACATTATTATTTCAACAATAGTAATAAAGTATAAAGTGAACAGTTTTATCCTATAACAGTAAAAGAATTATTCAGCTGTGGTCGTGTCAAGTTGCATGAGGTATACAAGACTGAAGAACACTATATAAACGAACGGCTCGTAAACTCTAACCATAAACCTATCCATTCACAAGGGGTTATCGGCTCGTGTCCCTAATAATCTCGCCCCAAGTCTGGATAAATGCATTGGTGTTGAGTTAAATATAAAACATGTCCTCATACTAAATAGCCATGACTTCCCATCACCACATGTGCGGTGTTAACCTGATTCACATTTACAGTGCAGTTGTGAGTGTAAACAGGAGCTGCTGGCGTCGCTGCCGCACTTGTCATCTCCCTGGAGGCTTAGATTCTCCAATTTTTAGGTTAATTAATCAAAAATGATTTCTTTTCTCATTAGCCATGCAGTTGGTTTGCAATCTCCAAAATCAATGTTTTACAGATGTTTCCTGGCTTTTGTTTTTCAAGACGCCCCTGATTTTTATTGAGTATAGATTTCAGAGGTTGCTGGGGGATTGTGAGTTAACTCAGCCGCACAGCAGCCCCACATGCACAAAGAACATACTCTAATACATGGAACACTGATAAATAAAGGTCCCTGAATGAATTCATCAGTAAAGAGCCAAACACAAAGGGTAAATTGTGATGTGTGTCTGAGAGATCATTCACCAAGTTTAAGCACAGATTATACACAAAACTTTAAATACAGGAGAAGTGTTGTGTGCAATTCTAACATTTTATTTTATTAATGTTTAGTTTATTCTATGATTAGAGGCACTTTGGCTGACTGACTACATTTTTTTTTAATTCTTAAGTACTCTACTATACTATAAATAACTTGATTTTAAATTTTTTTTTATTCCAGGTCTGGGCATAAAATTTTGACCATTGCCTGGAGACTATTTTCATCCAGTTTTACAATTCTTTTTTCTTTTCTTTCTGCAATCCCAAACTTTGCGATTGACGACGTAACAGAAGGGCAGCAATTTGAACTATACCTCAGAACACGCTCTCATTGTGTCCCTGGGCAAGGCACTAAACCCACATTACATTCTACCCTTTTCCCACTCACTGTATGATGGTCTTTGCGACAGGTATGATGTCAAATAAACACTGTTTTTATCTGGCAACCCTTGTTGGATAAAAACGTGATTCTTCCATATCTTTCATGAAAACCTAGCCAAAACCTTCGTACCTCTTCTGTACCATGTGTAGCGATCAGTCGTCTCCTCTTGCTCTCCATTTTGGTTCTCTTCTACAGTGGAGTCGAGCGTTGCCAAAGCCAGAGGCCGGAGCCACACACATCTCTGGGGTTGTAGTGCTCTTTAATCACATAACAGCTTCTGCTTAGAGTTCCTGTTGGTTGTAAACAAACGTAATGTTGCATTTCCTGGAGTCTAGACATAGCAACACGTACTGGCAAAACCAGAAGGGGCAGGGCTGCGGTGCAGGAAGGCGCGCTGGCACAAGTTGGCATCAGAGGTGTGAGGTGAAGTCGCGTGAAAGAAAACATACGCATAGCTACAATTGTTGGTAGTGTTTGTGGAGTAATTTGGCTGAAAAGTATACCAATAAACTTTAATGTTGTCTAAAGGAAAACAGGTAGTAAAAGATGGTCTACAGTATAGTATACAATTTGGTTTAAGTGAGCCAATAGCTAAGTTGGTATTAACGATCCAGCAGTTTTCACTTTCCTCCATTTCATTTCATATGAAGAGAGAGATGATACAGGGCTCAGTGCTTATGTCTTGGATAAAGTATGAATTAGTTTTGGGATTGGGCTAATGTAATCATTTCAATTTCGCAGTATTTTTTCTCGATAGGCAGCTTTTTACAACCATATACTGTCCTTGTCTCAAAATTAGACCACCGATAACTACCACTTTCATATAAATGTTATCTTTCCCTTTCACTTTTATTGTATTTAAAGCTTCAAAGTCATTCTTGACATTATTCACATCTGATTTGCATCATCTTATCCATTTTTTTCTGTTCATTATAGTAACTCCCTTCAAATTTCATATATATAACACATTTTCCTTTGACATTTTCTTTGTATATACCATACATTGTACTCTTGCCTGTATTGTATAGAGCAGTCCCCGATCACAGCTCCACTCAACTACACAGGAAAAAGAAGATGAAGCGGAGGAGCAGAGGACCCCCAACAGAAATTATTATTGATTTAATCACATAATCAGCCGCAAACACTTCAGGCTAAGATAGCAAATCCATAATAGCCTCCCCACATAACCAGCCTTACAAATTTACCATCAAAGCCCACTGCGCACACACGGCAAACACAGGAACCAGGGGTCACCTTCAGTAACCAGCAAAATATTGACGTTGCTAATGCTTCTATATGTTTTGAGTTAGGCCTTATCAATCACTGATAAGGGGCTGCTGTCTGGAAAACATAACTCCTATGGCCCAGGGATTACAGGCACGCTTTTCTTGTCATAATCGGAGCATATCTTTTCTGACAAAGGAAAAACAGACCAAATCAATTTTGTCAAAGAGATTTATCTCACAGAGAGCGTGCGATATGGTTACTGACAGCGTGCGGACACAGGAGGAAAGCTTGTCAGGTTTTATATGAAATTTTGCATTTTTCGAAATTATCAAACTAAATGTTACTGAGGTTCTTTTGTTTATTTAAGTCTTTTATTTAGAGTGAGCACCTGGACTCATGGTTGGACTATATCTAAATGTGGGCTTGATAGATAATTAATAGCAAAGTGTTGGATGTGTACCTGTGTGTTAGATAAAATACCAGTTCTTTTAATATAGACACAAACATTTGCTTGGTTTAAAATAGGCCACAAAAACATCTCACTTCTCAGATACATTGCTGAAAGTCAAAAGTTGCAGAAAAAACAGCGATCTAAATGAGATTCTTGTCTCTCTTAGCATCCATCTCCGCAGCTTTCTGTGCGTTGAGTTGCCTATCCCTGTCCATCTCGCCTGGGGCTGTGGAGCCTAATTGTTTACCAAAGGGTTGCGGCTCATTTGCTCCTGGAGATTGGGCCTAATTAACACTAACTTGTCTGAACAACGAGCGGCGCTGTCCACTCCACTCTAATCGAATCTGTACTCTTTCAAAAAATAATGAGATCATTTACACCTCATTAACGAGCAATGTAATGTCTGGGCATTAATCATAATGATTGCTTATCATTTCACTTTGCAATATTATCTCCTCTAATGAAACTGTTCACACAACTGCCAAGAGGCCCTTAATTGGTGGCGTGAAATCACAGAGCTCCAGCAGCTCGCTCAGAGACGTGTGTGAAGTTCTCATTTGCATGGCTTTGTGGGGGTCGGACTCGGAGTGAGGGAGTGAGGGCTGGGACCAGGCAGGAGCATGCTGAGGAACATCACACTGCATCAAACTATGGACTGCTCCTCGTGCCAATACATTGGTTATTCTAATCTCATTTCTAGTCATTTTTATATTCTGCATGGGGGCAATTTAAGGCTCATCTAATATCTTTGGAGAGAAAGATGACTGCACAAAGATCCACCAGTATCTGAGCGAGGATAGGCAGGCTAAGAGCACAAACCTGCCACACAGCAGGCAAGCCACTTTATAAAGTACATTTTTTTCTGTATTGTCTTATCTAACTGAGCTGCACTATAAACAACAAATCCTTCTGAGGCATTATAAAGGGTGTAAGAGCAGGAAAACCACACACTGATCTGACAAAAATATTTTCTAAAGTTAGTTTAGCTAGTTTACAGTTTTCAGATGTCATCCACTTTACTCTAAACCCTTGATTTGATGCAGGCCATTTCACACTCTACACTTACTGTATGAACTCACCTTAACTCCATGAATAAGCACAGCACATCCTAGTTTAAATATTGCATATTAAGGACTGTGGAAAGCACCAAAAGAGGATATGGCTGACTGAAGGATGGAGCACCCAGAGGCATGGCCAGGCACCAGGCTTAGGGTGGCTTAGGTGTGGATGTCATTTGCTCTTTCTTCTGGTCAGAGTGGCTAGCTGCTAATTGTGGCCCCTGGTCTGTGAGCGGAGCTTGTTAGCCGTGGAGTAAGGCTTGCCCAAATTGAAATTTTAGCAGCGTATCTGAAAGTCAGGATGACTTCCAACTCAACATGCAAAGATGATTTAAAGACACAGTAAGTAATTCCTCAGCTGACAATTAAGTCATCCATAAAAAACACTAATATGCTTACTGAAGCAGGCACTCCCAGAATTTAATCCATTTCACTGTCCATTGGATCAGTGTGGCTCCAGCTAAGTCCAATGATACCGCACTCTGGATAAATAACTAATACTCATGGAGGGGAGAAAAGAGTTCCAAACTTTGTGTTCTTCTAAAACTTGACACATATCTGAAAGTCTCATACAGTTTTATGTATTATCAATGTCCCAATCAACAGTACACTCTTTAGGGTGCAAGGGTTCTGCTGCGTGGTCACTGGCTGCGGCCCTCTCACACAGCGCTGTAGAGCAGTGTGGTCTGCTATAAGCATGTGCTGATATGATTTATTGTGTCCCACAGGAGCTTTGTAATGAACACACATGTATGTACATGTAACCCCGCTGCACTCGGAGGACTGCTCTGTGTAATATGACAAGTGCCTTGTCGATAGCCTGTATGATATGCTAATCATACTAAAACGCAGTGCCGCGGGTGCTCCCTTGTTTATTTATGAAGGCCTGACCTGAGGGAGTGCAATAATCGGCTTTTCTCTGAACTCTCTAACCCTGAGAGCCAGGGGAACCGCCAATCACACATCTGAGTCCTACAATTCCCCCTCCTCTGTCGCTCTCTCCCTTACCCCCTCTATGTCTCGCTCTCTTACCCCCTCTCTCTTGCTTTCTCTCATACCCTTTCTATATCTCTCTCTCCCTCTCTCTTAACCTCTCTGTATCTCTCTCTTACCCCCCTCTCTCCCTCTTTTCCTCTCTCCTCTCCTCACCCCTGGCTGAAACGGCAGATTTATGCAAACAGCACTGTGTGCATTTCCCTGCCCGCATTTGTCCAGGGCACATGTCAAGTGCTCAAATCATTAAACTAATTATTAATTGGGACTGACGTAAACAGGTTGTCAGCAGCCTGCAGACCTGATGCAGAGTGCCTATTACAAACCCTTCATTTAGATATTAAAGCACTGGCTTTGCACTAAATCAACCCTGTTCAATAGTGTCTATAAAACTCCAGAGCGTAAGCCTAACCTGTGTTACTCTACGGAAAACTCATTTCACAGATGGATTTTTTTTACTCTTTGGGTAAAAGTAGGCCATAACATTCACGTCTAAATTGTGCTTCTTCAAACACAGCCACCGTTCCTGAGCTGGAGGGGTCTGGCTATATGAGCAGAGCTCTTGACTACTGCAGTCACCTGAACAAATATTTAGGGTAATCTCTGAATGTTTAGTAACAAGCAGATAACAAATTTAACCAGAAGAAATATTAGTTTAGAAGTAACTTTTATGATCACGCTAACTTGTTTTATACAGTGTTAATCACTGTCCAAATCCTAATATGTGGGGTGGGGTGTAAATCAGGCCCAGGCCTTGCATCTGTTGAGCAGGAAACAAAGGTTTGTTTGTGAGCTTCAATCACTCTTGCTCATGAAAGCAGACACTTAGCTGAAAAAAAAATCCTTCTTTCTCTCCTTTTTTCCTCTTCGTCGGGGAAACACTCTGAACCAACATCCTGGGTATAAATTTGCAAAACGCAATACAGGGCTGATTGTGTAGAGTGGATGTGGGGTGCATACGAATAGGCCTGTGCCCCTCTCCCCTCACTGCACCACCAGACCCTAAAGCCCCTTCCCCAGAGCTTATAAACTAAAATATGATACACTTCATTATATTCACTTTTACAGTAAGGGAGGTACATTCACTTTATCTTACCACTACAAATGTGAACAGATGCAGAAAGTGGTTGACCCAGCATAAAATCACCATTTCAACATTATGTATTGACATTTTTGTATCACCCCCAAAAAAATATCACCTTAAAACACTTCTTTCCCATGCCTATCTCTTTTATCAGTTAGCAAATATGTATAGCACTCTCAGTCTACAGGAGCTTCAGTAAAAATGGGGAACATGTGAAGTCTTGGCACTGACACTAGGTCGAGCACACAGACCGCCTCTCCTCCCCCTCCCCTCCAGCCCTGCTTAGCACCAGGTGTCTGCTGCATTCAAATGATACTCTTATTCATAGACTGCCTCAAAACTCACAAATTTGCAACTGAATGCTGATATAATCCTGGAAATATATGTCGCCATTAAAAAGTAGGCTATTTAGAGGAACAAGGCGTTCTTTGTGTGCTGGTTTATGTATATTTATCAAGTCTCTAAATGGGAAAATGGTGGGATAAGGAGAGAAGGGGAGCGTGGAGACTTTCCAACTGTTTACATGTTAATTCCAAACTTAACAGCCCTTGTCCCGTAACTATTTATACACCAAATGCAAATCATTTTTCTCCTTTTGTTGTATGGGCTTCTTTTCCCGGCACTTGACTGTTGATGGAAAAATGCTAATTAATGTGCATAGATGGGAAGCTTTGTGATGATATCATGCTGCCAGATTTGAGTGGCAGATTGCATTTAGTTAATATGGCAGTGTATTGTGGAGGATAGCAACAAGTGAGAAGATCTGGTGGGCAATAACAGGTGTGTGTTCATGACAGTCACTATAATTTGTTTCATCTAAACAATGGAGGTAAAGACCAATACCAAACATGTTGGAATTGCATTTTAATTCATGTCTAAGTTATGCGATTCTATGTTTTTCTTTTGCACCAGATGCCCTCCTGCACTATATTACCATAATCTGTACTTGGAACTTGAAAAGCACTGTCCTTCTTTGACTAGAACACAAATTGTAATAATATCTGTGATTATAATCGTGATAACACATGATCAGTTATGAATGTCTAGGTCAGAAGTGTCCAAACTTTTTTCACTGAGGGCCGCATACTGACACACATTTGAAGCGGAGGGCCACAGACCAGGGCCGATACAAGAAGTCAAATGGTGCATTTAACACAGGTTTGACAGAGCCAGTGTAGCTTTAATAAGACTTGGAAGATTATTTTTAAGTCTGTGTCACAATTCAATGTGATGTTATTCAGGTTGTAGAGGTAGAATCTCTTCAATTTGTAGTAAAAAATACTTCCTGCCCCTGGGCCGTAGTTTGGACAGCCCTAATCTAGGCAGTTTATAAGTCAGGGGTTAATCTAATCTAATCAAACTAACTAAACAGATCTCTAACTCATCGTGCAACATAATCTTAATTCATTGAGTCTGGACAATGGATAAAGAGGCTAGCATCTGTGGTTAAGAGGACTCAAATATTTCATCATTAAAACTTTCTATAGCCGTTTAGTTTGCACTGTGCTATATGCGGCTAAATACCTTTGGAATATACAGATGACTGAATGAAGAAGAAAAGATATGAGGGATGTGGTAAGCTAAAGTGCCATGGCAACTGGTCAAGAGTCCAGAGAGAAGGAATGTGTCTAATAAAATGTAACAATACTAGGCCCCCCTCTCCTCCTCTCCTCTTCTCTTCTCCTCTCCCTGCTTTAGCAACTGAATGACTACGAGTGAATTTTATGGGTGAATATCTACAGCAGCTTTGGGACAGTTTACAGTTTGGGGGTCCAATGTCGTAAACACAATATTTTGGCACTTAATTTTCAAAATCCATTCATGGCTTTTCTACAGTGCAACACAAATATCTCTTGAGAGTCTTTTTATCTAATGACAAAACTCTCTTCTTAAGTATTTTTGGCCTTCCTTCCTAAACAGATTATACACTGCATCACAATATAAGAAGACAAGGTCCCTAGAGTAAATAGGATTCCCATTGACTGCAAGAACCAGCTTCAGTATGGAAGGTACAGGCTCTCATTTTGTAGAAAAAAAAGACACTTGACTTTTTTGCTTGATACTACTGTTTGGTTAGCGGTTGATGAGAGAAAATAAAATGAGGAAAACTACCTTTTTGAATAGTTTTAGTCTTCGCACTGATCCAAAGCCTGGATAAATTTAACATCAATATGCCAAAAACTGAACATGAGGAGGGAGACATTCAGCAAAGAAAGGAAGAACAAAAAACTACTTTCTCTGGCATAAACATGCATGCAATTCTCAGGATCTTTTGTTTTTCAGACAATTATGATGCTAATATCGGCACCGCAAACTACAAAACAATACTATTGAAAGAATAGTTGTACCCACAAATGAGGAAAAGTATAGAGGCATTATTCAAACAAGACAGAGGGCAGAGCCTATGGAGAGGTGACACAGGCCTGCGACTGCCGGAATTATGCACAATCCATTGTCCTCAAATATCATAAACTGAAGCACGAACAAGCCACCTCCCGCCAAACACAGGACTAAATCATTATTTATGTGGCTCCCAAAGCTGTGCAGAACAATTAGTCATATTTGGAAGCTGAAATTAATTGAGAGAGATGCAGCGGACGACAAAGCCAGTGCTTTGTCTCTTCCATCCATCTGACAGGGATAATTAGATATATGAAATTGAAATTCCTCAATGGGGGGTCTGTTGACAACACAATTTGGGATTTTTTTTCTTTTGTGTTCATGTTCATGCTAATTTGGACTTTGTGTTTTTGCTAAGTGTTAAAAGCGGCCTCATCTCCATCACGCTCTCTGGTTGCAAATAGATGCCATTTCTATGCCAGTTTCACCTGTTATTTTAAGTAAGGAGATAATGTTTTGCCATGTTTGTCTATGTTTTGGTAGTGAATTGGATGTTTAATGTGATATGAATCTTCAGAGACGATAAAGGAAGGCTTTGTGGTTACAGAGGAATTATGGGTTATGTCACCTTTCACCACAAATCTACACGGGGGCTCTTCTGCGAACATGAGAAACGACCGCACTTACGCTTCTCACAAGAGGAAAAAATCATAGTGTGACATTAATAGAGATGTACAGTGCTGCCTGTTCCCTTTACAGCACATACAGCACTCTGCAAATTCTTACTTAAAAGTAATGAGAACCTCTGCCAAGGCACAGCTACATCTTGCAATGATAAAGATGTAGTGCCCAGACCTGCCCTCAAGTTCGAATTAATTCAGGGTAAATTGCCCTTGGCATTAAGCTACAAATATGAATAAATATTATAAAATATTTTAATCTTTGGCCCAAGTATTCAATTTTTTTTTAAATGTTTCATGTCTAAATTAATAATTTGTCACTGAACCTTTGCTGACACTTATGACATGTTTTCATTAATAGTACATTTTTTACAAAAGGAATAATTATTTGAATGGCATTTCACACGCCACTAAAACTGCACTGCAGAAAAGACAAATCAGATGCAAGGACATGAATTAAAGGTATAAGTGTGAGGAGAGGAGGATGAATTGAACCGGAAAGAACCTTGTGTCTAATGCTTGCCACATTGGCTCTTGAATGAAGCTCTAATTACCCAGTGGTATTCGGTGCCAGTGTTCCCAGCTCCCAGCAGCCCCTGGGCCCAGTGCAGAGAGCGTCCGCGCTGCAGCTGCCTCAAACACTCGCAGGTACAAGACTAGGCTAATAGTGGTGCCACAGGGGAGCACATGAAAGAGCAGGAAACTGCTGCCAGAAGCCCTGAAAGGATTCATGTAAAGAAGGACATAGATGTGCAGGCAGGGACGCTACGCCCCCTGGATTTGGGTTACCCATCTCTCTGTGTGGCCACTGCTGCACTCATTTTATAGTATTAAACAGCAATAGTTTTATTTAATGACACAAAAATTATATAAGACATGAAATTATTTAAATATTTTCAATAACATCATATAAGATTCATATAAATGCATCAACATAGTTCTCTTCTGTTAATAAAGTATGGCCTTGTAGAGCTAACATAATGAAATTGCTTAATTATGATTTTAATTGAATGATATTTAACATTTCTCTTATGATGGACTCTATAATGTGTAAAGAGCATGGCGGGGCGGGCCGGAAACATGATGCAATCCCAATGACTCCAGACCCATCCTGAACAACAGGAATTCCCACAAGCTGGATAAACATGTGGCTATGGGCAGAGGCTCTTCAAACATTTATTTATCTGTTCATAAAAACATGTGCATACAACTGTTGACTTTACAATCATGCATACACTGAATAAATACTGATCTAATATTAACCTTAATGTGAGAAGATAAGCATTAATCCTGGTAAATATTTTGGTCAAACTAGTTGTATGCTGCCGTCCAGTCTTACTGATCTGGCCTGAATTGACTTTGGTTAGATTGTTGTATGGAGTCTGCAGGGATTTACTTGTACAAAATACATCTGAGCGACTAAGGATGCGATGTGAGAAAATGGAGAGTGAAGGAGGGGAGGGTCATTTTTACAAGCCCCATATTGATGTGCCTTGTATTCGCTGACAGCTATGTGACACTTCTAGTCTGGTTCAGGAAGGATAGAAATAATATGGCAGGGGTTGTGAGTGAGCAATGTAAACATGGTCTGCACAAAGTGAGTTTATTCATCTTTAGACTGAAATAAGGATCTGGGTAAAGCAATGCATTTGAATAGGGTATATAGTGGTTTAGTGGTGTCTTTCAAACTAGTACAGGAAACAAAAAGTAGATGTTTTTTTTAGACTGGTTTACACTTACACTGCATCCTAGATTTTCTGGGTTTGGCATTTTTTAAAAAAATTATTGTTTATCCTTATTTCATTTGCTGGTATAGATGAGCAGTTTTAGGCTTTAAATTCTAAGCTGGAATGGTGAGAATAAGTGGCTTGGATACTGTACTTGATATATGACGGTACATAGCTATCTTTCAGCGTCCGAATGTCTAGTGTTTGCACAAAAGCAGTCATCTTTCAGCCTGGCATATACACGTCAACATTTCATATGTAATTACTGTGAATCAAGTCTTTGTGCATGGGTCGCTCATAAAACAAGAGCGAAAGGACATCGTTATGCTAGTGGGGCACCTCGCTAAAACGCTCCACTGACAGAAAATGAAAAGCTGTAATTCCTCTGGTGAAGTGAAGTCTGACTTGTCCGAGTAAAGCACTTCCTATCCTTTTGTTCGGATCTCAAAGGAATTATAGAGGCGAGAGTTAGATATGGCTGTTAATAAGACCAGCGGGGACTGACCAGATGTATGTCAAGGTGATTTAGACCATGACAGTTATATTAAACTAATAAAACCAAGAGACTTCAATAGCTGTATGCATTGTGTTGTGTCCTTTAGGAATGTGAAAAACACTCTACTTTACTGGCTCTCTTTTGGTTCAAGTTTAAGCAGGGGAAGAAAAACTAGCAGTTTGTCTTTGGCAACAGTGTATGCACTACTGAAATCATATGAAAAAGACACAATTGTTATTTCATTGCAGAAGTTTTTAATGCATTCTCTTAACCTTCATATTAGTGTCAGTGTATAATGCAATACTCATTAAATTGTTTTCTTTTATTCTCTTGTTGATGTAATCCCTCATTTGTCCAGGAGTGGTAGGTTTTAAAGAAAGTTTTTCTTTTTTTTTAATCTGCTAGTCATTCATCTGTATTTTTTTATGTACAGTATATAATAAATTGTGTATACACTTCCCTGAAGTGCAACTACTGAAATAACAAGTGGTAACATAACAGTGGTAAGCATGAGGTCATTTGTGTTTACCTGCTCCTCCCATAGCTCACGTTAAGACAAGAGGTATAGAACAGGTCGCTGTGAGGGAGGAGGGAGGGAGTCTTGTGCATGGAGATCAATGGGCTAATAAAACAAATCGATCGAATGAAACCACAGAAAAAAGTGAAGTCATTAATTTGCAGAGACAGGATGATCCCAGCGACCACACTCATTGATTAGAAATGAGGTTTGAGCAGAACCTTCAGGGGGTATCATATTAGAGGAGGGAAACAATGCGCTGGATTTAAAGGAGGGGAAGGGTATAGTAGGGGGGGCTGACTTAACTTTGCTGTACTGATGCGGAGAATAGGTGAACTCTTGGATCAATGACCTCTAGAGCATAACTCCAGTGAGACGATGACACTGCGGCTGTTTGCTCTGCACTGCATTGTCAACACTAAATATGTGCAGGTGTGAGCTTTTCTGCTTATGAGCACGGCCACATTGATTTTCCATGCTCTTTTTTCAAACAAAGTGTACTCAAGCATGATTATGATATTGAATACATCATAGAGTACAAAGAGGTCTGCAAATAAGGTCAAGAGGTGAGAGCTAATGTTCCATTTTTATCAATATTATTATTGTTAATCATGATTTGAAATCAATATTATTGGCCTGAGTTATACACGTTACGGCCCATAATGTTGTAGTGCACTTTAAATGGACTGAATATGGACACTAGCCATAAACCAGACCTCTTTGGAGCTTACTAAGGTTTACATCCAAACATATCAAACTGTTGAAAGTAAACTGTACATAGTATAGAAAGTCAAAATTCGAAAGAAAGTTTGAACAAAGGTGCAGTCCAATTATATCAGCCAACAATATTAATGTGAGGTGTAAGAGGTCATTCATTTGACCTCATTGTATCATCTTTTTGACTTGGTTGGTGTAATTCTTCAGTCTTTCAGGAGTGGTCCACAGAGAAGTTTCAGTTCGTACATAGATGGAAATGGTTTCAAATACCTCTGACTGACAATACAATTATGTATTTGGTTTGTCATCTGCACAATACAAGTATAATCTTCCAAAGAAATCATATGTCATAGATTTTTCTCACTAGTTTAAATATATATACATACAAATACATATATAAATAGATATATATATATATATATATATATATTGGATACACAAGCATATGTGTGAAGTGTGCAACTCTATGAGGAGGCCAATACTATTTGCCTATATGGCCTATACCCCACTGACTCCAGTGTTCACTCTATCTTTCTGATCCCAAAACCAGGCCAGCCCAATATCACCAAAGTTTCACATCACTCAAGGTTCATCCAATCTGCAGACACAGCATAGCTTTTCTGTGGCCATTTGAGAAAGAGAGAGGAGAAAAGCAGGTGATGTGAGATTGACGACTTAAATACTTCATCAATCAATGCTGCAGCCAATGTGTTGTTTGGTGATTGGTGGAGAATTCAGGCAATCCATCTTTTCTACACAGCAACTGGCATTCGCGATTCTACTCAGGTTCTCCATGTAAGGCCTTTATTTCTTTATTTCCAAGGTTAACCAGTGTCGTAGATATGTTTGCTTTTATAGTGTGTGGGTCAGAGGTGGGCTGCTCCATGTTAGCCTGCCACCTGTTATAACTGTCATACTTAGTGAAAAGCATGTGGAAGTAGGTTGAAGTCATGTCTTCATAATATAGTGTATCAGTACATCTGTTGGAACTGTATATAATGAATGACAGTACTGCAATATGCTCATCAAGCTGTTATCATTTCATGCTCTTACTTATCCTGCCTTAACTATTTTGGGATTTATTGTTATTCAAAGGAATCTATTTGCAGAGACAGAGAAAATATCGTTGTTGACTTATTCATTGTTTTCTGTATGTCTAACTGAGGTTATGACAGTTTGGCAAAGTAGTTCATGCCCTCATCTTAGCATGAAGGTCTTGTTCTCTTCACGTCTGGGCGGAGTTCTTTGGTTTTGAGTTTGACCGTCATAATCCTCCAGATAGGTCCTCCAGTTGCATTTAAGAAAAACACAATGTCCTAGTGGGAATAAAGCAGTTTTAAAAAGGTTTAAAAAGGTTACAAAACAATTGAGGAAATCATTTTTTGCAGCATATTTACACTTCTTTCCTTTGAGTCCATCTGACATGGTTATAGTAAGACTGGACCCCTGGGTTTGCTTAATTAAAATACATCCTTTTTGCCGTGCCCTCTGAGGCCAATGATAGAATAACTATGCAATGAGCTTTGCAGCATTTAGCTCCTTAAGGAGTTAGCCTGTGTTGTCTCAGACAGCCACTCACAGCTAAGTCAACAAAACCCTGTAAAAGGCAGAAAAGAAAGAGTAGGACGAGATGTAAAAATGCTTGGTGAGAGGGGGGTCTGATCCCACACAGTGTAAACCCTTAGCTTTTCACACTCAGCAGCGTTTTCATGCTAAGCCCCAAGCTTCAACTGAAATCCTCTCACTTATCCTCAAATCCGAGATGAAATACTGTCAGATGTAGTGTGATCCTGGGAATTTGGAGTAAGACTGACGGAGAGGTTTGACTGACCGATACTGGTGTGTATGTTTGCACACGCACAGGCACGCACACGCACGCACACACACACACGCACACATGAGGAGCTGCAGTGAGGGTGAGGGGAGCTGATTTAATACAAAGATTTGTCAGAGGAGCAGTGAATGAGTCATGTCCATTTGATGGTCAGTAACCAAGGACACTGCTATAAATGAACCATATGGACTTTCAAATGTAGCTACACCTCCACACATAAAATAGGTTTGATGGCTGCTTCCTTTGTGTGGTATAATTTCCTGTTTTAAGCATCTCTTTTTGGGCTCTGTACATAGTGATTATGTGTCATTGTGGCTCCTGTGTATGTTATGCCGTGTGATGTTTTATGTGGGACTGTTTGGGGTGATATTCGAAGGGTGTGTGCGTCGCTCATTTCTGAATCGCTCTAAGGCACGGCCAGGAAATGGGAGTCCTGGCATTTTGTTTTGCATCAGTGCCCCTCTTTATTAGAGAGGAACAGAATCAGCATAGAATAATAATTGGAAAATTGTAAGCTTGCTTTCATTATAATTAGCGAGATCGCAGGATGCAATAATCCAATTATTTTACTTAAAAGCAACTTTCCTGGTTTCACTTCGCAATGTTTTAACCTCAACTCACCGCTATTGCTTAGTCTGTCTGCTCCAGTCTGTCCCCTGCTAACATGTAAACAGCAGCATGCTTGAGTGTACTCCGACAGCTGAACATACACAGACATATGAACACCATTTAGTCCCCTAAGCACACATAAAACACACACATACACACACCTCAACAACATACAAATAATTGAGTAAGATTTCCTGCTACATTAAGTTTAATGTGTTTGACATTCGGTGGGAGAAAACACTGGGCTATGAGCTGCAGGTTTGGAGAGTTTAGGTTTTCTTCAATCAGGGCACTGCATGGGCTTCATTTTACAGGCACGATGCAAAGCCAGCGCCCGTCTGAGCTAATTAGCGCTGTAGAGAATGGAGGCAGGTCATGGCTCTCAGAGGATTGGTCCACAGAGAGGTCACCGAAGGTCAAACTCCTAGTATGGAATGATATAAACAATCATCTATAGACCACAAACCAATCAATCCCTTTTAACACTATCCACTTCCTGGTTGGCTGCTCTCTGAGGTCAAGGGTCAATGTACAAAAAGACAACTGAGGCGGAGAGCTTTGGAATAGAGCACATAAGACTGATTAGCTATTCATTTAGTTTTGGCAAGTCAATACTTTTGGTCCTCAGAAATACTGTGTCTAATGAAATATAATATCGAACAATACAGCAATTTTCTAGCTCCATATCTTCAATGACAGTTTCAGTGCAGGTTCATATTGCTTAGACTTAAAGGGCCCATATTACGTTATTTTCTGATTTATGTTATAATGTTGCTTCCTCATCAAAAATATATATCTGGAATTGTAAATTTTGTTTCATTCACATATGTTTAACTCACAGTTCTTCCCTCAAACACCCTGTTCCACCTTGTGATGTCATGTGGTAATACAGGAAGTGCTACACTGTGATTTCAGCTGTGGACTTGCCAGCCTGTATTAAACTAAAGGTAAAAGGAGCTGTTAACTTGAAAACTATCGCTTCATGACATCACATGGTGAAACAGAGCATTGTGAGCTTTGGCGATGTAGACAGACTAATAATGCAGGATTACTCAAACATTTTTGAATGAAACAAAACACAACTTGAGGTATGTTTTGAGGAGGTAACAACATTATAGCAGTCTTAAAGATAGCAAGAGTCAGTTTTGTGTAATATAGGGCCTTTAATGCCAGATGTCCTTTCTGATATACCCCTTACAATATTCTATGCACAATAAGGAAAAAGTATTACAGTACTACAATAAAACAATATTCATGTAGCCATTACAATCATTTGCAATTTTGGAGAAAAAAAAAAAAACCCAAAAAACTCTGATGCAACAACTTTTTTTTTTATTTTTTACTGGAAACTATAAGCTATTGTAAAATGTTATGTTTACTATAAAATGAAAGTGAAATTATGAAGTGAAAGATTGAATCTTGTATGCACAATGAATACTACTAACTTTCAGGATGACGATGTGAAAATAGCAGAGACAGAAAACAGAAGCTTAAATCTGTGCTCCGTGTGTGTCTGTCTGTGTGTGTGTGTTTGGGGGCAGTAAGACGGAAACCAATGCTGGAAGAATTGAATTACCAAGGCCTTTTCTCATTATCATTTAGCCCTCTTTTATGCCCCACCAGTGCAAGATGATGTTCCCATGACCCCAGTGCACAATACACACACATATTATTCTATCCTGCACACATCCTGCACACATGAAATTCCTGCAAATAAAAACCTTTGTGCTCGGCAACAGCTAATTATTTGACAGATTGGCCCCCTTCTGGCTCAGGTTACAGTGTGGAGCAGTGGCCATGTTATAGTGCCATTCACACACACAGCACTCGCCCGGTCGCCCCAGTGAAGAGAAAATCCCAGAGGGCCTCATTCTTTTCAGGAGATTATATATTTTGGGCCCCCACCTCCTCCTCCACCCCCCTCCCACCATCTATCCATCTGAAATCAGGGAAGCGTGTTGTGTATATGGGTTGTGGGGCAGATAGGGGGGTCTGTGTGTCACTGTCAGTCATTTCATAGTTTAAACAGTGTGCTCAAGCAGAAATAGTGAAGCTCTGCAATACTTCACAGCAACAACTTCTTTGAAATTAAATTTGGTGATGTAATAATGGCAAATTATACTAACATTTAGCAACAGAACAAGATTGCAAACTTATTAAGCTCCATATTAAGCTCCATCAACATTTTGAGTTTGAAGTCATGTTACAATCTTTTGTCCTCATCAAAAAGTGAGTTTTAGTTTATATTTAGTCTCCTTCTCCACAGCTCATAACAAAAATGCTTGTTTCCACCTTATGATGTCATGACGTGGTAATCCAGGAAGTGCTCCTCTGTGTTTTTGGAGTGCTTAGACTTTCACTAGATCCATAATGTTAGTTTTCGCATTGCCTTCATGCACCTAAACCTGGAAGCAAGCTGCTATTCTTTTATTTTGCTTTACTCACTCAGCCCATAAACTCCCTGTGCCCTCGGCTGGCAGTCACTGTGTTGCATGCTCAAAAATTGTATGCATGTTTGTGCTTCAAATGTATACATGTATGTGTCCATTATGTTAAACACAATGGATCTTTCTATGTAACTACTAAGCCTGAAGTAGAGGCTAATCAGATTTGAGTTGAGGTGTGGGCATTATATCTTTATAAGGAAAAACAATGCATTGATAGAAGTTGCTGCCTAATAGATTTTTTTTTCTTAAAAGCCTTAAAAACCTGCCTAACTAAAAATAGCAAGTGAATTTAAAATACTATTAAACCACCTCTTTCCCTTTAAACCAACAAGGGGGTGGTGAATATTAATGGATCAAAGTCTTGGGTGGGCATGCCTTTGGCTCTTATTTAGTTCACTTATAACAAGAGTTTGTCATTAGTGTTTCGGACATAGACCACCAAGATAAATGCCAACACATGTTTAAATTATCTGGAGAGTAATGGTATTTTCCTTCAGCCCCTCTTTCCCCGAACACTCCGTCACTGACTTGATACCACTCATTTCAATGTGATCTTACAATATGTACAAATTTCATCTGTGTATTTGCACAGGATACATAGCCTTGACTGTAACTGTATACAAGGTTAGACAACAGTTGCATTCCTTAACTCATTGTCATTCGTGCTGCTTCTAATGTTGGTTATTTTTGGTAAAAAATCCATTTCAACTCTATGTGCTGCAGTAAGAAAAAAAAGTAAAAAGTATACTTATAATATATAATAAGTATAGTTCTTAAGCCCTTTTTGCCAACATAAATCAGAACGTAGAGCAGTGTAGTGTAACAAGGGTGAACTCAAGCACTGGGAGGAGGAATACTAGCCAGCAGGGTAAAGATAGTATCACCAAGAACTCCAAAGTTGACAAGTTTACAGAACCAAAACACGGAACATGTGAAACGTCTGCTACTGGAGAGTTATGAAGAAGGAATTGATATCTTGTATGGGCACTTCTGAAAATGGCAAGTAATTTATGAGTTTAAGGAACCACAGAAAGCAACACTTAAGTATTTTAATATTTCTATCTTTTGAAGACCAACCCTTTTTGAGCTGACCTTAATGCAAATATGTATTGCATCTACAAGGGCAGTCAAAACCATGTCAGCACAATGTGGTGCACACTAAAATGTGTTTATCTAATCCAGAGGCAATTTGTATGTGACAGCCATATATATTTCATGTTTTAGCAAATAGCAGAACACCTTCTCTACTACAGTGAAGCTCTCGCAGAGCTGTGGTTTGGTGCATGGCTGGGATGCCTGTCTACAGTGTTCACCTGGCATGAACCCAAGCGAGTGGAGCCTGGAGTATTCATTGCTCAAACCTGGGTGAAGGTCATGGGGACCAGCTCTTCCCTGCTTCGCTCCCCAATGAGCAAACATATGGCAACGGAGCACCTTGAACATGTTTGGGTGTCCAAAACTACTTGGCTTTTTTGGACAGGCACCACAAAGTGACAACAAAATAAAGTAAGGTCCAAACACTTTTTAGGCTAATAAATACAACAAAGACCACCTACTTGATACACATAAGCTCAAAAAAGTACAAACTAAATATTATTCTCCTATTTAGATAAAAAATGTTTATAATTGTCCTTCCCTGCACCGCTCAGCCAGTCTAACCACTTCCATGTTTTGTCTGTGTTAAGCTCATTAGTGGCTGACCTAAAGGCATAAAACAGAAAAAGTGCATGCTGTTGCATTGATGGAGCCAAAAAAATGAGATAATTGATGTTTGCTGTTTCAGGATAGTAAAAATAAACAGGTCTCACTATGATAATGGTATGGTGTTTAGTGTGTACACCGTGTACTTGCCTTTAGCTTTTGGTGGTGAAGAGGTGAGGATGATGATGTTCTTCCACTGGGGGTCTCTGGTGTCAGGACGTCCAGCCCAGGTGGTGACTCAAAGGCCGACTTCATTAGCTTTAAAGAGGAAACAAAGGAAGAGGCATGGTGAAGAAGTGTCATCCCTCATCTGCAGGGCCAGCGCCTGACACATTAGGAATCTGTATGCTCAATTAAGCACTGGCAGGCTCATTTTTCCTCCGCTGGTCCCTCTCTACCACTCGCTCCTGATCAAACACAACAGCTATCATAGAAGATCAGATCAAGATGTACACTGCATGTTTGTGAATATTCAAGTGACAGAACTAGGGATTTGTGCATTTGTGAATTGTTAAAGCAAATTCCTTTTTTGTCTTTCAGGAGGACAATCCACGACATCCCAAGATCAGGGCTTGTGTTGAATCCTGATACTATTTGTAAGTACTTCAAATATTGGCTTGGAATTCAGTTGAAATGTATACTTTGGATTGCAGGTTGATTTTGAAGTATCCATGGGTTTCGACATCCTTTTATGCAACATTTTGAGGACTTTTTCCATTCAAAAGATATAGATATCGTTTTTATTGTTAATTGCTATGACAGCAGTCCTCATTTTTCATCATTCTGAAACCCATGGATAATTATTTTAATACATATGGAGGGACTAAAGTTCCCACATAGAGTAAAATAAATTCCCAAAAATATTTGTCTAGCATTATTATCATGTATTTTGACATTTGCACAAGTACAAAACTCTGTCAAATGAATAAACAGTGTTAAGTCAACTATATGAGTACACATGCTTTATTAATACAGTTATCTTTTATATATGTTAATGTTTTAGTCTTGCTCCCAGTACATCCACTCACACATTACAAAAAACTGCAGCCTAAGCACCCCATGTTAACACCAGCTCCTTGAAAAATGACAATGTTCCGTAGTGTGACCCGAGGGTGGTGGTCCCGGGGGCTGCAGGTCAATGTGATACGCATCATCCTTTGATTAACGAGCCGAGATGGGACGCTCTTTTAAAATCGCCAGGGTCACGGCTTAAGAGGCCTCCAGTTGGACACTTCGCCACACTTCACAGGAACAAGTTCTCTGTATGACTGGCCACGCCCACCCTGTCTTCTCTTGCTCCTCTCTCTTGTTGAGGTGTACGGGACGCATGAAAAATGGCGTGCAGCTGGCGGAGCACTTCCTCTCCTCTGGTTGGGGGCATCGGTTCACTCCTCTGACAGAGACCCTCACACCTACATTAATAAGGGCTCTCTTTAAGTCACTCAGGGCACTGCACTGCATGGCCGGGCGGATACCATTAACCCAGCCTTTGTCTGCATTAAAATGTCATTAGTTTACACAGTTTAGTCATTTCAAATTAATGACATGAATATACATTTTTAGGAGTATGAGATTCAAATGGCGTCATGGGTCTTAAGATCAGCACGTGAATTGATTGAAAGCAATTTATGTAAGATTGAAGTGGCCTTATTTACAAAAAAAAATCAAATAATAAAACAAAACATCTATTCCAGACTCTTTGAGCATAACAAGAAGAAAAGAACAAGGACGAATGATGTTAAAGCGAGATATACAATTCATCAACTTTAAGACCAATTTTCTACTGCTATTATAAGCCTTGGAATTTACCAGAAAAGCAACACCTTTTGAAAATATGCTAAACTCTTTTGTGCAGCCATGGGTTTGATGTAAGCTTTATTGGCACTTGAGAGTCCTTCTATAGTCAGATTTCGAGAGCTCTGAAAAAGAGGTGCTAATCATAATGCTGAGCTAGCCTTGTTGAGCTGCTAATTACCTCCATTATAAAGATGCAGAGGGTCCTATCAGTGCATATGTGTGTGCATGTATTTGTGTGCGCGCTTGTACTCGTGTGGTCCGCCCTGATTAAGCGGAGGATTAGCAGAGCCGTCCCACAGAGGGAGGTGATCAGGGGCTGCACGGGGAGTGGGAGGGAGGGGGGATGTTTTGGGGGGTGTGATGGTGTCCCCCTCCTGGAGACGAGCCCTGACCTTCTCATTTCATCCTCATTAGTATCTCATGTCAACAGAGCAGCCACTCTTTAATCATCTGCTATCATCCCAGGGCTCGCAAACAAACGGCACAAATAAACACCAAAGTTAGCCAGAGGGCCATTCTGACACACACATGTATTAGCAGGAATAGTATATAAAAGTGGTATATTTAGAATGCCTATAACCAATACATTTGACCATATTATATTTTTAAGTGTTTCATTCCATTATACAATCTGTATATTGCAACTGTAAATGCTAAGCCTTTTCTAATATAACGGCTATAAAAGTAAAATGTCCTATTTGACATTATTTTAATAATGTCACACTATTTTCACTAATAGGTACAATATGTGTGTTTGTTAAAGGCTACAATAAATAGTTTAATCACATCGGTAAAAGTCTATGACCTGCCCCAAGTTTAAGGTCAGTTGTAAAATTCACTCATAGGTGCAAATTTCCCACTATATCTAAAAAAAAGAAAAGCTACTGTATAATACTGTATGAAAACTTAATAGAAACTCGTATATATTTACTACTACCTAATGGTTATGGGTATTAGGATGGCAGAGCTTTGACCTCCTCTGTGTGTGTGTCGCCCCTGTGCCACACTGGACCACAGCAGGACGGGTGAGGGAGGGGGTCAGAGTGTGCGTGTGTGTGTGTGAGTGTGTGTGTGAGTGTTGTGGGGGGGTGGAGGGTATACCGGGGAGTCCAGGGTGCCAATGCAAATGAGCCCCATTCATTTCCCCTTTTTGGCATATGGTGGCCCATTGTCCTCAGCCACAGAGGCAAAAGTGATGCAATTTGTTGGCATGTTCCTGTCATTTTCACAAACTGCCTGTCCCACTGTGGGTTTGGCCGGCACAAGACAAGCAAGGGCAGCGAGCTTGTTGTTTGACTCATAACATGTGCACCTTCTTGTGTGTGCCTAAATCCCCGAGCAATGATAGCTGTGATCACACCTCCACTCATTACGGCCGACATATGTTGCCTTGTGGACAAATATTTTGAAGAGGAGAAAAAGAAACTCAAGTGTTTGTGAGGAACAACAAGGCTATTGAGAGTAATCCTTCTGAAGATTACAGTATATTAAGTATTATCTGTGTCAATCCCTGTTTTCTTGATATAACAATAGCTTAATCCTTGTTTTTCAGATTACTAGTCTTATGATGTAAACCATATCCCTCTTATTTTTCTCAAGGTACAAAAAAAAAAAAAACAGTGATGAGGAGCGTTATTACAGGAAGGGCATCTGACAAAGAAATGAATCAAAGCATGCAGGAATCTATAGAGTAAATTCATGGGTTTCAGCTTCGTGTTACATGCAACATTTTGAGGACTTTTTCTTCCCATTTAAAATATATAATATGTAGTTGTTAATTGTTATAGTTTTTTTTTTTTTTTTTATCATTCTGAAACCCATGGATAGGCATATGATTTATTAGGGACTGCAAAGGTAGAAATTAAGTCCTTAGCAGTCCTTAGAAAATCAAAGTTTATGGAAAATAATACAATTTTAGCATAATGTGAGAGTGAGAGTCCGCTCTGCATTTGTTCCTGGTTTCACTATACCATGCATTTCAAACTACTGTCTGACAAAGAGGGGAAGAAGTCTTGTTCAACTTCCCAAAATAGACAAACTTATGACATGAGCTGCACATTATTACCATGCAACAGCAGAAAGAAAGTCTAGACATGAGTGCATTAAGGTCAAAGCCAAGAAAACCTATGATCATGCACAAAACCATGCTATATGCACTTGACAGACACCCTGATTGCTGGGGTCAAAGGTCACTGAACCTATTCCACACTGGTGATGGTGTGTGTTGCATCCTTACTTCGCTGCATGGTGTCACTCAATATTTCGGCCATGGCGGTTGGAGGTTTTGGTCTGATTGTCTGCCCCGCATGTGGCCCAGTCTCTGTGGCACGATCCGGCCGCGTGTGGAGATGGGTGGACTATCTAAATAAGCTCTCCCCTGGAAGAAATCAACACAACTCAACTCAGGGCGCTTTGAAGATGGATGGTGTGCGCTGGTTCCAGTAGGTGCAGGAGGCAAGTAGCCCTCCGAGACTCATTACAGCGCGGTCACATCGGGAGCATTGAGTGACACACCTGGGTGATGGGCAGATGCATCATTTCTATTGGACTTAAGTGTTCTTTTGAAATGCCAGGTGAATGGCTGTACACAGTTTAATAATACTAACAAGCTATTCGTTTACTATAAGAAGAGGAAGAAAAATCACAAATTAGAGCAGACTCAACAAACTCAACAAATGTGAAGGTTAATTGTGTCAAAAACAGTTGCAAAAACAAACACATGACAAGTTTGAGGTAAGTATTAAGGGATTACATTAATTTTTGGACAACATATAATTGCATTGTTTTGCTATCTATAAATGTGCATGTTACTCTCAAGTCTATTTTCACATTTGATTTTTGTAGAAGATTTAAAATGAATGTTTTCATGAAGCATTGCTATTGGTTTGAACTTTTTCTCAGCATTTTGGTTTAGATTGTTCTGTACTCCAGGTAAAAGGAACTGATTTCTTAACTTGTTGGGGCCAATATGCAGTCACGAATACCTAAATATACTGTAAGCATGTAAAAAATGCAGTGGTATGATATTTTATAGTAAAGCTCATATATGTATCCTGATCCTCCATCTGCACCATGGACAAAAGTCTGTCTGCTTCACTTTTCCTTTGACTCCCAATAAAGTATGTCCATTTTCAGCTAAAAATATCATCACAAAGTTGAAGTGACACTAAACACAAGCCGATCCATCTCAACTTCCATAAGCAAACATTTTCGTGGCTTTAATCAGTTCATCTAATACATCAGTCATACCTCCCTGACCTCAATCCTCCCCACACTTCTCCTCCCCCGTCCCCTTGTTCATGCTGTGGTAACTGAGACCCTCCTGGCCTTATCTTTAACCCTGCATGTACCCCCAGACCAGGGCCCACCCCCCCCCAGACCTGTCAGGGACCAGCTTCCCATGTCCGTCATCGGGTGATGGATGAGGTGGAAGGTCGTCACCCCACTCTCCAGAGTTCAGCTTCCTATCAGCCATGCGCAAAAGGGCTGCCATTGAAATCATACATTTGACAAACTGAAATCTGGTTTTCAACGCTCTAGTTTGCAGGTTATTTAGTTCACCACCTGGCATCATTTTTACCAAGCAAAAAAAGTTTATTTCAGCTGTTAAATCTACAGCTGTTAAACGAGCCAAAATTTAAGTTGAATAAATTTATAATAAAAACCTCATAATTTCACATTTGTTAATAATTTTTAATCTGGTTTAAATCTGGGGTTAATCTGGTTTGTGTATGGAGTGAGGGTATGAGGATGATACAGAAAACCATATCACCAGTCCTGCACACAGTATTGACTAAACATACTGAAGTTTAAAATAACAATTTATGATCAGGGTTGCAATGATTCATTTTCATATCTTGCAACCTCATTTAACCGAAAACACTTGATATGATTCCTTATGTCATTGCGATGGTAATGTTATAGGCTTTCATGCCACGTAAAAGCCATATTTTTATTGACGTACAATCGGATGAGGTGTTTTTTTTATATAATCTTTTGAGCTATAAAATGTGCTATAGAAGACGAAGGACTTCCTCTCACTCTTCTTACCAGAGGCAGATAGAGTGACTGGCTGACACACTATAAATACTCATAAAAATAAACAATGCTCAATAGAGTGTGGGCTCTCAGCTGACAGGAGCATACATCAATGTTATTTCCCGCTTTTGCAAAAATACCTAATTCTCCTTATTTAATCAAGCTCCTCCTTCGCCCGGCCCCTCCATCTGATTTACGGGCCTCGCTGTCTTTATGAGTACCTGTTTCATTTTCTTGTCTCTCACCCTGACATCTAAAGTGATAGGGATTTTATGCTTTTGATAACAATATGAGTTTCACTTTTGCCCGGAATTCACGGCCCTGTCAGTGACTCATAAATAATGACAGGGAGCGTTCACAGGCTTCTGCAACGCTGTGATGGGATTTACCTTGGTGCGGAGGATAGAGCTGTCGATAGAAAAGAAAAAAAAAAAGAAAAAAAACACAGGGTTGCGCACAGGAGGGGACATGCAGCCGACCGACCCAGGATCACGGTAAAGGTCAAAGCGTTGTGCGTGGAAGTGTTGTGGTGTCATCTCGTCAGGGCTCATAATGGCGGTGCTGTCATAAGAGCGTTTTGATAATGTCAGAGGAGCAGACATGGCATGTGAAACGCACTGTTCCATGTACAGCAATAAGTCACCGTTACTACCCTCCGCTGAGAAATCATTACAAGTCACGCTTACCATTTCGCTTGATCCCTAAGGACAAAAAGAGGTTTCTTACAACATCTTACCATCCTACCACACTGGTTTTTCAGCCTAATATATGATCAATAAGAAATAAATAACCTGCATTTTATATGTTCTGTTTGTTGGGTTTGCATGTTAGGCTCCAGAGATACTGACTGGAAACTATGACACATGAAGCAATCATTTTGGGTGAACAATATTTGCCGTGGGTATATTTGCTTTGCATTACTGGAAACTAGATTTTCTTCTGTTCGTAAACTGAAGAAGGTTAACTAAATCATTTCTGCTGAACTACAACCGTGTTTCATTCTGTTATTTATTGCAAGCCATGTTTTAACAATACACTGTAGTAAATTTAGAGTATTTTTGTGGGATATTCCTGCTTTATGTTTGTTGGGTCTGTGGCATGAATTAGTTTGAATGTTATTGTTTATTGTCTAGATTTTCCACAGGAATCTATCACACTCGTAAAAGGCCTATTTCATCATTTTTGTTTTATACAAATCTGGCTACAGTGCAGTCAGGAAAAATCAAGAGTATGTTTTGTTTTTGAAATATAAGGCAAAATATGTCATAATTTTCTTTGACACGTGAGCTAATGGGCTCTCTTTTTTCCCCCTCTTACTCTCTTCCCATCTCTCTCTCTCTCTCTTCCATCTCCTTTTTTTTTGTTTTTTTTACACTTCTCCCTCTAGTTTCTTAAGACCAACTCATTTTGTCTGTTCTCAAAATTCCCTTACACATATGAAAAATAATGGCGCGACCAGGACAAAGAGGTGCTGCTAGATTTACAAGCGCACTTCACACATCGCGCTGACAAATTGGCCATTTCTACATTGTTGCCTAAAACCTCTGTGTTACCGGGGCAATGACATTAAACCTGTCCCTTTACAAGTGATAAAGTCAAACAAAGATGACGCACTGTACTTGAATGCTACATCTATGGGAAAGGGAAGTAAAATGTCAAGTATTTAAAGCGAAAACTGTTGTAAAGTGCGGTTATGGAGACTCTAACGAATCACTGACCAACACTAAAACTCTCTTTGTTCAAATCGCTGTTGGTGAATATTATTGGCCTGCATGAAAGAGCTGTTTTTGTCTCCCTCCTTGATCCTTGTGTGCATTCGGGCTTCTGAAAAGTGCACATGAAAAGGGTCACAACAAGTATTCGGAGCGTATGGGGTGTGATTTGGCACTGGGCTTGGCATGGACACAATGCATGATGGGATGGCATACAGAGGCTGGAGAGGCTAAGGGGGCCCCAATGGAGTCCCGGCAGGAGCTACATAGAGAGACAGGAGCCAGAGCAGAGAGGAAAATTGAGACAGATTTCCTTGCAGGTGTTGGGATAATAGACAGACAAATGAACTAATTGTTGAGGCCCGTTTGGCACCACCGAGTGTGTGTGTGGGTGGGGTTAAGACGAGCCGGGGAGAGGATCAGAGTGCTCAAGAAAGAGGCATTTAAATGACAAAGAGCAAAATATGCAAATGTGGAATATCTGACTAATGCATATGTGGCATTTACTGTAACGCCCAGTAGGGGGCTAGAGTTCGTGGCCACTGCTGCTCTGAGGGTCTCAAGTTTGTTGTTGAATATTTATTAAGTCAGATGACATGATGTAATTATTCTAAGTGTGATTTAATTTTAATTACCAGGCACAAATAAGGGATATTCTATTATATTTTGTTCAGATTTGAGATGGGGCTCAAAACAGTTACATCACTGCTCACAGGGCAGATTCAGTCCTGAGTCTTAGTGCATACTGTATTACATTAATGGGCAGACCTTTAACACAAAAACACATTTACACACATCCCAATCAACATAGGCCACTTTAAATTATTCAAAGGCACGACTGGAGCCTATCCATATTCTCCAGTGAAAGTAGCCAGTAGGATATATTTGGAACATCACACTTTTAAGAGCGTGAGCTTCTACTCCCCTGGGTCATTTTCTGCTCTGGTCTTAATTGAGAGTCTTCTGGAAAAATCATTACTATATTAATGATTTAACACAAAGTAACTACCTTCTTTTTTCCAGGAGGAAAAGGAGATTTGCTTCGAATCAATACCCATGCACGCTCATTATAAGGGGGGTAAAGTTATAGTAATTAGGCAGACACCAATAACTTTTTAATGATCTTTGTTTTTAATTGCATATTATCGGGTTGCACAGTCTGTGTGTTTATACCCAAATATAAGATAATGGTGAGGAGGGGGGAGTAGATTAAAGAGGAGGAGGCACCTGCACGCACTGTGCTCTGCAGCACTGAGAGTGAGAGTCTGCAGCTCTGAATACACGCTGGCAGCTCCTCTGCTAGTGTTGTAAATACAAACTATTTGTAAAATAATGCTTCCTGTTAACAGAGCAAAGGAACTGAAAGAACTGACTGAATAATGTGGCGCAAGGACATGTCTGAGACAGCAACCAACCATAAAAGTACATGTTCAGAGATTGCTGTTTGAATTCAAGTTCAGAATGTTATTGTAAAAATAATCTAAACTGAATACAGGCAATTACGTTTTTGAGCAAAATGCTTCAAATATGAAGGAATAGGGAATAACATGCAACATCTGCAGCCATCTGTTAGCTCTTAAAGGGGAAGTGGTCTACTTAAAGTAGCAGTGGGGTGAGCTTCTGAGAGAGACATGGAGAGGAGGGAGGATAAATGTGGTGATAGAAGGAGCCCAGGAATGCCAGGCTGGCAATCCAAGTGCTTTGAAAATGTGAGTCAACAAACAAAAAAAACCCCTCTTACCCATTTGCCCCGTATGCCCTGCCCTCCCCTGCCCGTTCCCCCAAACGCTGCAGCAGATTGTGGGTACAATGACTCCCCCGTCAGGTGATTATCTGGGAGCGCCTGATGTACCATATTTCAATTACGACTGCCATTGTGAAACAAGCTGCATATTCAGAGTAATAAGCCCCGCTGTCGCAGTGACAATGTCAACTGTAAAAGAACGCCAGCTGAAGGCAATTACACATGTTTTCAGAGCCAATTATGATCGCTTTCGTGGCAGCAGTTATGCCACGAGCAAGGGAGTGTTCGGAAATTTTGTATTTAATGGCAATATGCTCAGAGTGGGATGGTGCTTAGTACCCCATTCCCAGACCGACCATCACAGCCTCTGCAGAGGGGAGCATGAGGCAGGCATTAACACATTTCTTAGTGCCACACAGGAGTGCAGTAGAGCCCTGCCACACATGGGTTAGACACTACAAACTGTGGCCCTAAGCCTAGATATTATAGTTGGGCTGGTTTTACATGGAAATAAGTGCAAAATGTTGAGTTTATTTGATGATGTTAAATTTCAATTTTGCACAAGACAACAAGCCAAATGAAACCATCACAAGCTGCATAATGACTGAACATAGCATCACACAAAATGCGCACATTTGGCTGGATTACATGAGGCATTAGATGTTGGCAAAAACGTAAGTGCTGTTTTGTTAAAATAGCAGAATGCCGTTTCAGTGTGAGCCCTCCCGTGCTCTCTCCCTCTCTCTCTCCATCCCTCTCTCTTTCTCTCTCCCGCTGGGATGTTTGTATAAAACCCAGTCAGTTCTCAGGGGTAAGAGGTTGACAGCCGAAGACATCGCCCCAGAGATTGGTGAACAAAACACATATATTAATGCATTAAATGTGTTGACTGTGTTCAGCCCTGGGACGTATAGAGGGGGGAGCAGCAGAGAGGTTAGTGGGATGAAAAGAATAAAAAATGCTTGGTTGTAATGTATAGTGTTATGTTGTACGGCGTGTCTGGAGGTGGGGTCTGGGAGGAGTGTCAGATTATAAGGCCCGTTGGTGAGAGATGAGGGATGGCTGGCTTGTAAACAAGTGACAAGCGTCCTGGATGACAATTCCTAATCCATCATAGTGGTGTCAGAGCAGCACAGAGAGGTGACAAACAGGGCCCAGGAGAGAGGACAGCTGCTGCACGTCAATCCACATCATAATTTGAAAAGCTGTCCACACCAGCCCGAAACACAGGCAAAGAGGAGAGAAGTTATACTTATCTGCTTTCACCTGTCAGTCCAGACCTATTAGTGTCTTTGTAAAACTTATTTCTCTTACTTTGAAATGTTGGGATGAGTCTGAAGCAGAAATTGAATAACAAGGCTTTAAAAACAAGTATTTACCAGGGAATAATTCATTTAAAAAGACAGATAAGTGCCATTTTCAAAAGTCATCAGGGCCTTGCAGTTTACTCTTTGGCATTTGAAAAGTTCTATACAACAGCTATCCAAATTTATTTTACTGTAAATCAAAATATAATTCCATCCATCCTTGAAAAAGCAACTATACCTCATTTTCAATGACTATATCTGCAGACAATGGTAAGAAAAAGCAAAAATATTTTTGACAATTTTTTCAAAACATTCAAGCAGTTTGTGTAAGTGAACTTACATGTAGTACATGTTCTAACTGCAGATGGACTACAAAAGAAAACATAAAATCTTAGAAAAAGTGAATTCATTAGCTCAATGCAGAATCTAATTGTCATAATTTCAAGAATGAATGCATATATACATTCTGGCAGATGTATCTGTATATGTCTGAACTGTTCTTAAAGTTATTCATGTTAAGTATTTTGGTCCTTCATCGACTTCATGGTTTTCAGTGGTCAGATTTCTACCGCTGTATTAGTTCAAGGACCTTATTCTTGTCCTCCTAAATCTTACTTTCCTTTGCCAAACCAGGATTTCCGATACCAACCAGGCCCCTCAACTTTGATGTGAATGCTGCCCTATGAGAAATACTAAAAAGTGGGAAGGGGGGTGGCTTTCAATGGCCCTGACCTTACCAATGCATCTGCTCCTCTTATAAATGGTCACATTGATGCTAGCTGCTTAGCTCAGAGCTGGAAGAAGCCAAATCTGGGCTAGCGGGCCACCTGCCAACACAACACAGGAACAAATTGATTGAGATGGGGCCAACTCTTACTGCAATTAACCCATTAGTTGTTTCTGAAGTACTGCACGAGTAGACTGTTGAAGAGCCACTGTTAAAGTGCATTTAATCTCTCAATTATGCCAATTATCGATGTTGGGGAAATATATTTGTTGAATAAATCTTCTAGTGTGTTTGTCAATTTCTATTTAGTTGCATCTCCAAAAGCTTCAAACAATCCTTGAAATTTGTGTCCTTCGGTTATTGGCTCGGTTTGCAAAGGCACTTGTAAATAAATAACCAGTCAAAAGAGATGGAAGCCATTGTGCCACAGCCATTGTGCATGTTTGAAGGTGAAATTAAAAATCAATTCAGTTTGCTTTTTTACTTGATCGACTTGATAAAAAAAAAAAAAAAAAAAAAAAAAAAACTTAATTTGTTCTAATTTGTTTTTATGGATCCTGAAAAAATAGGTACGCTTAGAGGATGCCATTTTTTCTTAAAATTTAGCAAATGGTGGTAAAGTTATAAAAATATTCTTTATCCTTAAATAAATGACATACTTTATGATTACTTCTTTTTAGGATTTTTTTTTTTTTCCCGTTTTGGATCGTGCAAAGTGGATTTTAACAGGATTTAGAAGTGTCTTCAGAGGCTATTGTAATTATGTGTTAAATTGATGTACTTGCAAAGACTTTTAATACATTTCAAACATTTCACACCAAGCATTACCTTAAATATTTGGGTTCCCAAAAGGTCAAAAAAGGTCTAAATGTGGACAAAGCTGTCTAAAATAGTCATAAACCGACTAAATAATGTCAAAGTGGTGAAACAAAGCTTGCGATATAAAACCAAACACCATACATACAATTTATTTAATTGTAAATAGCCTAAGCAGAGTACTACCAGAAGAAGCCCACATACCACCATTGGTACAGATATCACATTATAATTTAGTTCAAATCTAGTTGACATATTTATCTGATTGGGGTACTCCTACCAGCTGCAGTGTATTTGATACTTAACAACAGTGAAACACACGAATGAACCACTTGTTTTCTCTTTGTCTCTGCCTTGCACTTAAGGTCAGCAAGAGACAAGAGAGAACAGAATCTAAGGAGCAAAAGCCAAAATGGTTTGTGTCGATTTAAGCAAGAGGGTAATAAGAAGAGGGCAGAAAAAAAAATCAATAACAACATAAAATTGATTTAGTGTGTGTCATAAAACATAAGTAAGTGCTCGGAGATAGAGAAAACTGGAGTCTCAATTTAATCTGCGCAAAAAGCTGCCGTGGCTGCACTGTACAGATGGAGAGATGTGAGAGGAAAGAGATAGGAGGAGAGGAAGGGGAGGGGGCACTTGAACGGCCCACATGATAGAGAGAGAAAGATACAATAAAATCTCAAAGACAGACACTTAATTGTCATAATAAAGACTCTCTCCAGTGCGCGGCAGAGTGGAAGGTTAGCCCCCCATTCATCATCCAGCTAACAGCCGTCTGAGCAAAATCACAATTAAAATCTGCTCAATATTGTCCCAGGGAACGTTTTTTGCGAGCATTAATTTTTTCCCATTGATTCTCGATCCACCATAAATCAGGAACGTTGCAGCGCATGTAATGGTTTATGGAGAGGGGATTATGGTGTTATGAAGCTAATGTAGCAGAACCCTCTCATTTACACAGGCTCTCCCAGGCCGGCTTACATGGCTATAACACTACATTACGACGGCATCACAAACACGACATACTGACACACTTAAAACACAACGGATTATTGGACAATGGATTTACAACATTTATGATAATAGTCATAACAGCAACATTTTAAAAGGCTGCCACTACAGGCTCATGGAAATGGAGCTATTGATTACACTGAGGTTATCCAGCGAGTACAATCACAGATGTAAGGCAATATGGAATAGTGTTTCATATGCATTCAGATGTTTAAACAGAACCGGGAAACTTCTAATAAACCAAATAATGAATTAATTTATGTATAAAGTGGTTTAGGGTTGTTTATACCTGGATAACTGTGGTCCATAGGCAGGGTGCACATTATAAAAGCTGGTTCACATTAGAACTGTGCAAAACCTTATTGTATGCTTTCTGTTTTGAATAGATAAAGTAGGGTTTTTTTTTTTTATGTTTTTGTTTTTTGGTGTGGATTTATGTCTTTTTTGACAAATTAAATGGTGTGGAAGACAGTCTAACTCTTCATCATCCAGTTGACAGATTTTATATTTTTCTTTTACTATGGATCATACCAGGACAAATGAGGGATTACACAGAAAATCTAAGTTACATTATTGAAATAACCATCTTTATAGTACAAAATTGTCATGTTTTTGTGTATTGTTTTGTCTTTTTCATGTCTAGACCTGTGTATGTAAACTCAATACCAAAGGGATTTGTCTCTGAACACATAGCAGTGGTATTGCAGGACTTGAGGCTGGAGATGCCCGTTCAGACCATCACGGCTCAGTCTGAGCAGAGGACAGAGGAGGGAGCCCCATGCAGTGCCCGGGCATCAAATCATGGTCATATAAAGCACTTGTGACACCAGCTAAACCAGGAGATGGATCATGTGGCTTTGTGGGGCCAGAGAAGTTTGTCCCCTGATACAGCCTCACACCAGCCCCCACCCGTCCGTCACAGAACCAAACGCACATATAAAACACACATGTGCTTCGAAACGGTCATATGTGTCGTAACTTTAACAAGGCCAAATAAAAGTAATAGGATGATGTGGTGGTATGGGACATATTGCAAAAATAAGTGTTTGAGCATGATATTTTACAATGTAATAATAAATCTTGAATTGTGAGTAAAAATAGGAAGATTTTTTTCCTATCATGCAAAACTATTATTAGAATCAGACAAATTCATCTCAGTCGGTTTTAAGACTTTAGGGGGATCGCTCCTTCACTGTGGTTCTTTTTCCGTCTGTTCTTTTTCCTTGTCGAGAAGGAGGTTGCTCTGGGACAGTTATCCATTTGCTTGTTTCCTCTAAATGTTGGTTAATGTGCTTGTCTCGTATTGACAGATGACTGCTTCATTTTCTGACTTTCTGTTGGTTAAATCAACAATTCTGTGAAGGAAACTGCTACTGTGATTCTTGCTTGACAAATAAAATAAACTACAATGAGTATTTTGGCAGACTAAACACAGATATATATATATATACATACAGTACCTGCACAACCCCATAGCCCCTCCTACATGCTTATATCTACTTACAAGTCCCACCTTGACTAAAGCCAGGCTCTATCTACATGCATGATCAGCTCCAATGCCACTGCTGCTAGACTGTGGAATAATGAGGAGGCTGCTCAAACCTCTGGGGTGATGTGGGGAGCCCTTGTAGAACAGCAGATAAACAAATCATGTGCTGTAATGCCACGTTATCTCAATAATGATATGGCCATGAATAATGTTAACCCAATGACAATAAATGAGTGCTTGATAAGAGGCAGTGGGATTTACAGTGTCTATGGGGACAAATGTAACAGTGGAGGATTAAATGTAGCTCACTATGGCACAAAGATGTAATTTAATCTTTCCATCTTTATGGTACAGCTGGGGCTTCAGTCAGGCTGCACACTGCTTAGAGCGCAACATCTCCCAGATAAATTCACATGACAGTCTGCAAAATGCTCCCATAACCAGTGACACGGGATGATTTCCCGCTTCTGACAAGCCCCAGTATTGAGTATGATAACATTTACTTTGTCTTCATCCTTGGCTGGAGTATAATATCAATCCGTTTGATGATCCAGCAAAGCGAGTTGAGCACTTGTGTATCAATCTTCATACATGGCTGCCTAGTGTCTAACAAAGAGCCAGAATGGGATCATTCAATCACAGGTCTGCAGCTCTCTCTGCACTGGCCTGCTCTGCACTGGTGCCTCTCCTGTCAGCGCGCTTCTATCCTTCATGCTCCTCTTCGTCCTGTCTCAGCCTCAAACTGCAGCGGGATAAAGACACAGTTTACACATGATCATATCAGGTTCATATCAGGATCATATCAGGATCATATCAGGCCGTGCCAGTTGTAACTAAAGTGTCAGAGAACTGGGGTGGAGCTAAAAAGCTTTTCTCATTAGTTTTGTCATATCCTCTTTCTTTTAAATGAATGGGGGAACTTAAAATAACTGTAACTTGTAACTGAGTAATATTGCTTAATCTTACAGGAAAAGCATGTTGCTTAACAGGAACATATTCAACAAACTATTTTACACTTTCTGCTGAATAACAATGCAATATTATTTGTAAAAAAAAAAAAAAAAAAAAAAAAGCAGTTTCAGGAAGGACATCAGCTCTAAAACCTGTTCCCAAGAGAGTAAATTGTTGCATCTGTGAGATTAAGACCACATTTCAAACACTACAAACACTTGAAACTACTATTATGTGCTGATATGATACCTTAGCTAAATACAATTGCACCGCTCGATAGAAATAGCTCTCGGTGCATGCTCAGCAATCAACTTTTCCCTGTTGCTTTTGATATCATAGCTTTGGGTTGTTAGGCCACATCTAATGTTCTGTGAAGATGGCCTTTTCATTGTCTTTTTTCCCCTCATCAACAAAAAATAGTGTCCTCACTTTTGTGAAATAAAAGCAAAAGGGGCTGAGATGAGAGGGGGGTGGCGTGGCGGGAGGGCAAGCCGAACAATGAAATTTAACCAGTTTAAGGACTGTATCATTTTGCCAGTGTACCTCAAGGCGTTTGGCTGTTTATCGGTGCGACCGGAGAAGCAGAGATCACCGCACTGGTAATTGTTTCCTCTAAATCTGCTGAGCTCTGAGGAACACCAAGTGCAGTTTTTCATCCCACACAGAATGAGAGGGTAAAAGGACAATACTAAGAAAAGCAAAAATGCTATAGCCCATCATGTTGGTTTTTATCACTCTATCTGCTAAGGCTACACAATTATAAAGATTGCTCTCTGCAATGGCTACAGAGGAACAAAAGTTGACTCCACAGGCTCAGAGAGAAAAAAAAAAAAAAAAAAAAAAAAAAAAAAAAAACGAGCAAAATTGGAAATAATATTTTGAATTTCATTATAAGGATGACATAATGTCTTGTGGATATTTGACATGGTATGATGTATTTTAAAATTGCATGCCGTAACTTTTCTGGTGGACAGTCCACCACCAGCTTGTCTCCATGGAGATAGATGCTGCGCCTAACATGATCCACAGTATGAAAATACATTCATCTATATCCCAGGAGATAACCGGGCGATGCCACCATCCAAGTTACGGGTCAGTTCTGTGGTATTTTGGTATTTTTTAAGAAATAAAACACCTGTAATGGAATCAACAAATGAATGCCATACAATAGCACCTCCATGGCAGACACCAGAAAAGTTACACAGGAAATCTTTAATATAGACTGGAAAAAATTAAGTGTTTTATTTTATATTTCATTCACATTCATTATTATAAATGTGGATTGAAAAATCTGTTGAGAGGAGAATAAACTCAATGACCATATGCCATGTTGATGGTTTTAAAAGGGAGCTTGACTAATTAGCTCCTCCTCTTCAGTGTGATCCATGGTGAAGATAAACAGGTATGATTGACATAAAGGGTTGTGAATATACACAGAACCTTGGTCGGTTCGCTACTCTAACATTACATTGGTATTTGATAGGGCTAGAATAGAGGTGTTTTGAAAAGCATTTGTGGTCTAACCTGATTTGACATTTTTCCATTGAGTCCAAGCAAAGTGAAAAGCTTGATATCTAATTTTGTTGAAACGTAATGTTCGCTCCAAGCTGAAAAATAACATAAAACCAGAAATAGGCATCAGAAATGGTAAAGTACTGCCACACTCCACTTGGACCAATTTGTCTCCATCACTCCACTCATATAAACACTGAATGATTTAGCTAAAACTGTGCTCCACAACCTTATGGGGATTCTTTATTTTCATTATACTTGTGAGTATGTTAGCCGCTTCGATTGTATGCGTGCATTTGGCTTTGAAAGTCCAAAGATTTAGCACGGCAGTATTGGCTCATTTTTCATATCCATTGTTGCCTTGTCAGAGTGTCATAGCTATTCCACTGAGCTGTTAGATCAGTCCAAATGTATAAATCATCCCACATCTGACACACTCATTTAATTTGGGGGCCCTGGTGCGGCAGCGGGCCCATTAATGGAAAACCTTGCCTTGTTTGCTGAGTGCAGACATTCAGCCTTTTTATTTTATTTTATTTTTTATTTTGATAGATATTCAATATGATTTCCCAGAGCCGCCGCCTGTTGGCACCGTGTCATTTATCATGATATGCCAGCTTTGTCCGAATATTTCTAATCACTTTGCATATTAAGACGGAGGGCCAATCTCCGAGGTGCTAGGTGGGCAGAAACCTTTCCCATTCCTCAATGCTGCAGTGGTTCCAACCCCAGAGTCTGTGTTATTGTTTTCCATCTGTGAAATAAAGTAACAGGTACTTAATGTACCAAAAACAATTTGTACAGCAGTTCTTTTTCCCCATTGAAGGCGCGCTGAGGGCTCCCCTTATCTCAGCGAGGCTAATCCATTTTCACACTGCGCTCCGGCGCTCTCATTTTACAGATGAGGGGCTCGGCGGCTCCACGCTGGGCCTGAAATGGGACCCCAGTCTCTGTGGCCCCTTGGAGTTTGCGTAGGTAAGTGTGCAGAACAAATGCTGAAAAGTCTTTAAAAAGTTCAAGTCAACATTTTTTTTTCTTTTTTCACCTGATCATGTGTATTTGTTGTGCATGTTATACATACCAATATAATAGTACAATTTAACAGCATGCAATAGTGTACTCTGTATCACTGCCTCAAATGCAAATGCAAAGTCACTGTTTATAAAAATATATTGATGCCACATGTAAACTGCAGTGTGAACTAAATACAAGTGGGGTTGATTGTGGTTGAAAATGATCAGGGAAAATGTGATGGACCACTGTAGCACTTCAAAAGCCTGTGATTATGGTATGTTCAGGTTTGAGGAAACAAATTGCTCTGAAAATTACATAAATCTGTTTTGACAATTGGATATTTCCTTTTTCATATAAAAGCTTTACAGAGTGCGTTTCCCTTTCGTCGGCTGCTCTGAAGTCATGCCTCACAACACGAGACACAAAGCTGGCAGCACTCTCACTGATAATGATATTGGGGTCCCAGAGCTTCCACATGAATTACTATCTAATGGGGGTCCTTCTGTTGGGCTGCACCAGGGGGCAGGATTCAAGTGAAGGTTGGAAACATGTCCAGTAGTTTCAGGAACACATTTTAATCACTATTATAAGACAAGACAAAATTTCAATATGCAGCAAAGGACATAATAGACATTTATGGCATATGAGCTTATTTTGTCTATCCAACAACATCAAACTTTTGCCATAAAAAACTGTTTTGATTTCTTTAAACAACCTGCTCCTAACCTCCTCTCTCCCATCATGCCAAGTCATTTAAGGCATGTGTGGCCTGTGTGCCCCCCCATCACCCCCCTGCCGCGGCCCGCCTCAGCGCATGCCCACTGGCTCGGGCCGGTCCAGAGGGCAGGCGGGCCAGGGCTCCCAGGACTCCCAAGCATTCAGAACAGCTGGAAGTCCCATCTTCCCATCCTGCTTCTCAGCAAAACAATCAAAACACAGAAATCTATAATAAATCAGTCCAGGCGCTGTCTGGGGAGATGAAAAGGGTTCAGCTGAAGAAATATAGAGAGGACAGAAAACAAGACATGCTCTCAAAATTGTTCAGCTTGATAAGTTAAATATATACCAGGGCTCAAATAAAGATATTCTCACCACAAGCACACTTTGCTGCACATCAGTTTTTCAGTAAGTTCAGTTAGTAATTAGTCTTTCATTTCTTGTCATCACTATGCAACTTTTCTGGTGTGGGGTTCGCCACCTGCTTGTCTCATGGGATATTATTACTTTACAAGGAATGTTCAACAGCATAGCATCAAACTTATTATCCTTGGCTTTATTCAATTCCAGATGTGTGTGGTTTTTTTGTTTTTTTGTTTTCATAAAAATAAATGGAAAAACATGCATTCTTGACGTGAAAGCACCCATCTCTCAACTACTAAAATACTTTTGTTTGTACAATGAAATAAGCAATATTTTCCCACAGACCATGCAAGCAGTCTGATAATGAAAGTGCACCGTTAAATCTGTTGACGAAGCATCTTCTATAAAATGATTTTAGTGCCTGACTTTTATTATAATAAATGCATGATAACTGTCTGTACCAGAGACACTGGCCCATCCCCCACTAATCCTCTAAAAACAAACACAAGGTGAATGTTCTCAGGTTAAATTAAGGCGACTTAATATGTGCCACTCTTTGGGCCTCAGCCTTTTCATTTATATAAAGCAGACGTAATGTGATTACCTTGGAGTTGCACATTTGCAATTGTGCATAAGTGAATACGCAAGTCGGCTGCTGTGATTCACAGTTCAAACTTACTTAGCCTCATCGAGTTAACCCCTCTAACCTAAACAACTGTAATGGAGAGCATGAAAAATCCCCCCCAGGACCCACCCCTCACCCCTCCCGCACACACTTCAGCCTGACCACCCCAAAGCTAATGCAGTTGACTCAAGGGTCATCTGTAGTTCACCGCAAGGTTACAGATAAAGAAATGTGTGTTCTTCTACGTTCTGAGCCTTTCCTCTTGACATTTAAGGAGAAAAGCATCAGTTTCCAGGTGCTAGATTTATTATACTTCAAATAAGGCCAAAAACGATCATGTACTTTCCAGCTATTCTTCAAAAACAACATAGTTTTTTGGGTTTTTTTTTGACAATGTACAGCTTGTTGTGATCTACATAAATAGTCAAAGCAAACATTTAATAAATATGATGCTGTTTTATATATGCAATTTTATATATCATATAAATGGAAATTGCTGGGTACAAAAGAGCAAAAAATTGTGTAATTCAATTCTGCTACCCTACCAATACATCATTACTGGGAATTGCATCCGTATGTATACTAATGCTCTGTTTAAATGATAATTGAGATTATTATAATAGTAAGAGTCAGTACAACAGTAACAGTACGATAGTAAGAGTACATCTTTCTTCAACATGCTTTCTTCAACTGGAAAAGGATCCACAGCACACCACAATACGGAGCTAAATGTATTCTTGTATGTTTAGTGTTCCTGTGTTTAAGCAACGTAAAGCATGAAATTGTCCTCCCTTTACTAAGACTCCTGTTTATTTGCATTGAGTGACTTCTATAAGTAAAATCACATTATCTCTATAAGGACATGCCCTCAGAGACTCTATTTTGGTAGGCTCACCACTGCGCCCAATTGTTTACATTAAGATGAGCCCCCCTCTCTCGTGCTCAAAGTTGGGAGTGATTTGAAGTTTGCTCTCTGATCCATGTAACTAATGCTGAGCGGAGACGGCCAAGCTACGCTGCATTTGAATAGGCCGGGGGAAAGATTTATAATCACGAGGCAGAGATGACAGCGAGATCAAATTTCTAAACTTTTGTGTTGAGCAGTGGCAGGCTATCAGTCAGCAGCAAAGATGGTGTTTTCTTAACCCCAGAGTTGCATTAGGGTGACATCCTGCCGCAGCGGAACTAGGTGACATATTGATGTGTAGGAAATATAACAGGCGGCAAGCTCTAGGACTTAGCAGGGAAAAGGGGTTTGTGGTTTTATGGGTAAGAGTCAAACAAAGCGGCCATCTTTATAGTCGGGCTGAATGAGGATGCTTGGGCGGGACAATGACAAAAGTTTTATGTACAAAAATAAAAAGCTAAATAATAAAATATATAAAAAATACAACAATAATAAAAATAATAATAATATTGTACATGATACACAAACAAATTATTGACAAAAATAATAATTTTATATAATGTGGTATAAGAAAAATGCAGTGCAGGTTTAAAATACCCTGAATGATAATGATAATAAGTAAACATTATGACTAAAGCCCATGTATCTAATCATAAAAGGTGTTACTTAAATCTAAAGGCAGATGTCTATGTTGAGATACATCTGACTCCTGAAGTGCAGTTTAGTTGACAAAACATCTCCATTTAACAAAGCTAAGAACTTGTACACTAATATTAATATATGGTTAATAATGTCTTCCCCTGTAATAGTGGAAATTACATCTAGAAATGTTAATATCTCGTGTCTGTCTCCGTTTAGCTCTTGAGTGGTGGTCAAACAACAGCCCTACACTGGCACTGTGGTCAAAGAGTTCTCAGTTCTAGTATATGATTTTCCTCTTGATGGAACACTGGAGTGACTCTTGTTGTGGGAATAACACTATCACAAAATGCCAGTCTCCTGGTCATTCAGCCACGCCTGGTCTGAGCGGAGAATCAGACCATCAAAGAAATCATGAAAAGATGGGCCAGTTTGTTATGTGCCTTGACTTGTTTCCTACCTTCCTTCTTTAAAAGCTTTCATAAGAAACCTACTTTGTGAAGCTTCTCAGAAAGTAGTGGTATACATACAGAGGTATTTATATATACATATATAAATATATGTATATATATATATATATATATACACATATATACATGTTGGAGTATATATTGTAGTTTAAGACAGTGCCGGTTGCTGACAGGTGGATGGATGCAGGCGACAGCAGACAGAGTGAATAGTCACGCTGCGTGGTGAGGCACTGCACCTTTACAGAACAAACAGGCGTAGGAGTCTGTATCCGAGTCGGATGTGCACAGCAAATCCCACGCTACATGACACGCATCTGCCACAGAACAAGAAGAATTTGTTTCACTGCAGGACACAACATGGAGGCCAATGAGACAAGAGCGGCAAGAGGACTGACACTTACATGTAGTCAAAAGAGAGCATGGAGATTTTTGGTGTTCAGGTCAATAGCCGTGTCAGAAAATGTGTTTATCTGATTAGGGAGGCGCAATAAGTTTGACAGAACAATGCAAATTCCAACTCAACATTTTTTTTTCAAGAAATACAATAACTCCACAATTCAATGTGTAAGAAACTGTATAATTAATATTGTGGATCTTTCATTAGGAAATTGTAAACTGTAAAAGGATTTATTTCAACTTCAAACCAATGGAGTCAATTGTTAAATGTCTTTCTTTTGGAGCTTTGTTGCCAAAACAAGTGCAGTGCAGGACTCTAAAAGCACAATCAGAAATGACCTGGCTGTTATGTGTGCCTTCATTTAGCCACTAGTATTAGTCCCTCAAAAGTGCCCTCAGTGAGTGTGTGAATATCCGAGTCTCATATATTCTTCACTGAGCTGATCACAGGCAGAGCCAGAGGAGCTGTCCACTCTCATTCCCTCAGCGGAGAGCACATGTCAGGACCTATTTGGTACTGGTTACTTTGAGAGTGACATCAGTGATGACCTCTTGACCCCAAGCTGACGGAGAAACGCTTCTGCAATAGTTTTCCATTACAGAGGCGAGAGAGCCTGGACACCATACGGATATTTGAAATGGGAAAATAGGAAAAACTGGAAAAGGCATTTAGACCTGTTTGACCTATCATGTTTCAGTTTTCTAAAGGCCACTTTTTATGAAATGAGCATTTGACCCATAAATATCAACCCCTGCTCTATCTCTCTCCTGTGTATTCAGGCTTTGGCTGTCTTCTGCAGCAATTATAGACACAGAGGTAGTTCTGTTTAAAGGGCCTCATCTGAGCTTCAAGGACTTCTAGGCCTTGTTGGTCAATGTCTGTACAGCTTGTGTGAAGATAATTTGAAGTTTACTTGAATGCTTAAAATGTATGCACATTTTATTTTCAAAATGAAATCTAAATGAACCAAACTAGATTTTGAGACAATATTAAACATTTTGACTTTTCTTGGTCTCTTTTTATTGTCAGTTGGTAAAGTGAGTAGAAGAAATATATTTGAGTTGTCGTGACAAATGGTTGGGGCCGAGCCTCCAACCGGAAAACATGAAGTATTTTATAGATCTCAAGTGAGCTGACAACTTGCAGCATTTGTTTGTGTCTGCAGTTTGTATTGCACAACTAAAAGAACACAATTATTGCTCAAAAAGGAAATCCTTTATTTCACTGCCTGGTAAGTTATTACTCATGTACAATCAGGGCAAAAGATACTGTGGCAAAATGCAAAAGGTCAGTGTAACAGCCCACATTGGTTTTAAAGACTTTGCAAGGGACACACCCAAGTCCTAAACCACACCCAACTCACTGTGTACTCGAGACAAAATAGGTAAGGAAAGTGATACAAATCAGTACTGCAAAATAATAAGAGTTCAATACAACACAACTCTACTAACTTCTTTTACATTCATTTAATAAAGCATTCATCTTTGATGGTGTCATGGCAGTATCATGTCTGACACTGCAGCTGGCCTTCGCCACAGAGGTTTTATATAAATGTCATTAAAGACATGTGCTACTCCATCAAAGACTGATTGACAAATTACCTGCAATAAACCACAAACAGGACATGTGAAGTGGACAATGGAGCATGCTGATATATGACAGTTGTGATGGGGACAGTTCCCCCTTATCACCTATTAAATATACTAGACTAGAAGAGACACATCCAGACTGTCATGTGGTCAGTGTGAGCAGACAGCATGCTAACCCGTTAGCGCTGCTGGCCTTTTGCCTTGATGATAAATTACATTTATGAAAGCTGCAATTACCTGATTACCTCGGCGCTCTGGCTCCCACTCGCTAGCAGGATTCAGAGCGGCCCTATAATTTCATTTAAATTACCATGAACCTTTGCTCATAGTGTCAACAGTAAATGCCATTGTGACCCTATTGAGTGTAAGTAATGTCCTCCGCGGTACTCCCATAGTGAAATAATGAGCTGTTTCTTAAAATGGACAGATATCAGAAGAGCAAAGCGACATCCCGATGATATGAGGGTGTAGACGTGTCTTTAGTGCAAGCTGTGAACTGCACATATATGCGTTGCCACAGTAGCATCTTTACCATGACGCTAAACATGGATTATTCTTTTGCCTACCTCCTTCTTTCCAGGGCGAGTGACCCCCCTAAAGACCTACCCATGCAAACGTCTGTATCCTTTGGACCTGTGCCACACCAAAGAACCACCAAACAAACTCACTGCTGGGCGAGCATGGGCCCTCCTGCTGTCACCATCTCATCCACAGCATGAGCTCTCAACTCCTCTCCCCTCCTCTAGGCAGCGCTATGAAATTTTATACTGTGCTCAACTTCAGAAGGTGATCAAGTCAGACAAGTTTTCTGTGTGTGAGTTGTTCACGCGTTCATAAATTCATTACAAACTTTTTTCAGTGTATCCGTTACATTAAGGCTCATTAACTCCTTTTTTCCTAGCTTTATATTAGCTAATTAGCTCAGGGGTGGCCACGAATTAATTACCATCTTCTACACCCTCATGCAATTGCATTGTGTTTATTTAGTCCCTCCTATTAACTTTTAATCTTTTCCCACTCGTAAAAACAGGCAATTAACATTTTTTGATAAACAAAAATGATGCTAGCTCAGGGATAATCAGGCAGCTCCGCATGTTGCCTGTGTTACCCTGTCAGCTCATTTGACCCTCAAACAACAGTCAGACAAAGAATCCTTCGTCCACAGGAATGCCTGGACATCTGAGAGGTATTGGTATTTTCACACAAATAAGTTAAAGTCAAATTTTAAATGAAATATATCATTAAGAAGTATAAGTATGTACATATGCGTCACGTGTTTTATGACTTTGTGGCTTGGTAAAAACTTCTGTTCATGATTATAGAAAGATGCAGGGTAGTTTTTCCACTTCCTTCCCCAAACCAAAAATGCTCATAATTCCAGAAATTATGCTTTTTATGAGACATATGTTACAACTAAGGCCCGACAGTGTTTTTGGAGGTCTTGTAAGAGAACATCTACAAATTTATAGGTGATTATTTTGTTGTTACCCTTCCTAATTCACCTTCAATAAATGAATTTAACAGGCACAAAGAGTCTACACTTTTGGTGGGATGTAGGGTTGTCAAAAAAAGTCAGAAATGTCAGTATCAAACTCAACTTCTTTTTTATCCATCCTGGGAAAAAAATCTGTCCTAAATCCACTGTCTTTAAGTTGTAGACTAAATAGATTTTTGTCTGAGTGGAAGGTATGTGATGTAGATACTATGACAGTGAAACCTTGAGCTCAGAGATGCTGCTGAAGTCTTCAATTTCCTCTTGCGTATTTCAATGAACCAACACAATGGCTGCTTCATTAGCCCATTGATTCATTAATGTAGCCATCGTTCTTCCATTCTGGCTCATATTCACGGAGCGCACACAGCCGATGATACAGGAGGTAACAGTAATGATAAGTCCAGCCACGGTCGAAGTCCTGTTAAGGCACCAGCAGCTCTGGGCTTTGATAAAGAGGCCCATTTATACGCTGTCCACCGCCACGGGGTCATCCTTCTCCATATTCTGTGTATTGACCCGGGTTGTTCCTTTTATTACAAGCAGGTTTTTTATTGAAGGATGATTACATTGAATGATGTCAAGCGAGGGGAGAAAAGATCGACCAGAATAATGACGTTCAGAGGAGAGAGGAGGTGGTGGGGGAGGGCTGAGGGGGTCAATGCACTTGCCTTGTCTTTCTTCACAAATTGAGTCGCATCCCTGCTCATCCATTATTTAAGGCCCGATCGGAGACTCTTGGCAACTATGGATTTGATAATCATTCCCATGTCCATATTAAATATGTGACATAAATATCGCAGCAGGGGCCTGTCAATAAGAGAGCTGCAGCGCACAGCTCTGGTGCATAGGGCAAATTATGCATGATATGAGACAGACCAGAGAGAAGCAGTGTACTGGGCATTTCTGTTGTGTACAAAAACTCTACATTCACCATGAGAATTATTTTAAACACATAATCATATTTATCTAAAACTTCCCATTAATTGAAAAAAGGGTTCCTGAGTCTTTAAGAATTGATTTCCAAACTATTTCAAACTATTATTAACAACAGATGTATCTGACAAATTCTTTAAAAAATTTAAAAATAATAAATGACTAAATAAAAAAAATTTAAAAAAAGTCATATGATGCAATTTTCTCATGTGCAGATCTGTCTCCAATTATCTCCATTTTTTTTTTTTTTTTTTTTTAGAAAGATTGTAACTCTCATTGGGAAGCAAACTTGAGAAAATCATGAAACACCAATTTACAAGGCCCTATAAAATTACTTCTTCACTCCCAGTCCCACCAATGCAAAAAAAAAAAAAAAAAAAAAAAAACAACTTTAAAAGAAACATCCAGAGTAAAGGGCCCAGCACTTTGTGTTGATATGAAAATGTGTGTGTGGTAAACAAACCCAGAGGGCGGGTGTGGGGTATAAGTCACCACATAAATAAGCAGCAGCCAGGCCTGATAAGAAGACGCGGCATCTGCCAGACAGGCACTACGTCTCCTCTGCTCTCCATGGTGGACTCTCGGTCTCCTGTGATTTTCCTCAGCTGCTGGCCATGAATACTGGCCTATGCACCCCAGATTAAAGCACAACACATGTTTCTCTGCAGGCTATACTATACATCATCCCCTGATAACCAATGACATACGCAGCTACATATTGTCTGAGCGCGGAGACGGAGAGAGGGGAGAGGGCCGTTTGGATGGAAGCACTTGATGTTTGAGATATCAATTGTTAGCGCTTGTTGTGTGTTATTTATGGACACTTTTCCATAAATCAGATCAGAAGTCAAATTAGACTTAGACAAACTTTAGTGATTCACAGTGGAATTTACATTAACCTAGTAGTTAATGCATAACAATATTTAAAGAAAATGTATTCAAATCAAATTTTAAAAAGGCACAAACAATAAATATGTTTAAATAATCAAAACTCACATTACTTCACTGAACACAAAATACTAAACAGATAGCTAATGTCTGGTTTTCCTGACATGAGGAAGAGTTTTTTCAACACAATTTGATGATTAATGCCTTGTCTCTTTATGCGGCTTCTGATCTGACACTAAGTCTGTTAGCAATTATGTTATATTATATGATATGCTAGACCATCTCATTTCAACATTATGGCTTTGATTGGAGTAATTTGTCCGTGCGTTCACACATCATGTATATTGTGCACTGGAGGGCACGTCAATGCTGTCAGCTGGGTTATTTACAGCTGTATCAAAAATGTCTGACAGGCAAAGACAAATAGAAGGGCTCGCCATGGAAACACAATGCCAATTAAAGAGTTTCATTATTTCTGTACAATTGTATACAATGATGCACAAAAACATGTTACTTAGTAGTAGTTTAGATTTAAAGTTCCACAACATAACTTTATTGGTGGAGGGCAGGCTGCTTGCTTTTCTCCATAAAGAATTTTCAGTGTGGCATTTACTGTATAGTAGGTGACACCCTCAGGGAAAGCTACAGGTCAGATCTGTGGAGAGATGCAACCTAGCTCAAAGGAAGAATTCATGTTTGTCAAGCAATAAAAACACATATGTTTGTATAAATTAAGCCAAGACAGATATGGTTAATGCCATTCTGTGGAACATTCTAGGCAAAGCAATAGTATATCCATAAAGACAAGCAGGTGGTGGACCCTTCACCAGAAAAGTTACATACAGCAACTTTAAAATGGCTGAGGGAATTTCACTCTTGAGAAATATCTGTCTCTAAAGAAGCCACATTAGTTTAATGGGAACACTCACTGTCATTGTAGCATCAAGATAAAGGTAACTATCAGTGGAGCGGGAAAAACAAATTCAATAATAATTAACTTGGGTCATCTACCCATCTGCTATGGCTCATAAACTTTAGAGAAAATTTCCCCAAGAACTTTTTAAAGGCACAAGAAGAACTGAAGCCTCTTCATGCATGTGGGCAGGAAAAACAAGGATACAAAGCTTTAGTTTATAGACAGAGGTTTGCCTTTTATATCTGCCTATGCAGGCAGATTAGGCTCTTTCTGGCTAAGTGTTTATTGCTAAATTCCTTAATTAAATCTGTATTTGGAAATGTACTGTTCTTTACCTCAGACACATTGAAGGATGCAGCCCTAAATGTAATGTCTTCAAATCTGGTCATGAATGCAGGAGAATTATGCAATAAAAAATGTTTGTAATAGTGTGAATAATTGGAGGGAAAAACAGTAATCTTCCTCTGTTTAAAAAGTGAAGAAAAAAGATTAAGTCTGAAGCAAAGTTTTTCTCTGGGCACTCTTGAGAAGCACATTGTCTCATTTTACATTTCTTTACTATCTTTTACACTCAGGCAGAGCAGAGGGGGCCCTGAGCGCGCTGCCTCTGTTGTTGCTGCTGTTTGTCGTATATAGCTGCTCTCTATGCCGCTTGTCAGCCGCTGCAGAGCTAATATCAGGGGCTGGCAGACCCAATCAGACTCTGGATGCTGCCCTGATTGGACTGACATACTCCATCAAAGCACGCCTCGCACCTCCACTGACCATACACTGGGCGCTCACTGCCTCGGACATCACATAAGGGCCGCTGCAACCCTTTTAAAACAATCCTAATATAGATCACTGGCCAGGGCACACATGCATTTCAGGCTATCCAAAGCCATTTGTATCGTATCAAAGGGTTGCCTTCCAAAGTATCCTTAGCACTCAGCATTGCTACTTACTGCAAATAATATTAATATCACCTGATTTTTACATAATTATTCCTCTATTTTTCAGTTTGTTCAGTTATTCTTTAGAGATTGATAAGAGTGGAAGCCTGTACGTGGTTACTGGTTGGTTCAATTAAATTGTATTTATATAGTGCATTTAACAACAACGTCAGCTGCCCAAAGTGTTTCACATAAAAAGTCAACAAAAACCAACATATACAGATAATACGATACACAGACCTCTGCAAAATGACAACGCTAATAACAGGTAACATGAAATGTGTTGTGATAAAACTGCTTTTAGAAGTTGAATTTGGCACCCACGTCAAGCCACCTCTCTTTGTCTGATATCAAACATATGGTATCAAGACTTGTTTTCATTTGGGTTCTCTCTCTCTAAGCATACCACACCTCCCAAATAAAACTCTTACTAGTCTGACATAATTAAGTATTTCATATAATTGTCTTGACTTTAATCTTCTTGGATCACCCCAAATATATTCTAAAATTGAAATCTTTATGAGAGCAAGAGGATTTTTGTGGGAACGATTACAACCCTTAAAGCCTAGGACAGACATGTTGAACCTTTTAATTATCTAGTATAGTGAAGGAAGTACTCTCGGCATATGCATGCACGAGCCTCCATTCATTTCCACCTTGAGGCTAGAATAAAAATGGTGTGAAAATTTGTCAGGCTGTGCATTAGGAGCTTTACAATGTCAACAACATTTGCAATCTCTTCAGAAACTATTTAAAAGGCTGCAAAAATGAAGGGTGAAAGAATGGGTAAAAGCATAAAGTGGCTCTCTTGGTAGACAGAGGCCTTGTTTGGTTGTTTTGAAATTAGAATTGAGAGAAAAATACAATTTCAGCGCATGCTAATGGGGTATTTGTAAATGATTTAATTGATAGCTTTGACAATGAAGGCTGCATTTATTGCTGAGAGCCAATCACACACCACCCTCGATAAGGCTGAGACTGTGTGCCAATCAGAGTGGCTATTGTCTTCAAAATGACAACAGTATGGATAGAATGGCATGCGTTTTTAGACAATGCTTACCTCTCAACGCTGCATCTGTTATGTGCCAATTTAAAACACAGGGGGTCCGACTCAGAAACTATAGCTACTCAAACCCAATTGTTCGCCATGTTTTGTCGAGTGTCATCCGAGATCAGGCATCACACTGCCCACCGCAGGACGGGTGTCAGCTGATGCCACTAATCGCCAATGACAGATAGTGAAACATGCAATTATCCATATTCAACAATAAGAATCTATAAGAGTGACAGTGCTGCACAGATTCACATACAGAATGATGGTATCTCACAGAGCAAAAGAAGAAAGGAACAAAGGAAATGATCATTAAGCTAATCAATCACCAGAATGACTTGTGCGACTGTTGTATGATTTCTCAATTTGATATTTGCACAAAATAAATATCGAAATTGTCATTACATCTATTGAATGTCAACCAGTTTATTCAAGGTGATGTATTAATACACAGTTGCCTTCAAGTATAAGCGATCACATTTGGAGCTAATAGCTAGTGTTTTAATCTCAGTTGAACTACTTCAATCATCAGTGCACCTACTTCTACTTTAAATACTCTCAAGTAGTCATATAAAAGTAAGCCTACCTCTATAAAAAAATACGCCAATTTTAATAACTTTGCCCTTGATCACAGTTATAGTTTTAAGAGCTTTAATTATTGATAAGATAAAACAGTACCATGTGCAGTATGTATTTTATGTATGTGGTTATAGGCATGCAGTTTTACAAATATTTGACAATACAAACCGATACCCAAGAAATGACACCTATTCAACAATACAAACAAACAAAAGAGATTTTAAGTTTTAAAACTGCAGATTTACTCTGAAGTATAAAGTAAAACTCAAATAACCAAATGAAATGCCCTTTCCATTGCAGTGTGGTGTAGTGTTGACCCTGTGAACCTTGTGTATTGTTTCATCTTGTTCCAATCCCCAAATGTGTGAAATTGGAAGGGCTGAGGAAAATTATCCTTTCCTCTTCCTTTTGGCAACATTCGGTCAATCTACTAGAGGCAGTGCAGAATTAACGATACATTTATTCATTATCATTTTAATATAGCCACGATGCACAATCAGCGCTAATACAGCGACAAAGAGAAAACAAATTAGCCCAAAGCCTAAGGATGATTTTTTTACCCTCCATTTTGCATTGTTGTGGCATATGGCTACCTATTTGCAACAAGAGTTCATTTGCAGATATATAAAGAAATCAGCGCAGGGACAAATAAAATTATGTAATAAAACTCAACCAAGAAGAAATATTGCCAGTGAAACATATGGCACTGTCAAAAATGATCACTTTAGACGCTAAACACAAAATACCGCCAAGTATCATTTCAGCATGTTCCAGCCTAAATGAATTAATTCAGTTCATTATAGAGTAGAAAGGTAGGAGTTATAATCGCCTCAATTAGTGCACAGCCATAAAGTGACGATAATGTATATGTAATTTCTTTTCATTTAGCTGCCATCTGTTTGCTGCAATTGAACGCACTGTAATATTTAGCTTTTCATTAGTTTGTTTTTCTCTCGGCGAGACAAATTATTGTGTATGAGCCAGCCATAAACCGTTTGAGTTCAATAAACCCAGGATGACTGATTTCATTTGCGCTGGATTGATAATAGGCCTTAAGTGCATTACTTATTATGATAATGTCTTTCATTAGAGGCGTCCAAGTGTATGCAGTCTGTATACGTGCGCTTACATATGCTGCACAATGACAATAAAGGTATGGTATAGGCCCGCTCAATTACTGTATGCGGCTGTGGAAGTACCGCAGATCAGCTTTCATCTGGTTGGACTACTAAAACTCCCTCAATAGTTCTCCACAAGGCTCTCAAGCATATGTCTCCTCATCTGCTTATCTTGGCAAACACTTGGAAACGGTAGAAGAGGGTCGAATGGGAGATAGTAAGACTGGCTTCACCGTGAACACTATCCCCAAAACCAGCCATATGGGAGCCATAGCGCCTTTTCTTTATCATCTCTTCCTTGTTTTTTATGCCTACTGGTTGTGGCTGCCTGGCTTTGTTGTTCAGGAATAATCAAATGTTGATAGCATAGTTCAAATGGACCATTAAGTATGTGAGAATGCTCTATGGAGATGGAGGAGATGAGAGACCAGGAGCCAGGCAGTCTGCCACGTTCAATAGCCAGCCTAGTGGTGGTGCTAATTTGATTATAATATAGTCATCTCCGAAGATTAGAGCTATTCAATTAAATATTCTAATTAACCTGAAGTATTAGGCAAATGGTGCTAATTACAAATATCCTCAAGAGAGCCTGCTGGATGAAAGGATGAGCTCACTTCAGACCACTGTCTCGTAACAAGATGTCTTATATCATAGACTTGGCGAATATTAAATTCCTGGCTAATTTGCCCCAGCGCCATTTGTTTAATGGCATTTGCATTTTGTTTGAAATTGTAATAAACATGTGTAGCCGGCTTTTAACTTCACAGGAAAGTGCACTCTGGGGGTAGCTTAGTATTTCTGTTTACACAGCTCCCCAGAACATTGTCTCCCACTGCACACACACGCACACACACGCAGGCGCACGCACAGACGGCTGGCCCATTAAACTAAAGTGTGTTTGAATGCGACGCAAAAGCATCGTTTTCAGTCCTATGCACATGAGATCAATTTCTGAAAGTGGCTATTTCTAATAATTAGGAATATATTGATTTGTAAACAGACTCTCTGTAATGATCTTTTTTTTTTTTTTTTTTTTAATTTTTATCATTCCAGCTCCAGTTAAGGCTATACAACACAAACAGTGCTCTCTAGGCAAATGCTGAAATACAATGCAGATCACAATCAATATATGTAATTATGATTTAGAAAAACATGTAATAGTAATAATGTAACACAATATATTTAATAATAGTGAATGTTTGAACCTGGTTTACTCCACTGTGACAAATTGTATATCACATTACACTAGCTTCAACCCTTCATAACAATGCAAAAGTTTTTTATTTTTGTTTTTATTTCATTAATTTAGCATTAAATCTGACATATGGCAATATCTCCATGATTTTCCAACATTTCTAAATACAAAGAAGTAGTTTGTGTCCAGGCAGCTGGCTCAAACCTAAATCCTTTGTGTAAAATCATGAAATCATCATTTTTGACAAAGGTTAGGGGGAAACGCAAAGCTATCATGCTAGAGAAACATGTAGGTGCCTTCAGTGATTACTTTATATTCATAGTTTTTCCCAGTCCCAGCTCCTGAATATGTCATGTGCATAATGCTGGCCCACAGTTCAGAATGGCATTAGAGTCACTCCAAGTAACGTGTTTCAATAAGGCAATTTTCTCACTGCCGAGGAACATCAGCAGGGCGCCATTCTCAACAAAGACACACTATGACATGTTATCCAAGCATACATCTGCAGGACACAACTATACTTTATTAAAGGAAAATAGGATTTCACAAATGCTTTGACAGGAAGGTGAGGAGGGGGAGAGGAGGGCTCCCAAGGGTGGAGAGAGGTGTGACGGTGGGTGCTGTAGGTGATGAGTAAGGATCACTGAGAAGGAAAAGAGTTTGGGGAGAATAGGGAACCAGGTTAAAAGAAACACAGTATAGAATGTTTAAAGGCTAGATTATGTTATATGCATATAACCACTTTTGTGTTGAGGTGGATAAAAAGCTGAAGAAGTTAGTTAGTTGGAGGTGTTAGTTCTTAAAGGTGCACTATGTAACATTTTCGGCTGAGGGTCCACTACCTGCTTGTCTCCAAGGGTGTTTTTATTGCATAAAACTACCTTGAAAAACATGCATTCTTACTGTGAGTGGGCTAGCCTCTCCACAGATTTGACTTGCAACTTGACCCGGACTTGGCTTGTCTGTAGGGATGAAGACAAGTTTAATGCCATACAGTAGAACAATCCAGGCAAAGGAAGACCGTCTCCATGGCAGCAGGTGGTGCAGCCTCCACCAGAAACGTTTCACCTAAAAATTTTGACCATTAATTTCTCAGTTCTCATTCTACTTCTTAGTAAACTAATAAACACATCAGATGTCTGTGTAATCCCTCAGTGTTCCAGGTAGTATACATAACGAAAGAAAATTCAGATAAAATAAACAAGTCCTAGAGAAAACATTTCCTAACATCTTAATGCAGGGGTGTCCAAACTTTTCTCATTAAGGGCCACATATAAAAACACAGACAAAGCTGAGGACCGATTCAGGGCCATAGACTGGTCACCAGTACAGTGAATACTTCAAATCTTCAGTCTAACTTGTAATAATGCAGATAATAGCTCTTTATTCATGCTTACATCCTCAGTGGGACACATTAAATATTTGATATGGGCTTGTTAAAGTAGATTTTCAGAAATATATAGTAAAAAGTACTGTTTAAGGTAATATGGGCCAATTCACCTAGAAGCTTGAAGGTCAAGAAAAAATGGTCTGGGGGCCGCATTTGGCCCCCAGGCCACAGTTTGGGCATGCCTGTCAAAATCAGTGCCCTACAATGGGGGTCCCAATTTATCCCTTTACTAAAACAGGCTATGGACTTTCCCGCAACAAACCTTCACTGGCTGTGTGAGTATGGCTTTACCCAGGCAGTCACTGTATTTATTACACTGTGGAGATCACAAGAGTGGTGCTAAGCCAAGAGGGATGATATGAGCTTTTATTTGAGCCAGCGCTACGTAGAGGAGTGACATTGGGAAGTACTGTACACCTGTCTCATTAGGGCTACTATGCTGTTGACCCAGTGTATTAGCCTGGGTCTAATCCTGCAGATCTGAACAGGCCTCCCGTAAGCCTCTCATATGGATAAGTCTTCCCCTGAGCCACCATGACAAGGCAGCACAATGGGAAAGTGGGCCATGGTCTCCCATTATGACGCTCTCTCAAACACACAGATTATGAGTGCGCAAGGCTTTTGTTTGTTTATTGGCAACATTACTGTCAAATGATTGCTGCTCCTGGCTCTGGTGGTAAGAGGCTGTTCACATTCACAATAAGACAAAGACGGAGTAACAACGTAATATTTGAAGTGAAAGGGTGAAAATGAGATGGCATTATTAACTTAAGTCTTTTTTTTTGTATTGATTAAATATATTTTTGTTACACATGGTCAAAAGTAAAAGCCAGAAATGCTGAAACATTGTAATTTCCATGAGTTTACCATTTTCATCATAAGAAAATCTGCATATTGATTTCATTTTACCTATACCCCCACCCCTTTTAAACATTAGATGGTAACAGAATAATTGCTATGTTATCTGAATAATACAATCCATGGGTTTTGAAATTATGAAAAATTAGGACTGTTATCATAGCAATTAACAACTGAACAAAAATATTATGTCTTCAGAATGGGGAAAAAGTTCTGAAAATGTTGCACATAATAGAAAACTGAAACCCATGAATAGGAAAATGACAGCATACACCGGACTGGAGTGTTTTATGAAAGTCACTAGAGATTTCGCAAATACTGTGTTTGTGTCATGCAGAAAGAAGTAGTGCTCTGTAAAGTTACAATGTAATACAGCAATGACAAACAGAAGATTCATTCTACCTAAAATTGTCATTGTCTTTGTCTCATCAGCAAAGTCACATTGATGGACAGGGACACAAGTGGACTGAGACAATGGAGTGTGATTTGGACCGGAGGTAGAAATCAAAGCCAATCACAAAGCTCCCTCTCTGCTCATCGACTGCTTTTTGTAAACATCAAGATGAGCAGATTGATTATTGAGACAAGTTAAAGCAGTGATGACAGTTCCTCTTTCTATGTCCTTGTCATTTACCTACCTTACCATTGTCTTATCCATACACACATGTACAATAAGGGTGCATTATAGCAAACTAATCTTTTCTGATAGCAGGGCATCTGACATAAAACCAATGCAGCAGTAATACATTCATGTACATTTAACAGCCATCATATGATTTAAAATTAAGAAAAAGAACACATGAATTACAGTACTCAGCAAAGTTGTGCATATGGTTTTTCCAATATGTTTTTTGTTCACTTTGGCAAGTCTAGTAGTTTCAAAGCATACAACTCAAACAGTCCACCATTTTATATTTCCAACAAAGCTACATAATAAAAGATATAGTCAAAGTCACAACCATTGACAGTTTTGTCTCTATAGACCCAAGAGCCATTGACTGAAAGGAGGAAGAGCCTCGTGCGCACAGCTCCAGTCTGCCTGGCCAAATGCAAATGTCAAGTGACACTCGACAAGTCTGTGATTAAGATTTAATAGAGAAAAATGTTAGGCCAGGATATTAGGCTAACTAAGACACATCAGAGGGGGCCCTCATCTCATTTGAAGGGGAACAGTATCTGTGGGACTGATGCTAAGAAACATGGCTTTAGATACATGATGCAAAGGATCTTAACATTTAGAGGTAATGATTATTTTAAAGGCCAGGAAAACAACATGTGGTAGATGAATACTGCTCTATAAACGCACTCTTTAGTTACATATAAATTGCTGACTTTGAGAAGAAATTACATTTCAGTGTCTTATCCATTTTTGGGTTGTAATGATAATATGTACGTATACAACTATAACACAACTAACATAAGATACAGGAGTTGTATCTATTGCAAGTGTTGTCTTCTTCATTTATAAAAATATTTTTGGTATGTCATGCTGCCACCATCTCCATGGATGGTGCAGATCAGAACCTTCTCTGAGCAAGTGGCTGCCCACTCTGAAGGGTCACACAACACAGAGGTAACAGAGCCAGAGAAGTCTCTGGAGAGCACACACTTCTAGCCGAAGGTCAGCACCACTCTCCCTGCATTTAGCAAGCCAGCGCCGTCACCAACCAATCTCTCTACTGCAAATCTGCTCTGAAATTTAAAAAATTTAATTTGTCAAGATGCTTCTATCATATGCTCCATCACTGTCCAAGGCTGTGGCAGGGGTCCAGGGGCCCTGGGGAGAAGTGGGGGGTGGCGGGGGCCGGGGTGACGTGTGGCGAAGGGGCCCGGGCAGCTGCTCTCAGATGGGAAGACGGCGCTGTGATTAGGCCCTCACGCTGGCTGGAATTGTCCTGGACAGCCTAGAAATCAGATTATTAACTCTGATAGCAGACACTCTGTCTCCCGACTGGGATTAGCATGAAAATTTTGATATGGATCGATAAGCAATCTTTCCCCTTCTTCACAATCTCCCAAGGCTTCATTAATCTGTGTGTATGTTTATGTCAAGGAATTAAGACATGCCAGCCGTCCTGTCATCCTGGTCTTCTGCTCACAGTACCTCTCCACATACTCAAGGTGTGTGCACTGAAGGCCACATCACATACAGGTTTATCAAATCAAGCCAAACCTTTTACTTAACTGTCTCTTAACGCCTCGGCCGATCAGGTATCTGGATGAGCTACGCTGACTATTGAACTGTATGTGTCCAATATCAGTTTTACAAAACATTAAGAATAAGTTGGGATCTACCACACACAGCACATTTTCAGCTGTATGGCTAAGGCGGACAATTGTGTTGGACCATACAGTAGATACTTTTTTTTTTCCTCCTAGTTTCAATCCATTTATCTAGAGTTGAAACTGACACAAAGAGCAAAAAGAAAATAAAAAAATCATACAATTCTAATTGGAGTACTATGAACAAACTTTGAACAAGAAGTTTCGTTTCAATCCTAGCATATCTGAGATTTTTTCTTTTCCATTTTCCTCTGATCTTACTAAATTAATTATGTCTCCATTTACTTGTCCTGCAATGCCAGTGTCAGTCTACAAATCACACTTTACAGTTGTTGTTTTTGTACTAAAACCACTCAGATTTTCACAGTGATGGACGCCGCGCTTTCACTCTGTGGGATTTAATATCTCCACTTCCATCCTCTTACGTCAAAAATAAAGAAATAAATATATGTCTTTCTTTAATAAATAAATAAATAAGTGGGGAGCTGCCCTGTAATGAGAAGGCCTATGTGAATGTGATGATGGATGATGTGAAACTCAAGGCTTGGGAGCAGAGTGGCCGTCTAGAGCCAGTGGTGGTATAATTATGACCCATACACAGGGCATAATTAATCCGGCCAGCGTCGTTAGGAAACACGAGTCCAGTCATGTCATTAAAGTGCTTTTAGTCTCCTTACTGTCCTCCCTCTGCCCTGATGCACTCTGGGGTTTTACCAGTCATTTACAGAAAGAGCACTCATCTGCGCAGCCCAACGACTCCGCGCACATTGTCTTTATGTCCAATCATGGTTAATAATGAAGAGCTGGAGAAGGAAGGAAAACGAATATAAGAGGAAAGAAGAACTCTGCAGGAAAGATATGGAGAGTTTGAGCATCGCTCAAAAGTTGATGCAGGTTTAAAGGAAGACAATATTAACTGTGCAATTCATCATATTTACATGGAAAGTATCAAATAAAACAGGTATCCCACTTACTAACTAATCTCTAATACTCAATGGTAAATGGTCATATTTTTATACAGAGCTTTGCCACCTTCACGACACCTAAAGCAGTTTACATCAAGGAACCACTAACCCATTTACCCGCACATTCATACACTGGTGTCCACAGACACAGGCGAGGTGGGTGAAGTGTCCTGCCTAAGGACACAACAACTGTACTCATTTGTGGGAGCTGGAATCCCACTGCAAACCTGTGGGTCAGTGGATCTGAATGCTCTACCGATGATGTTTATGTCGAGAGGGGGATTCAAACCGCCAACCTTCAGATCAGTGAACAAACACTCAACACAGTTGGACTGCTGTCGTCCCATATTGCCGTCTTCAGTCAGTGCTGACTGAAATTTACCAATTGTGTAACTGATTTGCTCCAGCTGCCCCAGGACTGACTAGCAGAGACGTGGCTACATTTGCGCCAACAGCCTAACCAACCACCAATCGCATATAGTCACACAACTCATTCATAAAATGATGTAGTGTCTTGCCCAAGCACACAGCAACAATTATATTATTTGATTATAGGTTTGCCATAATTATAACACAATGAGAAGTGTACGATGAGTCCGATGAGTGATTGAAGCCATTATGGACCTTTCCGCACTGCATTTCACAGTGTAAAAAAGAAAAGGAAAATCACAATTAGTGCAGTTTGCTTTTGTGGCTTCCCAGAATACTATTAGCAGAGTCATATTATTTACTAAAGTGCTAATACTATTCTCCCCTGTCCATTAACAAAGTGAGGTATGTGTATAGGTAAGTGGATCCAATTGGCTAAGAGCTTGTGGTTTGAGCCGAGAGTGCTTTTAAGTCTCGCACACTCAAAAGTATTGGACTGGGGGTCAGGTTCAAATTAATTAAAGGGCTATAAATGAAAAAGGCCACTAATGACTGCAATCTTACCTACCCAATATTTAATATTTCATCATTAAACAGTAAAATGACCCGATATGATCCTAATACAGTCCCAATTATGCACCATTGATCAAAGTGACCTTTTCATACCGCTGTAGTGGAGGAAAATCAATCCAACACCTCCCTCTCGCCTCATACCCAGACATTCATTCTGATTCACTATTGCCTGTATACTCAAGTTTCACTGAAGCTGCCTGTACGGACATGCTATTATATATACCAAATAGAATAAACGGCTTTTTAAATCAAGCTAGTTCAACACAAAAGCAATCTCTTGAGTTTGCCCTATACATGTAATTCTTTTGTACTTCAATATATGTTTGTACTGGCCCCACCAAACACCCCAAGCTGTGTTAAAATCCCAAAGGCAGAGACAAGTGACAGGAAACAAGCCAGACTTTTTCACCCATACGTGAGGAGAGAGAATGGGTGCTATAGGGAGCCATCATAAAGGCTAATTCCTCCTCCGCTCGTGCACCACAGAGCAGGAAAAGAAGCGCAACGGGGTAAAAGTGAATCGCAGTACAATGCCTAAACACATTTTGCTGCAGGATCTGTCTTGATTTGGTGTAGTGCTTGACACTCTCCATTTTCTGTTTGACTAGTAACTGCTGATGTGCTTTTTCCCCTTGTCAACCCGCCATGAAACAAGTGCAATGTATTTCTGGAGATTTCTGCCAAGTTTAGCCTTGAGAACAAAGGACAGGCAACAGTTCAAATCAGACACTGCAGCTAAAACCTTTGAGAAAATAAACAATAGTGGTTGTGATTGAGTCCACCAAGAAGGCTACGTTTTGGTTATTAATCTATTACTATACTGTACTTCATTTGTTTTGTTTTTTTACATTAGTGAATGGGGGGAGTAATGGTTAACTGAGGATTTTGTTTTTGTTTTCCTGGACCAAAATTGTAACTTCTGTGTATGAAAAGTTATGATTTTATTAAATGTATTCATATTTCATTTACAGTACAAGCTTTATGTCCATTAATGTGTGTAGTTTTGCTGGATAACAAGATAACACATCAACTACCGTCTTAAAGAAGCCAGAAAAAAAAAGTTTTCCAAGTGCTATTTGGATCAGTCGTTAAGTGGCTTGGTGGAAGTCCTTGTTGCCCGGGTGATTCAAGTTGCTTCTAGTATTGTTCTACACAAGAAGCTCCAAAAAGCATGTGTGTTGTTCTAATACTTAGCAGATCAAAAAATGACTTTCCACCTCCAGCTCGTGCATTAGTCTGCTTATGAATCATAGCCTGTTAAACTATGGGACAAAGGTGGGAGATCTTTTATTCTTTATGACTAGCCTGGGGAGCGGCGGTTTATAATTCACATAAGCACGTCTTAATCAATGTCTGCCCTATGCCATGTCATGGCCCGCGAGCAGCAAAACAGAACATGATGGATATAATCTGTGTAAAATCTCGTCGTGGTCCCCTCGAGCACATTAATTATGATCTTTGTAAGTCATAAACACATCCGATTAATTATTAAAGCCCAAACCTCGGAATGAAATTGAAATGAAATCTCGGTGATTTACAGTGGCACTGTTATGAGTCGGACCGCTCGAGGCTGTTTTATATAGAGACGGAGGAGGTAAGTCAACAATTGTATAAAGATTTCATAGACTAAATAAAGTACTATGCACTCATATCAGGATTAGTTTCTGTTTCACTGGTGTATTTGAAGGTGAGAGGGATGATGGTAAATATGAGGGCTCTGGCTGCGTGTGCTACAAAGCTCTGATGAAAGTTCTCATGACACAGTGGTGTAGGTCTGCAGCTAATTAATATTTTAATAGCGATTATTTTTTCAGTCAAACAATCATTTCTATTGTACAATGTTTTTTGAGATACATTTTTAACCAAATAAAGGGTTGAAATAAAGTGGCAGAAGCTTGTAGAAATACAATATTTAAGAATAACGTGCTATTAATTTTTGATCATTTTGATTCAGTAATGGTGCCGTCTTTGTTATAAAAAATCTTTTGGCTTGTGTTTTAGACTATATATAGTCCAGATTACAATTATCAAAATACAAATTATGATCATTTTAATGGTCGCCACAATAAGAAAGTGTAAACTCCATACATGAAGGCACCAGCAACAAAACATAGGACATTCTGGCTGTGTGGAAGCAATGCTAAACACTAAGGTTCACTGATATCCCCTAATGTGATTAAGCAAAAGATGACTCATATGTAACGCACACATAAGCACAATAGAAAACTCCAGTGCGTCCCAGTGTGGCTGTGGGGAGGGGCTCCAGGTTTGCATTGACAGCTTTGCTAGAATCGACTGTGGCACCCTCATATGAGTGAAAATAATGGAATCCTATATGTCTTTGAACATGTCAGCGTTTCACAGGAGGCCAAAATGGAAAGTGACGCTCAGTCGCCGCTCGAGCTCAGCACGGCCATATTTAAAATGAGAATCAGGATTTGACCTGAGTCACTGCCATCCAATGCTGAAGAGATAAAAACATTCATCTAATTTTTCGGCCTGCCTGAGCTCTGATGTGACGTAAATAAGCCCATAGAGCATTTTGACAGAAGTCATACGGATCAGTTTGGGTGTCAGGGCGTTACTTAGCATTTCAAAAGCAGGAGAATCACTTGAATAGAGGATGGCACATGGTAATTTGCAGTGACAAACACATTTGAGGGTAAAAGATGACAATACAAAACATGCATACCAACTGTTGAAACTTTTTCATATAAACAAAGTGTATTATGTATTTTAATATGTACTTTTCAAGTTTGATTGTTGGTTTCACAAAGTATGGGGGTGAAAAGAGTAATTTATGTTTGGTAGATAGCAAGAATAACAAAGCACCAGTTTAAACAGTGTTTTTTTTAGGAAATCAAAGTTGATTGTATTGCATTATGTATTTACTCTCAACTTGGTGGTGGTGAACTACTAATACACATACCAGCCACAAAAACAGGGCAAACTATTTCACTTTTCAATGTATTCAGTGTTGATGAGTCCAAACTCTTATCTAGATTTGACGAACTTAGGAAAAAAATGCTTACAGAGGCTCTGTTGCCATATTGGTGAATTTATTTTGAAGTTAGTTTCACGTAGATCAAAGTTTACCGTCTCATAACCAGACTGAATGACCACATAATGAGCTAAAGGTAGGATTATGGAAAACCCACATCCACGCTAACATCTCTATTTTATCCAATGGACGTATTTACCAAACCACCAGAAATATAATTAGAAACCTTAAGTCGGAGATAATAGACAACAGTGTACGGCTTTAAAGCATCCAAGGATTGTAGAAGGTTGTGGAGTTTGTGGCTGAGGGCAACATGCTGAACCAAAGACAGAGGGTGTATAACCTGGAAACACTTATAACAGAGGATGTCCTTTCCCTTCTATCACCGGTTTCCTTCCACTGTACACACATTAAAAACAACACCTCCCTCTCTCCCCCATATGATCACCGACCAGCATCCTCTACTGTCTGACATGACTTAGCCATTATGCCCCGCAGCCGTCCCAATCAAAGATACACAGATAAAAAGGCTTTATTCATAAAAGTTCCGACTGGAGGATGGCAACTAAATGATTGTTCAAATGTGCCCAATTTGAGGCCGATCTGCTGGCAGAGCTGGCATCTGGACTGGGCGGGGCCAACAGGAAGCTGGTACATCTGGAAGCTGTTTAGTCGGCTGAATTAAGAGACGCACCATGCACAGATATACCACCCGCATTAACTGTGTGGATGTGAATGTGTGTCTAAGTAAGACTTTTTTTGTGGGTATTTTTCTGTAATGCAAATAGGTGACTTTCCTTTAGTGTAGCGTGTAGGGCACTTAGCAAGTTTCAGTCCTTTTACTGTCCAGATGCACACTTACAAACATAGTTGAAGCTAGTTTAATAGATGCAAAGTGCAACAGATGCAGCTGGGATGCTTCATAAAAATCAGTTACTGCACCACAAAGCATTTCACTTCTCTAAAGAGAAAGACTTTAGTGAAATGTACACGTTTTACTCTTACCAAGACTTTCTGTGGCGGAGTCTTTTCTCTGGTTGCTGTGGTGATGGAGGAATGTCACATTAGTCTGTGATTATCGCTATGAGGTCTGCATTCAGTTTCCTCCAACTTGAGTAATTGCATTTTGGTCTTCCTTTTTTTCCCTTTTTTAATCAAACTCACAAACAATAAGCGTGTAGGCGTTGACAGAAAGTCAATGTGGCTCAGACAGCCGTTTGGTGAGAAGAAGGCCCGACGCAGACGCCTTTTATGCTCCGGATGACGAGACCAAGTGGGCCCCATCACACTAGCGCCAGGTTAAACAAAAAGCCTGTGAGCCATCAGCCACGCAGGGCTAAAGTAAAACCCAGAGCGCAGCGCAGACAGCCACCACTGTGCAATTCTACTGCTCTGACAAAAGACTGATGCTATCTAATAAAGAGAGCTGCATCCATCTCAAGCACACAAACATCAGTGACAACACAGGAAGGCAGGCGGAGCAGAGAAAGGCTGTGAGGAGAGAGAGGCTGCCTGACAGGTGTTGACTCTCCAGCCCCATAAATAGTAGTCTCTCAATGAGAAATGAACTAAATAAATGAAGACTGGGGCAGTAGATTGTGGCCACAGGGCAATAACATGTGGTCATTCTGCAAGTTAAGGTGCTGTGACTTCTAGAGTCCTTGAAAAGATTCATCTGAAACAAAACAAACAAAAAAAAAAACTCCATCTAACATAAAGGCAGGCAATATCTCATTCTCCATGGGCCTTATACCACTAATACTTAATGCTTATAATATAGAGTCATGCTGGAAGCATTCTGATTGACATTGACATTCATTGCTGACAAGAATTAAGTCTACTTTGAAAATCAAACCAAAACTTAAAACTTCACCCATTCTTCCTTATAGTATTTCATATATTGCATGTGCATAGGAATTAGAAGTGGAAGGTACACAAGACAAAGCAAGACGAGAATGAGACATGACTGCTAACACATGAGTGTTAAAAGTGAATACTTGGCCAGAATGCACTTCCATGGAAATGCAGGGCTCATGTCAAGCTGCGTGCAATCACCGCTAACATATGCATGACACCGGCCGGGCCGAGATGTTTGCTAATTTCCCCCTATTTTTTTCTAAATTCCATTTTATTTGTACGCATTGATTTTGTGTGAGGATGGGAATAGCTGGCCATCAGAGCTGCAGGAATAAAACGCTGGCACTGACCTGTGCATAGATAATTCACCATGAAAGACAATCAATAAATAACAAACACTCCCTAATCAGCCCAGGAGCTGACAGAATGACATTCCATTATCCCCATCTGGCCCAGTGCAGTCAGAACAACAAACCTCAGAGGGCCAGGTTTCCCCAACATAGCGCTCTTACCAAAGCATGTTCTGGCCCTGTGTCACATCATGGCACACACACCAACAGGGAAGTAATTGCCTTACAGATGCAATGTGTCACTGCCGTACTAACAGCATAAAATGTGGAAATGAGCAAAAAGGCAATAATAGTGATAATAGAATTGTATAAATGCTAATGATGGGTCTAAGACCACATTAGACTCAAGTGTTGGATACTGGCTGGAGTCTAAATGTCTGTTAGTGTAGAGTTGTTGTTTTTTTAGCTTGAGCAAACCACACAAAGAAATACAGAATACAGAAATGTACTTGAGGGGCCAGGTAGTGACTATATATTTCCATTTAAGTGTGAATGTGATGTCCAACTAAACCTCAACCTTACAATTAACCAGCCATGGTAGATAGTTGCAGGAAAAGGCTGCAATGCCTAGGAAGAAGAAAACCATTATCAAATGAGTCAGAATGGACAGACAGAATCAGAGGTTCATCCAAAGTACTCCACCATGCAGCCACTATTGGACAAAAAAATAGTCAAAAACGGTCAAATTACAAATGGATCCTTCCTAAAACAATGAACCACAGTTCACAGTTCCCTTACAAGCAGTCGTCTCTTTGTTAGTAAGAAAGTTTCATTTGTACAGATACTATATCATTTACAGTCAAAAAAAGCAAAATATCTTTTACTGTATTTTTGTGTAAACACAAGAAGCCACTTTGTTGCACTTCAATGGACGTCAATTCGAATTGTAAAATAAAAAGATTCATTTTAAGCATGTACCCTACAAAAGTTTTAAGGCCATTATTTCAAATGATTTAAACAATAAACCTCTTTACAACAAAGATTTGGTGTTCAGAGAAGCTAAATAAATGTTCTCATGTGAACACTTTAGATAACTCTGACAAATGAGACCCTCCTCATACTATCGTACCCCCTGCTTATTTTGAGCTGTGCGGCCATACAGGCAGTTAAATCTCTCAGTCTAAGCCGTTTACTGTACACCTCCCCGACTGTGAGCTAACAATATACCAGTAGTACATGTATACCCATATTGTCACAGATGTGTTTGTGTGTGTTCTGGCATTTAACAAGGCAGCATCTGCAGCCAACAGCTCTTACTGGTGTGATTCACCGCTATTGAAAACAGGAAAACAGAATGATAGCAATGGAACAATTAACAATTGTGGCTTAGTAAAAAGGATGAATTGAGAAGCATAACCAATGCCTCTTAACATTGGCTTTGTATGACGACGCGATGGGGCGATTATGTCTGCACAAAGCAATAAAAAACGCTTTGTATGTCAACACGCATGATTCTGCAGATTATCTGTAATCTCCAGCCTTTGTGTTCCTTCCAGCGCAATCATTCAAGCACCTCATTGCATTAGCAGTTTTTATAATGAGCCAGATTGTTGCATGCACTCAAAATGAGCTTAGGATCACATTGCACTAAAAACCTATCCTTTTATAAATTTAAATATAGCACGGAAATAGCAACCAGTGAGTCATGTCTCCTTCCACTGTTCCATTTTAGAAATTAAACATTGTTAATTAATCTAATGGCGCTAATGTGGCGATACTTCCTGTCTGGAACCGTCTGCCTGGAATCAGTGTGTAACATAAGCCGCACCTCTCTGAGCTGAGAGGTGCTGCAGGCAGAGTGCTACAAGACTGCGCTGGTGTGTACTGACATCATAGACACGCTGTAGGTCTGCTTGGATGGCTTGTCTCTGCTGCCGATGGAGCATGGAAACAGACAATTTGGTATCACCAGGCCTGGCTCCTGCTACAAGGCTAATGACTTAAACATGGATAGCAGATCACAAATAAACAACTTCGCCATACGACAAGCCTTTCAGTTCAAGAAGACATTCTAGTAGCTACACAGTGCAATGGGTTTGGGTCTGTGAAGGAATTATGTATTTTGTGTATCAATTTCCACTAACAGGTTCATTATAGGGCATATAACAAAACAGGGACAGTTTGTCAAGACTGTGAAACAATATACTGTACCTTAAAATGAAAGATGGAAGAAATGAATTTGCATACTGATCCAAAATGTTCTGTTAGGGTTGTCAAAAGTAATGAAAATCAGATACTAACCAATACTAAAACTAGTATCAAAACTAGATACTCATTTGAGCTGGTCTTGATACAAAAAAGTCACATTTACATGACAGAAATTAATTATTTAATATTGAAAATCACATTAGATCGTCTAAAGAAAGTGTTTTGTGTGGTGTCTGAATCGGTGTTAAGTTTCAAGTCTATTCCTTAGCATCCAAATAGAGCTTTAAATTTTAGCATTGTGAATATTGTAACGCTATGTTTTATTATATCTTCCCAATAGGGTGAGTAAAGCAACACAAAGATAATTTCTATAAAAGTCGACTTCAATCCAATACCATAGAAAGTCCTTCTAAAGACATGCAGTATGTTTCATGTACCTTTACCGTCTGCTCGCTTTAAAAGTTATTCAACAAGAAGTTTCCCTCTTTTATTGTCGCCGTCCTTTACTCCTTCACAGCTCCACCTTTACTCTAATGTTCAAAATGAGTTTCAGTCATGGCTTGTGGTGGGTAATGAAATAATCCCAAAATGACAGTGTGAAATTGGCGGTTGAGCGGCGGTGGTGCTTGTCAGTGGGCTCATTCTGTCTCCATCTCTCTGTAATCTGCTGAAGTCACACACTATCAGGTCGCTGTATATATTTGTTTGAGGTGTGGCGGTCGGTGACAGGGAGTGAAATCATCTGTGTGGGAGTTATCGGATGTTCCAGTTTGTGCCCCCATAAAATCGACATTGGTCCCCCTGCGCCTCTCTACGGGCCGGTTAGAGGTGGCCAGTTGAAAGAGCAAACAAGAAGCCAAGCGGCCACTCACTGACTTAACCTCTGTCATCACAGTACTCTGGTGTCAGTGCGCGGATCAAATCAAGATGAATGGGGCCTATCCTGGGCCACGGGAGGTTCGCCTCATTGGGCCCAATTTCATCAGCGCCAGTAACTGTTCATATAGAAAGATTAATAGAGCATCCGAGCATGGGGCTGTGGAAGGAGGAAACGCACAGGCATACAAATAGGATTGTACGCCATGGCTGAGAGAGAGTTATTACGTTGCAGGACGTCCGGAAGAACAGGTGGAGGCAGCTCATGAAGCCCGGTTTTAATGTGAAATTGATAAAGCTGTATAGAGACAAATTCATTTCTAAGACTATAATATTTTAATTGAGCTATTTCTTCAATTTTACCAGTGTATAAGCTTCACTGGCACTGGTTTGTTTGGTTTGTTGCTCAATAAAATGCTAGTAATGAATTGCCTTAACAAAAAAGTTACTTTCACAAGTGATGGTTATTTTAGATTTTAGGTATGCATTATCAAAATACAGACGAATAGCAGAGCCTTGGGAAAAGACTATGTTCACCAGGTGTTTCGATTTTACAATGAAACTGTAATAATTGTCTTGCAGGACATGGATAAAATGGAGTCTGCTGGTAATGTGTGATATCATTTGATTTTCTATGCCTTTGTTACAGATTTTAAACCTCTCTGAGCGTGAACAGTGGGATCAGTGATTTCAAAGCAGATCATTGTCTCCTTTGAGTAAGAGGTTAAACCAGTGCTTTCCTGCGGCTATTATCTAGTCACAGCCATGTCAACAAGCTTATGTTTATGCTGTTACAACATCCCTTTATGGTTTTGGATGTAATCTTGTTAATGGAATAAACGGTTCTGAGTTCTACCGCGGGTTAAGTGTATGTGTGCTACATTGTATGTGTTTTTTATGCTCATTTTTGTGGCCACTTTTTATTACACTTACTGCATTATCCAAAGTCAACAAATACAATGCACGTGAAATGTATATTTTGTATTATACAAATGCAATATCTACGTAAACACTCTACACAAACTATTAGCTAGCTATTGGTGACAAAAACTGTAGGGAGACCAAGACTATTACTTTGGTTATATGCCTAGTGTATGCAGTGCTCAGCTGGGCAAAAATATTTGGAATAAAACATTTGAGATGTTAAATCTCACAGTAGAAACTGTACTACTTTCACGAATAGTAATGAAGTGCAGAATGTTTACCTCTTGGAGGTGATGCTGGCTTCAATATGTGGGTCGGTTAAAGTCTACATGGTCCCGCATTGCTGTGGATTTCCTCCAGTTCTCTTTCATCCTCCTAAAACATACAACATCAATAGTGAATAAAAACTCCATTCATAAATGAATATGAAACATGTGACTGCATGGAGATTTTAGTCCAGTCATGTTCTATAGTGCAGTATACGGCATCTGCTGTTCCTATCTGCTTCTCATCCCCCATCACTGGCATCACATCCATTAATGAATTCAATAAATAAATTGTTACAACAACTCATTCATTACAGACTTTTTAGGACAAAACAATCAATCCCCCTGTATGCCCTAATGCACCTCTATAATCAATTTGAACTTCTTATGACAATTAACAAAGCTTTAGTGGCCACTCTGAAAAAGCTGACCCATCTATTACCATCTCCATCAAACTGACTGGCACTAATGGGCTGGCAACAACCCCCTGCTTTTCCTCGCTGTCCCTACCAAACTGCATGTATGCAAACTAACTTGCACACACTAAGAGGAAGGGTTTGCAGAGCAAGACAAGGATCAATTCATATCAATTATACATGCTAAGAAAGATGTATTCATTAAAGCAGGGCCAAACAAGCCTTTTGCATATTCATGGCAAATTATGTTAACTTTGGTGACCTCTAGGAGCAGAATTTTATACATTATTTGAATAACATTTTTTAACACTTACTGCAGTCTGGTCACAGACCTGAGTGTACCCTGCTAAAGGCCTTATCAGAACTTTCAAACATTTAAGAGAAAAAAGGCAATATTATTTAACATTGCATTTAAATATAGGCCAGGAAAGATCAGCATCAGGCAAAAGAAGAAGATTAGTTAGATGCTTTTCCTTTTGAACCAACTGACTTTGTACATGTCTTTTTCACTGGCCCGTCCATCCCAAAGCCATGTTTTACACAGCGGCCCCAGCGCCCACCCCGGGGCCCTGATCCCATGTCAGAGGCAGCATGTCTGCGCCACAGTTCAGCCCCAAGCATGTCTGCTGAATAATTAGAGAAGTGAATCTAGCCACTCTCTGTTTGGTAGAACAAGTCCTCCCCTCCCCCGCTCTGCTGCTATACAAGGCTTAACGCCAGCGTGTCATGACTATAACAAAGGTGAGCGGAAGATGGTAATTAAAAATTAAAGTGGACAAGGGGAGACTGGATACACCTCTTTTAACAGCAGGCAATCGGAGGGGAAAGAGAGAGGCTGTGCAGGGGGCAAACCAAATGAGGCACAGCTACTAATGCTATGCTATAGGCTCTGAGTGTCATATTACAGAGCATTTATCTACTTTTAACGTAAGTGAATGAATAAATGAATGAATGAAATGACATAATTAATGTGGTAGGGAAAAATACTACTTTTTATGATAACAAAAACAAGCAGAATCTAAACTAATCTAACTAAAATATTTATAATATCTACGGCAAACCTGCAGCATGAGGCAAAAACAAACTTGCAAACTTGCAAAAGATTTGACTTATGTGAACATATTTTTCATAAATTTTACTAAAGCTAGGGAGAAAATGTATCCAAAAACCCCAAACAAAAACACTTAAGTTAAAATTAACCAAATTGAAATTGATACTTTTTCCAGTCACCGAGAGTGGAAGATTATCATTGTGGGCTTTTGATCTCATTGATAAAAAGGGATAGGTTTCCTCCATTGGCCACTATGGTAATTAAAGGGCACCAGTCCTATAAAAGTACACAACATCACACACTTTCCTATGGCATGCTTAACTTTCATACAGTATTAATATCCACAACAAAAACAGCACTTAATTACAAACACGATGATAGGTGATGATTCTGTTTTGATGATTTTTCAGTAGCTTTGCCCATTTTCTTTTTGCCCATTACCTACTACATACAGATAAGCAAATTCACAAAGAATGGGACACCTTTTCTTATCCTCTCTTGTGCTTGTGTGAGCAGAAAAGCAGCTTGTGAACAGGCAGGGGAAGCAAGCACTAACCTGGAAGTCTGTGCCAGCACACTCGAGTCTATTAAAGTGATGGCTGCAAGTAGTCCTAAATCATTCAAATCATGTAAACACTTTGTTGTTCATTGCTCCCTCCGTCCGGCCACCAGTGCACTGTTTTAGAGAATTACCTAAACCATTTACATAGCAGCAGGTCACAGTTGGGACTATTGGATTTTATGTGGGTCCCCAAATATAATTTAGCCCTCGGTAGGTGCATAGGAGTGTTTTAGGAGTGATAACAACCTCTTGCATTTACATATACATTTACTTTGTCTCTTGTCACTACGTCTTAACCTCTCTGTCCCGGTTTGTAGCGCAAATGAACCTGTCTGCGTCGCCTTTCCTTCCCGCTATACCTAACTCTCTTCTTCTTCTCATCCTCTGGCCTTAAATTGCGAACCCCTATAGTTTTTTCAGACCCCTCTGATGCAATTATGCAACCTGGATTGGCTTGACATGGACGCGGGATTGGAGGCGGATAGAAAGAAGAAAAAGAAAAAGCACACATACAAGCGCACACAAAGCCAATGCCTTTTGTGTATCAAGAAAATAAAGGCTTGAAATTGCCTCGGACCACTGCTCTGTCTTCTCACTATCATGCACATCGCCTCTGCATCAAGTCGTATACGGAGCTAGAGCGACAGCCGGGCTTCTCCAAGATGGGACAGGATAAGACCCGACAGTTTCTATTATCAATAACAAGATAAAATACAGAGGTCTTTTATCTCTTAAAATGTAAATTTATACAAGGGTCCATATACCTCCAATGCTGTAAATATCTAACATCTCTTAAGACCGCAGAACTAGACTCAATTGATTTTTCCTCCCCTCCTCCTGGTTGCAACCATCTGCAAAATCTCCCAAGTCTGGCATAATATCAATGATGAAATTAAAAATCCTCCATTTGGCTAATTCTTGAGGGAGATCACCCCAGTTCGAGCCGTTTACTCTTTAAATTATATGATTGATTTCCTTTAAGGTTATTTGTTTATTTCAATGTTCATATCAGCTTTATCTAAATCATTTCTCAAGTTTATTGCATCGATTGCTTTCAGGGACACTGGACCCCTCTCCTCTGTTCCCTTCGTTTGTTCTTTCTGTAACCTTGTCCTAACCATATCACTTTGCCTCCACTCATTTACATGAAATAAGCTTAGTAAATGCATTGATTTCCTCCTTTACGCTTTGGTGCCCAGTCCCTAGTTATTTGTAATGAATGTGCTCGGTATTTCATGGTGCTAAAGCATAATCAGCTCATAGTGGACTGCATTTGCATTCTTTCATATCCTTGCAACACTGCACACTTAGCAAGAGACAAGTCTGAAAGTGTTTTAGGATGGAGAGTCTGATGGAGCAATGTCATATTCATTTAAAGCATTGTTGGACAGTGGGTAAAACAATGACAGGATACTGATGAAAATATGTTTCTTCAATCAAAGCAGATTACATACAGTTCAAGCTATCATTTATGGTATTTGTAACTACTATAGACAGTATAAAGAAGTGGATTAAGTGAGTGTGACAGCTCCAGTCAAATGAAGCTCTTTGAGGCTAGGAGTTATAGGGGTGAATTTGGAGCAGAATTCCATATTTGGAATTCTGACTGCAAGTATCATAGCAACCAAAGAGCCAATCCGAAGCAAAGCTGTTAAAGGTAATGCCCCTTCCTGTGCTTGGCAATGCTGTGTTGTGGAATTTCTAATAGTAAACACCTTAAAAAATATGAAATCAACAGAGAAGTTGTCTTGAATCAAACCGTCAGATTTACTGAATCAATTGTGCACAATTGTCAAAGAGCTGTTGTCCCTAATAATCTTGTCTCGCCCTCAGCCTCCAAATAAACATACATACCGTGTATTTATACCGTCAAAATATTCGTACCAGTCTTAATCTAGTCCAAGTGACTTTCGGCTGCTGGACACATCGTCTTGTATGCTAACAAACAAGAGATATGCCCGTGTGTAACAACAGATAGTATCACGAAGATTAGGTTAAAGAGACAGATAATATTACATATCAATACAAGTGAGGATTTAGGAATTAGGTCAAACGGCTAGATGACAATACATATGAATACAAGTAAAGATTTAAGGCAAAGAATGCCAAAACAGCTGTCAATCAAACCTGTTGCTAACACTAGCAGGAGCGACCTCGGGGAAAAAGGCAGCTGATTTGTCTGTTATTAATGTTCATATCTTGAGTTACCAACATAATAGCGAAATAAAAATACCAGGATCATGTAGAGCGGGTTAATACGAATATTTTAAGACCAAAATGATGAGCCTGACAGCAGCATTTACAGAGAGAGGGACGAGTTTTTCAATATAAAGTGAATCAGAGCCAGAGTTGGTGGACCTGGAAGCACAGCAATGATCACTACCTACTTGGAACAGTCTAATAACTACACATTAAATAATTACATATTTTTGTCGTAAGTTTATCATATGTTTAACTTGTCCCCTGTTCAAAACTTATGAAATGGAAATTGTGTTAACGCTTTCACCAACTGTTCTAATTACAGCTTTGCACCTCTAATTTGAAAATTATGGGATTATCAAGTTCTTGTAAAATTGTAAATTGTGCCTGATGACTCATGACTTACAGGTAATGTATTTATCTCACTATTTTAATCTTGCTTAACTTGGCTATTTACGATCAGACTCCATTTAACTTAAGGCATCTAAAGTTGGACCAAAAGTGTCTCCAAAAAGGCCTGATGCCATACTGATAGATTTTATAGCAATCTCCAGTAATTCATGTCTTGACACAAACTGCCACACAATATCATGAGCTTTAACCAATGACCCAAGAAGTGGGCCAATCAAAGCTCCTGTCCAGTTTATAGCTCTTTGATTTTTTTTTGCTCCATGCTGCTGATCGTGGTGCAGCTTTTAGATAATACTAATAGATCACAGGCCAACGGGACGGGGCAGGATAATGGAGCTCTCATTGCGGGCTGATTAACTTGGCTGTAGGGTTTCCACCTCACCCCTTTCGGCATGATGGCCCTAATTAATAACGATTCCTCCCCAAAATGTGCAAATGGAACGATAAACGAAGGACCAACTAATTAACTGCAACCATTTCTACTAATCATTAGTTAACATCCCGTTTTGTCATCATTACACTGATGCGTGTGTAAGGGCAAGATAAAACAGGTCAGCCCTTTTTACACTGGGCCTACCATAAACCCGGGCGGCCATATTTCTTTCCTATAAAACACTAACAAGTAATTAAAGACAAGTAATTTAAGTGATCAAACTTTCCAACTTCATCCCAGTAAAGTTGGAAAGTTCTGTCACTTAAAAATTCTACTGTAAGCGTTGTCATTTATTTTCAGTAAATAGGTTGTGTTTCTTTACAAGATTCTATAGGGACAGCTAAAATGAATTGCTAAAATGCTGATTTTTGTTGTAATACAGTTCTCATGTCTTGTCACTAATAGAAATGGTTTGGTTTCTACATTTATGAAGTTACCTTTTAGATTTTTTCTATGTAATCAATAGGAAAAACTGGCTCTTGCCCCGTACCTGACAGTAAGACACCACTATTGTGAAAATTACTCAAAGATACAAGATACAGAAATCGTAGTACTTTTACTTGATTTTGAGTTTTTTGTCCAGCACTGTCAAATGCCTTTAGGTACATTCTTTACGTCGAGGCAATCTACCGTCTTTGCTTTGTCGGAGACTGTCAACACAGCGTCTTCACGTCCACAGAAGTCATTCATTTCCGTGACTTTTCGTCAGCGCACCAGTGTTTTTTATGACCTTGCAATGCTGAGGCTCATTTGGAGGATGCTGGAGATGCAGTCTTCATACTCTCGGAATTTATGTGCTGTTTCCAGATGCTGAGGAATCGACAGAGCTCAATGATGAACAGGCAGCGTCAGCCTCACTGCCAATCAAAAAGTTAATAGTCTGTCCATCGTGAAGAGGAAATGAGCCCCTGGGCTTTAGCCGCGTGTCTCTCCCCACTCAAATCCAACGCCTTTTGACTCCTGTCTGCGTTCTCCATGTCAATTCTCATTCTCTTCCGGTGAATATATAACCTCTTTAGAGAAGTTTGGCAGTAAATATTAGCACTGTTTTAACATAATGGCAAATATAAGATGGATATTGGCATGACTACCAATAATTAGCCTAAATCAAGTCAGGTTAGTAAGCAGTAGACGGACTTTGATTGTCCTAAGAGGTCAGACATATTGAGAGACTCGTGTAAGGAACATTTATCTTTGTCTTTTAAGGTTTCAAGTCATTGCAAATTCCAATGTAAGTTTTGCCCTAAATTTTGATTCATGATCTCATCAAGAAGCACAACTGCATCTTCCTTTGCCATGCCTTCAGCATCGTCCTCCACACAGTTTCTTATTGCGCACCTTCATATGTGTATTTCTCAGCTTAAGGCAGTCTTTGTCAATGTTAAATTGGAAAGTAATCCCGTTATAACCTTGCTCGGGTTATATGTGCGACTGGGTGATTAAAATTACCCCAGAAAATTCCAAACGAGCCATTATTTATTGGTGCATGAAAGACACAAAGGAGAAACCTGACCTCTTATTGCTAATAATCCAAAACGCTTTAGAGAACACTATGTATGGTAATGAAAAAACTGTCGATAAGCCTTTCCAATGGCCTGATTTAGTAAAACTTTTATGAAGACAGTAAATTTCATGTCTTATTTGCTTGATCCTCCCAAAGACAGAGAACATGGGGAAATCAATAGTCCTCCTCGCTGGCACTGAATTTTGTCAGCCTCTAATTATTATCTGGCTTGTGGCAATGATCAGACGGTAATTGCAAGACTTGAGCTTTAGATGGCAGCGACAAGCCCGACATCGCCATGCAAAGATCTGATTCAGGCCCCACTACAGCACATAACTTTATGACCACAAATAAATACTTAAATAATAAAGTGTCACATTTATTTTTAGTGGTTTTGTTTCTTTGATTTGTTCTCAAAGAGCTTCACATAAACAGAACTGTTCATCGATGTTCACACACCAGTATACATTTTAAAATTAAGAGAACATTTGGAAAAAAAAAAAACTGAGGGTTGGCAGTAGTTTGTTTAGCAAGCAAGAGTTTGGGTTTTTATTAGCTCGTAGAGTGGTCATGCTAGTCAAGGCAGAAGTGACCATACTGTGCATACTGTGACACTAGATCATTAGGTGGAGCTCCAACTATGACATTCTTGGTCTGTTGTGGTACTGGAAAAAAAAAAAACAAAAAAATAAATAAAACGGGAGTCGGCAAATTTTCTTTCAGTAAATTTTTTTTTTCAGATTTTCAGACATTTAAACTGATTCTTATGTTAAGATGTGAGGGCACTAGGTTTGTTGGTTAAATTAGACAAGTGGCCATAATGTTGTGCATGATTGTGGTAAACATGCATCATTTGTTGTGCAGCCTGTGAGAGCGAGAGAGAGAGAGAGAGAGTAGTGTTTTTATGTTTAAATCATGAAACTCATCCAATGTGTCCTTTGTTAATGGCTTTTGTGATCAATGGATTTGATGCAGGTCATTTACAGCCAAACAAAAGAGCGGAGTTGAAAAAACCTGTGCCATCCACTACTATTGATATTTCAGGGACTGCATCATAAAGCTCGATAATCCCCTTTGACCGACACTTAAGTGGTGAAATTTATTAGAATGGTAACTGCATTATCATAAGCAATATGCATTTTAGATCCTTTCACATTTTTACTCAGGGATTTAAAGCCTCTGAATATGAAATGTGCAATGTCAAGGCCACTTTTTCAGTTAACTGTAATAAATTATGTTCAATTAGAGATGTGCAACAGTTTTTTAAGGTTGTTGAGTTATGATTAGGGCAGTAGTTTTACAATGATATAACAAATAAGTGCAGTAATAAAAAGTGATTTTTATAATGAAAAGAATAGTAACTAAAACCCTATATTTAATTCCACATCGGTCGCTTGTTCATAGATCCCTTTTGGACATCACTGCTCAGCTGTGGCATTGACACAAGCGTCAGACAGAGTGAGGTTGACAGGCTGAAGGGGCAGTGAGGGGGGTGAGGGGTGACAAATAATGGAAGGAATTAGAAATTAATGATTTCTCCAGTATGTAAATGGCAATTAAAGGACGGGCAGCGCTGCAGGCTCTTGGGCCCAAACTGCCTCCATTTGTTTGGATAAGGCCACAGCACATGCTCACACAGCAGCCTCCTAATGCATACTGAGGCCATGACATGCTCTTATATGGGCAAAAAAGAAAATAAATCTTCAACGCCTTGGACCAGATCAAATCAATCGGCCATGATGGCATGCCCGATCATTATGTGCTGCTTTGTTTGTTTAAATGAAGAGTGAGTGTGTCTGCCAATTCGACTTGAATTAGGCGCTTTGAAAACTGTTGCCCGCAGCTTTCAGACGCACATCTACAGTAAAAGCACACAACAATGGTACATTTAGAAATCAATGTCCAACTTTCATTTGTAAAAGCAACGATATGGATATATATTGTCTAATTGGCACAGGTCAACAAGGCATGATGGGAAGGCAAAATGGCGATGTTCTTTTGGCGAAACAGGAAAGATTTAGGGCTATAAAGCGGTCGGTCAATCATCTGTATGGGTCATTAGGTTTGGAGTGAATATAGGCACGTTTATGACCATTGCGCAGTAGTTAGCTATTTTGTTTTTAGGCTTGTTTCCTGAAAAGCCTGAGTATGGAAAAGCGCTATTGATTGAAGTTGCGGTGTTTGTCTTCTCAGCTGACATGAAATCAGACAACAACATATTTTTTATGGAGACATGGAAAATAACAACATACTGAAGTAAAAGATATTAAAAAAAATCTATTCCAAGCAAACAAGTAGTTTATGGTGTGTTGTGAATAATATGACTTTTTTCATTGAAATGTTATCGTTAGACACTTTAACCTTCCTCTTAATTTTAATGTCAAATATTTACAACACACACGCATGCTCTTGGGCTCACCTCCATTAGTCCCTGATCATCCCTCATCATATCGCTATACCAGGGCTTTGAAATGACAGTGTTAATGAATCCATCACACTAGTTAAATGAGATGATGTATGATAGCCATTTGTTTTCTTTGATCCGTCTGCTATTAGCGCTGTGTAACTGTATGACTAATTAGTATGTGAACACTTGTGAAATAATTGGCTATAATTAATGTGTCAGCCGTGTGAAAAAATGACTGCGTGTGACAGTTATGACAAATCGGCTTGTTGATATAATTATGTGTATTATGTAATGAGGGAGCGCTCAGTGTAATGAACCCCACATGTCGGATGTGCTGTAAATCCAATTTGCCCAGATTATTCCCGTCTTTCACTGCTTGCTTTTCCTGTTTCTTTTGATTTCAACAAGGCAAGCTGCTTTCTTTGTGTATTGGATGAGCTGCCCAAATGATGCTATCTGACTCTTGTGTTTTTTTTTTTTTCTCACAGCAGTTTCTATAGTAACCGTGTCAAGTGATTGAGGTCAGAGGTCAAACTGACCAATAGCGAGAAAATTACATTTCTCTGAATGATTCCCCCTGAGCAGCTATTGAAATGGAGCCCTGGCCCTCTGATGGATACATCTTGTCATTCACAGTTTAGAAGGCAAAAGGGAAAGTACAAACATGACACTGGGGCTTAGCTTCCTCAAACATGAATAAACACACAAACATAACAGACTATTTCTACAGCATAATATGTGCTTAATTAACAAAACCATTATGCAACGTCACATCCTCTCAACAGTTCCTCTTAAATCTTTACACAAGGGGCATCTCCAAACACAAACACCAAGTTCCCACCTAACGAACTGTGTGCAGAAGGTCAGTGTGTGTCTGAACCAGAGCTCGGTCAATCCCTCAGCAGAGTTCAAGTGCTGCTCTCTGCGGTCCTCCCCCTGCGGTCCTGAGAGACCAGGGCAGCATCGGCCTGAAAACACAGATAAAACCACGCATTGTGATTTATTGCTTATTGTGTAGCACAGACTGGGAGAAGCAGATAGAACAAAATCCATTGCAAATTGAATTGTCTTTCTTTGACCACTTCAAAAACATACAAATTCTATGACAGAGGCCATAAATGACAAGGGTACAATAATCTACGGCAACCTGTCTGGCAGCCTGATAAGCCATCACTAAAGGCCCGGTCGATACTAACTATTCATTTCTGAAATTATCCCCACATTGATCCAGGGACAAGTGGCAGCGAGGCAGGGGCACACTGGCCTTAATACAATAATTATATAAAGGGTTACAAGCTCATCCTCCCGGCCAATAAAGGCTGTCAGCAGCACCAGGAACTGTGCAACCCCACAATCTATCAGCACATTGACCCCTGACCCCCGGCTTACCGCCATTCAACCAACCTCCATAAAAGTTGCTTACGAAAGGAAACAACTGCTGGATATACCTCAATGGACAGACGTGGAAAACCAAGTCCATGTGCTGCCAGGTTTTCCACAGATTATTATCTGTAAGTTTAGCCATTTAAACCTTCCATTTGTAATTAGATTGGCCAACTCGTTCTTGGTGTATTCTCACATTTCACCACTAGATGCTATCTACATTATTTTTGTCTGATAGTGTGCCTGATTTGGCCTAGCAGAAGAAGACCTGAGATTACAGGTAAGCCTGAACAAAGGCCAGGTCAGGGGAGGAGGGAACAGCACTTTCAGAACGGTGATATATTGGTAAAAGAAAAAAAAAAAAATTAAATAAAATAAACATCTTAAAACAGCAAATAAGACATGTGTGAATGATATGTCAAATCAAAATATCTATAAAATGATTTTCAGTTTCATGCTATTCCCCAGCCACTCTTGCAGGTGGTCTGCCAAAAGTGCGAGACAAGCCAATTTAATGAAGCTTTAACTAGTTTTTCGTGTAATAAAAGAAAACTTTGTCTTGGCCCAGTACAAATAATTGTAAAAGCTTCTCTTGGGGTCAAAATGAGAACTGCTGTGTGCTATCAGCATGTAATGATCAAATGAGAACCAGATGGGGCCCTTGATGCCTGTTGGCATGCTAGTTGTTGTTAGTAATGTTGTGGCAGAAAAACTCCACTCTGGCCTCTGAAATGTGACACATGCTTATAAACTCATCATGGTGAATGGTGCTAAGAATGCACCGAGGAATACATTTGGACTGCTGCAAACAGTTTAAAATAAATTAGTTCTGTTTTTCATGTTTTTAAGAAAAATCGGGTACTTATCCAAGAAGCGGACACCATTGTTGTAGTTACCTGATAAAGAAGTACAAAGATAACATACACATTGTGATGAAATGTAAGGTTAGAAACTCATTTCATGGAATTGTTTCATTCCATTTCTACCAACCCTAACACTTAACATGACAAGGATTGTGTCTAAGAGAGAAATTTACTCATTTTGATAAGAACGGACTGGCTCCTGAACCACTCTGTAAATGTGTAAATAGACTGTCCAGAAGGTCCATACGAGCCACAGCACAGGGGGACTGGAGAGCCACAGCACAGGGGGACTGGAGAGTTTCCTTCTGTAAGACGTCTTTTGCTCAGACTGTTTTCTCAGTGAAAGGAGCTAAAGTTTGGAACTCTTTACCTGCTCACATAAGGACTATCACCAGATTGCACACCTAAAAAAAAACAGACAAAGTCCTGGCTTCTGTAACAGCAGTAATGTCAACATGTGTAAACTGTGTGCGTGAAACAGTATGGGGGGCAGGGGGGAGAAAGGGAGAGAGGAGCAGATGAGGGGGAGGGAGAGAGGGAGTATGGGGGGCAGGGGGGGAAAGGGAGAGAGAGAGAGTATGGGGGGACAAGGGGGGGAGAAAGGGAGAGAGAGAGTATGGGGACAAGGGGGGGGAAGAGAGAGCATATGGGGGATGGGGGAGAGTAAAAGAGAAAGACGTAAGGGGGGGGGGGGGGGGGGGGGGGGGGGGGGAGAGTGTAAAGGGGGGGGAGACAAAGAGAGAGAATATGGGGGGGTAGGAGAAAGGGGAGAGAGTAATTGGGAGGCAAGGGAGAGAGAGAGTATGGGGCAGAGGGGGAGAAAGGAAGAGAGAGTATGGGGGACAGGGGGAGAAAGGGGGAGAGAGTATGGGGGGGGGAGAAGAGAGAGAGAGAGTATGGTGGACAGTGGGAGACAGGGAGAGAGAGTGTAATGGAGGACGGGGGGGAGAAAGGGAAAAGAGATGCGGGGTAATGGGAAGAAGCAGCGAGGGGGGAGAAAGGGAGAGAGAAAGGAGAGAGAGTATGGGGAGCAGGGGGAGAAGAGGGAAGGTGGGGAGGCAGAGGGGAGAAAGGGATAGAGAAAGAGTGAAACGTGAGTTTATATGTGTGTGATACTTTCAATTGATTCTCATGAGAAACTGTATTTCACTGTATTTACTGCATTTTCTACAAATAATCTCACTGTGTTTTAGTGAAATTTGAACAGTTTTAAAAGGCCTTCTGGGGACCGGTGTTGCGAATTAGCCCAGGCTATAAACACCGAGACACCTGCATCAGCTTACTGACTTGTTAATCTATGTTTGTTGTATGTGTCCCTATTCAAATAAACAATAAATAAATAAATAAATAAATAAAAGACAGATGTATTTTGCACATTATTCATCACTTGTCTGGTGCAGCTTAAAGATCCCTTGGTTTAATCTGAGGAATTATCAAAAAGAAATAAATATTCAAGCCACCTGCCAAGGCTGAAGCGGGCTCAGAAACTAGTAGCATGGAAAATTAAAATAACATGCCATCTGTCAATATCAGACAATACACCAATCCAACAATTGTGTAATTTCACCAACCCCAAACTTTTTATTTCTAATTAATGAATAGTGAATTGAACAGTTAAACAGATATATGAATTACAAATGGTTGTCTATTATGAATCATTTTCATATGAACACTATATACCCAATAAAGGTAATAATGACCAGAAGCCAGAAATCATATAAATATTACATCAAAAACATTTGTTTTAGCATTGGAGTATTCATTATTTTATGTGCTTTAGTACTCTATTTGACAGCAACACTGCATATAAATAGACATACATGAGACACAAGCATAAATATGTTGGTTTCAGTTTCTGACATTCTTATCCTGCGTGTAAATACTAGTGATGTGACACCGGTAAACGAGTCGGCTCTTTTGAACAGTGCCTGAGTAGCTGGAACCGGATCTCATTTTTTAAAAGCGGCAAATCTTTTTCTTTCTCATTTTTATCCCAATTAATGCTGAATCAACACAAAAATCAGCACAGAAGCAGAGCAGGTGATGTGATTGATGGCTTTGTGTAAAAAATAAATAAAATTAAAATGATTATTATTGTAGAGTACGTTTTATTTAGATTTTCATCATTTCAAAGGCTGAACCCACTCTCAGTTTGAACCATTTTAAACACATTCAAGCCTGGTCATTTCTCTCTGTGATTAGTTTGTAGGTAAAGCAAGTTTCTCTTTTGTCATATAAATAAACAGCAAAACAGCCAATCTTTTGAACGGCTCTTTAATTAAACAGATCTGAAAGATTTGGATCTCATAAAAGAGCCAAAAGTCCCATCACTAGTAAATACTACATTAAAGTACACAGAATTTGGTCTCTTCAAAATGCATATTTGAAATGTGAAAACCTGTTGGATCCATTTAAAGACGGGGTGGGTGAACGTGCACTATGCCCACAGTTATCTTAATAGACTAATTGATCGTCTATTGAAGAGGCACGTTCCTCTGAGCAACAGCGAGACAGGCCGGCTCCCATCAGACAGGCATGTGTTATCAAACTGTGGAGTCAATTAGAGACAGACTCAGGGACAGAGAGAGAGAGGGAGGAGAGAGAGGGAGGAGAGAGAGGGAGAGAGGGAGGGAGAAAGAGAGAGAGAGAGACAGAGAGAGAGAGGAGAGAGAGAGGGAGAGAAAGAGAGACACAGCAAGAGAGTGTGTGAGAGAGACAGAGAGGTTGGAGAAAGAGAGGGAGAAAGAGACACAGCAAGAGAGAGAGAGAGAGAGAGAGAGAGAGAAACAGAGAGGGAAGGAAAGAGATAGACAGAGAGGGAGGAGAGAGAGGGAGAGAAAGAGAGACACAGCAAGAGAGGGAAAGAGAGAATGTCGGAGAGACAGAGAGAGGGGGGAGGAGAGTGTGTGTGTGTGTGTGTGTGTGTGTGTGTGTGTGTGAGAGAGAGAAAGAGTGAGAGAGAGAGGGGGGGGGGGGGCAATGTGAGGACTGGCTCCAGGCTGTCAGCAGACTGCTTCTCTCTCTAAAGTCTCCAAGTCTCTGAGAGTTGGTCCAGGAGCAGACATGAAGGAGTCTGTGCAGCTGGGACGGTGAGGCAGATGATGAGGATGCAGTGTTGAAGTGTCTGTGAAATGTGAGGTCTACCTGCATAGTAATGCAGAGATAAGCCAACCCAGAGTCTGCATCAAAAGCATCATTACAGATTTTCTGAAACTAAAGTGTAGTAGTAGTTAGTAGTTCTGTTTATAAATTATCTAAGTATAGCTTTAGATACTGACCATTAAAAGACAAAAAAAAAACAAAAAAAAAACACCTGAAGTAACTTCAAACTAAGGCTTCAAACTAGGGTTTTGATCACTGGAACTCACATTACTTTCCTCAGTCAGCTGCAATTTAAAAGAAAACTTTTTTAAAAAACATTTTCAAAACCGAGAGTGAAGTGAATACATTTTCTCATTTAAAATAATATGACCTCTGTGTCAAGCTGTGAAGTACACAGAAGCCAGACAATTTTCCTTTGTAGTTAAATCAAAGTTGATTGGATTCTTTGAGTTGTTTCTGCTATTTTTATCTTCATTACATTTAATCAAAGTCATATCCCTAACATTCTGAGCAGCATTACTTTTAGAGAGGAGTCGTAAAGTGAATTTCAAACTTCAACACAAATTGGCTGAAATAATGTCACAACAAGGCCAGTGGTGTTTGATGGACAGCCAAAGAGCAAGACACACCTCAACAGTCAAGAGTACAGAGTAAAGCTAAACCTATAGAGCTTTGAGAGATGAGAAGAGAAACTGGTGCGAGCGACTTTAGGTTGAGATGGCACAGGGTTAGCAGCAATTAGTTTTTCACACATATAGGGTCCTTTGTAACTTTTCATCTGTTATCTCCAGGATTCGCAACATTAAGGACCACTCTAAGGGTGAAGATTTCCTTAATGTGTATTCTAAATGCAGTTGTAATTGCATTAGCGATCATTTTCGATACCGAGACTAAATAGCTCTTTTCACAAAGAGGATGTAATAAATATTGAAGGGACACACCAAGGCTTTATCCACCATTTGACTTAATTGCTTGAGAGCGAGTGACAATGGTGGGTTACTGGACTGTGGAGGACGAGCGTCTCTGCACAAGACAAACAGGCGATGTATCTATTATCTGAGGCACGCTGGGGTCGCAGACCTACGACAAGACAGGGACCAGACACATTAGAGATCATGTGCAATTTAATCTTCCACACAAAATAAAAGAGGAGGATGGACAGAGAGGCAGCCCCACAAAAGGAGCAGAGAAAGGACAGGATGACTTGGACAGGACACTCCCCAAAGGATCCACTCAGCACCATGGTCTGTAGCTGATTCCTCTCACTCCTCTGACACTTGTATTAATGGCATTTTGGCTTGGGACTGTAGATGCTGAAAAGTGATTGTAGAGAGGCAGCTGTGTCTTACTCCTTCTTTCTCATACTTTGCTTGTGTCTCTTTCCCTGACTCCTCTGTCCCCTCTCTGTCTGTTTGCCACATACACACTGAACTCCTCTATTCTCCATCCATTCCTTCAGTCATTACTGGTCAGCATCAGTGCTTGAAAACTGTTGTGCTTGCCGTGCCGGTGTCATCACAAGTGGAATTAGCCATTTTCCCTGCACCTGATTGCAACAAGGCGACTCATTCCCACACTCCTATACACTCCATCAAGAGACACTGACAGAGGAGCTGCACTGACTTCTATTAAAGCATGATATCACAGTGGCACTTCAGCAGTGTGGGCCAGTGTGTTTGGAGTGCCCCACATAGAGGTACAACTTTAGACAGGCCAAAGTCACAACATCAAAAAGCCTCTTTCACAATCAAGATAGGTTAAACAGATATTTGAAAGCATTTAGTATTAAGAATATAAGAAGTATTATAAGTATACAAGAATACGTTCCCATTTCAGTCTCATTAATAACAACAGTGAATTCAGGCTCAGGGAACATTGCTGTTGATATGAAGTTATGACTAAGCAGCTTTAATGTTAATCCCGGCTGGGTGCATTTAAATACACAGTGTTCATCAGGTAGGCCACATCCAGATATGTATGCCAGATTTGACCTGATCTGAGGGATCACATGCAGAACAGTCCACCTCAAATAAACACAGCTTACAATGAGAAATGTATTTCCTCACAGATTAAAGAAAAATTATAATCACAAGGGATTACATCTAAAATCTTAATATGTTTTATCTAGGCCTTTGCTCAATGTAATCTTTTGTCTGATCTGGTCATTCTTGAGACGTTTTGTAGAAGATCGTGAAATTGCACGAGAAATATAAATCTGCCTGTTATGCATTTATAGCTCAGAGATTACAAGATTTGCAGAGACTTTATTCGACCCTTGAGTAGAATCATTGTAGGTGGCCTTGACATTCAAGTTAAAATGAGAACTTTAAACAACTATTACCATCAGATCAACTTTCCTCCCGTACGGCCGCTGCTTTGTAAAAATGTAACGGTCATATGGCTCGTCACAGGGGAGAGAAAAAACAAGAATACAAGGCTCCCTCCTCAGTTAATGTATCATCATCTGAGTGGGCTGAATTGGAGTTATTAGAGTATTTCACTTCATTGCATGACCTCCTGTTCCTCCTCAGATCATGAATCCTATTCATTACCCAGTCCTTCTGGAGTGCCCGCCTTTATAATATTACTCAATTTATATTCTGAAGCAGGCTCCTGGGAGAGCGATCAGCGCTCCGAAACAGCGACCCCCTATAACCCAATCACAATATTTAAAGGGCAGCAAAGAGCTTTTTAATGCGCATCGTAGATAACCATTTAAAGTGGATTGCTTTGGTTTAATATGACCTTAACAGGCTGCCAGTCACATGTGAAGAATGAATAAGCTAATAGAAGAGACGACAGGGAGAAAGAATGAAATCAAAAAGCTGAATATGAGAGATTTGTTTCAGAGGCGCTGGCCTCTTGACGGCTGCTGAGAGGAGCATGATAGAGAATCACAGGCGTGTGAATCAAACAGGACAGCCCATGAATGAAGCTCCTGCCTGCATTTCACTTTCCCCTTTGCCAGAGTATGAACTGCTTTATCATGATAAAAGACAAGACAGGTATAAATGACACATTTACATTCGGCCATCAAAGGGAAACTTGTCTCAATCTGGATGAAAGCAGCGAGGCTCTGGTCTATTCAGTGTTCTGCAGAGCACTTACAGACTGACACGGTGGCAAGTACCATGTTTGTTTGTATTGTGCAGAATGTCATTGTGGACAGGCCTTACATGCATTCTGTTTATGGGATATTATTTACATTCATGGGATCTGTGCAATGTGCCATGTCAGCATAGCTTGTAGGCAAATGCATCGTATCTATTTTTAGACAAACTCAGATGACCTTGACATAAATCACAAAGGCATCATCTCATTTGAAATATGCGTGATTTGTTTGCACTGACATCGCATCTCACTGATGACAGGTGACAAAACAAAAGGACTATTTATTGGCATCAGATAAAAACCTATAGAATATGAACATGTTTTGACTAATACAAGACCCACAGGGAGTGACATTAATACTGCATCTTAAATTGCTGTTGTTGGTCAAAAACTCCTGATTAAGAATTAGCGTTTAGTCAATCCAGCTCTCTTTTGGTAGATTTTTAATTAGTAAATGAGCTGCCGTTATGGAGCAATGATTGATGCCCGGCAGTAAAGCTCAGGCCCTTCAGGGTGAGTGAATGACTGTGAGTGCTGTGTATGTAAGCATGAGAATAATGCACATGATATATAAGGGCAATCTGAAAATGAGCTGGCAAATGAGCTACGGCCATTACATTAGTGTTTCACAGAGTGGAGTTAGTGCGTATAACCACTATTAATTCGTAATTGGACATTTTATGTACTGATTGCTTGTCAAAAACAAAAGCTTTGATTTAAGCGAATGGCCAAGTGGCTTTTGCTGATGTCAAAATGCTTCATGCTGATGTAATTTTAACAGTGTGCCTTTAGAAAATATGAGGTGTGTCTGAGGAATGATTTTTAAATTTTTTTTATTTTATAGATGTTTTATGTTATGTTTTCAAGTGGCCGCTGCGTTGTATTCAGAGCCTAGTAACATACAAAGTGTTTTTTTTTTCCTTCTTTTTGGGTAAACTACACTGGAAAAAGAAGCTGTATGGCGCATGAGCTGCAGTTTGTTTCTGGGCCAAGAACTCTCAATAAAAGCACTGGTACTTATTCACTGTTGTCTTTTAAGATTCTAATTGAAACTAACTCTTAAACAGAATTTATGTAAATGAAACTAATAATCACATTAAATTGAAGTTTTCAGAAATTTTAAAGGATTTCTTTTTGAGTGCATCAGTCGCATCCAGAGTTTTTACCACTCTGAGCTCCACCCCTCTTGAAAACTTCTAATACTAAGAGTAAAAATGGATACTTTTACATTTATGTTACTATGGACTAACATGATCACATTGAGAAGCTTTATCTAACTTTTTGGAAAAGACAAACCGCTTTGGTCCAATTAGGAAACAATGAATGTGCAAACCACCTCTTCAATTCTGGTTTGTACTTGTGAACCAGCGCTTATAGGGATTGATAACCTCATATTGGTCTTCAATTGGTCACTGAAGAGCCTGTATAAATCATCCAATGGAAATACAAAGTGCATGATGAATGCTTATAGCAGGCTAATGATGAAAACAATTATTTGGGCCTTTAACTTTTTATCTGTGTGCAAAATGGAGCCATTTTGAAGACAGAAATGGTGACAAATAACAGTAAGCGGCCGTGAAACGCTGCCGTTCACACTTTCGCAGATTAACGTCATTTGTATCAGTTTAGCGCCGGAGGGGCTCAAGTCGATGATGAAGGGGCTCTGAATTGGCCTTAGCTTCAGAGTAGTGGTGTGAAGACAAGGAGAAAGCCTGTGAAAGTAAAGAGCATGCTGGATATAAGGACGTATTTGTCATGTGAGCTGGGTAGAGGATCCAAAAGGGTCATAGGTGAAACTAAAGCAACAGAAAAAGGGACGTTACATTTCCTCTGGTCACCCTTAAATAATGTCCGCAGGCCCAAGTTATTAACCTCTTTAAAACCTACAGAGCAGAGTCGCACAAGCCTCCATCAGGGCCTGTTGTGGTCAGGGGACAGATAGTGCAGATAATAGAAGTGTATGTGAAGGAAGAGTGCACTGCGTATCTAGAGATGGGTTTGAGAAGTTGCAGAAGCCAGGCAAATAAAAGCAGAAATATCACAGGCACACATAATCAATGCGCTTGAATTTTGTGCCTTGTATTTGTACTACGTGTATGATGGTGTTATGGCCGCCTATAGCATCTCGAGGCTGGAGTGAGATGTTGCCGTGCGCTCTGAGGGGTGTTATGGAGGCTAAGGATGCTGGTTCACGGAGGGTTCACCCATTACCCAGGCCCTGCAGCCAGCTGGGGGGCTAACCAGGATGATCACAGCCCTGCACAGGCACCAATGATTTTCACATCAAGCCGTCTGATGTACAGCTCCACCGTCTACCAATCGCTCTCACATATCGATTCTCCCTTAAATGAGCCTTCCCCGCTTTGTACCATGAGCAATAATTAAAAAAGCAGCGCATTGATTTTAACTAATATTATGAGAGATCAGGATGTGCACATGCTTACAAAACAGCTAAGAGGCTTCTGGCCGTCATCAGCAGCAGCGGAGGGGAAAAGGGAGGAAAAGAGAGGAAACGGCTGATTAAATTCAGCCAACAAAAGGACATGGGCGGACAAAAATCACCCTCTGCAAAACTCAGCATTTCTGGGGGACAGACACACTCTGGGGTAAGGGGGAATCTACAGTATACAGGTTTAACATGTACTGGAGGCTTGTGCCATAAACAGCAAACCCAATGCTATCTTTAGAGTGCAAACTGAATATTTATGGTAAAATACATTTTGGCATATAATTTAAAAGTTTTACTAACAAATGTCTTTTTTATATATAAATTGTGTGAGATCTTCTTTTTTTCTTTTTTTTTTTACTTTTTCATTCTTTCATTTTTACTTTTCAAAATAAAGACTGATAAAGTTTAAACTATTTAAATAATTCAAATACATACAGGTAAAAATTAATTTAGGAAAAAAATACATAATAGTCTTATATTTTAAGATCCTTTTTATTGTTTTTAACTTTAGGCCTTAGCTCCACCCTCTGGTTTGGTTTGGCCACTTCAGGCTTCATATTTGCATAATTATGCAGGTATTCAATATTAGACTATACAGACTGTGTAAAAATGACAACTTTTCAAGGTAATTAATTCCAATTCATGGAAGTCAACACTTATAACAAACATAAGGAACTGTTTCAAAGCTGAATAAAAATTGTTGGTCCTTACTGTAAGCACTGTTCAAAGTTAAAAGGTGATCTTATAAAAAGTCTAAACCTATAACTAGTGTATGTGTGTGTGTGTGTGTGTGTATGTATATATATATATATATATATATATATATATATATATATATATATATATATATATATATATATATATATATATATAGTTTAAATTGTCTTATAAAAGTGTACAAAACTAATCTTATGACACCACAGTGGAAATAACTTAACTGCAGTTATTCTCAATGACAAAGGAACATAGAGAACAGATTATATGGGTCCATAGACATTTAGTGCCCTCTTTGGACCACTACCCACTCTCCTCCCTGCCCTCCGTTTCAATGGGCCTCTGTGACCAGCTCTGAAAATGCAAATGGGACACTTATGACATTTAAAGCTCGGACTGGTGAGCCTCGACATATGCTGCCCACTCTGCTCGCTTTAACCTGAAAAGTCAGTGTGACGCTGGGGACATGGGTGGGATTCCCTTAACACTCTGAATCTGCACAGTACGGTGGCCCCCAGTGGACACTTGTCTGCTGTACTTTGGCTACTGAAGCTTCATATAAAATGCACTAAGGGCTATTAAGGCTCATATAAAAAAGTCCAAGGCCTTATACACTGTGGAGGATCGCTAGCAGGCTAATCTTCAGCATATGGCCTGAGAACGTCGACAGGCATGAAATTACATCAAGGACATTTTTTGATAACTGTCGATACTCGCACAAAGACGATCAGCCTTATTGACGCCAAAGTCAAGGGCTGCTGTGTTTGTTGTATATGTGCGCGTGTGTGCGTGTGTGTGTGCGTGGGTGTGTGAGGGGGGGAGCGGGCCGAGCGTGATGAGAAGCCTGCAATGTCAGACAGATGCCAGGGAGAACGGATCCAGGGGGAGGCTGATCTGTATCAATATGACTAAATTGATATTGATAAGCATTGGGATTACTATGGATTGTGTTAAGCAGTGCTATAATAGAGAGGTCCTCAAATAGGGACTGTGGTCAAAGAGACACTTATTAAACAAGTTCTAGCCAAACAGATTAAAATTGAATTTATAATTTGGTATGGCAAATTGCTGTGATATTGTTTGTTGTGGGTTTAATTTGGAGAGGCCCACAGTGAGACATTAATTTCAGATAAATCGTTAACATTATTATTTTCCAATTTGCATAATGGGGCCTTGAAAACAATCAGTGTCTTCTGAAAGCTAAAATAAATATGATTAACTACAAATATACCAAAAAAATTGAATCACTTACTACGTATTAGTTATTATTAAGTTATTGTTATTAAATATTGCTTAATACATATTTGTCTCCAAAGCTAAAGGTCAGATGAAAGCAGAAACTTTAGTGAAATGAATTTGCAAGTGCAGAGATCTACACAGAGGGAATATGCATATGCAATTAAAGCATGCTATACTGCCATCTAGTGATCACCCAATAAGTGACAAGCACTTCACCTTACATGAGTACGAAAGGCAGCTTTAAATGAATATATCATGTCTATTGAAATGTTCTGAGATGCAAGATAGAAAATAAAGAATGATCATAAGGCCGGACCATATGGCAAAAAGACTAATCATATTTTTCACATTGATTGATCGTGATTTTTGATTACATTTGTATTTATCTTATTAAAAACAAATGAACATTTCTATCACTTTTAATTTCCTTAAACAATGATTTTTTCATAAACAATGCAGACTTTTAATCATTGCCATTTAACACAAAAAATTTAATAAAATATGTCAAATTTCTTCCTCCAAAGTCTGCACTCCAAACAGATTGTTACGGATAGAGGATTCGCTGTAGACATCTTGGTTAAAAACACCTAAGCTGATCATTGCTGATTAGAAATGACAGAATATCGATCTTGATAAAAACTGTATTAACTGCACAGCTCTATCAAGTAACACAAAAATACATTTTAAAACTGAAAACAAGTATTTTCTGTCCTGCACACACAAATCTATTTAGGTTTTAAAATCAATACTTATGACGCACAGGCTGTATGCAAGTCATTATGCAAACTAAATCTCCATTGTGCTGATTCCCACAGGACAGTTGTATTGGCTTGAGAGCTTCCTGTCAGGGCTAAAACACATTTCAGTTCAATTTCACCCAGCTGTTGGCTCTAAAAGAAGAAACAGATATGGCATTTTTGTTCATATGAATTCAAATGTGTGCCATAATACTGGACCAAAATGGCTTGTCAGAACAAATTGGATTATTTTGACTATACCTTTAACATAATCCACTTTCTGCGAGCAAAACATCTGCAATATCCAAGGACGTTTTGTAAAGCGTTGATACTAAATTGTGATCACACGACACAAAACTAGCCTGTAACTCATGAATACACAATAATGCAGTCTGTGTGCTGTGTAATCGAATGCAAAACACTTACAATGGCTCTGTCCTACGAGGGTCAGGCCTGTGCTGAATGAAGGCATGACGTCACCGGGATGGGACGCCTCATTATTTGTGAATGAGCCCTTTCCTGTGCTGCCATACTGAAGCACTTATAGAACCAACCAACACCGCGTGTGGTAAACAAATAAGTATTCTTTTCCCTCACTGCCATGCTGCTGTAGGAAACCGCTCCGTCGCAATACAGAGAGCTAAAGAGGTGACTTAACAATCAACCGTTCAATTATTTTACAGAAATCATCTGCAAAAGTAGAAAATGTGATATGAGTCTGGGATAGGAGTTGATATGTGCATCACCTGAGTCCAAATTCCTGAGCACATACGTAACCCTAGGTGACGCATGTAGCAGTGTGGCTAACTCCTTGCTGGTCCAATTAGCTTTCATTACAGGGCAGTAGCGTCGCTGTAACTCTATTGACACACATTTTACCCTCTTTCACTCAGTCTCCTCCTCTACAACACATAGTTTTTAGCCTTGCAAACACACTGCATGCACAGGCTGTACTTTACAGATATCAGCTGTTATCCCCATCCGCATCAGTCCCCAGGCACTATGCTAACAGCCTCCTCTACAAGCCAATTTACAAGGATTCTGGTCATGTTTACATTAGCCCTCTCTCAGTGCATGAAAAGAGCAGGGCCGCAGCACAGAATAGAAATGAGCAAATATGAATAATTCAGTCTTCCTCGTGGCCATTAACACGTTTCCCTTGAATAAAGTGATAATAGGTTATCATCTGTGAAATGGACATTTCATAACAGACACGGGGAGAAAAGTGTCTCCGGTTACACCAGGGGAAATTAATTTCACAGCACATCTGCTCCACAAAGCCATGGCCCTCCAATGCTAAGTATGAGAAAATGTAGTCGTTCAGCTCTGCTAGCTTTCTAATTAGATTAGCATGCTTATTTGAAGGTGGGAATCTTTAGTCTTTAATAATGAAATGACTTGGCCAATTAGGAAGGGTTAAAAATACATTACTTTACCTTATTATGGTTCCCATGGTACGCTCTGAATGGTCCATGTTGTGCCCCGTGTCTGGATGGCCAGTTCTACATAACCCCATGTAATAAATGTAATAACATCAATGGCACCAGTTTAGGGCTTGTTCAGTTGTATTTTTTTTTTTTTTTTTTTTTTTTCAAAGGAAACCGCTTTAGCTCAAGGAGCAATCAAAACTTTAATGAAAAAAGACCCAGGCTTTCTGTCTGTCTTTGTTGAAAAAGATAAACACTGCTGAAACAAATCAATCCTGAAATTGAAAACTTGTGCAAGCAGGATAAGGAAGTGACAGCAGTGTAAACAGTTATGATTTTGATGCTATCGCCATAAGGAGGTCCACAATGGTGCAGTGGGACTAAGACCTCTGAGGGACTTTATCCTGTTAACTTTGCTTCCCCCCTTTTCATTTTTTTCTATCATTTTTTTTTTTTTTGTTTTGTTTCGTTTTGTTGTTTACTGGTGGACAGCTGTAAATGATAAGAGATTGAAGACCATTATCTGAAATGGGGATCAGCAATCCCTCTGGTGCGTGGCTATGAGACTCAAAGAATCCGACTGGAGCCTTGTGAGTGGAGAGTGCAGTGGGCAAGGAGCTTAGCCTGGACCATAGACCTATGTTTCTGTATTGACCTCTACTTCTAATTTCATCAAATGGTGATGAAAAGTTTTCTTAATCACATTACCAAACAGTGCCAAGAGCAAAAGTATTAGACTATAGAATAAAGACCAGCTTTGGTGTGAATTCTAAAAGCATAGAGGGCAATTCAAAGCATTCAGCAATCCAAAACTACACCCATAAAGGCTTAGCACAAGAACAAGACGACAACAGTTGATTGGTGATAACTTTGAAGAGAACCTCTGCATCCCAGTCATGTGGTCAGTTTATGAGCAGTGCAGTCAGGACCATTACCTTGACAGAGGTCTGCACTTTGAATCTTCCCCATGCAATGCATCCAATTATGAATAATTTATTCAGTATTTTAACTGCATGTTGATAAGTAAAAGTCAAATCACTTAAATGATTGTGTGGTCACTGTGATCTTTATGCATGGATGGGTCAGAAACTGCACTGTGCTGTTTAGTTTTACTAAAAAATAATAATAAATATTAATCATCTTACAAGGACATTTTTACTGCATCAAAGAGACTCTGCAACTACCAACTTTCAAAAGAAAGAAATGAACATTCTCCAAATGAGAACAAGAGAGTGCATATTGATAAGCCAAATAGTGCTTTGTTTAATGAGTTCATGTTTTACATTGACCTATAAAGAAGGTCTAGTGTTAGCTCCCTACACAGCTTCCACACAGACTTCCACGACTACAAATTCTAGCCAAGGTTAAACTCAAAAGGCACACATTGTTCTCAATTGCAATTCATCACTTCTCCCTCTCTATCCAGCCCAGTCTTCTCCAGATTAAGGCAGTTGTATTATAAGACACAGAATTAAGCCTGCAGTGTCCTCAAGATATAGTCCAATTCACTGCTCTTAATTTTGCAATTCCACCACTGTGCTCGCTGCAAAGCCCTTCTTCTCCATCAAAACCATTAAGGCTGTTGAAGCCCAGAGTATCATCAACAATGACAGGTAAATATTTAGGCTGTCTTGCCAGAGCAAATAAGCCGGCCAAGGTCAAATGGCTGTGTTAGTCCATTCTAGTTTAGATCCATTGGTCTTAGGTTTCAGTAGAAACAGTGTACACAAATGTCCCGCTCAGAAGGCAATAGAGAAACTTGGACTAGCCCAGAATCATGATAAGCACAAATGTAACATTTACAATATTAAGATAAAGAAAATATCTAGATTTGGACTTCATTGTCATGCTGCTTTAACTTCATATCACTTTATGCATCAGAAACAACACATCATCGAGGGACACTACAAGCGCATCTCAGAAAAAGGTCAAGTTAGCCTATTTGCAGCTTGGAAAATCATCTCATCAAGCAACAGAGTTCCAAATGTGTCATTTATCATTCCATCTGTCATACTGAAGAATCGCTCCTGTGTTGGCGAAAGAAAAAAAAATCATAATTGGAGTTTTTATCTTTTTCCATTATTTCCTCCCACAAGCTCTGTCAACAAAATCAAAATGCCTTTTTGAGTCACATCAGGAAGTGCAGCTTTGGGCCCAGCCTCCGTGGCCTCAGAGATAGACAGCGGCGGATAAGAAGTAAGTGAGTTCTTTGGTTATATGTGTCAACAAGAGACTTTATAGCTTTGAAGTAATAAATCATAAAAAAAAACTACTCAGTTCCTAAACAATTTATAGATAAGAGAGTTAGGAATCAAATCAATTTAAGTTTCTGTACACAAGGTCCCAGTGGGGGCTGCAAACAGTCAAGCATCACCCCATCTCAAACTATAGCCACTGTAAATGCAATAGTGTGGAGATTGGGGATGTCATCCACTGCACTGTGCTGTAAGGTGAGTGGCAGGAATCATAATGGGTCAGAACTGCCTTTTAGTAAAAGTCATCTGTCTTATCAGAAAGTAACACGCTTATCACTAAACATACTCATATATCATAAAAAACATATGCTCTGACATTTTAAAATCAGAAAATAATAGTCTGATAGTAGTCTATTTTTATTCTAATGGGTGCATCTGTCATTCTAAATTGCATTGAGTTCAACAAATAACATTTATTTCCAAAACATTACAACCAGATTATGCTAAAAAGACACACATAAAACACATTAAGAACTCATTTTCTCCAGCTGTCTTAACTCTTTTCGTCATTTTACAAATTTCTACAAAACATAAGCTGCTCATTATCATCAAATAAATGTTGATGACGGGACACAATAATTAAAATTCAAAACACTGCAGAGTTTGTATTATTCTGATTGGAAATGACAATGTTGTATTCCCTTTGACTTTACTTGACTAACATGTGTAGAGTGGATTACAAAACTATTCATTTACATATTATTAAAAAGTCAAATTCCCTGACTTTGTGCAATAATTTATATCTTATTTCAAGGAATATCAAAAACCGCTTCAGCTCTGTAAACCACACTTCCACAGGCCCTAATATCCATAAAACACATTCCCTATTTACTCTATTTCCAAAGTTGCCCCAATGTCACTTCCTCTTTAAACTTGTGAATAAATTAATATTTTAAATCTAAAAAGGCGCTGCTCGGCCGTGGCCCTTGTTTCGACGCGGGGCCATCCATCACGGAGTTAAGTGTCAGCATTAAATTATCGCCTGCTATTATGACAGCAACATTACTCATCAGGATTAGGGCCTTAGCCAAACAGGTGCTCCACAGCCGCCGCACATCTCCTGCTCCCATATCGATCGCTGTTCCCTCCATTACCAACACACTGGGGCTATCTGCATGACACCGGCACACCGCGCATGTTGATGATGCTCTTGTCTGTTGGTAGGATGCTTGTATCATGAGGTATAGAGGAGAGAGGGGGAGAGATGGGAGGAGAGGAGAGGGGGAGGGGGGGCACGGAACACGGGAGGAAAAGCAGGAGATAAAGAGGGACTGTATGCAGAGGCTCTCCTGAGAATGCAGCTATAATGAAGTGCTGGATAGGTTTAATACGAACAACAGAAGGGGCCACTGCCGTAGTCAAGTGCTGTTAATATCGCCTCTGTTCCTTAAGCAAATCAACTTATCTGGCAACGCCTGTGTTTTCGATAAGGAGCGAGGATGAGGTCCGCGGAGAACAGCGTGATTTAGATGTTGTTTAAAGTGAATATCCAGATAGCTCAAAAAACACTATGCTATGATGTGGATCTTATGTGCGAAGGGGCCTGGGTGTTTTTGTACTCAGCGGAGCGTACGCTGAAGACTGGGCAGAGACAGATAAAAGTGCATTGGTTTTTCTGCATAAATCCCTCATTTCTCTGCCCTTGCCTTGCAGAAGCCTCAAACGTGCCACAAAACATTACTTAAATAATGCCTGAAGGTACAACACCACTGACGGTGTCCCCCTTCGTTCAATTTGAAACGCATCAAATCCTCTCTAATTCCACATTTCAGGCTTTTTAAATTGCCCTGCGCTCTGAAACGTAACCAAAGGCTTCAACTTTGTTTCCAGACTTTTTTTCCCCGTATTTTCTATTAATGTCAACTTTGAGAGGATGAGATAGGAGAGTGAATAAAGCCATTTTCTCTTTGTTGTAAATGTCTTTTCCACAGTCACACAGGAGCATCCAAGGATGTTCAAAGTGAGCCCATTTTACAAAAGTGGACATCTTCAGGGACTTGGATGTGGCATGTGTCGCTCAAACAAAAAGATCTCTTCGACCGCTGTTCCTTTTGGGAAAACAATGGACAGTACAACAAAGTGTCTCATTACAAGACCTTAAGTGGCCTTTGTCTGATGGTTTTAGCACTATGCTTCAAATGGGCAAAGTCGCCAAAGACACAAACTAGTTCTAATCTACAGCAGCATTTGGCTTTTGAATAGTTCATCACTGACCAGTTCAGTTATTTGTGTTTTTTAAAAACATGTGGTGTTCATTTAAGGGTGGGCGATCTGCCAAAAATTAGATTGTATCACAATTTATGCAGTTAATATGCACATATTCCCTTTAAGAGATGACTGAAGCTATCTGCTTCTGAAAGCCTCTGAAAGTTCACACTGTGACTGGCTAAATCTACCACTCAGGCTGACTAACAAGTGTCACTGTTTGTGCATCAAGCTGCATTAAACGATAGGATACGAATCACGATACAATATCACCAAAAAGCACATCTTCACAGGAATGAGATCGCAATTTATCATCATATCACACAGCCCTATGTCCAGGAAGCCTAACACAAGTGTAGGGGGGCTAGACTTAAAATAGGGATCATATGCTGTATGAAGAAATATCGTAATTGTAATGATAACTAAAAATCCTCAACTTCAGCAGTCAGTTAAAAATTGGCTTCCTTATGTGACCTTTCGTACAACAAACAGGCCTCCAACTATTTATTCTCAGGGGTGCAAGGTAAAACGCTTGTCCAATATCCTCAAAATGAAAAATGTTATCAAAGAAGTCAAGGAATGCAGAGAAGCTGCAGTCTTTGTTTCCTACCTTTAACTCGTCTTATCGCTCTATTACAAATCTCTCTACTCGGACCAATGTCATTTTTCTCCCATGTTGCTATCAAATGCCCCTGCCCCCATGTGTATCGACCACCCTCCTCCCGGAGATCAATACAGAGCCTATGGAGGCTGGAACAAAAACTGTAATTACTCACAAAGCAACAAATTCCTCGGCGATAACAGCTTATTTCATTCATTATAGCAAGAAAGAAAAATACTCACATCCACCTACTTATAGAACAGAGGGAGTGGAAATCACGCTGGCTTATTTGCAGCTTGTTTGTCAGAGAGTATATGAAACTATAGGTGATCAAGGGGAAAACCAAATCCATGTAAATGAACATTTGGAGTTTTGAACTGAGAAGACAAAGTTGGTCCTCTTTATCCTTGAATCCACTTTACAATATATGGGACAAGGAGCAAGACCAGGACAAAATCCATTTTGAACTACGTCTGGAAGAGATGAATTATTTTGCACCATGAGAAATAAGGTGAGCAATAAAACCTTTCATGATACAAAAGGGTGAGGAAGGATAACAAACAAGTGGGTGAGATTTGCTGCCTTTCAGTAACCCTCTTAAGTGGTAATGGGATAACCCCGGACACGTCAAGAGCCTATCAAACTGCCCCTCACATTCGACCCCTGGGTGAGACAGGAAGGGCCCGCTTTGTTTGGAGCAATTGGGTGCTGTGTGCAGGGCCGTAATGAAGTGACCTGAAATAATGGAAAGCCCTGGGCCCCGTGCGGATGATTTTTGCTGGATAAGAGCAGGGATCCTGATTTGGAGTCACAGTTCATTTCATTTTTCGCCTCTGATGAGATCTCCTCCGTTATCTGATAAAATTGAACAGCCATTACCGACAGGGGCTCAGGCTGGCCAAGCGGTAAAGCACTGCCGACTGCTCCTAACAGAAATCCTATACACTCCACTTTGTCAGCAGTTTTGAATTCATCGTTGCTGGGGGTTGAGCCAGATGATAGGAATAATCTGGGCCCAACCAAGATTGACACTTCATTTCAGAAATCAATATTTACAATTTACTTCTTTCAAAGTTCATTCTGGTAGAAGATTCCATATTATCCTTTCCAAATAAGCTGATCATATCTTTCCCTACTTCTGGAATGGCTTTTCCCAAAATGTGAATTTTTTTGGTTTGGGAGGAAAAAAATCAATGTTGCCATTGTGGGTTGTAATCTGCCCTTTGATGACAGTAAATCTTTATCTTTTTATAGGAAAACGGCTGTGGGCCGCTGACACCATTTCCTCCAGAACAAAGCCCCTCGGCCCGTGTGGACTCCAGCAGATACATAGAGGCCTAATGTGGCTGGACATGCCACCGACGGGTCATTAATCAGAAACTCTGACAGCCACCTCTTCCCAATCTGGCCCCGACTTCAGCCCCTCGACAAGCCCACTCAGCCACTACCCACAGGAGGCCACGCAGAGCACAGGACACGGGACAGGCCGATTGGACGGCCACTGGGAAGACAGGACAGAGAAGATGAGGAGAGGCTCCACAAAGCCCGGGTATAAAGGGACTCTTGCCTGATGGCTCCGGCTTAGAGATAAGAGATGTGGGAATCACACAAGTGTTTCAGATAGTGTACAGTACACAGCAGGTCAAGATGGGAGAGATCACTGGATAAAAGGAAATACACATCCCTATAATGCTCATATGAAGCAAAAAAAAAAATCAAAACAAAAAATAATTATGGGATTTAATCACTTTTTGTCAGGGATAAATATAACCATCAATTATATTGCTTCACCCTGGATGGGTAATAGTCAGTTCTGATTGTTAATATTCAGCTGGAGCAGCTGAGGCCTGCCAGTCAAAGCATATGATTACGGAGAATAGGAAGAAATTAAACTATCTCTGTTATATGGCAATTGTTAAAAGTCTTTTTGTTTTAATGTTAAGGACATTGCTATTGGAGCAATTTTTATTTGTTTTAAATAAGATTTAAAAAAAGTTGATCGATATGAGGGGGGAAAAAATTTGATACATTTGATACAACGTGATATATTTTCTGTCATATTGCCGAGCTCTATATAAAAATTCTCTTAGCTCTGAACAGGGATATTTGGGTCTGAAGCTCAGGGTTGCATGCATTCTCTCTGTGGCTGGAGTCTGCACGTCTTCACCTTGTTGATGGGGGATTCTATCAAAAAAGGAAGTGGTAGGAAATAACATTATCTGTGAATGCTCAGCTTGTACCCAACTTAGCCTGTAGGTGGCAAAATAGGCCAGAGCCGAGACCATATGAGAAAGAGCCAGAAGAAGGCATCTACTGTAGGGATGCACGTTTTGGGACAGATGAGACTGAAATATAAACTTAAAAACAAATACAAGAATACGATGCATTCCAGAGCATTTCTACAGTTCAAAACTACAAGTACAACAAGATTCTTCAATTAAAAACAGGATGTGACTTTCTTTTATCTAAATTAGGGCTGCAACTAACAATTATTTTTGAAGTTGTCATTTCTATTGCACAGGAATTTTTGAAAGTTATTTTAAAAAGTGACATATCAGGTTTGAAAGCTTCTAGATATTTTACCATACTATTTTACAATATTTATCATTAATTAATACCATTTATTGTTTACCATTTTGATTCAATAATCTCAGAGTCTTGTGTGTGTTTTAGCAATTGTATAGTCCAGATAACGATTACAGTGATCAAAATGACAGGATTAGAGTTATTTTCATAGTCTGCTAGTTATTCCAATTAGTCACTCCAGCCCTTATCTGAATAACTGCATCCTTTGCTGTTTGATAACTGTGCCAACATTAATGGCGATTTCAATTGGATTGTGATATATTGTGCTGTCTTACTGTACCCTATAATCTAACAACTAAAAGTTTACTTGCTGAGGTGGAGCTATTTCTCAGTGATAAAGAGGGAAGGCCATTAACGAGATGAGATACCATATGATAAAAGGCCCTTTGTGTAGAGGTGTAGCTCCTGGACTCATTGTTTCTGTTAAGGTAACCAGTTCATTTTGGGTCTCATCTCAAAAAAAGACTCTGAGCCACAAATGTTACCTTTTTTTCAATTCCTAAATTTCATTCCCTAGTACTCCCTGCTTTCCTGCAATGTTTTGTTCATCCCGGCCTGTATCTTTGAGCCATATAGAGGTGCGATAAAAGCAGGCATTAGCAGCCATCATCAGAGTATACCCTCAGAGGTACAGCGTGATGCAGTTAGAGGAGAAATAACTAATCACAACTTTGGCTTCACTGAAAACCTTAACGCGATTTGGAGCGAAGTTAGGCCCCAGCGAGCATGTGTGTTATCCGATTTTCATTGTTCTTTGGGATGGAAGTGATGTTCCAAATCATCTTATAGGCACAGCTAATCTGGTTTCAATTGATCACGGGTTTGCAGAAGAACCATTTTCTCATCGTCTGTCAGGTGCCCGGGGATAGCATAAAACAAATGTATCTTTGAGAGATCTATGTGATTATGAATACAGCTCTTTTCTGTAAGAGAAATCCCACTTATGAACCGAGTGTACTCCATTCCATTAATGCGCCACTTCACCATGGACAAAATAAAATACTGCACTTGTTTGTATTGACTGGGTAAAATGAAATAATCTATGATGCATGAACAAGCGCTAAATGAAATAATAATGTCCTTAGCGGTGAAAAACGGATTGCTGGTACAGTAATTGAGCAGATTTATTTCCACCCGTTGGTAAATGGGGAGGGAGAGGGGCGGGCGGAGGTGGCAGTAGCCTGCTGAAAACTGCCCTGCTATTTTATTTAATCTCATATTGGAGGAATTATTGGCTGGTAATCTATTGTTAAACATCATTTAGGGTGATGGATTGGGGACGTCAGGCTTTGCCCCTACACGATCAATTCATATCTCATTAGTGCGTATTATTTAGAATTGGCATAGTTGCCCTGCAGGGACACAGCTGGAGAGAGCCACTGGAGGGCCCTCGGCTGCTGCTAAAATTAAGTGTCACGTACTGTAGCTTATGACCTCATAACTGCATAATATAAAACACTTCTGCTATGGGATATTGATTTGGTTCAGGTCAATGTAGGAAAAAAAATCATAAAGATTAAGGATCACAGAGCTGTGGAGCCATTAGCACCCTCAAGAAAAAGCCATTGAAAGAAGAGAATAATAGCAAAGCAAGTCAGCGGTATATTATTTGCTGTATTGGAAAAACAGAGTCATATAGAGTAATAACTGAGATTGATGCAAATCGTAATACGAAAGGCAAACTAATTAGTAGCTTGAATGAAACTCAATTGATAGATTAAGGCAGCAAGTATTTCATGTAAAGAGTGGATTAAGAAAGCATTTTATTCTATTGTAAGGCCAATTTGATTTTGAATGTTAAATGTATTACTTATAAGAATGCATGGTCAGCATGAAATAACAAATTACAAAATCAAATGAATAAATATTCTACTTTTGTTCCTTTTGATCCCAGGTTGCTGCAGCTTTTATAGAGCTGTGGGTGGAGCACATTCTGGACAATGGCCAATGCTCATACCCAGGTATGCACTTATATACTCACCAATCCTTCTATTACGCTGGGAAGAGAAAGTCAGAGTTTGCAGTTTTCTGAAATGGTCCATCTGCTAAAACAAGAAGAAAATAAAGTTTTTAAAAGGATAACTAAAAATGAATATGATATTGATATCAGAGATATCAATACCATACAAGTCCTACACTGACATGCTGATATCAATATCATACAAGTCCTACACTGACATGCCTCTGCCCAGCTTAAATACAAACCATTGTGCTAATAGGGCTGAGTGGTCTGAGATGGCTGTGAGATGTGATCAATATCCCGGAGCAGGTCCATGCCAAGCAGCAGAAGCCTCCTGTGTTCACTGAGCCAGCACACAAAAGGAAAAGTGTCATATTGTGATCTTTATCCAGTAATCGTCTTGACACACAGTCAAGTGATATATATGTCCAGCTGCTCCGGGCTTCAGGCTGTCTGCAGTGAGGACCACAGCTAACATCTCTGCTCACCCCAGGAAAAGGAAATTAAAAAGCCAGATCAAAATAAAAAGATTTTGTTTTCATTTTGATGAATTTGTCATTCCACCAACATAACAGGTTGAACACAACAGATTCAGCTGATAACTTTGCAGAGTAGGTAGTTTTTCAAATTAGTTTTAAAGGGACACTATGTATATTTCTGGTGGAGGATCCGCTACCTGCTTCTCTCATGAAGATGTCACTGTTGTGCCAGGAATGTTCCATAGTATGGCATTCACTTGCATCAGCTGCTAATCTGCATGGAGATAGATAGATTTAATACCATACTGTGGACTTTGTCAGGTAAAGCCATCATGAAGGTGAGCAGGCAGCCGCCCCTCCAGCAGAAAAGTCAAGTCGACGACCTGTCCCAAGTACATCATCCTGCCCTTATGAGCTTGTGACAATTGCCTGATCTCAAACGCTGTTTTACTCAATGACTGGAGAAAAGACCATATAAACAAATATAAATCATGTTTTTGAGTACATCAAGTGATATTCTTCAAGTAAGTAAAAGATGAAACTCCATTGCAGAAAATGTCTCAATCTCCAAAAGTAAAGGTAATGGTAATTAACTAAAGACACAACCAAGTTTAAACTAATGTTACTACAACAGGTGTAAAGTCCTTAAAGAGATGCAGAAAGGATGTGAGCTGAAGTAGGTGCAGATGAGGACTGGAAACTTTTCTAGCAGTACAAACCTGACATCTACTGGGCAACTACAGAAGTATGCCACAATGAGTTGATTTGATTATAATCTCAAAATGCTCAACAATAGTGCTTAACAAAATGCAATAAATATAAAAATAAATCAAATTTTAATTACAATATATCCTTGAAATATGCACAGAATTAAAACATTCGGTAATGTCAGTTGCCTTTACAAAGCTCTAGTATTTGAGAGGCTTCTAATAAGTTATTCATAACATCCATTTACCCCTCATGCATTTTTAATTGGTCAGACATAGCCTTTATGTCATGATATTGAGGCGTATATTTACTGTGCGATATTTAATGGCGCTGATGATTAATAGTGACCTGAAGGTTGGCACATAACATTCCAGCACCTCATTTTCTAACTGACAATAAATAATTCTGGAAATCATTACAATCAGTCACTTGTGGTGGTTATAAGAGCTTCACGATATGGGTAAAGATGTGATTCGATACAAAACATGGTTGAGGAATATGAATGTGCTTTTTGACATAATAAGGATCAAAATAAATAAAACCAAGACAAAAGTATGACTTATAAGTATGACTTAATAAGGACAATCATAAATAAATCTGTCTTTTAAATTTAACTTTATAAAATATTTCTCTGAGATTCCCTGAGATTGAGAACTTTGTGTTGTTGCGATATATCCATTTTTTAACAATAACAATCATTGCATTAGCCAATATTCTGATTATATTATATATAGGCGATATATTGTGCAGCTGTAGTGGTTGTTCAGTGTCATAAGGTAGATTTTTCTCCCTTTAATAGTCGGTAACTTTGCACATAGGGTATTTTCATTAGAAGCTGAGTAGACTATCATTGATTTTTTTTTTTTTTTTTTTTTTTTTTTTCAGAGCCATACAGTATGTCCTTACCTTGAATGTCAGAGGTGTTCATCACTGTTTTTCAATATTTGCTCACCATTGTGCCACGTCATCACTCAGCGAGATGTGTGAGCTTTAGCAAAATGCCCTTTCAGCACTAAACGCTGACGGCATGCTTTAGTTTATGGTGAATCTATAATTTGGATCCTTAAAAATACTCTCCCTGTACTTGTTAAATCTCCAAAATGGCCGACTGCTCTGTTAATAGTGACCTACTGTAAACTTGCATAACCTCTGCCCACGGAGCGTACTGTCTTACAAGAGGCGTCTACTGCCGACTTCTAACATTTCTTTAATCACATTTACAGCTGTAATACTGTAATACTGCTGCGAGGACATGGGACAAGTGATACGACAGGGATCGGACAGGAGTGGAAATGTCTGCAGGCGTGCAGCAATTAAAACACTGTTAGGCTGTGTTGAGTTTCCTGTTTGGACTTTGTGTTAAAAAAAAAAAAAAAAAAACACTAAGTCAATATAAATATGTACCAAAAAACTGTTAATCTTGTGTTTAAAAGTATATAATCCAGACCCCTCTCTAAAGCATACACATGTGGCAGAGCATAGATGGCAGCACCTTTCTTTCATGCTGCCATATTTGACTGAGCTTTGGCTATTGAGTTTCTAGATGAATGTCCTCTATTCTACAAGACACCTGTCTCTTATCGGCCTCTTATCTGTGCGGATCGAAGCATGGAGACTCTTGAATTACCTATCCATACAATGTCATCTGTTTGTCCCCCAAGTTGGGGAAACCCGACCTTGAAATCAGAGGCGTCTAAAATAAATAAATGAAACCCTAATCAAAAATGCTACTCTCCTCTGGACAGGAGTCAAGGATGATCCGTCCTGATTTGATTTTGTTTCCAAACCACATGATGCATTCGGACAATTAAAATTTTAGCAAGTCATTCGCTGATAGCCTGTGAGTGAGTGCTCCTGGGCCGCTCTGGGTTTTGGGTTTCTTGTGGTTCTGCCGACACTCTGAGGACAGGTTATTTATGTTGGCCCTCTGCCATGTCTGAAAAACCATGTTTCAGAGTGTGTCTGGAGTCCGCAGCAAGGTCAAAAGTGTTCACCAGGAGAACAGACACTAGGCTTTAGGCTTTAGTACAACAACTCACAAAGGGCCTGCTTTTGCACATGCAATACTAAACTAAGTTTAAGGCCAGCCTCACAAGCATGAGCAATCACTTAAAATAAGAATGCACACAAAGGTTTGAAGATGTTGTGCACTACAGCCCATGACAGGGCTGTAGTGACACATGACGTGGGCTCTGCTGTGCATGCTTCATATTTATCAATCCACTGAATGCCTGTCCCATTCATCTCCATTTCACACTACTACATTACTCTAAAATAATGCACTGTGGAGTTGTTTCTGATTTAGATACATCTTTTCTCTAGAGTAACTCTAGTGTTGACTCAAACCAAACTGCAGACAGCCCCTGTATGCTAACAGCCAGTGTGGCATGGAGCGGCACCGTGGAGATAAAGAAAATGAATGTGAATGAAATTCAGATGAAGTCATCAGGTATAATCTGCTGCTGCAGAGCAACACTGCTGGGACCAGTGATAGGGGATACAGCAGTGCCCACAAATGGCTGTGCACCAGCCCGTGACACCCCTCTTACCTTCAGGGGTCTGTGGAGAATAAAGTGACAGCACTGATGATGTCATCAAACAGGGCCCTGGGATGATGTTTTAATACAATCTGTTGAAAAGGGTTTACTAGTTTAACGTGAACTGAAGCATGCAACTCCTCTAGAGGCTGCAAAACTTTTATCTGCTTCAAGTGCAAGGCCTTGTTATAAATAATGAAATACACATTGTGTTCGACAGCTCCCGGCTGTCTATGAAGCAGACAGAGCCATTTCTGTGTTTGCATTACGCTCTATTGAGTTTTTCCTCATTGAATTTTAATCTTACAAAAACAAAAAAACAAAAAAAATCTCCAGAAGGAGGCCAAGAGGAAATGACTAATTAAGAACTTCACATGGATTTAGACAGCCTTAACTTTGTTTAGTCTGTGTGTGCATAAATAAGAGAATGTCTGAATAAGAGAATGTGTGAGTTTTTTTCTGATCAAAGTCTGTTTGTGCAGAAGGTTAATGTGAGCCCAAGTAACACGGTCATAATCTCTAGGTCCATGGCTAAACTGTCTCAAGCCTAACCTATTGTAAGTTATTATGTAACTGATTATTGTAACGGTCAGATGAGGGGTTTATGCAGCTGCTATGAGACAAAAAGACAACACTGCCATCAAGCGGTAGATCGTATATATTACATTGTGGATTCCACCTCCACTTCATGGATCTGACTTGTTTTATTTCAGTTTAGTAGCCTAGATCATTTTTCACCATATGCATCGAAAAGTACGAAAGCAACAACAACACCATCACAAAAAGTGTCCTATGCATATCTATAGGCTACACAAGACAAAAATAACTCTACTCACTTTTACAATCCATGGATGATGTAACAATGGGGTAACGCCGGCTAGCTCCCTCAGGTAAATCGCAGGTCTTCTCATCAGATCCCTGCCTCAGACACGTGTTCTTCTCTTTGGGAGTTTCTGTTCGCTGGTGGTGTTTAGTCTAAGCTACTCCTTTTTTTTCCTTTTGACTTTTAGTATATTCTTAGGCATTATGACAGATTTGTTTTCTACGTTTTGCTTTCACTTGTTTTTTTTTTTTTTTTTTTTGGGGGGGGGGGGGTTTGTGAGTGTCGTTTGAAGTCGTCGTAGTCAACAAAACGTTTTTCATTTTCATTTCACGAACGCAAGGGGGCGCTGCAATGCCTTCCGCACCCTCTTCCGCTTGAACGCTCTTTCTAGCACACTCATTGGTTTACCCGATAAAATTATAACTTTATATATATAACTATGATTAGTAATTCCAGAAATGAAGGAGAGTGCACCCTAAACTCAACACAGCCTATTCTACGCCTGTCCAGCAGAGGTCAGTATTACACTGCTCGTAAACAGGAGGGGGGCATGTACACACCTCTTAAACTTCATAGATCCTTTTGGACAGTCAAGGGATTTTTTGTTCCGCTAACATTATAGGCCTAAACATTTAAGATAGAAATAGCTAGCAAAAATATCTTATAACTTTATTTAGCCACAACTATTGGCTTAGAGAAATCTGCTTCAAAATCATAGGCTAAGAAATTATTCTGCCTTCTCAGATTGATATTTTTGATCTCCCTGCATTTACAAGGACAGTGCTCAGTGTACGAGCAGACAAAGGGCTGCCCCCATTTATTCCAAATTGTTATACATGATATTGTATTATGTGGCCTCTGATTTCCCTCTTTTTTTTCTATACTATTACAACCCTTTATTCAGTACAGGAGCAAAGAAATTGCATGCAGTGCAATGATTGGTCATATAATTTGCCTCCAAAAGTCGATCAGGTAAGCTGGATCTAAAATGCCTCTTTGCGTTGTATGTGGCCAACAAATGTTCTCAATAGGCCTGTGGTGACTTTTGCTAGGCTTATCTGCATATACCCTCAAGTCTAACAGCCCATATAGGCTATCGTTAGGGCAATGTAATAAATGTAAATGTAATATATGAAAATAACTGGCAAGAAAACAATGAACAATGTGTGATTTTATACCTTTTACTAACAGCCTATTCAACAAAGACCATCTAGGCTACTCTCATTAGACTAAATCACTGCTGTTGCGTGATTTGAATCTAAGTTCCTGATTTGACTTTAGGATGCTGGATGTGTGCTCTGAGGGACTGTTTGCGTAAAGCCAAGCACAGCAGCCAGCACATTCTTTGTTTAGATCATGGCTGGGGTCAGAGGTGAAGTTCTTGAACATGTTTCCAGGATACACAGCCTCTAACAGTTTAAAAAGGGTTGGCCTAGAGGCACAATGGACGTGCCTCTAGGCACAAGCTTCAGTTGTGAAGGCATAGGCAATCAGTCGATCTACGCTGATTTTATACAGTTATTTATCATGTTTAATGTTCATGTACACCTTAATTCCGGGCTGTCCAAACTTTTTTCATTAAGGACCACATATAAAAGCACAAAGCTGAGAGCCGATTGAGGGCCATAGACTGGTCGTGAATACAGTGAATACTTCAAATCTGTGTGTTTATTACAAGTTAGACTGAACGACTAGACTTTTATTCATGCTTACATCCTCAATGGGACACATTCAATATTTGATATGGGCTTGTTAAAGTAGACTTTCAGAAATGTACAGTGAAAAGTACTGTTTAAGGTATGGGCTAATTCACCTGGAAGCTTGAGGGCCAAGAAAAAAATGGTCTGAGGGCTGCATTTGGTCCCCGGGCTACAGTTTCGACATGCCTGCCTTAATTAACCATGGTTTATTACTACAAGTAAAAACTTGGCGCAAACTATAGTGACTCGACATTTTTTTTCTGAACCAGTCCACTATTTTTCATTTGTAAGCTATTCAGCTCAACAAGCTCCAGGTGTTAGAGCTAGCCCTTGCCAGCGGGCCTGAGTGAGTCTCCTGATACAACTATCACGGATTTTCTGCATTAAAACACTAAGTAGGCTTGTCTTATAGGCTTAGACGTACATTTTACTGCACGACTGGCGTTATTTTTTGCTACTAACTGAAAACCAACGTGTTTTAGGGAGTCCCGGTGTATTTCTGTCAGTCCAGCGGGTCAGTTGTCGTTTCTATGGTGACACGTTTTATCTCTTCCGTAACGCGGCGTCCCTAGGGAATCACGTGACCATCCTCCCGGCTAATCACGTTGGCCAAACGGAGTGACGCAGAAATTCAAAGTTGGCATTGGAGTCAACGTTTTCTTGTGTACACTTTTCTGCACTGTGCCAAAGCTCAGGATTATGACTTTTTTGTAGCTTTGATGTATTCCTGGTAGGGCATTTTTAGCTTCGCGATGGAGGGTAAAGTGATCGGTCCGGGTCCGTACAGAGCGACGAAGCTGGTGAGTTTGTTCTTAGCTATTCACTAACCTGTACCGGAATGTTTATTACACACATCACGACATATAGAAGATATCAGCTGTAGATGGACACAGACGGCTGATGCTCGTCCTATTGTTAGCAAATCCGCTTTAAAACTCATTAGACAACATGTGTTTTCCTTTTTTGCTCTTTAAACGTGTAACTACTTCCTTCTGTCCTTTTAATAACATGGATTATAAGATCACTATCATGAAAAGTATAGCATAGGTGTTAAATATTCAATTGTAACTGCTAATAGGGTTCTACAGTTGTGAGCTATTAAGCCTCAAAAATATCTCTCTTTCAACATAATAATAATTAGCTCACTAAAATGAATCTAAGGTCAAATTGGTTCCTTTTTATTTTGTTTTGAGAACATTACATTGTGAGGCTCAGGATAAACAAAATAAGGACACTCACATTGTATTTACGTTCTGAATATGTTGAAAGCAAAACAGCTATTTGTACATCTAAATGTAAAATCACTGCTGTCTAAAAGCCCATTTCACCAAAATAACTGTAAAATGGAATAGGTTTTATGACTCGCAGCCAGACAGCCTTATTTTATTTATTTCTGTAATACTTGCTTTACCTTCACCTTCCAGTCTACTCTCCAGGCATTTTAAATGTGATACATTTTATGGTTATTCAAATTTTAATGCCTGACACAACAGCCTCTGAACATTGACTTGCAGGCACACAACTGTTTCTTAACCATTTCCTGGTGACTAACTGTAGAGAGAATTAATATTTTATGGCAAAGTAAAAGATGATGGTGGATTATTCATGCATAATCCAATAGCTCTCTCTTTCTTCCAGTGGAATGAGACCATTAAGCTCTTCCGGAGTGGCATGCCACTGAGAAGGCACTGGGCACACTTCCGCTGCTATGATTGCAGTTTCACGGGATCTGAGGCTGTCGATTACTTGCATGACCTTCTGCGCCGCAATTACAATTTTGGACCAGAGGTGACACGCTACCAGACGCTGCAGTTACTAAAGAAGTTCTTAAAGGCTCATGTTATTGAAGACATTAAGGGACGTTACGGCACAGAAGACTTTGAGGACAGTGGTCATCTATTCAGGTACTAGTGTGATGAAATTCAAAATGCTGTTGTGAGCAAGTATAAGAGATATATATACTATAAAGATAGTATCATCCAAGAGTGCTGGTGAGCTTTTATTTTGAACCACATCCACGCATTTTGGAGTGAGGACAAATCCGTTCACCATTGTCACAGTAATTAGCAAGTCAAAACAAAATATTATATATTTTAAATAGTGAAACCCATGAATTAGGCATTGTATCCATAATGGTAATCAATCTACCAACATATACTAGGTTTATGCCAGATTATTTTGAGTGAATATGATATTTTTGGTTGCAGTACTAGCCTTAATAAATAAATTCGTTTTTGAAAGTTAAAGCTGTAACTTTTTCTGCTGGAGGGTTTGCTGTTTGCTTGTCTCCTCATAGGTGTTATTGAGTTGCTTGGAATGTTCCACTGTTTGGTATTAAACCAATTCTTTATTGTCTATCTTTATTGAGTTACAGAGGTTTTTGTTCCTAAAACATATTTGAAAAACGTCCCTACTATGAACAGCACTGCGTCACCACAAATTTCATGTGTAACTTGGCCTGGTGGTGCCATCTACTTTTCACTGGTAAGGTTATTGGCAAAGCAATAACATCTCCATGGAAACAAGCAAGTGGCAGACCTCCCACCTGAAAAGTTACAAAGTGCTCAATTTGTGTATCATTTGTGTCCAGTGCTTCCCTATCAACATCTCACTACTCATATCAAACTAAATATCACAATTTGAAACAGTTTGTCACATTTGGGTGATTTTTATATTAAATCGACTGTCTTCCAGGTTTCCCACCATGTCTCCACTGAAATCTATTCCTACAAGATCCCTGTTGCAAGATAGTAATGACCTGCCCAGACTCATTCGCTGGGATGATTATGAAGAATTGCCTCAACAGGAAAACACTGCCCTGTCAAAGCCTGCTGTCTTGGTGAGATGATTTCTTCCCATTCCAGCTGTCTGCTTTCAGAAAGTTTGTGAAGGCAGACAGGGATGAAAATACGATTCTCTTAGGATGGATGTTTTTTCTTTTGTTCTATGAGAAAATAACGCACTTTTTTTTTTTGGTTCAGACCTCTGATTTATGGAATAAGAGACACAGTGTAGCAATAGGAGATGTACACGAGTGCAAGCTTATAAGGAGAAAAGAGGTAACTCCTAAGCAAGTGGACCACATATGGAAAACCATGACAATTGCACAGTATGTAAACTCTGTCTTGTTTTGTTAAAAATGATATACAGTTGATTAATATCTTCACAAAACACAATTGTTATTTTAGTTTGCAGAGGGTCCTGGGACTGAAGACACTTGAAGGTGTTCTAAGCCCAGTGCAAGTGAATGGGAAACATATTGAGCACAATGTGACCAAAGTCAATAAGATGGGTATAGTGGTGTTGGATAACAAAGCAGGTAATGTGCTTTCCCTGGTAATGTTCTGTGCTTTTATCACACAACAAACCTGTGTTTCCTTCTTTATTTGTAGAGGATATGCCTTATTGGGTTGTGTCAGCGATGAAATGTCTTGCCAATTGTAAGTACCCTTTTCTAGGAAAAAATGTCCCTTGTGCATTTTTATCTCTTTACTTGAACTGCATTTCCACTGCAGTGATTACATTTATTTGCTCTGCTTCATTTTGAGGGCCCAACGGCAATGATTCCAAACAGCCTGTGTACCCGGGTTTTGAGAAGGATGTTCTGAAAACGGTAGCAGAGTATTTTCAAAGGCTTAAACAACCTTTACTGACATTTCATCTGTATGAAGTCTTTGTCAACATTCTCAGTGAGTACTCTTTCTACATATGTATCATTATTTTGTGCTAGAGAGCGTTTAAGTACAATTCATTGGATTCTGACAGAAAAACTACCTTAACATTAGCAGTGCTTTTCTCTACAATAGCTTATCTCTTCCAAAAGGCCACACTGACGAGATTTGATCCCTGCTGACCTGTGGGTTGGCATTCCAATATATTCCTTGTTAACATTCAGTTCTTATGAAGCCCATTCTATTATTTCCTATACTTATTTTTTTGTAATTTTATAATTTGACTGAAATACCTATTCACTATATGTTGCCAAGATGAAGTGTTTTCTCTTCCCATTAGTATGCCTAAATTACAGACTGTATATTCACCTCCCTAACTCCCTTGTTGTCTTGCAGGTCTGATGTCTGATCAGGAGGTTGTGACTGAGGCTCTTCAGATCAGCTGTTTGTTATTGCCTCCTCCAAACCGCAGACGGTTGCAGCTCTTACTGCGGCTCATGGCGCGCGTTTCCCAGAATCAACAACTGCCACCACTAAATGACTTTATTCCCACTCGCACTCTGGTACACACCACTTCTATATATTCTTCTTCTTTATATTGTTATGCTGCATTTCACTGTAGAATAGAATAAACTTTATTGTCCACTGAGGGAAATTTGTCTTGGCCTCAGTGCAACATTGTAATACCTCAAAACTATTAGGTTTATCTGTGGTGAAAATTACATTATATTGTGCAATGTACAATTATGATTATAATGGAAAGGAGGCAGGAGTGTACGCAGGATTAGGGTATCAAAATATTAAGGATCATGCTTTTTCTTTATTGGTATTGAAATCAAATTTCTAGGCAGTTCTTATGTTTAGCATCAATATAACAAACTGAAATGTATTAACATTTTACAAATTCACAGTATACATTTTAAAATTAATGGACCTAGCTTGAAAGTGCTTTTGTAACTAACAATAATTAGACTGTGCCCTCAGCTTAATGCCTGGAACACATTGCTTTTATGTATTGCCTCTTCACTTTTATTTTTACAGCTTTGGACTTAGAATGTCGTCGCATTAGTCTTTCATATTCTAATTAGGTTTTTCTCTAGTCTATTTGGCAAATTCATATTTTGCCCTATTAAAATGATTACACCCTTGCCTTCAAGATTAAATAAAGTCAATTTAACAGCTAATACTGAGTTTTAAGTACCTTGTCATAACAAAAGCATCAGTATTCATTGAATCGAAACAGTCACCATTTGAGTGAGAATGTATGTAAATATTTCAACTATTTTCTGTTAATTTACTCACCTCTGTTTTATAACAGCAATTTCTCCATTAGTTTACTGCAGATCATTGAAGCCTAGTGCTCTTTTTTGTTTGTTTGTGTTGACAGATGGTGCAGATGTTCTCACATTGTGTTCTGGGATCTGTTGACGAAATGGACTTGGATGAACTGCTGTCCACTAAACTGGTGACCTTCATGATGGAGCACTACAACACCATTTTTAAAGTGCCACCCAAATTGCGCTCCCAGGTTGAGGAGCACCTGTCCCACCTACGCAGAGTGCAGGTAACTCAAAGAGCTCCCACACAAGCAAAATGACATATGTTGTTGTATTAAGCATCACTGCACTAACAGCAGTAGAATCATAATGAATCTTAATGTTCTGGAGGTTGGCTAAATTTTGAGAGAAAGATTGTTGTCGGAAAAGTTTTCAAAATCTGAAGAACACTGTATTAAATGAAACGTGAGATTTATGCCCTATCCATTTGTAATAATTTAATGCCAATAATATCAATATTAGTTAATATTATTAATGTTACAATTATGTAATTTAAACAGAGGGAGTAATATATTGTGTATTATGTTTCATTTCATTTACACTGAGACATGCACATTTTAATCATCTTCTTCCTTCCAGTGGTACTAGATAACACTTGTCACAGCCAACTAAAATGCTTATCCCACTTTTAGTTTATCTGTCTAGCAGTGTCAGCTCAAACTGATTTTGCAGAAAAGTGAGGTGAGGCTAACACAGAGCTGATACAATAACTCAGAGTAGAATCAGCAGGTGGTGAAACACTGTTGAATAGTACTTTAATATTTTTGCTTTTTAAATTGTGTGTGAAAAACTGTCAAATAATGGAAATATAACAACACACTGCTTTTATATTTGTAACACCTATTTACAGCAGCTGGATGCTGAAAAAGAAAATCTCTGCTAGGCTGTAGAACAGGAGCTTTTTCTTGTTTGATGTCTAGTGTGCTTTTATGACTAGTGGTGGTTGCACAGGATTGACTTTGTTCTGCTCTTTCTGATGTCCGATGGATAACAGACTGTATTGATATGCTAGAAATTTGGTCAGTATTGGTTTTCCACACGGGAGGAGCTCACTCAGAATAGAGCCACTGCTACTCCACAGTGAAAGGACCCAGCTGAGGTGGGTCGGACATCTGTTCCAGATGCGTCCTGAAGACCTCCTTGGGCAGGTGTTCTAGGCATGTCCAATCGGGAGGAAGGACTTGACGGACTATGTCTCTTGGCCGGCCTGGAAACACTTTGGGGTTCCACCAGAGGAGCTGGAGGAAGTGTCTTGGGTGGGGGAAGTCTGGGAGTCCCTGCTTAGACTGCTGCCCCAGCAACTCGCCTCCAGATAACTGGAAGAAAATGAATGAATATTGGATTTTTTTTTATCCAAAATGTATGTTTACTGCGTCATTTTAAGGTAGAGACTGAAAACACCATTGTCATTCTTCGTTATTCTGCTGAATTATTAGTGGGATTACAATAGCTGCAATGGCTTTCAGAGCAAGTTTTAAAGTAATCCAACAATCTATTTCTACTGTTGTCTTTCTGCAGATCAAGTATGCTGGCACCGACACAGACTTCAGTGCCTCTCCGGCGTTTTGTAAACAGATCAGAAGAGTGGAGGCTGAAGAGCCCAGGGTGATTGGCACACAGACCCCCCTGCAGGAGCTGCTGGAGGGGCTCATCGCAGACAAGGAGCTGCCAATGAGAGACAAGAGGAAGAGGCTCAAACAGGTGAGGAGGTGTTCAAAGTCAAGAAAATGATTTTCATTCTTGATAATGATAATACAATCAATGCAAAGTTATTGAGGTAACACACATGTTCCAAACATTTTCACTTTGTCACAACAGCTTTTGAATCAAGTACATAAGTACATTGTTTATAGGTGTGTATGTAGATCTAGCACATCCCAGTGAACTGTATTGCTACTTTTTACTCAACCAGAAATCTATATTATGTGAGGTAAAACTAATTTCTACACACCTGACTGTCTCACAATGAAATAACCTTCACAGAGTGTTCATATGGAGGTCTCTTGAACCCTGGCTTAAAGGCTTTTCACCTCAAAGTGATGATTTATAAAAAAAAAACCTGTGTAATTCAGATGCATTTTCTCTTCTAACAGTTCCAGAAGTCTTATCCGGAGATCTACCAAACTCGATTCCCCACCCAGGAGAGCAAAGCTGCTGTTATACCTGAGAAAGCCCCTCGGCTTAAACCACATCATATGCTTTTCAACCTCAAAAAATCCTTCCAGCCATTTCAGAGGAGCTGGAGTTTCAGAACATAGTGCCTCTACTGGAAACTCAATATTTACTGTTACAGTCATGGCAGTAATGTGACTGTGAGTGAACTGTTCACCCTGCTGTTAGGAGGAATTACACTTAAGTTTATTATTGCTGTGAGTTTATTAGTTTAATCTTCTTGCACATAGCTAGAAAACTTGAAAAATAATGAACCACTTAGAGGTCTACTAATGTGCTATGGTACTATTTTCCCTTTAAAAGTTATTCGTAATTAGTATGAATACATTTCATAATTCTGAAGAGATAACATTATGTCTTAGATAGAGTTGTAGCATACCATGCTGTTAAATGTTTATATTAATTTCATAATATGTATTATTTCTTTCTGTCATGTGTGATATGATACATTTTCATGGATACAATATTTATGACATGAACAAACCACAGCATTTCCCTAAACCTGTTTCAAGTGGGTACATTTTCAATACTCTATAATACATTTACTTGTAATTTTTGGCATTGGTTATCATAGAACATTTTCTTGTCGATCAAAGATTTTTTAATGGATCTTTTTACTGGATTTTGGCAGCTTGCAGTATAATTTAGCACTATTTTTCTATCAAGAACTTGATGAACATATCAAGGGTTAGGGGGTGGTGTATTATTTAAACTTTCACTACAGAAACTTGAGATTTTCTAAAACTTTTCTTAAATGCAACAGCAGTGGTAGTTACTTTATATACTTTATATGTCTGTGCTGTTTTTGGTGTAGTATGTTTTACTGTTTGTACAATGAGCAGTATTTGTCTTTGATCCATATTCATGTTCATTCAGTGTTGTCACTGTCTTTGTTTGTAACATGTGTTATTTCCATTCACTTTTGAATGGCTCATCAACTTTTATTCTGCTATTGTTTTCTGTAATTGAGATTTTTCTTTTTTTTAATCCAATGCTGGAACGCCTGTTACTGTAACTTGAATTGCTGAAATTGTTTTAAATAATGATGCTGGTAGCTTACATTTCGTGAATAGATTTCATCACATGTTTGTACTACTTCAAAAAGGGATGAAATATGGCATTTAACTGGGCCCCTTGAGTAATTAATGATGTAGATCGCTTGTGTAGAACAGTAATAAAACAGTCATGATTTGTCTGCTTTGTTGTGTGACTTATATATTCTCTCATGCCCTTATATTAAGTTTGATCAAGTCTGAGTACATGCATATATAATCTTCAGTATTCATTCACTCGCTGCCGACACGCCAGCCTTAGGTTTCCCAGTCAGTTAAAGTGAGATAGAGGGTGAAGAGAAGTTAAACATTGTAATCAGGTAAAATAATTGATATAATATATACATTAGGCACATGCAAATACATGTTATAATTATAGATTATCTGATTTAAAGGTAAATCTTGTAAAAAAAAAAAAATAAAAAAATCTATATATCTATCTAAATATATATATATATATATACATACATACATACATATTGTATTACCAGTGTGTGAAACTTTACTCTCAACTTTGTGCGATCCATTAAAGTCTGTTTACGTGATTGGAATGCGATGTCAGTGTATGAGTTTCAAATGTGAAGGTGGTATAAGCAGAACCCACTAATGCACACACTGTTTACCTGCATGATTATCAATTAGACACAATTAAACCCATATGGCCTCATATTGAATGTAACCAGCAGGTGGCGCCAGAGTTCGGCGTCACTATTGTCTTTGTAAAAGGGGTGAAGTTCTGATGCCACTCACGGAGCTCAATTTCCCGCAGTCAAACAGTGCGGGGAGCTTAATCTGAAGAGGGATCTTTGGGAGGGTTTTAATTAAGATAAATCATCCTCTGCTCCATTGACTATCACTTATCTAAATTGTAGTTCTGGAGCCAGTTTCTGTTTTCACTGAGAAATGGTGTAAGATGAAAACTGATCCTCTATTTTTCTGTGATGGATTTGGAAGATGTTCTTATCGATTTTTAGATGGAGAGTCTAAGTCCTGGAAGTAGCAGGCAAACTTTAAGCTGACGGTCAAAGGGACATGTAAGGCATCAAATGTTGCACTCTACACTAAAGCATCTGTGTGCTCTTAAGTGGCCCCTGCAGCATACCATAAAGCAGGACTATCTCTGCACTTTGGGCCTTAGATGGGTTACAGCCTGAACAATGACAATGACAATGTCTACTTCACATTTATTTATTACAATTGTGTCCTGCTGTAAAAGTACAAAATGAAGTGGACATAAAAAGTATAGGCCTATATAACATATGGGATTTATGGGCTCAGTCAGTGGTAGCACTTTTTCACCAGCTTTCCTGTCTTGCATGCTTTCATATTGCTGATTTTATTGGAAAATACTTTGATCACATCGTGTGTTATAAAGGGCTGGATAAACAAAGATGAACTGATTCTTATTGTTGCTGTGTCCTTGGGCAAAACACTCGACGCACCTCTTGTCTTCAGACTCAGTGTAAGCTAATGTTGTGTGAATGTGTGTTTGTGAGAGAGGATGTGGGCTACATTCTGGCATGTTTTTATTCATTTACATAAACTGTCTCAAATAATGAACAAATAATAATTCAAAAATGTGTCTAATCCAGGGGTGGGCAAACTACGGCCCGGGGGTCACACACGGCCCGCTGGGCTTGTTAATCCGGCCCGTGACCAAATTATATTCAAATAAGTAAGGGTAAATCTTGTTTAGTTTAAGTTTCCCAAAAGATGGCGTACTTCAGCTACATCAACCTTGTTTGCATTTATTACTCTCTTATTTTCTTATCAGCCTTTCCGCAAAAATGACAGAGAAGAAAAGTGGATAGTTTTTCACCAAAGTCCGATCAAAGTACCAAGGCAAGTTTTTTGCTGGCATTCACCACCACCTTTGCTCTGAATAACAAGGGAACTTTGGATAGAGAAGCACAACAAAAAGTCTCAGGATAAAGTAGGCTATACTGTATAGCAAAATATATAAAATCATGTCTACAGTCTATTACCCGCTTCAAATATACAAAGATGATCTATTTATAAAAGGCCCATTGCGGGTCACAGTTTGTCAGAAACACATTCATATTCTTTCTATTGTTGCAGGCTGTCTCAATCTGCATTAGTAGATATAACTGATTTCTAGGTAGCAGTGCAGAAAAGGGAACCGTTATCATTAGAGACATTGCAAAGCTGTGAGGGTGCCATCCACTGTGAATACTGATAAACCATTTTGTCGTACATCACTCTGCCAACAGTCAAATTAAGTGTGGTGTGTCTGTGAGAATGGATAATAAAGAACCCTGCAGAGACTGACCAACCAACACTTTGCCCTCAAATAAGCCTCAGAAGGTATTTTGAGGTAGTAAGAAGAAAAAAAAAGACTCTACACTACGGGTGTTTTTTCACTTCTACTACTGTTTGTAGCTCTGAGAAAAACTTGACTCATATTTAAGATTAAAAAGGAAAGTAACATTTAATTTGCGAAGAGAACTTAGTTATAAAACCTTTATTGTTGTCTCAAAGTGTTGTCCTTGGAACCTACAATTATTGTCCTATTGTCAGTGACTATGAGAACCTTATTTATCTTTTCTGTCAGGCCAAAAATATAAATTTAGCCACATTTCACTGGTCTGTTTGGAACCTGCTAATGGATGTTTTATGCTGCTTACCTTTATACGTGAATAACAATTGCCATTGTACAGGGCCGGCCCAGCAGCTGCTTAGGGCCCCGAGACCACCAGAGGGCCCCCATGAGCCCATACATTTATATTGAAAATAATATAATATACAATTTTATTGGACACAGGGCTTGTGTGTTTGCAGCAGCCTAAATATCCACACATATTAAAAATCAAACAGAAACCAAGAAAAAAATGTCTAGATTTTTAAAAGTCTTGACTCCCCCTTCTATGTTTATCTGCTGTTCTTGTGACTGTGGTAGTTGTGACATTCTGAATGTTTTCAGTCTGATGTTGGTCATATAAATACAAATACAATTGGTCAAGGTGATGAGAGCAGAGTCATGATGTTGTCAAATGTGAATTGCCAATAGCTGAGCCAGGAGACATCTGCTGTCAGGGGCCCAAGAGTCAAATCTAGCCAAAGCTAGGGCCAGCCCTGCCATCGCATTTTATTTAATTAGTTGATCTGCACCACCATTTTGTAAATATCTGCATCCATTTTGCAATCAGTACACACATGGTTGCGTTTTTAATCTGTGTTGTTTGATGAATAGAATTAAATAGTCAAGAGAAACAGATAAGGAGTGTAATCATAACTATGGGCCTTGCATTTACTGCCAAGTACTCCAAATATTCAGCGATATTCAGTGGATGGCTCCACTCAGAGGGATTGCAGTCAGCTGGCTCGAGAATTGAACCTTCAACCGCTTTGCTTTGTGAAGAGTGTGTAAGCAGAACTACACCATTTCATATCATTCACTGTAATGGTCTCAATGGTTGTGATTGTTAAGCTCCAGTATGTACTGTAATGCATGACTCTTTGGCAGTTTGTCAGGCTGCTCTCCACTTGCAGGCTTTCAAGAGCACACGTGTCCAGGCCAAATCTTCCTAAGTACTGGTGAGACAGTGTGCACTCCTCCAGTAGAGGAAGCCCGCCATGTTCCTTTGAGAGTTTTTCTGGGAATAGACACAACGCTGTGATAATTGGCTCTGCACTGGAGGGGTCTTTAGCACTACCATGTTATCCGATGCAGCCTGGAGAAAGATGGGATAGATAGTGGAGCAAAGAAATACTCAAAAAGTAAACGTATCACATGAAAAAATCTACTTAAGTAAAAATATTAAAGCACCTGTTTAAAATGTACTTAAAGAGTAAAAAGTGAAAGTATTTGCCGCAGATTTTGAGATCTCATGAAGCTTCAAATGTAGTGATTTTGATACAGATTTGTGCTGAATTTTGTTCAACAGAAGCAATTGAATATTTTTTATTTTCTAGCTGCTTTTATTAGCATATTTTAGTTTGCTCAAATTATGAAAGTGTTCAAAATAAACCCCTCAGTCTTTTCAGAAGGTCTCAAACTATAATAAAAGTGCTTTTAGTTTTCAGCCCTACTCAAAAATGTAATGGAGTAGAAAGTAAAAAGTATCAACATTAAAATCTACTTAAGTAAAGTACAGATACCTAAAATGTTTAATATCAGTCTATTTAGTGGACTCTTGGCATTATTGACTCCACAAATCCGAAGTTCACCGAGCCCCAGTCACTCATGGTTAGTCATCTGCTGACTCACAAAAGGTGCATTAAGTACAAAATACCATAGTAGTTATTTTCGCTACAAACCTCCAGGATCAAACCCCAAACAGAGCAGAACAAAATGTCTATATCTCACCTTTTGTTTGTTGGATGTTGTGGCCATATTTGTTAAGTGCTTTGCATATGGATCAACCCAAATCCAGTTATGATCCATTACATAAACTCAAACTGAAAGAAGAAAATCCTTGTTTTTGATTATATTTCTTATTATCTTTGTCTAATCTCGTTGAAGTGGCAATGTGGCATATTATTCAGAATAAAAACCTGCAGTTGTACAATGAAGTAATAGGGCTTATGCAAGGGTCGGTGTTTGTGCATGTCTTAATGGGGTTCACTTTTGAAGGAGAAGGTGTTTATTACCAGTTTAATGAATCCTGAATCATTGTCTCATCTTATACTCTTTAATAACATTAATTAAGAGGCTTTTCTTAATACAGTACGGTACATCTTTGGATTCATTTGTTTAGTAAAGGTTACTTATCTGAAGTTTGAATACACTGATAAGTAAAGTTTTACAGGGGCACTTTAGAGTTAGTTTTAACATCTTATATCTTAATCTATTCTGCCTCCTGACAGTCCAAATGAACCAAACAAGAACCCAAGACCAGACTTCGTCTTTTGCTATATCTCCAAAATGATATAATTTTATAACATACTGTTTGAATTATTTCATTTATTTGGATTTAATACAATTTGCCCATTCATGTTGTCAGTCTTATTCATCTATACATCCAAACTATTATGCAGTACTTAACAAAAATCTTCAATAAATATTTTATGTTCTCCAGTAAATGTATTTAGTTTACGTTCTAGTTGAGTAATTTATTCTTCTTTCAATCTTCCCATGTTAAGCACTCTCACCTCACAAAAAGAAGGTGTCGGGTTATGTTTCCGGACCATATGGACTCTTGCTCTGTGGTATATCTCTGGTGATGTCCCGTTAGGTCAGCCTTTACTCTTACATAAGGTGTAAGATTTTAATTTGCTGGAAACGCAAAGCTCAACCCTTGTCAAAAGATTGTACATGAAAAATACTCCAGTATTACTACATAAAAACTAATCAACAAATATATTACTTAAGAGTAAGTATAGTGTACTGTCAAATGAAAAATTAGCAGAAAAGATTTTGCAACAGTGGCGAGTTCTTCCATCAATTTGAGATTCAGTAATTAGAGCTACTCCCTGGGTAAAACACGTGGCACAGTACATGCTTAGCCACATCAGGATTGCAATCTGATCACTTATTATGGGCATAAATAAATATAGAATTACTACAGATAGATAAAATGAGCACATTAGTAGCGCCACAGGGCAAACAAATAGTCCTACATATCATATAATGTTTTAGAAAACTGGGTTTAATTAAGTTTATATAAGTTAATTATGCTTAAGTGTCCAGTGTCCTTTCTAGGCTGTTAGGTGCAAGGTAGCGCAGAACAGCTGTTGTTGTAGCACACTTAGGACCCATTGGAGTAATTGGGCGCCAGGAAATGTCTGCCTGTGTGTAATCAGCCTAAACCCAATTCTAAAGGGAACAGAACTGGTGGGAGCTATGATGGTTATTTTCTCTAGACAAGGCCGCAAACCACTCGGAGGTGATTGTGATATTTTGTGGTAGTACAGAACTCATTTATAGAACCCATGGTCATGTTTGGATGAGAAAACCTTGTTAAAAAAACATTCAAATTTCCAAAACACAAAATGAAAATGCCACCGGGGGTTTAATAAAGCATATATATAGACACAAGCAAATATATCATGTATTTTCACATTCAACATTACATACACTTTTTCACATAGAAGTAGTTTTTCCACAGCGTGAATTTACTGGCTTCATTGGTAGTGTTGAAGCGACAAAGCAAACTGTACAGAAATTATTTATACACGTCAATAAATATAGGCAGACTTGAGTGGTTGGTGATGAGAGAGCACCGTTGTTGAACTGCAAACTGGAGTTGTCATTTTGTTCATGTGCTCTTTAGATACTGGAGTTTGGCATAGACAGTAAAAATGGACCAACATACCCACTATATTTTTATCATACACTATATACACTATTTGGTAAAATGACTGATCTGTCTAATTTACAGACTAATTTAGATTCTTTTTTATTTTTTTTTTTTTTTTTTTGTGGCGTTTGCTATGGTCACTGAATACTGTTAATGTGCCCTTCAGCAAGACACTTTATCTAACTTGCCTGCATGTTTTAGAGCGGGATGTGCAATTGCTGTTGATCACAAGCACTTAATGGCAGGCACAGTGTGACTGAGCAGTGAGTGTGTCAAATCAATGACGATAATGACGATGTATTAGTAATGCCCAAATGTAGTGTTCGAAATGACTTCAAAATATATCAGATAATCAATGAACTAGTCCTTCATTGAGATAAACTGATGGGGATCTGTCTGATATAATTAATGAAAAGTAGCCAAACGTATGGGTGATTATTCTCTTTAGGCGCAATAGGCCGGGGTGGGTAGAGTGGCTGAGAATATACTCATGTGAGAATATGGTACATACACGTTCAAAGTTTAAATGGGGGGAAAAAAAACTGTTTTGGGGAAAATTCTGCTAAATACTGAGTTACTAAAAAACTTTACTCAAGTACCATTTCACCGTAAAACATAACTGAAGTAGGAATAAAAGAATGGTGTCTGTAAACAACTCAGAAGTAAAAAGAAAACTCCTCTGTCGCTTCTGACAAATGACAAGAGAAGATTGTAAAATGAGAGCAGTAAAGGCTTGAAAGATTTCACTTCTAATTCCACTTTTCTACAGTGTTCCTCTTTATGGATGTGTGTTGTCACAAGAACCATTTATCTCTGTGGACACGTTATTTCTTGGTCCACTCTTTCTCCTGTCCACCGCCGTCAGTGTTAAATGTACTGTATTTTGTTTATTATTCCGTTCACACTTTTGACGTCGCTTTATCATTCATTTTACAGTCCATTTTACAAGCACACTTTTAAACCTCTGCCTCTGATGTCACTGATGACGCGCCATTGTCTTCTGAGTGAAAATGCATCATCTTTAAACATTGCATTATGAAAACTGGGCTTGATCTTACAGTGTATTGAGGTAAGGCTGCTGTGTGGAGACGGCTTGGCACATCACATAGATACAACATTGTTAATTCTTCACTCCCATTGGCTGTCCTGTCTGAGTGTTTCCATGGTTATAAAGGGTGCATTAGAAGTGTCCAAAAGCCTGGCTCAGTCATACAGCACGAGACAATCTGGAAAAAAAGGCATTCAAATATAGAGTGAAGCCAGATATCATTTGTTATATTTACAAGCAAAAATAACGGCAATTTTACAGATGTTAACATTCTCGTTCTCATTGAAGAAATAACTGTAATCATAAAGTGGTATCATAACCCCTTAGTAGATGATTAGCAGCGGTGGTAACCATATGTTTTTGTCTTACTCGAGGGCCTATTTAGAGCAAATACTCAAGCTTATTTTACAGTTTTAAAATCCAAGACTATGAATCTTGTTCCATTGTTAATATCAGAAAAGAAAAGGGGTTACATGAAAGGATTCTGTTATTGATTATGATTTCAAAGAACATAACAAGACTCAATATAACAAACAGCGCTTATGTGGAATAAGTGCTGCCGATTTCAAATTCAAGCAGCCACAATTAGCAATAGAAAGTCATAATGATGTCACCAACAAATTAATAGTGAATGTTAAATTGCCCCTCCCAAGTCAGACATTGGTGCAGTTAGTAGACGGCGGCGTTTCCGGCTTGCTACGTATCTCCTTGATATCGTTAAGTGGGGAGTCGCTCGTACCGATCTGGCATTTGAACACTTGCTTGTAAGCTTTCCTGAAGTTCTCAGACAGGAAGGCGTAGATGACCGGGTTGACCGACGAGTTGCTGTAGGCCAGGCAGTGAGCGGCCACACGCAGCACAAAAGAGGCCTGGTTCAGAGGGAACTTTCCAAACTCCACCCACAGGTGCACCACGTGATGAGGCAGCCAGGAGATGCAGAAGACTACCACCACCACGAGCACTGTCTGGGCAGTCTGCAGAGAGACAGACAACATGCATTGATTTACACACCAAAAAAAAATTTATTCAATATCTTATTATCAAGAACTGTTGTAGTGGCTGTATTGATATATATATAGTTTCCACATCTGTCAATCATTGCCTGCAACCTTTACCTCTCAACCAATCATCTCTCAAATGTTTCATACACACTTTTTCCCATCAGTCATAGTGGAGCTGATGGAAACATTAGTAGAGCATAAGTTTATATAGTCTTGCTGTCGTTATATTTTTTGGGGGAAACACAGAAAGACAGGAATAAGTTCTGCTTAAGAAATCCCCACATTTCAATTTGATAGTGATCAGTTTTCATCTATTTGTGCTAAAATGCAATTTCCCATAACTCTAGCTCCAATAGAAATATGCCTTTCACATCATACCCATCACATCTTTTTGAGAAAATATATACGGACTTTGCAGACTTAACATTTTTACATATATAACTTTCCTTCTCCTCACTGGTGGAAAGCCTAATACCTCTATGGAAGAGAGGAAGCATAGAAGGACAGTATTTTTCCAAAAGCACTTTACTGCAGTGCTGTATCTCCAGAATGAATCATGGCTCTGATAAGCCTAAATCTATACTCAAGTAATTGTATAGCATTATGTCACCGAATAGCGCCTGATATTTCAGATGTTTCACTTCAGATGTAATTTGTGGGTGTTATAATTTGCATTGAGAGCTGACTCTAAATCATGTTCCCACTGAGAAACTCTATAAATTGATGGCATTAGAAAAGTTGATGCACAGATTCAAGACACTGAGCGTACTATTCTCATATTGGCAAAGATAAATACCTCCATTGTCTGCCATTTGTCACATTGGTGCAGCATTATCGGCAGAATCCCCACTGTTTAATGGGGTGTACTGTGCAATAAACAAGATGTGCAGCCAGATGTGATAATGGATGTAAAACAATAATGCCATTATGTAAGTTTATGAAGTGTATCAAAATATCAAAACACAGCTGGAGTGGAGATAAGAGCTATTTTCTTTCAGAGGGCATGTGCAATCATTTAAACTGTGAGATGTACACATTGATTTTTAAAAGATTTGACTGCCACCGCTCTTTCTTCGACTATGATTGATAATTTTCCTATGACCAATAATGATGACACAGAATAATATGATTTAAAAGAGATGGACAAAGTTAGTTGAGTTAGCCCACTTTATAAAACTTCTGATTAAAAAGGCAGACTTCCTATTTGAACAGGTGACATTAGATGCATTTCAAATTCAAAGTGCAACTGCAGCTTTGTCTTAAGAGCAATCAATTTGAGCTTCCTTGTCCTTTTGGCTGATTACTGCACCGAGTCTTTTATTGAAGCTGTTTAGCACTCATTACCAGGCAACCTCATGTGAACCAATACTGTGGGTGCCACGTGGGGTAATGACAATTTCCATCGAGGAACAAAAGCACAATCATATTCTTTAGTCTGGAGTGTAATTGCGACACTAGATTACATTTGAGCCTCATTGACTTGGACAAGAATAATGCTCAAAGATGCGTTGATGTTCACACACTATTGCGCAGCAGTGAATGGTAAGTGAAGTAGTATTAATAGCAGCTAAATTATAGGTAATGCAATTCACTACAGTTGGTTTTGTGTATACAAAATTAGTAGTATGCAAGGGATTCAGAGTAATAAAAATATAGTTGCCATAGTAATTAACATATCAGAACAGAACTAAAAATTGTATCTTTTGAATGGTCCAAAGTCACCAAAATGTCACCTTAAAATAGGAGGATGAGAAAAGAAAGATTGGAAAAACATGTGCAAGAAGCTCAAAGTGTAACATTACATCTATACAGATGACATAGGCACTGTGAAATAAACAAGCCACAAAGATTAAGTAGCTAAAATATTAAAGTGCTGCATTAGTCAAGTTCAAAGTGCATTGGTCAAGCTGATAACAAATTGTGGGAAGAAGCTGTTAGCATGGAGAGAAGTCTTACATTTAAAAGGAGCGATATCTTATTCCAGAGGAAAGAAGCTCGAACATCCCTTGACCTGTCCTGGCAGGTCCAGGATGGTCAGAGGATTATGATTATAATGTTGTTTATGATCTGAAGGGCCTCAGAGTGGTCGTTTATGGTCTGAAAGGCTCGCTGATAAAAATTCAGCAGGATCTTAAAGTTTGTTGTGAATTATCTTAGTTTCCACAAAAAGAAGAGATGCTTCTGAGCCTTGTTAACAGTGTTACTAGTGTTTTTCTCCAGCTTAGATCTTTAAGCAACGTCAGACCAAGAACTGTGCACTCTATCACAACTGGAACGTCAGCAATTATAAGCAGCTCAAATACAAGTTCACAGCTTTTAGATGTGTTCACTAGAACGTTGTTTTCTTTGCTCCACACAACAACATTCTGTACTTCTGTCCTGTAATATGAGTCATTTGTACTGATCAGACCAATGATAGTTGTGTCATCAGTTTTTTTGAATTATTCGATTACTATCATGGGAAGCAACACAGTCATAAGTATAAAGAGTAAAATGGACTTGAAATGCATCCCTGAGGGGGCCCTGTGTTCACACAAACACAGCCATTCAGTTACACTTGTTTTGATCTGTCCATTAAAAAGCTAAAAATTCATTTACACATAGTGTCACCCAAACCAAAAGTCTTGAGAACAAGTTTGCTGATACAAGATAATTAAAAGCTGATCTGTCATCAATAAATGTCAATCTCGCAAGAGATTTTCCAGAGTCCAAATGAAATAAGAAAACTCTTATAAATAAGATTTCAAAAGCAAAAGAGAGAGTCTTCAATGCTCCTGTTCTGTCTATATGCAAATTTGAGCAGATCCACAGACACTGGGATCTGACTTATAATAAAATCCAGTACCAGAAAGTTTTCATTAAAACAGACGTGAGGGCCGATAATCATTCAAACGTGTCATAGGTGTTTTCTTAAGAACTGGAATAATGATGGACTTTTTAAAGCTGCCTGAAACAGTGCAGTTTCTGACATGTGAGTGAGAACAGGAACCAGTTGTTCAGAGCAAAGATGAAGGACATGAGGAGGAATGCCATCCAACCAGGGGCAGTCCAGATGGACAGGATCCGCTGGACATCCTCCTGCATCACAGTCAAGCTGCACTGGTTGTATTTTGGAAATACAACAGATTTGAAATTGGCAGCTACAAAACAACGAATAACAAATAATATTGATTATGTTCATTAAGCAAAGTATTGTCAAAAGATACTATGCTCTCTGCTTTTGATTTCCCAGTAGTGAACTGAATTTTTTCCTCATGAGCCGAGGGTTATCCTTTTTAAGATAGTCTTTTCTCCATATGACCATTTGGCAGCTTTGATTGACCACTCCAGGGAGTATCTGGACTGCCTATAAGCAACCGTATCTCCAGAGTTGAATGCCAAACATCCGAGTTAAACCATGGATTTTGACTGCTGTATTCTCTAACAACCTTCTGTGGGATACAACAGTCAGTGCAAAAGAATAGAAGCAACAGGTGAATTCGTAGTAAAGCAAATTTGTAATCATTTCAAAGTTATATCTGAGATGAAAATATGTACATTCTACAAATGAAAGGGTTTAAATTTGTGAGACTAACTAACCTTACACAAACATTCAATTTTAGTTCTCAAATGCAACAGTCTTCTACAGATGGCTTCATTCATATCACAAACCAAACAGTGGCTCTTCATTTCCTTTCTTCCCCAGTTACATGCCCTCACAGTATAGCTTCATTTTTACAAATGCAATAAACCTAATTTCCAGAGGCAGAAAGTAATTTTCAGCTCCAGGCACTCCCAGCTTGGAGAAAAATATAAGTATAATAAAATATAAGTGCATCTCATTATGAAAACAGACGATTAGATGGAAAACTCAGTGTATCAATCTCATTTGCCCCATAGTACAGTGAAAATCAGCTTTAATAAGTGTTACTGTGTGATATTCCAGGTAAAGCATTTATAATCTCCATGATGACAACCAAATGGTGGATACTCTATAATAAAAAGTTACATAGTGTACCTTTAGGCCATCTTATTTATTTATACATAGGCCTCAGGCATCAGGTAATGATGACAATATAACTCTCATTCATTCAAATCTAACAGTACACACACTGATCATGTAGTTCAAGAAGACTGTGAACTACATGATGATAATCTGAGTTGTTTGTCAGTGTTTATATAATGTCATATGTAACAATGCACATGTCTTTACAGGAGTCACAAGTAAGATCACCTGTCCTCTGGAACAAAGAGTATGAGCTAAGAGTTCAGCCGGAATGACACAGAAGAATAGCATTACAAAAAGTGTCTGATGGAGGTGATTGTTTTGTTGTTTTGACCCCTGAAAGGAACACCTAATATGAAAACGGGGAAAAGAAGATACAGGAGGGCACTGTCGCTGTCGATTTTCACATCATCAGTGTTTTTATGCCCTCCTGAGTATCATTATTCTGTGGGCCACCAACAGTGCCCTCTCTCTCTCTTCAATGAACACTCAATATTATCAGCAACACGGTTCTGTTGTATGACAGATAAATGTCACCGAATGATACAGAGATAACAACAAACAACATAATGTTAGCAGCATGGGAAAGATTCTCATAGTTAACCATGAGTTAAGGGCAATGCTTTCATTGGACAGTTTGCATTTTTCAAGTCTTTACAACACACTGGGGACAGTAAGCTCACAATATATAAATATAGACTCAAGACAGAAGTCTTGGATCTATAGCCATTTTCTTTCAGAAAAATAAATATAAAAAAACATCAGAATAATAAATAAACTATATTTAACTGTCTAATAGTCACTTCCAATAAGGCTAAAGGCTCTTATATATTTTAAGGTTATTTCTCTATTTCTAAAAAAGAAAAAGTAAAGATTATAGAAAGACCATAATGTGATTTCTATCTCTATGGCCTTGGCCAAGACACTATACACACATTGCCTGCTCCAAGGCATCTTAAATCTACTACTTGATAATGCATTGGCCTTAGCCATATTGTCAACATCATAATGGCCACTTTAAACAGTTGATCTTTTTGCACAAAAGTGATGAGTTGAACCTGAAGATCAGGGCACAACACATACATTCATTCCTTTAAGTGGTGCTTTTAACAGGTACTAGGCACTTATCAGGATGTGATGTGCTCTGCAATGTACCATGTACCTTTGCAGTTTATTGGGTACAATACGATTGTTATTTCTGTCAATAGCTGGGTACATGCAAGGATGTTCTTAACTGACATCAATGGGCTTATACAACATTATCTACTGATGATGCCTGTCCAATGGATTCAGCACAAATTTAATAGACAGATTCATTGGGAGAGAAATGCATTTATTGCATTTATTCGAGATGATAGAGATGTACACTGCTTTTCAAAATGCTGCAGACAGCTGTGTCAGTGTTGAACAATGTACTGCAGTGAGCTTCCTAAAGAGGGTGAGTATATTACTAAGCTGGATACGGCGTCCCATCTTGACCTAGAAGCCAATTTCTGAACTCACATGTCAACTTTTAATCAAGTATAGCCACAGCTGAAAGAACAGAGCGACATAACGAATTCCATGGGTCAAGAGGAGCACACAAGCAAGATCAGAGTTCAAGTGGTACCAATGCTGCAGCAATGATGATGGCTTGTCCAAGGCTGAACCATACTACTACTATACTTGATGTGGATGTAATAATACAGTCAGATTGTCAATGGTATTCTTTTGTTTTTACATTTTATCACAGCTTAGTTAAGAACATAAAGAAATAAATTATAGTATAAAACTTAGCCATTAAGTACATAACATAGAATAAAGCAAACATAGAGAGCAAACCACTTGTGAATGAAATGAGCAATGAAAAGTATCACAGCTAAATTATGGGCTCATGCAAGAATCAAACTTGCAACTCTAAGTAATTGTATTCATGTGTGACACAGCTGAAGATATATGTTTTTCACAGCATCCTTCTTGCTAACAGATACACTTTTTGATGTAAATGAATGTCAGGGAAAGATAAATAACCCAGCTGTGCATTTTTACATAGCCAGAAATCCTACACACATAAATTAGATAAAATGTGCTGCATTCCTAATGCACTATGGTACAAATGATGACCAATTAAAATGGAAAAGTGTTTTTATTTAGTACAGAGACATGCGTCATACTGGGAGTACTTTAATTTACCTCTCCATTGAGAATATGTGGTTTGTTATCTAAGGAATTTGTCTGCACTATTTCTGGCAGATGCTATTGAAAAGTAGCAGAAATTGCCAAATATTAATTTTCATAATTACCCTAAACCATCTGTACCCGCCGTCTGGATGTCTGACTGACTCACAGCAAGAGAAACCCTGGACTTACATCATAACTGGCTTTTAATGCATACTTCAAGAATCCATTATCTACATGATTACTTGCAAAGTAAAATTAGCTTTAGCACTGTTGTCTCCCCAGGGGCAATGAATAAGATTATGACATGAGGAGTGTTTTTGCACCAGACTATTGCAACCATACTTTACTTGTTCAAAAAATATGTTTTTGTATAGATTCCTGTTGTTTTAAGTTGTAGGGGAGGTCATGCGATATATTTCACAACAGTGGTGGGATTGACCTTGCTTGTGGCAGCTGCCAGTGATATTTCAGACAGGCCCCACTGAGCCACACAACTTAATGATTAAAGCCTTATTTGTATAAATGCCCAACTTTCCACCAAGGACACTGAACTGTTACACAATTTCTATATTTGTCGTTTCTGATTTTTGTTATTTTTCATGAGGGCCGCTTGTGGCACAAGATCTTACTTTTACAAATTCAGTTATAAAACACTGTTCAGAGGAAGAGCATGGCACCAAATATCAATACTCAATTCACACAGACTGTGTCAGAATCAATAAATTAAACTTTGAAAAGAAAACATTTAAAAAGTATCAATAAACATGTTTAAGGTTCCAAAGAGTTTCAGAGAGCAAAAGACACAGAGACAGAGAGACAGAGAGAGAAAAACAGAGAAACAGACACACAGAGAGAGAGAGACAGAGAGAGATACTTTATTGTTCTTGAGGGAAATACAAGTTTAGCTGCAGAAACATCCTGCACTTCTCAGTTGCCTTTGTATCCCAGTCAAAAGTCTCAGTGCAATTCACAGATAGGGTCAGCAGATCCTGTGTGAAGTTATAGTGCTCAGGACAAAAGTGTCCCTTCTCTGTGTCCTGCAACATCACATTTATTATTACCACATGGCAACTACCAAGTCACTATACTCTTGGATTCATAAATAAAGCTGGTTAAAGGATCATATCAGGCGGAAACTCAATCAGTCACGACTCTGCAGCCATGGCAGTCACATATAAGTGTACTAATGTGCCATTCCAAAGCCTGCATAAAAAGCACCAAAACTGACTTTTGGGGTCAACCCTATGTCCATTCAACAAGCTCATTCATTGGAGGCAGATATTAAGCTTCTTCTAAAAGATGATGATGGCATTATTTAGCCTTTACTTATCTCCATGGGCTATTGGACTGTATAATTTGGTACTCGCCCTGAGCTTACCAAAATTTGCATCAAGAACAAAGACCAAATCATTTACATTTACTTCACTACCTTTGATTGCAGGTATGTGTACTTCAACTACTACTCTACTCGAATAACTACTACATTTTTGAACAGGACTGAAAAGTAAAGGGGTTTATTATTAACATGCCCATTGCTTGAGCAAACAAAAATCTACGCATAAAAACTGTTAGGAAAAACAATCAATTAAATTGTTTCTGTTGAACAAAATTGAGCACAAATTTTTATCAAAATCATTATATTTGAAACTTTATTAGATCTCAAAATCTGTGTGAAATACAATAGTAATAGTATATTTTTAAACTACTAACCTAGGGAGTACTTCAAGGGTGGCGGTGATTTGCAATGACATGGAAACCCAATAAAAAAGCCAGATTTAAACACAAATAGATCTTTTGGCCAATTAAAACTATACAATATGGATTTAAGACTGCTATTTGGTTGTATCAAAATGACATAGTTAAACCCTTGTGTTCATCTTTGATTTACTCCCATTAGTTATTGTTTAACAGTGGCTGGCAGGGACGTTTTCCTATGACAGGCTATACGCGTTTATAGGGGCGTTTGTGAGTCATTTGTCACACAGCTGCCATACTGCATTTCCCCTTGCCTCCGCTGCTGTCTCTGTCATTGCTCTGCACTCGAACTCTGTCATAAATCACCAGATTATTTGGAAAGCCAGTTTAACCCACAAGTAATAAGGGCGAGTGAGAAATATGAAATTACAATGACATGGGTTATCAGAGCAACCTTCTGTGTGAAACTACACAAGCCAAGCTGACAAATAGGACTCTCGATCTTAATTACTGGCTATGATTTTTAATTAAACTTCTCAGCTGTTTAATAACCTTTGGGGAACCTGTAATGGCAATACACCCATTGCTGGAGCCATAAAAGATGATGATGTTGTTTAAACTGAAGGAAAAGGCTGCAAATGGCATGGACCAAACCATCACAGGATTATGTTGCATATAGGATCATATGAGTCAGGCTTTGAGTGGAACCATCTGTAAAAACATGGGATGACTTCAGCCTTTACTGTCGCTTTATTATGAATTACAACGTTGTATATTAAATAAATACCAAGCCTTTTGGTACAACGTGAACCTAGTGCCATTAGGTAGACGTGTTATGCATCATTGGGCTGTTTTATATAGGTCCGACCATGAAACCATAAAAAAAAAAAAAATTAGGGGGTGTAACAAACTGCCAACTAACTTTCTGCTAATATTACCCATCATAATTTTCTATATAAAAAGCTATAGTTTCTTGATGTGTCTTGGAAGCTCACGTTAGAACCCATAGCCTCTAACAAGCAGCGTAGCCTTCCTTTCTGTGCTATTCCACCTGTCCTTGCTGTCCCCATTGCCTTCAAGTCTATGTTAACACAAAGTCCACAAAAACAGATAAAAAAACAAAAAGCTACATACCTTTTTCTTTGATGCCTCTGACTTTTTGGACATGTTTCTTAGCTTTTTGTGTAAATGATTTAAAACCTGAAAGGAACACAACATAAGTAAAAAAAAAAAAAAAGAATGTTTAAAAAGTTTAGATAGAAGTACAGATAAACTTGTGCCTACCTTTGCGTAACAGAAGGAGATGAGGAGCAGAGGCAACACATAACCAAACACAAATGTACACACCACATAAATCTTCTTCTGGTTTTGATCCGGCCACACTTCCCAGCAGTACGTGTGGTTCTCACCTCTGAGGAATATGTTCTGGTAATACATGATAGGCGCAGCCATGGCCAGCGACAGTATCCAAATGACCACTACTCCGATTAACGCATGTTTGGCCACGCGGATGGATGAGGACTTTCTTGAGTGTACAATCGCAATGTAGCGGTCCACGGACATAGCAGAGAGCGTAAATATGCTCACGAGCATGGAAACAGTAAAGAAATAGTGAATGAATTTACATATGAACGCGCCGAGGACCCAAGTTGGCATCATGTAAATAGTTGATTGAAAGGGGATGCAGAAGAGCAGGTAGGACAGGTCAGCTATACTTAGATTCAGGATGAAAATATTGGTAGTGCTTCGCGGTTTTCCCGGCTTGCTTTTGGCCAGTACTGTGATGACCATAGAGTTCCCAAGCACTCCGAGCGTAAAGATAAGTCCAAACACGAGGAGCGTGATGAAATTATCCGCGCCAATGCCGAATAAAAGTTTATGATCTTCTTCCTCCCCTCTGCTAATGTTCCAAGGCTCCTCGTAGAGCCAGACAGCATCCGACAAGTTCATATTTACGATTGGCAGCTAAAAATTATAAGAAGTTGCTGGCACAGTTACGCATGGCACAGTTCTTAAAAGTCGTAATTGAAGGTCTTTGCCATTTACGCACGGCGTGACTGCCTTTCTTTCTCATGCCGTACCGTTTCAAATCCACATTTGTCTGCAACAAAACGAACAGGCAGGCTCATGTTTCTGTTGAAATCTCTCTAGCCCCGTGCGTTTCGGCGCGCACCTGATGCTCTGCTGCGCTTGGACAGACGCGCAGATCCAGTCACCATAGACTCGCTCTCCTGCGCTCTCTTCATATAACGGGGGTTGGGCCAATAAGGCACGTCAGTAACACGACACCACCTCCCCAAAAAGGGCCTGAATATGAAAATATGTACCGGGATGTTTATGGGTTTTTTTGTTGTTTTTTTCCCCCCTCTTTCTCCTCTTCGGACTTAGCTCATGGAAACCCATAGCCTATTCGTCATTGAACCCTGAGTAATGATTGCTAAATGTATGATCTCCCTAGTGTGGTTTCCAGTGATTTTAAAGTGTGGAAGCAATTTCAGCAGTGACAGGAGATACCAAGACAGGGGGGAAACGTTTGTATTTGGAAAGCTATAAATGTCTCATTAAAGGGATATTAAATAATCATTATCCTGAATCATTAAAGCAAATGTCTTTGTTTGTGTATACACAAATGATTCATTTGTTTTATGAATTTTGGTGCTCTTGGAAAAATGAACTACGCTAAGGCAGAGGTATTGAGCAATTAATCAATCAAACACTTAAGAATTGCAGAAAAAAGTAATCGGAATTTGAAAAAAAAGAAAGAAAGAAATTTGTGATTCAATTTATTCCAAAAGTTTTATCCCTCCACTGTTTAATGTTGTGCTCCAGCCTGAGTACATAAACCAGTGTCCTTCTCCCCAGACACTGCCTTCAGCAACTCTTGAGGCATTCTTTAAGACATGTCCTGGTCCCAGGGAAGCCATGGGGCCGATTTTGAAATGTATGCCAGAGCACATCTCTGATGCCTCCTCTCAGGAACAGCAGCAACCTGTGTGACTGGTTTCAGTATCCAGATAGTGCATCCACATTTGTCCGCTGGTCATGACCCATAGGTGAGACCAGGAATGCTAAATAAACTGGAATTGACACTTTAGCCAATTTCCCTATTCATAAACAAGATCCAAAGGTCCTTGAGTTCTCCTAAAGTCACTGAGAATCAAAGTCATTATACTTATAATAACAGGCTCTGGTGGTGTACAATATGATTAGTATTTTAAGTATTCTTCAAGAGGGGGTATTATGCAAATTTTATATATTTTTTTAGCTTTCTACCATCCCTCATCATGCCTGAAGGAGTTTTAGATGTCATCCATGCATGTTTGAGTAATTTTGTGATCTCTCCTGGGCCTTATTTGAACCCTCCTTATAGTTAGCAGTACAATTCTGTGCAATGCTCAGCCCACAAGCCTATGTTATCCATGCTCCCACATGACATGACTGCAACCTGCAACCAAAATATACAAAAAACATGATACAAAACTGTACACAACTTGACAAACCTGATGCAAAGTGTAGTAGTTTCATTAGCGGGATGCATGCTGATTGTGTTGTCATAGCGCCCTGAAAAGGCAGTGACATCAAAAACAATTAATATGTTGTTTCCTGTGAATATAGCATTTTCAAAACAATAAAAGGTATCATGGTGATCTAAATATGCTATGTGTTAGCAGTTAATACTCCACTGACGTAAACTATCCCCTCTTTAACATAAAAACACATCACATAATCTATTTTCCTTTTTTCTTTCCTTTTAATATGTGACTTTTTGGGTACACATGTACATAATATACTGTCTATTTCCATGAATTTGCTTCAACAATGCTGTAAATTCAGGAAATTTTAATTTTAATGTTTTTAATTTTAATTTTTTATTTTTAATTTTAATGACACGGAAGAGCGATTTTCAATCCTCAATATCCTGAAGCCAAAATACATTTGAACCCGGGGTCACGCTGTACTCCCTCATGTATGCTACTTTTCCCATTGGTCTTTAGAGTCATGTTGAGGTCACAGATGAAGCGGTCGATGAAAATTTAACGCATGAACTGTTGGCCTTTTGTTCATTTGAAATAAGTTTGGTATGTAGCTGCCTAGTTTGAAACGTAACATGTGAATTTGGTATTCTGGAAGACTTGCAGCTGGGGGCATAATATTAGATACTCACAATACATAATGAAAGGAGGAACTGATCTACTGACAAGTCTAGGTTTGCAAATGCAAGATGGAAATGGATTCAGTTTTTACGCTTCAAAGACCAGTACAACTCAAAATGCATTATCATGTTTTTAAAGTCACTGAACTCTAGCTATTCCCATCTTCTTTTGGTTACACTACAGCAGGTTGCAGTTTTCCTCTGTGAAAAGTCTAACACTTTAATCACTGCACATTATTGTCTGTTCTAATCCCCAACATGCCTTTTGTCACTACCAGTGTATCATTACAGTCATTTGTGTTAAAAAATGAAAAAGCTTGGACATTCTTTGTTTTGCTGGCATACAGAGGCCAGCTCAATAAGACTTGGTAAAAAGAAATAAATATATATATATATATGTATATGTACATTTTAAGAGTCTATATTCCAACATGAAGCTGAAAGAACAAATCCAATGCTATTCTATACTACAAAATCTATTCGTTTGTGGTATGATGATGAATGTGACCTCTTAATGGGGCCCATCATTCAAAGGTTAGGAAAACCAAGTACAAAATTAATTTATAAAAGGTCAAGCCCATATGACATACCTTATTACAAAAGTAATTGACATTTTGTATACACTCTCCATCATTGTAATATAACACTAGTCATTCAAATAATTAATGTATATGGCACTTGGGCACTCACAATGCCCTTCCTTCAGTGTTAAATTAGTTCTCAAACTTTGAAATATACAAAAAATACAATGAAAATTAATCAAATAATCTTTAATGCATATTTCTTCATAAAAATATTCATAATATTAATTGAAGTAAATTATGTTAAACTCTCTAAACTGACATTCAAAATTTAGTTCATATTATCAGAAGTTGGGTAAATAATGATTAACAAATAGTTATATCTTATGTCAGCATAACATGAACCAAAGAGTGTTAGAGAACATGGCATTGTTTTAGACTGTGGTAAACCAAGATTCATACATTTAGATAATATGTTCCACTAGATGGGGCTATTTTTTATTAGAGGGTTTTCATTATGAGCTCTGTAACCAAGGTGGGAAGGTAATCCTCTTCTCAGTTGCATATTTAGTATGTTACTGCATCCAATTTGCTGTGAATTATGCATTTTTTAACTTAGTGATGAGTAGATACACTAAAAGAAATGACACTTGTGAAAAAGTGAAGTTACACAATGGAATCCCTGTGAAATAAAAAAAAAAAAAAAAAAAAAAAAAAATACAAATTGGCAATTAAGCCTGGCAAAAATCAGAAAACAGACTGCTAGTTAATTATTATTTTACAGTATATGAGGACATAGATTATGTATACCATGAGAAAGGATGACAGTGGGAGAGCATAACAACTTCACTTCGTAGCCTCTCTAGAACTTTCAATACTTTCTCTTAAATGTAATTTGTGTACTGTCGGTGCCTGGAGAGCATTTTACTTTGGTTAATACAGTTTACCACAAATAGCCTGTACTGTTTTACTGTGCTAGTCGAGTCAGTTTAATGTAATAAAAGCCTTTCTTCAGACAGCATAAAACAGTTTATGTTATTATTTATATGTTGCTGCAGGTTCAGCTCGCAGTTTGGCTGTTCCTCAAAGTTTAAACACATAATGTTTTCCCACCACATACTGTAGCTGTAAGGCTTCTCTGAGGCTGTTTGTCTGTGCAGCTCTCTATGTGCTGTGCAGCTCTTGCATTTGGGGCCATGGCCGGCGCTGGATGAGATCACAGAGATTGTCTCTTTTCCCTCTTGATTAAAGTCAGTAAGGAGAAACCAGGCAGCCGGCTTCAATATTCACTTTGTTACATGGAGGTCATTAGCCAAATGTGTCTGTAAAAAGGAACTGTTCTTTTGAAGCCTTTAACTTTATGAAGATTATAATCATACACTTAGCCTATGTCTACAATAAAAGGGAGTGATAGTTAAATATGATAGGGAATGTAAATGTTTTATCTAACTTTTATCACTTGCTAAAGTAAGCCATTCAGTGACCTTCAGGCCTAGTGGTTTTTGTTCAACTTTTTTTTTTTTTAAGTTAGTATCATGTTTTTGTTTTTCTTTCCATGTCTGTTTGTTCACGCTGGTTACCATGTACATACACAGTGAGATGGTGAATGAATGTGAGTGATTGTTTGTCTGTACATCAGCCTTGTGACTATTTCCCAAAGTTGAGAACGAACCTCAAGAAGATACTACTGAACAATGTATCAATATATATTCTATTTACTTACTGGCTTCCTGTGGCTCAGAGAACCGACTTTAAAGCCTAGTATATCTCCCACATGTTAGTGCCATATGAACCATCTCACACTCTGAGGACTTCAGGGACCAGCCCCCTGCTGGTGCCCAGAGTCAGGACTAAACATGGGAAACATCCTGAAGATGTGAAACAGGCCTTTGCTTTGATAATGTTCAAATGTTTCTTATTCTATAAAGCACTTTGAATTACTTTGAGTACGAATTGTACAGTACAAATAAACTTGTCTTGCCTTGGCTTGCCTTACCCTCTATTTTGTCTCAAGTATAATCAGTCATTGTCCAAGGCATACCCACTTATGGTCCATAGCTACTACAGAATGCAAAAACACTGAATAAACAATAACCTTAACAGTAATGTTCAAAAGTAAATTGTATTATTAGGTTAAAAGGCAACAATATTCAAGTAGAAAGGCACCAAATTTTCCAGGAAATCACATTTAAAGGCCACTCAAAATGCATTCATCATAATTTTCCCTCCAATCACAATATTGATGGAAGCAAATAAATGAGTTGTGGTGCTGTGCTGGCCCGAAATCCAATTAAGTCAGACAGAGACAGAAAATTCAATTCCTAGACATGAAGACCCTAAGGACAAGGACTGGTCATGGACTTGTACAAACTGAAATGTACTGCACAAAGCTGCTATAGCTACAAAACTGTCAGATCTGCAGTCTCGAGCTATATAGAGTTTTTTTGTTAAAGATGAGAGGAAATCCATCTTGCTTGTATACACATGAGGACTTTCAATCAAGCTAATAACATCCTCCACAAACAAACAGAAGCGAGGCATCAGGGTTTCTTTTTTCAAGCAGTAATCAGGGAAAATCAGTGTGCGATACATAAAATCATGAAATCAGCAGGATATTTTTTATTGAGGTCTTTCACTCGGAGTTCACCATCTGTCTTTGAGCACAAATGACTCACCTAGTGCAGTTCGTCTCATATAAACTCTTAGAAGCAAATTTTAACATCAAGTGAACATGATGACCTCATATTATTACACTGCTAAACACTGACTGCATTGACTTGAATGATGGATAAACTATGTGGTTTGAGCTCCGTTACCCTTCACCTGTGCCTGGAGATTTCCATGACAACACGTTAGCCTATCTCTGTCTAAATCAATCCAGCCCCGGCGCTAATGGCCCTATGATTCTGAACGGCGTTTGTTGAACCATTTTCTGTCCTTGGGCTCCTCTCCGTAGTAAGCAGATCAGATCAGCCCGCACTGCCACTGATCGTCAAACCACTGCCCTCGCAATCGGTTGAAACAGGATACATTATCATGGCGATTTGATTTCTGAAGCTGTCCTTGCCTCATTATGACTGCTGCAAATCATATCATCTTTAAGTAGGATTGCTGAAGCTCAACAAACTGACAGTGACTAGTGTTGGTATTATCATTATGTATTAGTATTATCATTATCATTATTATTATTATTACATATTATTATATAAATCTTCTTTTCTCACTTACAAATTACTTGTACTGGCATTCTCCTCTACTGTCCCTACCTTACCCCTCCAAAATGACGGAAATATCACACATACACACACAGAGAGAATACAAACTTGTCACATACAATGTAAATAGCTGTTACGTCTACAAACCATGTTAGGGCTTGGTATGTCTTATCACTACTTGTCACCACTGCACATGACTGTTCACTGTGTTGTCTGTCTTGCATTAATCAAACAGATTGATACAGTAAATAATATAGGTTCAATCTGTGAAAAAAAAAAAAACAACATAACCCCATAAAAATGCTGATACTGAAAAAAGTTACACTTTAATGTCTGATGATGGGTCCTGAGAGAGCACTATGGAAAGTTATAAGCAGAAAAACTATTTATTGGAATTTATGAAAGTTACAATTCAGTTTTGTGGTTCTACATAATCATTAATGCAGGAATATGTAATTAGGTATCAAGTATTTGTACTGAAAACCACAGGCTCCCTCTCAAACTGAAGTGATGCAGTGGTTCCACTAGAGGCTACTTACACAATAGTGTGAAGTAAGCTGGTTTATTTTAAGCTTTGCAAGATCTCAAACTCACAAAAACCAGCCATGTTAGAGTCAGTTGGCTTTTTATTTGGATCTATATCGCTAAAGGTTTGGCCGCTTGCTAAAGGGTGTAACAATGGCACAAGCTCTCTAAACAAAACGAATGTTTAAATGTGACGTAATGCTTACAAATCAGTGTCTGTTTTTGTTGCTGTTGTGCTTTTCAACTCAAATGAGGTAATGCTATAGCTTTATCTAATCACCTCTTAGTAGTATTCAGAAGGTGTCTGCAGGGGACAAACTGATAAGTGACTTTTGAGCACTAGTACATTGGTAGGTTATCATAAGACTGTTAAAATTGTACTCCAACAGTCACAACAGCTGCATATAAAAGTGTTATGACTAAAATATTTAAAAAGTAGTATATTAATATTAAATAGTTACAATGTTAGGTTCTTGACAAGGAAGTTAATGCTAAAGGGGTAATGTCAGGGGTAATATCAAATGTCAAACCTTCCTAAACTTTCAACAAATACACATTTCATTTACAGCTACAACATTCACTTTATAAATATTGATTATTATTATATATATATTTTTTTGTATTATATTTTTTCTTTAGTTAGTTGGCACTTGGGTCAACAGCACAAATACAGAGAGTGTTTAAACAAGCTGGAGTAGATGATGTGTGATAAAAGAACAAATAAAAAGTGTCAAGAAAGATAGTATGCAGAGCAGAAACTGCTTTAGGGGTCTGGCAAAGATTACACAGGTAGACACCAAAAAGCTGGAGATAGCGAGTTTATCTCTGAGAGTGCCAGGGCGAAATGAAATTATGCAGACATGCTTCCAGATGGCTCCTGCATTATTAGACCTTTTTTATTTTCTATGCTGGGGTCTGTTTGAGGTAAATCTGTTTCAGATCACTGAAGATCTTACTGTCGTTCACAGCTCACAGTCTCATTGCTCTCACGTACAATCTCACTAATTTCACTGATCTATAGGGGGCAGTGAAGCTCATTATTGATTAATGCCCTGGACTGGCTATTACTGAATTCTTCTTGGGAACTCGCTTTGTTTTTACTTGAGTAACTTACTTTGAGGGTCGAAGGGTTAGTTTTTCAAAAGCTATGCAATATAAATCCAAAACACAGACAGATTCTATTTCAGAGTGATCTGCAAGTACTGCACAAGCTTCATTATGGATGAGCACACAATATTGCTATATCAAGCTTCCTAGGACTTGTCAGGAAGTGTAGGCCACTATTATAATGTATTGTTTATTTGTCCCACAACATGGCTATATTCCCGTGCATTACTCTCTCTATAAAGAGAGTAATGCAAGACTTACCAGAGTAAAATGCAGTGTAATGCAAGACTTACCAGAGTAAAATGCAGCTTGTGTATGTCCTAAGTTTGCCTCCGATATCACAACTTTTCTGCAAAACTATCTATTATGAGGGTAAATTAAGGTCACTGTTTGTTTATCTTTGCTTTTGTTAAACCAAAACCAAACATAATTTTACCTTCAAAGATACGCCGTGGAGCCACGATGCACATTGTAGAGAATCATTTTCCCATGGATCAACACTGAAGAGAAAGATGTGTCAGACAAAGACAACAAAACACTGTTTCACATTTGTCATATATTGGATTCCACAGCACACAAATAAAGCTCATCAACTTGTCTTAAGTTAATACATGTTCTATTTGAGAGAACATAAGAGATGATTATAGGTAACAAATGCCTCTTGGATTTGGCTCACAGTATTGGTACAGGCTAGTATTATTTGTACCGGACCTTTTTTTTTTTTTTTTTATCAATACTTGACACGTGATGATCATTTAATTAAAACTACGTACATCACCGCGTGGGAATGTACAGAAGCATTTATTGCATTTTTAAAAGGCTCAATTAAAACACTGTGGCTGCAAGTCTTTTCCTGTTCAGACCTGCGCGTGCTCCCTATAGCTTAACCAGTGCCAGCAGCATATCTGTCCTATGGTATTTGCGTTATATAAAGGATGAATGTTTTTAGTTTTTATTATTATTATTATTATTTTCAATTTAGCTCCCATAACATCAGTCAAGTCAAGAAAAAACACACATTTCAAAAAATATTTAATACTAACCTGTCAAAAAAGTCACGCGCGTGAAAGCTAAAAACAACGCACGTGCTACGAGGCGTGCTCTACTGTCGCGAGCGCTTTTCTCTGCTGCTTCAAACTGCGCTCCGCCCCACCCCTTTACAAACATCATCACTACACTGTACCTAAATCAGGAAGCACCATCGTCACACGTTTCTCTTCTCCTGTTTTTTTATTTTTTTCATTTGGTTTATTAATTTATTTCTCTACGGACGCTTTCAGGTGACCAAGGCAACGGCTTCAGCGCCACAAAGGGGGAAGAGGTTCAATCTGTTGCCGACCCCCGACGACAAGAAGACACTGTCAGTTTGGCATCCACCCAGTACCCAGAGGCTGCGCTTTGGATGCATTTGACACAGACTTATCGGACACGGGTATGTGCACTGTGAAACTGAAATCTGTAAAGGTGGATACAGATAAGAGATGGTGTTTTATTTGATCAATCAGTACGGACGCGCGGGGAGTTACGACAGCCACTCCACGTCTCGACTTGTTTACAACTGCACTTACGAATTATACAACTGCAGCTGGGGGAAAAACCGCTCCAGCTGTTTTGCTAGCTTGTGGTATGCGTACGTTAAAGTAGTATTTATTCACGCGCGTCACTGTCACCGCTGTCGCCGTGTTTTAGTCACGTGATCGCCCCTCCACCTCTGCACTGCACGAGCCCACGCAGCAACCCCCCACTACATGCACTACAGAACGGGTTTATGCACACTGGCTCCAATCTCACATGAAATCTTAGACATTTTAATTTCTGTCAACACCATTTACACAAGGGAGGGGGCTATGGACTATATATATAAGTATGTCACGTGGTGTTTACTAGATTCTCCTGAGTAGATGGATAAGCACATGGGTTTACAAGCAGGAACATATGGCATTAAATGGAGAGCTTTTAATCGATCTGTACAGCTGTGAAACGGAAGGGGGAAACAGCAGAGGAGGGGATAGCCAGCTAGTTATTAGCCTAATACGCCCTCATTTTAGAGTGACTTTTATAATGTACATAAAAAAAAAAAAATACTTACAGCAATACATTTTTAGTATATATTAATTTTTGATTCAGTCTATTTAAAAAAGAACAGCTGTCAACTTTGCATATGGGGTTTACAGTCAGAACAGGCTGTGGCAAGGCTGCACTAGTGCACATCCATCACTGACTATGCTACACTCAGTACAAAACAAGAGGGCAGTTGTATCCAGCAGTACACCAATAAGCTGCACACTTTTCTAACTGATTACAAAACAGTTTGAGCTACCATATTTACTCAAGTGAAGACATTGTGCTGAAATTCTGAGATGATGTTTCTTTGCTCTTCTGTAATGTGCACTGGATGAGATGAAATGTTCTGATTTATTTAAGGTACCAGTGGAGAATATTTTGTTCAGACCTGGACTTGAAAACTATGTTTGACACCATCAGCCATAATGTTCTCATCTAAAGAAAGTTACCCAAACATTGAAGCTACTTATAGATACATCAGGCACAGTCTAAAACCAAGAAGCTGCTTTACTATTTTTTAGCACTTTGATAATTCCACATCTAACTTACTGTGTCGCCTGCTGGTCACAGGGACCAGGGAAGCCAATCCATTCTGTCTACAAACCGGCTCTAAAAGTCCTTTTCGCCATTACCATTCCATTATTTTGGTTAAATATAAACTGTAAAAATGGAAATTGTGGTCAAATTTCAGGACCCAAATTTGTTTTCTAAAATCCTACTTGGCCTGTCTCCACTACCACTTTCTAATTTCTCTAAACAGTGTAGCAGACACACCAGATCTGCCACTTCAAATTATCTAGTTGTCCCCTTAAGAAAAAGTGCCTTCAGCTAATCTGCTTTCAGGGTGCGAGCTGTCCGGCTCTGGAACACTGCCTGCGCTGCACGCCGCCTGTGCATGCCCTGTGTCATTGTTGTTGGCTTACGTCTGTTGTTGTTGTTGTACAAGTCTATGTCTTTGTGCTTTGCAGAATGTTGTTACACATTTCATTCAGGGATCTCCTTTTATGTGGTATTTTCATTTGTATATCTTTTTACTAATCTTTTTGTATATAGTGTAAATATTTTTTTTTGTGCTGGCATTATACATCTTGCCAGGGGACTACAGTTGGAAACTAGCTGTATAGCTAATACTGGCACATTTACAGAAATACTTATCAATGTCCATTGTCCCCTTTCAAATAAACCAATAAATAAAGAAACTTGGGATTGTATGAATCTGCATCCTTCATGAAAATAATATTCTTCTTGGTTTGTGTACTGATTTTCTTTTACACAAATCAAAGGTTGGATGAAACCGTGAGTCATTTCATTTTGATACATCATATCCCTGGAATTTGAAACTTGGATGTAATTCAGTCATGCCCCCTCCGTTTTCAGTCAGCATGATCCAACTTGTCTTTTACTTTCAGAGTAAGCATCTCTTTGGCATGACCTAATGGATTTTGCTCAATCTTAGGCGGTAGTAAAATAAGAAGGAAAAATACGAAAACTTTTTTACTGTGAGATGCCAGCGGTTTTTGATTTTCCTACTTTCAAATCTATTCTAAACTACAGGTTATACCTAGCTCAGAATAGTGCAGGAATGCATTCCATTGTACTCAACGGAACTGGTCTCAGCTTATCCAGGAGAGAAATACCTCAAAAACTGCTAAGCCTAGCCTTCACATGGTGTAGACTGCACAGCATTCCTTTCTCGTGTTTGAAACAGGCTGGCTTTCCACTTATCTGAGTCCATATTATTTACCACCATAGTTGCTTTGAGAAGCTTCTGTGGCGGCTGTACTTGAATTGCAGCAAATCCTCGTGCTATGTTTGTGTTGTTTTTGTGTATGTTGCACTTGACGTTTGAGGTTAGTCAACATCCGTCCCCACAGACTGACAAGCTTCCTGTAGTTTCTCAGTTTCCAGTTGGTGCTGCCTGTTCTTGGCAGACAGGTTGAGTCACATTACCTGCTATGCGTCTACCTCTTGTGTAGCACTAGTTCTGCCCAAGGCGTGGTTTTGCTCACTGAAACTCTTGACATCCACTGAGGTGTTGGAGCATGAAGCATCTTAAGAAACTCACTGGGATCCCAGCAGATGGCTTTCTTGAACACTCTCACTTCAGATGTACATGAAGAGGCTGAGGCTCAAGGAGAAGATGGTAAACTCCAGAAGTCATTTCCTCACTAGAGTATTTATTGAACTCTATGGCTTTGAACACTGCGCCAAAAAACACCCCAGGGGGACTTAGTAGGCAGAATATGCAAATTAACAAAATAAATATTAGCTAATTATTAGCTGTTACCTACAGTGCATTTTGTACAGTGTACAGGCACTTTCTGTTTTGATATTCATACAAGAGGAATGTCCACTCTGTCTGTGTCACATCACATTGGTGTACACTGCTGTTGTGGTGGCAAGCTGCAGCCTCTGGTTAGGCCTCAGTTGTGTGTAGGGGTGAATCTGTCTGACGACGCTTGCGGTTCAGTGGTTATAGAACTGTCCAAATTCTGCATACTCCCGTCGGCTACCACTTCCTACTGTCAATATTTATCCCGGTGATTTTGACCTATGTTAACCATACTGTGCAATGTTTGATTGGTTGTGGAAATGTTTCCTGCACTCCTAAGCGTCATTCTGACTCCTTTTGCCATTAGTATTCTTGTATTTATATCAGTCCAAATTTTGACAGAGCTGGCCTCGTTTCTTTGGTTATTTGCACAGAAATGCTGCTTTCACCATGGCAGTCTTTAATAACTGGAGCGTGCTGTTTTATTATGATTATTATGATTTTTGTTCTCAACCTTAGAGTTTTCTTGCTCCAGCAACCTCATCTCATAAAATATGCACAGAGAAAGTAATAAACCAAGCAGACAATGCAAAATTGCAGATCTGAATATCTCTGGTCTGGTCAAATATTGTTGCTTTTGGGGCTGTGGAAAGAAAAGATTCAAATGCCAACTTATGAACAAAATACCATCATGATTTAGCTCAGAATATTTGTATACTGGTCAAGAAATAATGTATATTGTGGTATTGTACTGTACAGTGTGTTTCTCCTGTCATAGCAGAGTCTGTGCTCCCCCTCCCCCACTGACCCTGATGCACATGCTCTGTGTTATTACATAATTGACTGAGTATAGTTACAGGAAGCAGCTGACGGGTTAAAGCCATGCAGTCGTGAGTGGACATGTCCAGGGCAATACACTCCTCACACATAAAAGTTTGGTGTAATTTTCAGCTTCTGTGCAAATTTGCCAGGCATATCTTTGTTTTTTGTTTTGTTTTTTGACTTGCACAATTCATTTCACAGGCAAACAGACTGTAAGGGTCCTTAAAAGCATTGGTTTCATGTTTTTGAATTGCTTTATCAAAATATAAAAATTGAACAGGCATGAAGCCACATGATTGGGCTTGGTATGAATGTGGTAAGACATACATACGGCAGCTCGTTTATGCGAGTTTGAATTCTGTCTTTGTTACTTTGCAGAATGTCTATCTGGATTTGGATTCTCTAGTACAGTTTCCATAACATCAATGATGCCTGCCTTGACCAATACTTAAAACTGCCTAAAGTTGCCTGAATTCTAAAGGATCTAAATCTTGCTGTAAATTTGATGTAGCCTCTCCCCAAAATGTCGAGTCGAAGAAGTTAAAGCCATTTTTTTTTCTCTTGGTGCAGCACTTTTCCTTTTCTTAATGTTTTTTACAGCTTTGTCAGAAAACTAGGATATAGCGAATTTGACTTTTTTGTTTACCTGCCTTAAGTGATTCTCACATGAATCACTTCACCCAACTCTTTGGAAAAAATTATTCTCAAGGTGGCAAATTGTGAACAGTCTGCAAAGGCACGCAGATGTGCTTAACAGGTGGGTAAAAACCCGTTTCTGGTACAGTTAAGATCACCTGCTAGCTTACCAAGAGTTTTATGACTATAGTGAGGTTATCCTTTTTTCTATTTGACAGCGTTATAAAAAAGCTTTTATAATCCTGAGTTGGAGGATTTATGTCACAAAACCTGTTTATCCCTGCAGACCTAAAACCTGACATAGATGGCTTTAGCACCACCTTTATGAAACTCCATCTATTGTTTCAATTAACTCTTGAATAAATCTTATCACTATTATAATTATCCTGCTTCTATCTTTGAAATGCTGGAGAGGAGACGCATGTGTATTGGTTTGTCTCAATATCAACATGCAGTGTGTTCACACATCTAATGAGCTCCTCACTGTTTGCTTTGAGAGAGCTGAAAGCCCCCAGGTAATGTGGTGCTACATATAAAGGCATAGTTTGTGTTTTGACTTATAATATGGAATTTTATGTTTTATGTATTTTCCTTGATCATGTCATGGAATTTGAAATTTGAAAAATCATGCTTCTTAATAGATGTGGCATGATTTCAGGTCTGTTTAAATCTGATTACTGTAGAATGCATCAGATAAGTGTCCAATTTTTGTCATTAACTGACCATACGTTTCTCGAGTGGTTGCTCCACCTGGCAAATCAGGATTTGATCCAGACCATACATCTTGGTAAGAGCATGTGGTCTTGTCTGGCTGGGTAGCATTGTGTTTAGTGATTACTGATGGTTGTAAATATTCCTAAAACAGATTATTTTGCCATAAAATTAATTTGTCAGATGTACATTACAGTTCCACAGCAATGACCTTAGTTGATCCATATGAGCCTTGGGCAGGGTACAATCTTGGCCCTGGTTAAGTTGGAATCCACATTGAGTAAACACACTGTGTTTGGAGTACTCTGCATTTTTCCACCATGCACCCATGATTCAGATCCACTCCCCAGGTTAATCATTTGTTGTATTCCGTATTAATAAGCTTGTCTTAAAGAGCAATGTCTCTTAAGGACCAATGTCTTTATGAGACATTGGTACTGTCCTGCTAAATTATTTGAAACATTTGTGAAACATGGTACAAATCAATGATCACTGCATGTTACATAAAAACATAATCAGTATGTGTCATTACTTTCTTTTTGCTTATTTCTTGAAGCCAACTCTGTTTGTATTTCAGTACGTACGGCAAGGGATTTTGTAAAGAAGTGTTAAAAAGTTTAAGAGCTTCTTCCTCTGCATAGTCTCACACTCGCCCTCTTCCTCTGCCCATGCCTCTTGCTCCATTATGCAACAGCCGTTTTCTTGCATATCCTCGCGAGGATCACAGTTTAGATTGTGCAACACGCTGGAGTGAAACTAGCTGCACAGCCTCTTATTCAGACCCACAACATTTCACTGTGGCTCCGCAGTATACAAGCTTTTGTCAACTCAGCTGCTTATTGACCGTTAAAGCTGAGCAAGTGCTAGGTTCCGATGGCATAGAGTACATTCACAAAACTTGTACAGAGAATGCAGAAAGAAATTTTTTTTTTTTTTTTACTGCAATTGTTTTGGTATGGTCTGAGTGATTGTTTGACGTAATTCGTAGTAGTATGTTTGTCATTGTAAATACCAGAATTAGCAGATTTACAAATTCAGATTAATGGACACCATGAGTCTAGGTCAAATTTTACAGAACAATAGTTTATTTTTATTGTGTCTAAATAATGTTGACTAACTGAGAATTTTGATTTCATACAGAGATTGATAACCTCTTTCTCACTTTGCTTCCAGAACATGTGACATGTCAAATGAGGTAGAAGTGGCTGAAGAAACTCTTATTGCATTTTGGAACAGCCACTTTGCATCAGTCAGCCCCAGGACAGCTGTTACTAACACCAGTCTGAAGAATGAATTACTAGTTAGCCAAAAAATACAAAAATATAAAACAACTGACAGTGGTTGCCAAGCTACAGCACTGTTTCTTGTTTACAGATGCTGAGTATTCACATTAAAAGAGCATTAAGTGAAAACTGAAAAGGGAATAAAATGCTCTAGAATCTGGAAATTACTAAAGCCCCAGTCTGTGAGGAGAATGTGTCATACAAATTGGTTAGATTATTAAGAGGGAACCATCAGTATGATTTTCTCAGTGGGACAGCACTATTGTTACACTCAGACCAGAGCGTGATTCTGACTCAGCTGCTCTGTCGGGAGCCGCTCATTTCAAAGATTTTTACTGTAACAGTGTGGGCACAGACACATCAGAGGTGCCCTCATAGTTTGACAATTGTAATATATCTAGTGTTTTATGGCTGATGATAACCTTTTAAATGAAGCAAAGTGCCTCTAAGGAAGTGGTTGTAAAGTCCGCTATTACCATCAGGCAGCATCTTAAACCCAGGTGGATGAGACGCTCGGGTCTAATAAAGTAGTCACTGTTTTAGACCTATGCTGCTGCTGTGAATAATGCCAATATGATGAGCTTTTTAGTGGCTGTTGGAGAATTTACCTCATCACTCTTCAGTGCTGAATTACTTGGCTGGAAAAAAAAAACTAAAAATACACAAAAAGAAAAGAGGTAATTTCAGTCACTCTAAATGGTTATTTAGTCACAGCATGATAAATTGCCCTTCTGCGTTTGAAATTCAGTTGTGTGAATAATAAAACATTATGAGGATTCAGTCACTTTTTTCCCAATGTTGGAAATGGCAAAAGTGGAGAAAATACCCAAAGTCAAAGAACATAGAGAACAGGGCACAGAATTGTTTTATAATAACTTTTGCACTTTTTGGATTGTGTGTGGGAAATAGAGCAAGGAGAGACATACAGCAAATCCTTCTGAATCCAAGCACTAATCCAAATCTCTGAGGCCAACTAGAGTTTCTCTACTTGGCCTCTTCTTCTGAGCTATACCATGGTTCCACGTTGTTGGCACAAAATATTTTTTGGTGTCATAGCATTTTGTAATATACAACTTGTTAGAGTACTGGAGATGTATTTTTGACATATAGCCTAGTGCCATTTGCCTATAATCAATCTGTAGAGAGATGAGTAGCCTACTGTAGACATAGACGATGACTGTATGGTTAGTAATCTGAATGAGTACATTATTGTCCTTTAATCAGTCTGAGACAGCCCTCCCTCTTCAATGTGAACATCCATGATTAGTTTTACATTTCAGATCTTACTGAACCTGCAAAATGTCACAAGTTTGGTGAATAAGAGGCCTGACCAACTTCACAGGAGAGCACTTGAGAACAATTGCTTGACTGATGAGTGAGTGAGGAGAAACTTGTGTAAGATAGGTGTCTGTCTCCTTTTTCCTGCAATTTTACTTTCAGCTTGTGTCAGATGTGTCCCTGCAGTCATGATGTTAAACCTTAAAACCTTCAAACTGCTCAAATGTTATCACTTTTGTCTTTAGTTGTAATGTTGAGTGTGTGGTTTGAAAAGCAGTAGCTCTCTCTGAGTAAACAGTGGTTCCCCTTTGTGTTCCCATTTCAGAGAACAATGCAAGTAATCACACTTCCCCCGCAGTTAATCTGTATTCACTGTGGAAACACTTTAATTCACTTCACCTGACCAACTGTTTGCTAGTCAACATTACCATTCCCATACCATTGCAATCTCTAGTGACCTGCTGTAGGAAATGTAAAATGACTCACAGATTAATGAATAATTGAATTTAGATGTCAACTTTGCATGTTTTAGTTTTTACTTTTTTCATTGATAACAGATAAGGACATTTAGAGTTTGTCTCCTATAGCAGTGGGTAAAGTTTAGAAAGTGGTTACTCTTACTAATTGGGCCTACAATACTAATATGCATCGAACTACAGCTAACTAGAATGTTTCTGTATTGGCAAACTGCCATTGCCAGAGTATGCTAATCATACATGGTATAGTTGCTGGGATAGCCTTTGATAACTCTATTACACAAGTAGGTTAAAAGTATGTAGTCTCTGCTGATCCAGAGTGGTTTTAATCAAACCAGAAGAGTTCTAACATTGCATGTGTCACTGCACTTGTATTTTCACTGAACATATACAAACTTTTCTGCCTGACATCTGTTTCAGACAACTGAAGAAACTATCCACCTGTACTAGAAAAACAATAACATAATATAATAATAATATAATAACAATAACAACTTGACAATGAACCAATGTTCCTTGGGCATTACAAAGCTCTTTTAATTACATTTTTAAAGTAGGACAATATCTTTCCCCTCTGCTGCTGTAAACCGACTCAGCAGTAGTTATTCAAAAATGTCACCTCACAGCTCTACTTGACTGGACAAATATTTTGTTAGAAAGGTTGATTGCCTTGGGCCCGGAAATCAAACTCTAATTGTTTGCAAATGTTGCTTCAGAGGTATCCCCTCTGTTTACAATAGCTGTTGAGAACATTGTGGTGGCTCTGGTAAATAGACTATTGTTATATGATAATCTTATCTTTATCATATGACAGCCTTCTGTTTGGGCAGTTCACCCACTTTCAAACTTTTGGTTTAAGAAGGAATTCTCATTTGGCATAAAAAAATAACAATATTTTTTTCCCCAAACCTGTGAAAGATATTGATGCCAAATATATCATTGTTTGAAAATGCACTCAGATTCCGTCTTTACTGTAGCAGATGGCCTCCCCTATGAGCTTTCCACATGTCCTGTTTTAATGTTAATAATTAGACAAGACTGAGTCTACATCAGTCTGCATAATGATTATTTATTTATTTGTTTACATTTATTTTTTTATTTTTTTTTTTTTTTTTTTTTTGTGAGAACAGACCTTGGTGTACTCTGTCTTTACAAAAATGCAGAATACCCAATACTATTATAAAATGCCTTTCAAATCAAACACTAAATAAGTGACTGTTTATTACACATTCTCGGGAGCTTGATTTGCTTAGATAAGGAGCAGCACCCAGCTGCAATGTGGTTTACATTCTTCTTCTCATTGCCCTATTCCTGTGTGCTCTCTTGCAGTCTCTGTCTGCAGCATGGGCCAGCATCTAGGAAAGAGGGAGACTTCTATGGACACTAAGGTATGACTACTCACTGTATTAAATAGCCCTCAAGCTGCTGGTATATATTTGTTGTTAGAATTTAATTTGGCCTTTCCCACTGGCCTTTATCAGCTGGACTCTAGACTCTGCCATAAGCAAGTCGTCCAACTTCTGCACTGATTTATTGCTTTGAGTGAGTCATGAGGAGCATTGCTTAAGTCTTGAATCTCACACTTCAGTAAGAAAATACCAAGTATTCTTTAGTTTTAGGTTATCTTTATGTTTTTAGGATTATCCATTGTGCTCACTGCTTGGCAATAATATCACCTGTACAGCACAAAACAGTCAGCTGATCTTAGTTTATAGCTTATAGCTTAAATTGAGCTTAATTCAGATACCATTCAAGAAATTATAGATTATTATTATTATTCATTTTGAGGGCTTACGTTATCTTTGTTACTGCATTGCCAATTTACCTAGCAGGGTTGAAAAACTTAACATATCTATGACCCTATACTACTGCTCAACCTCCGAGTAATGCACAACTAGCTTGCAAAGTTTAAAACTGAGTCTGAAGAAGAATCACATGAAAAATAATGAAATTATTTTGAATATTTAACATGCTTTAGTTTAAGCATTTTGTGTGTGCCTCTGTCAGTGTCCTGCTTTAATTGAATTTTGTTGCCATGGTTACAGCTTGAACTCACAGTGGATGACACAGAGCAATGGTACTGACACTGAGTTCCTAGCAAAATATATGGCTTGCTAAAGGATGCTTTTGATTCTAATTATATTATTAATACATATCATTAAATTGTCTATCAAACTTGTTTTTTAAAGATCCATAGTTCAATGAAGGTAAATGAGCCTAGAAAAGGACATTATATTTGTGCCATCAGCCATATTAACAAGAATAAGTCTGTGTAATCTCTCAGTCGTCCAGATCTAATCCATAGTAAAAGCCAAAAGTAAAATCTGTCTGGACAAAATCTGGACAAAAAAAAAGACACATTTTACAAGAAGCCGCTTGGGTGAGCAGCGAAACGTCTTCACTCCTATAACTTTTTGTACAGTTGACAGATTTTGCTTTTGGCTTTTACTACTCATCAAGAATAAATAAAGGAAGTATTGGGTAAACCTAAAACATTCTATATCTTAGCAGAGTAATCAAGATATGGCTTCTCTTCTTTGAACACTGTAATGACAGTCCATTGCTGCTCTGTCTGGTCTGTGTGGGCTGTCTGGGCTTAAACTGAGATGGTAATGTGTTTTAATGGCTTCATGCAATTAACCTCAGCCTTGCACAGGCTCCTTTTGTCACAGCTTTTCAAAGTGACTGCCAATATAATGAGTTTGCCCATTAGCCCAGAGGTTGCAATCCAATTTGAAGAGGTTGCCGGATTGTTGTCAGCTTTCCTACCCTTGTACAGGAGAGTAAAAAGGAAAGAATGGCAAAGAGATATGACAGATAAAAGAGCTCATCAGTGTCAGGGGGCTGCAGTGTGCACCTGGGCTGAGTCTGTGGATGTGTATAATGGAGAGCTCTGGTGCGCTATGGATCAGGCCACGTGCCAAGCAGCTGGGAGGCCATAGGTGCAGCCCACACATCATTTGCTTCTTACACTGTCAAGCATAGTGAGAAGAAACAACATAGTATGTAATCTAATAGGTGCAATAGGTCCAGTGTTGGAACTTACGTAAGTCGATTTGGCCTGGAAACTAGAGAAAAGGTGGGCAATATGGCAAAAAATGAATATCACCATTTTCTTGGAGTCGGATCACAATTTATATTTTATCACAATTCATGTATGCGTTTTCTGTTCTCCTTTGAGGTAAATAGTAAATAGGTAAAATAAGCTGGTATCTATAATAATAATAATCTGTAATCTATATATATTTGTCCATAGAAGTATTCACCTTGTACCACCTCCTTGTAATAAACACAGTTGTTGAATAATCTAGTCTTTCTTTAACTAACAGCCAACAAATCTAGACGAGAGAGAACCAAAGCTTGACTTTTTTTTTTGACTGTTTTTGGTTGAAGGATTCTTACACATCATTGAATTATTGATATACCTATCCTACTAATAATTTTGCTTATATGTTTGGTCCATGATAATGTGTCTTTATCTAAAGTCATGCCAAGAAGTTTTGTCTCTTCAACCTGCTCCACAGTAGTGCCACCTACTGTTAGATTTAAGATCGGGTTTGCATTCTTCTTTCATTTCGAACTTGTTTGAACTTATCCATTTTACAACTGGCTTTAACTCAGTATCTACTTTTATACTTAAATTTTCTTCTGTAGATGCACACATGTATACTGTGAAATCATTTGCATACATTGACATTTTTGTTAACTTTATTGTACACATCTTATACATATGACTTACCACATGTACTAAAGGCCCAAGGCCTTAAAGTTTACTGTACACATCTTATACACATGTACAAGATGTTCCTTGTGGAACTCCACATTTCACATTTAAATAATGTCTAAACCAATACAATGAAGATAATTCAAACTCATAACATTTAAGTTTACTTAAAAGCTGTTCATGATCTATCAAATCAAAAGCAGCAGTAAAATCAAGCATCACAGCCCCCACTAACCTCTTTTTATCCATCTCTTCCATTCAGTCATCTGTCATTTGGTGGCGTGTCCTGCTCTGTATGCATGTCGGTAATCAGTGTTTTGTTTTTTTTGTTTTTTTTCTCAAAGTAACATTTTATTTGTTAAATACTAATCACTCCATTAGTTTATTCAAAACTGGCAGTATGCTAACTGGGCAACTGTTTGATTCAGAAAAGGGCTGTTTATTATATTCTGACAATGGGATTATTTTGGCTGTTTTACACTTTTGTGGCACTGACTTTTAACAACACTTTGATTTACTAAATGACACACTGCTGGTGCAATATCATGTGCTATCATTTTAACAGTTTTCCTTCTAATTCATTCCACCCTGGAGGTTTTTCTTTGCATGATTTTCAATGCCTTTCCTCAATACTTATGTTCTGTCATTTCAATTTGCAACTTTTCCCTTTCATAATTTTATCCAAAATTCAAGGAATGCTTTTCTTCTAATTAAGTTGCATGCTATTCCTAAAGTCATCTATTTTGTTTAATTTATTTGCATTGTCAGTAGACCTGGTTAAAACTATCCATCTTTGTCGAACAAACCTCTTGTGAATTATTTTTCATTCCCATTAAGTCATTTAGGTTCCTCCATATCTTCCTATTGTCGATACCGCAAGTTTCCTTTTTATTTTCATAATGCAGATTCAGTTTCTGATAATATTGCATCAACTTTTTCTTGACCACTTTTTTCCATATGTTACAGTAGTACTGTCATGAAGTGGGGTGAAAAGGACTCATTTGCGGCACAAAAGAGTGTCCAAAACCAGGTTTATTACAAAACAGAAAACAGAGCCTGCATGGTCCATGATGAACAAAAAGTAAGCAACAGAAATAAACAGAAGACAAGGATCCAGCAACTAAACAGGGACTCAACAGAATATAAAGGCTGCCCCCCTGATTGGCAACAAGGAAGAGGTGTGGAGCCAACCAGGGAGGCAGCAACTATAAACAGGGATGGATCAGGAGCAGGAACAGGAACAAGGGTCAGGAATGAGGGACAGGAACAGGAACCATCGGCGGGACAGACAAGGAGGGAAGGGGACAGAACCCCCCGGGGGGGCAAACGGGCAGAACAAGAACAGAACCCCCCCGGCGGGGCAGACCAGAGGGGAAGGGGACAGAACCCCCTGGTGGTCAGAGGCTAGGCAGGGTCAGAGGCTAGGCAGGGTCAGAGGCTAGGCAGGGTCAGAGGCTAGGCAGGGGAGGCTAGGCAGGGTCCGGAGCAGGCAGGGTCCGGAGCAGGCAGGGTCCGGAGCAGGCAGGGTCCGGAGCAGGCAGGGTCCAGGCAGACAGGGACCAGGCAGGCCGTTCAGAGCCCCCGGTGGGGGCACCGGGCAGGACCATCACAAGTACAGAGTTCCATTCAATGTTCAGATCACCTACTTGAAGTACACTTCCTCAGCTGTGTCAGACACTTGTTCTAACACACCACATATCGAGTCTAGATACTCAGCATGCTGCTATAGGCTGCCTAATGCAAAAACAATCAGTATCAGGTTTTAAATGAGGTATCTGTGCTTATAGCCAAATTACTTCTAGATTATTTTTCATTAGATATCATATGTAATTTTTTACTGGAATCTGACTCTACACATATACGGCTACCCCCACCTCCAAATGCATTTCTGTCCTTCCTGTATATATCATAGCCCTGAAACAATTCTGTACTGAAATGTATTATCAAGGAGTGTTTCAGATGCCAAAATGTTTAGGTGGGCAGATGGCAACATTTCACGGATTTCTTGTAACTTATTTCTGATACTGCAAATATTTATGCTATTTAAGACCCCTTTATGTTAATTTTAATAGCATTGTTTGTTACATGCACAATTGGTTAAAAACATTATAATATATTCCAAGAATGCTATATCCCCTCTTTGCCTTGCCTCTCTCAACTTTGGCATGAGTTCCCTTCGCTTGAATAAAACAGCTTCTGCGTAGTCTTCACCGATGTAAAGATTTGTCCCTTTGAGAGCTTTGGTTCTCTTTAATATGTCAGCTTTGTCCTTAAATCTTTGTAGCCACACTACAATGAGTCGTGGCCTGTCACCCTTAGATTTTCCTGTTTGGTGAGCTCTTTCCATCTCAATTTCCCTCTGTAAGTTCAGCCTCTCACTTCACAACTCTTTTTCACCTTTAGTTCAGGGTCCATCCAGGTTTCACTAGGTGACTCTACCACTCCCTCTATCACCAGGCCATTTCTTCTAGACCGAGACTCCAGGTATTCCATTTTATTGGTATTCCATTTGCTGGAATTTCCCTCTGTGAGACTAATAAAGGCATATCTTATCTTATCTTATCTTATCTTTATCTGTGACTGTCACAGACTTTAAACAGGTCTGCCTGTAGTACAGTCTGGTCTTTTTGTTTACCCATGCCTTAATATCATCCACATCCTTCTGTGTGAACTGAAGGCTAGCTTTTAGCTCCTGCAACAGCTCCTGCAATGTTTTTATTTTCTCTGCATCCATAATAGTATTAAGCAATCCTTGAAAAATGTCTGGCCGTTGTTTTAATAGTTCCTTTCATTTTGGTGATGAAGTAATTCAGTGACTTGTGCCATTGGTACATGCTCATCTTAAGATTTTGCCTTTGCTCTCTTTGATGACATTTTAGCTTTAGCACAGGAGAGCAGCACACCTCACCGACAGCAGGAGCAGCCTTAGCACAGGACAGATGAGTGGGAAAAAGTGTCTGTGCTTTAGCAGACTGCTGCAATAAACAGAAATGGTGAATCGCAATATGACATATGACCAAAAGATTAAACATGAAAATGTAAATGTGTCCATATGGCAACACTGCCTAATTTGTTAAATAAATAACCAGAGCATGTCAGGCTTAGAAAAGTATTTTGTGCCAAACTATTCCCATACCTGCGTGTCCTTTTCTCTGTCTTTGGGTGAACAATCAGAGTCAATTTGAAAGGTCTGGCACAACAGCTGGTTGCCATAGGAACAGTGAAGCTGGAGCAGAGCGTGACAGGAGGAGTAAGGTTTGTGTTTAGTAGTCGTGAGCCCACTCTAAGTCCCAGTGGTTTTGAATGACGGCTGAATAATGCGGTTGAATGACAGGTAGCCGCTGCTCCCTTTAGTATAGTAGCTCTGGAACATTCCCCTTTAACAGATACCTGGGGTAAAATCCAAGAGTTAGCTGGAAGCTAGTATCATTTTCTGTCAGGTACAATATGGAAAAAAATAGAGATCATTTTATTAGGCCAGATGTCGGGCCTACTTTATTTCTTGACATGTGACTGTATGCAGTTTGTCAGCATGCAGCTGCAGTGTTGACAAAGATAAAATAGCTCAGACGTACAGCAGTTGTACACTAAACATTACAAAGAGACAACAATAACAAGCCCAGTGTAACACTAAACAAATCTGTGATGTATTAGTTGAATGATGCAATGGATTCAAGTCTTCATATGTTTGAGTCTGTCTGCTGTCGACTTTCTTCTTTTCTATTGCCTTTAGAATTAATTTCCACATCTGAGTGCAATTAGTCTGCAGTATTCTTTAATGAATGAATAGTTTTAGGGCATAAAAAATGTCATCAGTTCCACAAATCAAATCTTCAAAACTTAGTCACTTCTTAGGGATCGTCACTAGTCTGAGTTCACCTACATTCTGCCTCAATGTGTTACCCACTAGATTTCTTAAGTCTGTGCTCAAGAGTTTGCTATCAAGGTAAGGCAAGTTTATTTGCATAGGACAGTTCGTACACAAAGTAATTCAAAGTGCTTTACAGAATAAGAAGGACATTAAAATCACACAAGTCAAAACATAAATAATCATCATAAAATTAACATTAAAACAGAAGAGTGCAGAATAAAAACTTTTGTCATATGCACAGCTAAATAGAATCACCACTCACTTGCATAGTTAACATGTCACTTCAATCTGAAATTCTCCAGAGCTTTGAAAACTGGAGTTATCAAGACTCTCATAAAGAAGTGCAGTCTTGATGCCATAGTACTGAACAATTACTGACCCATCTCAAATCTGCCATTATTACAGTTGATACGAGAAGTTTATTTGCACTATATAAAAAGACACATATGCTTTTTTTCTCACTGTCTGACATAAGATCAGACTAAACTTTTTTCTTTTTCTCAATTTGCCCCATTCCTCTTGACAGAACTGGTGTAACTCAGCAAAGTTGTAGGCCGCCTTGCTCCCACATGCCTTTTCAGGTCTGCCCATACATTTTCATTAGGATTGAAATCAGGGCTTTGTGATGGCCACTTCAAAACATTGACTTTGTTATCCTTAAGCCAGTTTGGCAGTATGCTTTGGGTCATTGTTCATTTGGAAGACCCATTTGCGCCAAAGCTTTAACTTTTTGGCTGATTTCTTGAGATGTTGCTTCAGTATTTTCACATAATGTTCTTTCCTCATAATTCCATCTATTTTGTGCAGTCCCTCCTGCAGCAACATGGCCTGCAGCAACTCCACAACATGATGCTGCCACCCCCATATTTCACGCTCGGGATGGTGTTGTCAGGCTTGCAAGTTTCCCCCTTTTTTCTCCAAACCTAACGATGCTCATCATGAGACCACAGGACATGTCTCCAAAAATTCAGGTCTCCCTGTGTGCATTTGCAAAACTGTAATCTGGCTTTTTATGTTTCTTTTAGAGTAATGGCTTCTTCCTGGCAGAGTGGTCTTTCAGCCTTACAGTACTTGTTTTACTGTGAAAAATGAGACACTCTTACCAACTTCAGCCAGCATCTTCACAAGGTCTTTTGCTTTAGTTCTTGCATTGATATGCAAGAACTGGACCCATCTCCTTCCTGAGTGGTACAATGGCTGGACACTCCTATGGTGTTTATACTTCTGTATAATTGTTTGTTGTTTGTGACGGAAAAAACATATGTGTCTTTTAAATAGTGTATGTAAAGTTCTGGTTTCAACTGTAGGCAAAATCTTTGAAAAAGTTGTTTACCAAACGCTTAATAACTTTCTCCAAATGAACAACTCTTTTGATGTTTACCCATCATGTTTTAGACCCTACCACAACACTGAGACTGCTCTTATCATCTTATCATTCTAGTGTGTTCCAGTTGACTTCAGTGGGCTTATATTTACCAGTTCTTTATGTTATAAAATGCAGAATTGGGTAGAGTAGCCAAACGATGTGGGACAAATATTTGTTTAATAAATGAGCACAGATTTTTGTAAATACAACATATTAATGAAGATGCAGAATGCATTCTTCACACAGGTTTTCACTTCCAGCAGATGTGACAAAAAGAGATTTCTGCCATAATCAACATTATTAATCTGACAAAAGTAGTAGTAACCTGCTAGACTATATTCACATTATCTGACAGATTAGATTAAAAAAAAAAGCCAACAACCAAAAATAGCCAATTGAATAAACCTGACCCACCACTCTGGCTTCGTGTCCTTTAAGTATGGTTATGAACATCCAGCTTCCCTGTTTTATCTGGGCATGTCCACTGGTGTAAAATGGTGACATATTTTGAGTCCTCTCTGTAACGTCCCTCTTTCCCCAAAATGATTTTCCTCTGAAGGATCTTGAAGCATTGTCCAGTACTTTAGATAGACTCAAAATTAGTGATGTGAAGTTTAACTTGTTTGTAGTTTCACTGATAAAAATGAAGCATGAGGCACGGACTGCATAAATCCAGTAGTCAGTAGTTGACAGCTGTACTGCTATCTGCAGTCTCTGTGCTGATGATCCTCATATAAAAGAAGAGAGAATACGCCATTACTCAGACTATATGTGAAACTACATATGAATAATATGAGGGATATTGAGAGAAATTTAGACAATTCTTATTCAAGTTTATAGTAAACTTATATTACTTAATATGTGATTTATTTTCAAGCCAGATCTGTTTTATTGACAACTTGCTTCTTGCTAAATAAATAAATCTGTCTGCATTAAACATCTATTCACTGGCTATGTCACAATTAAGCATTAATAACACATAAATTAGGTCTATAGTATTAACTAGAAAGAAATTCATAGCATGCGCCGCTAAATTTTCTAGTTGTGATTTCAACCATGGTCTACAGTGCTCCTGATTATAGATAAACATTGTTTTGCAACTGGTGACTCAGAACCAAATGGTCCAGTTCTTTGCGCAACTTATGAAATAATTTTCTTCAAAAAGTTAAGGTCAACCTAGAGCTCTCAACCTTCTTCTCTAGTATTAGAAAGATTAATTATTTGCATAATTTTAATTAATAATTGCTAAATGGCCTTAGTTATTGCAATAATTAGTTCTCATTTATCAATGTCATAAAAATGAAATGCAATTACACTACCAGCAAAGGTCAATAACACAAAATCATGTTGCCAGAGGCTTGTTTTTTTCACCCAATTTTTCAGCTTTTTCTCAGAACAGCAATGAAAATGGTTTACATTTGTTACAAGAGACTCACTGTTTTGACAATTTATCACTGTTCCTTATCAGGCAGAAAGTCAAACCAAGCAAAGAAATCCATCAGTTCATAGATGGAGCATACCTCGAGCGTGTCTGCTTTGTATGTATCCTCCATAGGTATGTGCAGGTGCAGACTTCCAGTGGACTCAGCAAAGCACCTTACTTTTAATGTATCTATGTAGAGTGGGGAATACATTAAAATGATGGTTTATTTGCTCAAAGCTCTCAATCTACGACAAAGTAATCAATCTTTGGAAACGTAACAACACATATGCAAGAGGTGAATCATGAATTAACTTCCATGTACGTTTTATTTTTGGAGGCAGAATTATTGCTGAAGAAAACTCAAATAGAATAATGCATACCATGCTGTGAATATTCCTCTGCGATGTGACTTCCAAATGTGGTTCCAAATTTGCTTTGTCAGCCCCTCTGCTGTTGTTGAACTGAAGGCTGCAGTTTCCAGACGAGGGAGCAGGAGACTCATCTGGGAGGACTGGAGCTTATAGTAATATTCAGCTAAAGCCACTGTACCACTGAGGGAGCACTGTGTATTGTGGTCAGCCAAACAGCCTCAGAGCATTCCCTTGTTTTCTTGTCTGCTTTTCTTAATCTTAGTCAAAAAGCCAAGATGAAGGGAACTCTTTGTCTTCCATCTTTTAAAGTGCATAGACAGGATGGAGCTCTGAAGGGCACACGTACCACCACACTCCTGCAGATGGGGAGGAGAGTGAGGATTCCTTTGATTGTCTCAAATCACCCGGGCCTTTGAAAGGTGTCCAAATCACCGCACTCCTCATGCACTTCGCCTCTCGAGCGAAGGCTGTACCTACACTTACAGCTGCTCATCCACTGCTCTAGCCCCCAATAGGGATCAAAGGCCTGAGTGGAGATGGAGCGTGACAAGTATTAGAGCACAAAATCAGCCAATACAATAACTGTAAAAAGACTCTGAAAGTCACATTGTTTTTTTTTTTTAAGCCATTTGCCTATCATTGAGGTATTGGGTATCAGAAAATCAGATCAGAATCAGAATCAAACGTTTTATTGCCATGGTAAGAGAGCACAGCTCACTGACTAGTAACTTACTTTGGTGATAAAGTGCACATAAAAACACACAAGAAAACACACTGAATAAATACAAATAAGGGCATGCACAAGTTAAAAAAGATACGCTTAAATATAAAATTAAATAAATAAGACACTTGGAGGTAGAACATATATACAACAGTAGCATCGGAACAACAGTGCAACATGGTTTATTAAGGTGACCAGTGTTATAAAGTGTTCAGTTTAGAGCAGGTATTATGAAGTGTTCATGAGACAAACAGCGGGGAAGAAACTGTTCTTATAACGAGAGTTTCTGGTCCTATTATTTAGCTGGATTTTAGGCCCTTTTATCCTCCTCCCAACTTTGTGGCTGGAGTAGCACTTTGTTGTGACACTTCCGATGTCTGTGGTTCCTCCGTGTGCCCTGCATCTCTCCTAAAGTCAAGTGTGTTGTCTTGCAGTCCTTCATACGAGTGTGAGATAACTCATTGTTTCATGATGTTGCTAAGTCTTTGGCTGACACATTTTGTCTTCTTAATATTGAAGTAGATTTTTAAATCCTGTAGTAAGTATTGTTCGTGATGTGAAAATTGTTGAAAAAACAAAGGAAACCAAAAGAAAAAGAAGCTTGATAGAAGAAGAAAATGGCCTAAATTGTATGCAAATGCAAAAGAGAAATTACTGATAGCTGTGATGACCCAAGAAACAAAAACACAGGAATTAATTTTCTGTTGCATTCGAGTATTTATATTCAATCAGTTGTAATGTGATTATCAGTATTTTATTTCTATCCTGTGTTTTAAACAGTAGCACCCAAATTGAACAGACTTCCTGACCTGATTAAATTGCCCTATATCACTGTTACTGCCTTTGCTGATGGCTTTTAACCTGTTAATTAATCACTTGGTTAATTAATAATAATGCCACTGTCTTATATATTTTTTTTTCCTGTGCAGTCTGCCTCTCTAATCACCGTCAATCTCTCATACACCAAACTATAGGTGTCTTGCACAACCTGTGCAAGCAGGAATCACACTTTAAGCCTTTGATGAATGGGAAACCACTCACTTACTTTTGCTCGGAACAGCATCAAATACTGTATTATTCACTACTTGATAGTTGTATCATGCCACCCATGGCCCTGTGATGTGCTAGTTAATAAAGTCGCTATGTGAGTGTAATGTAATCCACATCTCACTCTGCACACTTGTCTGTGAGCTGAAGTTCTGTTTAACTAGCGGTGACTTATAAGCCCAGTGTTGAGTAGGTGTATAGTCATTTTGACAGCTCCTGCCCAAGAACATCAGCTGGCTGTGAGATCTGTGCCTGGCCCACTCCTTTGTCTCCATAAGGTAATAATGAGGGTCATGGCAGGCCGTAAGGCCATTTTACTAAGAAGTTCAAGGCCCATAGGCAAAGTATTCACATTATTTGCTTTATGACATTTTAATAGTTTAACAACACTGTTTGGAAAATGTCATTATGCTAATGTTGTTTGGATTTGATTATAGAGCGCATACTAATGCAAACTTACTCAAACATAACAATGTTTTCTAAATAAATGAAATGTAAATTGTGCCTTAATTATATCCTTTAGGCTAATATCTGTGAAGGTATCTGACTTGAGATGATGTCAACAATAAGAACTAAACACTATATGACACATGATGGGACCAAAATTGCTGAAAATTGCAGTGTCCATGGTTATACGAAAACATAATAAATCAGTATTACAAAGCGAAATTCAATAAAAAAAGAAAAAAAAAGTACATTTCACACTTGAGAAGAATCGAGATGAAATAACAAAAGAAAGCCATAATGGCTTTGGCCAAATGCTACAAGGGCTGAATATTGATATATTCTTGTGTTTTTCATTTAATTCCTTGTGGATCTATTTCCTACAGTGCCTCAGAGCTATGCAGGTGGAGCCTGAGGCATAATATGTTTGTCCAGCCTTCCCCAGAACAAACATTTGAATTGATTTATTTATCAATTTTCTGTTGAATTCCCTGTGTGAGGCAGAGTAAAGGCAGCTCAACTTGAGGCAGGGGATATGTAGAGCAGTGCAGCAGCAACATTTTTATATCCCAGTCCCTGAACATAAATTTAGTTTGCTTTCCCAAACTTATTTAATGGATCTATATTTAAAGATTAACAATGCAAGTGTCTGTCTTAGTTCTTAGTTTTGCTTGTAGTAGTCATTGGAATAATTAAGTCATAGCATATATTAGTCAGAGCATATACAGTATCCCAAACTGCACCTCTTATGGGAGGTGAACTTAGGTACATGAACTAGGAATGTAAATATGAGTCATGTGAGGAAATCAATAGTTAAATAATGTAATGCTTTCTCTAATCAGAAGAGTGCAACATATGGAGCAGCATATTCAACGGGTGGTCTATAGCTGGTGTGAGCAAAGAGTTAACTCCAGTTCAGTGAATCCCAAATTTGAATTCCCCAGTGAAATCAGACCAACAATATTACATGCTCTGTGGATATAGAGCCGAACAGACGCCCATGGTCTGCCATGGTGTTTGATGGAGACAATTTTTACCAACAATGAGGTGCATCATCACAGCACCTTCTGCAAGAACTGTGGGAATATGAGAGACCCACCTGCCAGATGTACTTTTAAAACTTTAGACAAAACTAAGTAGTTCTGAGCAGCAGTTAATTGTGTAGTAAAGTAAGTAAGTAAACTTTTCTTTTTGTGGCCATTTGTCTCCCAGTCTAATTCCAACTTTCAAATTTAATTAAATTATACCATAAGGGGCCATTATGAATACAATGAATGTTGAGTTGAGTTCCTTCCTGTCCAGTATTTTTCAAACTAAATGTTGAAATAATGCATTTGAGCATAGTGCATAAATTATATATGTATAATTTTGTACTACTGATCTACTGTGAATTGATTTGAACTTTTCCTTTGGGTTAATATAGCTACCCACTTTTTTTGCATAAGGTTACAGTTTGTAATATGCAATTTCATACTAGAGCTTGCAGCAATTATAGCAGAGCACTGATGAACAGAGATGCAGAGGTTGAAATGTGCATAGATGCTAAAATTAGGTCCATTGCTGGGGTGAAAATCCAGTGCAGTTTACACTGATGCTTTGTGCCGGAACAATGTGTTCTTTAAATGTATCTAGTAAAGTCAATACAATAAGACAATATTGTGTCGACCTTATTTTCTCAATAGTGATTGCTTATTGATAAAAGTTCTGTTTGTGTTTTATGAGGGGAGAAACAATAGCTTTGTTTTTTTGCTTACAACTGGATAATAAAATATACTGATGGGTGTATATTCACACTTTTCACAAACAGTGCAAAACTGGGACTGAACCAGGACTAGAACAAAGTCCGTTTACATCATTCTGGACTGTGCAACCATCCATTCATTTTCTTCCTCTTATCCAGGGCCGGATGCGGGGGTAGAAGTCTAAGCAGAACACCTCCCTATGGAGGCTTCCAGGAGGCATCCAGAACAGATGCCCGAGCCACCTTAGCCAGTTCCTCTTGACATGGAGGGGTAGCGGCTCTACTCTGAGCTCCTTCTGTGTGACTGAGCTCTTCACCCTATTTCTAAGGGAGTGCTCAGCCACCCTGCGGAGGAAACTCATTTCAGTCGCTTGTATCTGCAATCTTATTCTTTCGGCCATTACCCAAAGCCCATGACCATAGTTGAGGGTAGAAGCATAGATTGACAATTGTTTAATTGGGAGCTTTGCCTTTCAACTCAGCTACTTCTTTACAACAACAGTTTGATTCACCGACTGCAGACGCTGCAGACGAATGTCATTCTCACGCTCCAGCCTTCCTTCACTCGTGAACAAGACCTCAAGACACTTGAACTGCTCCACTTGAGGCGACGACTCTACCAACCTGAAGAGGGCAAGCCACCTTTTCCGGTCGAGCACCATGGCCTCCGATTCGGAAGAGCTGATTTTCATCCCAGCTGCTTCACACTTGGCTGCAAACCGCCTCAGTGCCTGTTGCAGGTCCTGGTTCGATGAAGCCATCAGAACATCATCTGCAAACAGCAGAGATGAGATCCTGTGGTCCCCGAACCAGACCCCCTCCAGCTCCTGACTGCACCTAGTGCAGCCTAAGCCTTATAATACATATTAGTACTTTGGTAGTGGAAATGCTGCTGGAATTTAAACTAAGAGCGGGCTCAGTTCTTATTTTTGTCCACCTTTGCTCTTAGCTCTTTCAATTACAGGTAGCGTTCCATTTTCACATTTTCTGGTGCTTCCGAGTGGTTACCTTTTTCTGTGTTTTGTCTAAAGGTCATGCAAGTCCTTTGCAGTAGAGATGAGGGAGTTTGGAGAATGTGTTTGAGTTTAGGCTATTTGAAACGTCCTTTTTAATGCACTCGGAGCATCACATGATCTGCCAATGGGAAGCCAGGGGGTTTCCGTGCACAAAAAGCACCTGAGGTTATTTGCCTTCTCACTGCTGAAAAAAGCTAAAAGAAAATGTTCGGCGTGTCCTTTAGTTGAATTCTAAAGTACTACACAGCCTTAACTTGTCAGTTCATGGTACATCATTGGCATTGTTGTGTTTTGTTGAAAGTCCAAAGTTTATTATTTTGACAGAATTATAAATCTAAATCATGTTCAATCTTCAGCCCCAAAGACATCGTCAGAGTTCGTCTTTCATCATCGTCTTTCTTGAAAGCCGAAAGTAAAACACAATTTAAAGTTTTTAAAGTCTTTGTTTTAAACACATCTTTTTTAAGTGCAGAAAATAGGATCAAAAGTTGGTGTAACAGCAATGCAAATCTTTTTAATTAGATTCAGAGTTTTAGATGTGTTTAGAAATGTTTATGTCTCCTCGAAATGATTCTGTCACACAGTTTACAGGGATAAAGAAGTTGCTTTCCACAGTCTTTTCAGATGCAGTGCATATTTATTTATTGACACAGATGCAGAAGTTATCTTTCAAACAGCCAAACAGATGGATCAGATCACAGGAATAAGAACTCTTTAGGCAATGTGTGGAGACACTAAAAGCATAAACTGTGACTGTGAAATCATTGTACTGAGATCAGCAGATTTGACCCCAAATTATTTACCACATTATTGTTAAATAAATATCCAATTATTGACAAAACTCTTTTTTTCCAGCAGTTAGTCTTAAAACTCAGGAGAAATGATTAGCATATTAGTCCTAAGTATGTTTAAAATAGGCAGTAACACAACACACAACAACACAAGGAGGGTAATTATTTTTAACCATACTTAGAAAATTTGACTGACAAATGCTATAACATTTTTTTTCACTATTTTTTGTGGTTTATGGATCTTACAGCACTCACTTTTTATACTAACAATGCAAAAAAAAACCAAGAAGACAGATGTTTTGTCCCTTTCTGTTTCTCCCAGTGCTGGTTCGTTCTTTGCTTTGTTACCATGGCACCTGAGAGCTTCACCTATTTTTGTTTTTTTTCCATCACAGGCACCTGAACCCAAAGCAGCCGACGCCACAGAACCAGGGGAGGCGGATGAAGTCTTTGGTAAGATAACTCAAATGTTTAAATTGCATGAAATATACTGAAAATATCCATTGTGAACAGCACTGCAGGTTAAATTAAGAGTTAATGATGATGCATCGTTGTTTACTAATACTTCTACTAGCAACCATTACTCAAGTCTGTCATAACATGGAAAAGTTTTTGAAAGTTCTCGCACATTTATGTAACACCCATTGGCCCACAATACATTATAGCCTTTGCAATACTGCGCCTCAGCAGAGGAGGGCAGAGTCCATTGCACAATAAATGTAGGCCACTTGTAGGTTGGATAATAAAAACTGCCTAATGCACGCTCCCTATAATCACAGAAAATCAAAGGACTGCTCAAATAGGTTTGATTAAAACCACTCTGCATGTATAATATATTAAGTGTTATTCAACATAATCAGGAATTACATTGAAAATGATGGCATTACAGATATATAGACTTGTCTTATATCTAGACCATGATTAAAGTCACTTCCCTCTGATTTATTTTATCAACTGATCCGAGTATTTCACTATACATTGACTTCCTGTTGGCAGTTGGATCTGTGCCTGAGAACTTTGTGCTTTGTTTTAAAAGCTGAGCCAGAGCAGGCTATTCTTTATCATGACAAAAAGTAATCTTATATTGTGCTGAGGAGGAGTGCAAGGAAGAAGAATTAGCCATTAGCCATTTTCATCTAAAAACTCAACGGGAGCGGTGGTAGAGTGGTCATTGCTTCTGCCCTGAAACAAGAAAGAGTGCCATTATTGTTGTATTTCCCTTTTTCTGTTCAATGGCATGCTATGCACTTCCTCCCAAAATCTACAGTGGCTATCTGTCACAATGTAATGGTGCTTGACATTAAACATTAGGTGCAAGATTTGTAAATTTGACTACATCAAAATGTTTCTGTATACTTTTGCCTTAAAGCTTGCACAGTGCATTCTAGGATCTTGTTCATACAGTTTATGTAGTATTTTCTTGTCCTAATTCCAAATTCAGTGACATTTGAACTAACAATTTGAACTGATGACATCACCTTTCACACATAATAAATTCTGTTTTGACATAATTAACTAAACCTGCCAATGATAAAGGTCACAAAGCAAGCATTAGAAGGTGGTTGGCGATAGTGCATTCTTCTTCAGGCTCGTCTCTTTCAAAACCCCACTGCATCTGCCTCCTAGCCCGCAGTGATTTGCATATTGATTTAATATAGGTTTTGTGTTCGGTCTCCCTCACACAAGACTTACAAGAGGCTTTAGTTCTTAGCTTGTTACTGTTCTTGTCTGAGTGAATGTTGGTGATACATTAAATACATCAACCACATTAGTAAAGTTACATTGTTCCTGTTTCAAGTTGGCATAGTTACTCAACTCGGCAATCCATACACCATCAATCAGTGACATTGGGCATTCATTTCATAATCAGTCCACAAATGCAGATGCACATTCTAAACAATACTAATGATTTAACACTGTGAAGTGTTCAATCAAGCAGCCATACATTTTGTTTGTTCTAGTAATTACACCGTAGTCTGCATCGCTAAGATTACGCAGTCTATTGATGTCATTTCAGCTTGGCTCGATGTTATCTGTCCTTAGTGCCTGGATGTGTTTACCAGGGAGTTAGGCACTTATCAAGAAAAGTTCTAGCTTTCCAAAGTCTCACCAAAATTGATCCGTTTGTCAATGAATGTACTCCTTCTACAGCAGCTAATTAATGCTCTCTGCATTGAAACAGCATGATGCAGGCATGTAGGCAACCCACCAAGTCCCCCTGCCGGCTCACTCATTTTTCAGGGTCTGAGAGGAACAAAATCCTGGACATATGTGGCGGTGACATGCAGGGGTTAGGTGTAATAAGAGCGGCTTATTACATACAATTTTATGTACTACCCTGGAAGTCAGTGTCACAATTAAGTAATTTCCAATGACATGCCATGTGCTTTACGTGAACTTGTGTGATCTGTTTAGAAATAGGCATGGAGATATCTCCACACCTCTGTCTGGCCCATAATTAGGTTTTTCGCATAATGGGAGGGATTATAATAACATCCTGGTGCTTAGAATGGATGTTAGAAAAGGATAGGGATTAGCTTGTTGATCTGAGCATTGATGAGATTGTTACAGGAAATAAATGTCTTCTAAGGAGAGAAACCAGTCTCCCATAATGGAAATGTTGCGGTTTTAGGGGTGCAACAAGCTATTACTTTATTAGTCGTTTTCCCCATATATTTTAACAAAATAAACACTGTTAATGGTGACTGCGGGCTTCTGGATAGTGAATATTTACACATAAAATGTAAATCAGAAATTGTTTATTTCTTTTTGGTCTTTTGATTTAATCATGCTGTTTTTGGCATGTGTTCTAAAGCCTGTGTATGCCAGATAACAATAACAATTATCAAAATCATCTTTTACATTTTAGTTTTGTGACTTTTTGTACATAATCTGTATTTCATGCCTTGTTTACTTTTGTAGTAATGCATTCAAATTCACATTTTGCCATTTATAGTACTTGTCATTGATGGCTAGAAATTATACTTTGTCTGCATGTGCAAATCTTGGTTCCGTGCTTAATGTTTAACTGGCTGACCCAGTCACAAGGTGAAAAAGCCATTTTCTTATCACTTAGTTAGCCTCACAGGTGGAACATGTAGCTCAGTAGGTTGAGTGTTTGTCCACTGATCCGAAGGTTGGCGGTTCAAATCCCGCTCTCTACATGAACATCATTGGTTGAGTGGTTAGATCCACTGACTCAAAGGTTGGCGGTGCATTCCAGCCCTCACAGATGAATGCTGTCGTTGTGTCCTTGGGCAAGACACTTAACCCACCCTCGCCCCCAGTGTCTGCGTACAGCTGGTGTATGAATGTGTGTGTGGATGGGTGACTGGTTCCTTGTTGTAAAGCGCTTTGAGTGCCTTGAAAGGTGGAAAAGCGCTATATAAAGATGTGACCATTGACCATGTGACCAACATTGTCGTTATGAGGGGTATTTAGAAACCTGTCTTTGACCTGTGCACTAAGGCCTACCTAATTTAACACCATTTGGTCGATTCAGGGCGCGAGCTCCTAACCAAATAAGACCAATTTCCAACAAATTGAGCGGCGTAAGCGTTTTATGATGGCGGGTCGAGGTGCTTTGGAGATGTCCTTTGTCGGCGACCAGGATCCATTCGGGGATGTCTCCATGCACTACTTCCTGTTTGCTCTACTTTTCCACTGCAGGGCAAACACTGCTGTCAGTAGTGTTACAGTTAAAAGCCCATTATATATCCATTACCTGGTCCTGGTTTGTGGCAGGACCCCGCCCAGAACAGCAGACCCTCTTTCTGTCTGCCTCAGTGTCGGTTGCATAACTAGTTTTGTCCAGGACACCGTCTCTACTGACAACAATTGACCTTAAATGACTTGATGGTTTCTACAAATATTCAAATGGTTTATTTTGTTTATTCTTTTCATTTTTATACAAATCAATATTATATAAAACAACATAACAAACAATATAAAACAGGGAGGCACAGAAAGTAGTTCTAGTCTGTCAGAATTGAGGTTGTGGAATCAAACCTTTAGCTGTATAGCATATATATATGTTTGTGGTAAAGATTTTCTCTGGCCAATTTGGGATCCAATTTTGAAAGTCTGTCTGAATAGATACAAGTGTATAGTTGCTTTCAGTGTGTCAGGATGTACACCCTAAGTGGGAGGAGCTCTGGTTAACTCCAAGAAAATATTGTATACTTCTGCTTTTGAATGGTATTTGTTTGAAATCAGTGTTCAGCAAGATATTCTAAGTGTAAAATAACCTACTGTTGGAAACATTTGAAGTATTTGATCTTGGCCAGAACAATGATGGGAATAGCTGCAGAATGATACTGCTGCAGCTGGAGCTATGAACATAACTCAGTGCAGGGTGTCTCCAGACCATTTTAATTCTGCTTCACTCTCCCTCTGAGACTCACTTCATCTTCTGCCAAGAAAACGAGACAATATAGTTTAAGCCAGTTATCACATTGCATAGGGCACATGAACTCCTGGAAAATTCCATTTATTACACAAGATGGAGACCAGAGCTAGCTATTTATTTATCCAGAGTGGGTGTTGAGCTGATATCTAAGAAAGTGCAGAGATATTCCATACAATTATGTAAATATATAGTAAATGTTTAAGTGTTTTACTTCAGATTTGCCCACAGGTAAGGCAGACAATTTACGAACAAGGATTCCAGAAAGTTTATCCTTGAATTGCTCATAAAAAAAATACTACTTGGCATTTATGAGTAGCCCTACAAACATGAAAAAAGTAAGTTCACTACTGATTTGCCTCCCTTGTCTTTGCCTGAAATGCTCTTATATATTTTATTAAACATATCTTTGCAGTAAAGCAGGTAATTACACCAGGCTAAGTTACAGGCCAGATCTGATTAGAGTTACTGTAGAATACTGTTAATAATGCAGTACAGAATTTTCCAGGCCATATAAACCACTATAAATGAATAAACGAAGATAGGCAATTTTAATGTCATACTGTGGAACATTCCAGGAAAAGCAGTAATACCCAGGGGAGTGTGGGCTCTTTCAGCAACTTCTGTGACATTGTTGATCTGCACATGGTCTTTCAAATATAATTCAGGGTATATTATAAACAAGTGAAATTGAGTTTTTGTTTTTTTTATTATATTATGTTTATATTGCTTATTGTGCATGTCTGAATGCAACAGCTGAGACAGTTACTTGTCTCTGTTGCCGTGGCTGTCACTGGCCAGTACGTGCCCTGGTACTGCCAACTCTCCACCCCCAAGCCCATCTCAAAAGCTTTGATTGTTAAAGGGCAATATCCATCACTGCACCATTGTCTACAGTCTTATTTCTTCTTATTTTTTTCTCTGATCTCACACTTTCTCTAAACTAAGCTTCTGCATTTTCATTCTAACATTTTTATTACCAGCACTCTTCAGTAATGTGCAAAGTTTTTTTGTGTGACGGTGAATTCAGGAGGACCACTGCGTCATCCTCATTGGACCATCTGGCAGGACAATCGGCGAGTGTGTGCACATCTTAGCAGCTGGCTCTATGGCTATGAAAGTCCAGTGGGGAGGCAGTGCTGCGAAGCCAACAGAGAACAAAAGTACTACCCTGGATACTGTGTTCCCATATGTCAGACAAGATGAACACAAGCCATTTCCCCTCTGCGCCAAAGAACAAACTCCTCTTAACACAACAAGTGTCATCACATGTTTTATCCTGACAGAGCTCACATCCGAACATAGATTACATTTCACACTCTCCATTAGATAATGTCCGTCATGGCTGGCTGGGTCGATGACTTGCAAAGGGATTTGGTGTCACTACTGTGGCTCTTAGTGTGCAAGATGGCAGATGCTCCCCACATTCATGCCTATCCTAACACAGACGGCAACGTAGTCCATCATCGCTATCCAAGAACACGCCTCGGGACCAAATTAAAAATGATTTCTCTTTAGTTCTTGAATATGTGTGCAGCCATCTCAAGACATTACATGAATAAGTGCAAATTAGGCCCATTACTGGCAGTGCTTTTGGTTTACAGCAGCTGGTTTGTGTTCCCTTGAGATCAACTTGTGATCAACCTTTAAATCCTTCTTATCCTTCAGCTGAGGTTTTTCTAAGGAAAATGAGATATTCCTCCATCTGTGCTGACCTGACCATGTGTTCTAGTGCGGTCAACCAAACGTATCCTATTTGTCGCTGCTGTCACTATTAAAACAAACTATAGATTACATTTCACAATTTGTATCCATTCATTTTTGATTTTTACTGGGTAATATTCTACGCGTGCTTATTATTGCTATACTTTTTATGACTCTATTGTTGATGGACTTTTTTTCTTATAGAAATTTCTAAAAAGATATTTATAGATTACATGGACAGGATTGATGTAGGATGTGTCTGTAGAACTTCCTGGGTCCCAGCATGTCTACACTTTGTTAATTTGGTTTCCTCTAAGCTTTCTCCAATAAATTTATGGCACATTTGGTTGTCTATGTATGACCCCTGTTAGAAAGAAGAAGAATGAATCATGAATAATTGAAAACGACCTTTACTGACATTAACAGGCTCTTACGGACTCAACCATGGACAGTATGATTTTGGAGTTCTGAGGCAAAGCTGTAATGTTTTTAGTTTAAACCTTTTTCACAACATAAGCAACTCATACAAGTGTGAGCGTCTCTATTTAGGACATTTAGAATTTTGAAAATATGTGTGTGTATGTGTGTGTGTTGTGTGTTGTGAAAATGTATTTCTAAAGCGAATTACAAATAAAACGGACTAATAAACCAAAAAGGTTCCAACTTGAAAGGAGCAGGACTAAGTCTATTCAAAGGACATTTTTTACTTTAAACTTTGAACCAGTCTAATGTGATGCTTTTTCTTTTTTTTTAAGGAAAAAAAATGTGTTCTTGAATACACTTTTGGTAGCTTTGATTGAGTGCTACACAGGCTTATTTGAAAAAATTATTTGTAGGGGCAGATTAAGCATTAAAAGTTTTGCACAATGAACCCAGTGAGGCATGCATTTAGTCTGGCTGAGCGGGTGGGTAGCTTTTCTCAGCCAAGGAGGTGCAATGTGTAAAGCTCTTGTCGCTCTAGTGCTGTTGGCCATTTCTGACCTTTCTGACCTCCATCTAAAACATACAATATCCACAACCAAAACTTTTGGTTCTCAAAAAAATATGATACACTGACTTCCTCTGGTGATATCAAGGCGTATTGCAAGTGTTTGAACTGGGTTTCCTGATTTTAATCAACATCGTATTCTTTGATTTATATCTGGTAAATATATGGCTGTGAAGCTGGAGATACAGTTTGGATACACTGCTATCACTGGTTTAAGCTTCTTTAAAACACTGCTCTTTTTCTTAAATACTTCATTTGCTCCTTTGTTTGTTCATTGCACTTGAACAGCATTAATCGCCCTTGTTTGTTTTAAGCAGAGTTATAAATACTGAATGCAAACTGTCAAGAATAGCTGAAGATACTGAAATCTTGTTGGGGACAAACTAGGGGAAGCATGAGGGCTGGGCTGTTGTGTCGTCCAAATGAACAGGAATCAATCAAATCAATTTGGTAGGTCTGACAGGTCTGCTGACAGCTGTGTGATAAATGCAGAGCTTTGGCCTGATATGTGTGCACAATGGGACCAGTATATTAACCTGAGACTGTGTGTTAAAATTGCATCCAAAATGTTTTTCATAAATGGTTTATGCTTTCTTAAGCTTTAGTCTGTTAAGCTCACTTTTAAATATGGCTGTGTGAGATACATTTTTAATAGATAATTATATTCTTGAGACATTTAATCAAGAGGTCTACAATCATCTTCTGTTTTGCACTGATTAAATGTCTGTATGGCTTATGTTCAGAGAGAAAAAAGAAAAGAAAAAGAAAAGAAAAATTCCCATATTTTCCGGACTATACCTCGCTCCAAAGTCGCACCAGCAAAAAAATTTGTATAATGAAGAAAAAAAAAAAAATTAAGTCACACTGAATTATAAATTGAGGAAATTTATTTTACAAAATCCGAGACCAAGAACAACATTTTATCTTTAAAGGCAAGTTATAATAATAACAATATAATAGACAACAACAGGCTGAACAGCAGTACAGTGCACTAACATAACACATAGACAACGAACTGTCTGGTATGTTAATGTAAGATATTAACAGTTAATCAGATAATCTACACTAATGTTACATGCCGGCTTGTCCACAAACAAAAGAGACACGAGAGTTCTTTTCACTGATATCTTCACTGAGATCTTTTCTCTTCACCATAGTTCACACTGTAGAACTAGCAAACACATCGTAACATAAGCTCTGGCTCATATTACTTAAGGACACTAAACTGCATATGAACACATGGAAAATATACATACCACTTTGGCCTGCTAGTAAGCAAACCTGTGAACCAAAAACTTTATATTTTACTTTTCAGTTGTTTGTTAAATAGTGCTCTGTCGGGTAAGACTTCACATTAGTGTAAAAGGCTGAACCGGAAAACAGGAAGTAGTTTTTGTGACCTTTAACTAGAATTATGATAAACTAAACATTTACAATATTGTTCCAATTTGGACACAATGAGTTTACGTTTGCTAGGTACGATATCTGAACTCGTAAGCTGCTGGACAGTCAGTGTGACCAGGGTGTTCTGAGATAAAACATCAAATGCTGCCAACTGTATGAACAGCAGTGCAGGTCACAACACAAGTCACAACTGTGCCCTACGCCAAGAAATGTCACCAACAAGTGGCATCACTCACTTTGTACACTCTGGGTTTTAACATTTGTGCCAAGTGCCAAAAGCGCAGTGTATTTTCTTGCCGGTATCAAAAGAGTTGAAGAAACAAGTGTCTCCAGTGTGGGACTTTTACAGTGTCTCAAAGTGAAAGTGTTGTGCTTAATAATATCCTCATTCAGTCACAGTCTGCTGTGTCTGTGCGTTAAGTTGAAATGAAACACAGTATGAACCAAACTCCTCCAAAAAATTCCTCCTCGGTCTTGGTAAAAGTGTAATTCCCAAGTAAATGTGGTGTAATAAATATATCCATGTGGAGAGCGAGCCAAATGAGTCCAGGTAAAGCGCCATAATCATCCTCCTTCGCTCAGGTAACCACACAGTGAAATCTTAAAGTTATCGAAACAAAAGCATGTGCTCCGCAGCGTTGCCTTTGTTATTAATCTCCATAAGGAGAAAACAAAAGTGAAACTTAAGATCATCCACGTGAGCTCAGCTGGCAAATAGTAGTATAATGATAGCTTCATCATAATAACATAGTTATTGAATCTATGATTAGGTATTGTTATAGCTCTCTTCAAAGGATAGTTCTAAATTCCATCGATTTACTGTCCCCCTCTAGACCAAACTGAGAGTTTCACCCCTGGTTCCAAATGAAAAATGATCATCTTTATGAAGGGGAAATAAATAGGAGGAACATAAATAAGAAATGTAAAATATTTTCTTACAGGTATTACAAACACAACAGCGCCAACTACTGGTCAAACAAGTGAACTGTAACATGTATAATCAACCGTTGCCTAACACATCCATAAATATGTACATGAAGCATAGACGGCAAACTGAACATGTGCCTGGTATGTTAACGTAAGGTATTAACAGATGATGAGATAACTAAGGCATAAAAAACAAGATAACAAGTTTACTCTCGATCTTACTCCAAATCACTAAATCCATTGGATTCTTCATCCTCTGTGTCGCTTCTGAACAACTCCACCTGCTCTGGAAGTAGATGGAGCGCTGCTGCAGAAGTAAATGGCTGCCGTACTGGTACACAAGCCTAGATTATCCCCACGCAGTTGACAATGTAACAATAACGAAGATTATTTTATTTTAATAATTTCACATACACCCGGCCAAACTATGAAAAAAAAAAGTGTGACTTATAGTCCGGAAAATACTGTATTTGTTTTTAATAATGCAAAATTTAATTAAAATGTGACCGATCAATCTGAGGAAAAATGGTGATTCATTTCCCAGCTCTACTTCCAAAGCGTAGAAAGTATGCATTGACTTTGATGGGTGTTTACTGTTTTCAAGTTTTCTTGTGGTATTGGAGTTCAGAATGGAATTGTCACAGTTCACTTTTTCACATCAATTGCAATAGTTCAAATGGGTTTGTTTGGCAATCTCTTCTCAATGGGATGATTGCTCATCTATCCAAAGCTGCTACTTCTGTATTCTGTATTGCACCTTGTCATTGCAAACTGAGTTTTTCTCTCTTTTCCTTTGATATGTTGAGATGGAAAGCTATTTTTTCATGCCATTCTTGAATCAATGTATATTTCAAAGGTCATGGACGTGTCTTGGGTTAGAAATAGGGAGTGACTCTTATCTGGTCCAGAACAATGTCCCGAATGCCAGATGGGTTTGGAGACAGAGAGAGGGGCTGTTCAGTTTGAGCTGGTGGGTGCTCAGATTCTGCCTGAAGAGGAATTGCTAGGGGCCTGGTGGGAGGTTTGGTGCGCAGCCACATAACTATCGATGGTTTTTCAGAAAAATGCTTCCCGTGCTTCATCCCACTGTTATCTTTGTTGTTGTCCCAGATGCACGGTTACACATCCTCTTCACATCAGAAGAAGAGGAGGGAAAATGGGGAGATTGAGCCCACAGCTTGCATACTTCGATGTTGATTTGGTAGCTTTTGGTTTTCAGTATGAGTGACTGACTACTCTTACACAAAACAGTTAATCATTTTATACTGATTTTACTTTCTTTACTTTACTATCACCACAACTTTAACTATGACATTTCTATTTTCTACCCAGTGGCCCCCAACCTTTTTTTCCTCCAAAGCCCTCTTTGCTCATACTGCAGATTAACTGGCCCCTCCCAGTCTAAATCTGCGGAATCCATAAAGGTATTGCATGATTTAAAAAAAAAAAAAAAGAAATCAAATCAAAAATCCTTAAAAGCATTTGTTTCACATAAACTGTTATGTCACATGATAATCTCTCCCACAGCCCACATATTGTCTCATCAATTGTCTCATCAATAGTATGAATGAAGCATAATCAATACATAGACTCCTTTTGGCCCTGCACTTCAAAACCACTACACTTTGATGCTTATAGTGTTACCCTTACAGCCTTATCGATTTGACCTCGTTGTTAGGTAACACACCGTTTCATCTGACTACAAAAAGACAGTTTAAAAACTGTTTTGCATAAGTCCTGTGTGTGCTGTTGAGCTAATAAGTTGATGCTGCTACCTCTGCTGCTCCTGTGAGGTGGCTTTAAGGACCCTGGGGGTATGTGCACATAAATAAAATTTAGTATTTATGAAGGGAGACAGCTGAGTGAAGTCAGTGCACTTTGATGGAACCCCTGCCTCTCGATCTCTGCTGTGCTCCACACTGCTGGGTAATTGGCCCTTAGTGTTGTTTACAAAGCTGGGTTTGAATCCTTTCTGTGAACGTCTGGGAGAAAGACGTGACAAAAGAGCATACTGATAATGTTATATGCAAAGACTAGACCATTATATTCTGTCTTTTATCTTGATTTTTTTTGCCCAGAAAAAATGTATGGCTTAAGTACAGGGATAACAATGAAAGTTAACAGGGAGAATGAGTAGAGCTATAAATTGTTGTTTTAGCAGTGGATAGGAAGATCATATATTCACAGTGAATTTTAAACATTTTTTCTTTTATCATTGTTTAGCATGAGGACTCAAATGAATACAAATTAATAAAGGAGTAAATTGTGTGTATATATTTGGTCAGATAAATAATTCACCAGTCCATAGACCTTATGTCACCTTTACCCTTTCTGCCATGGCCCAGGCTTATAATAATGCCTAAAAGCAACATTCATATGACAATGTTGATCTCAATGCCTCCGCTTTTCCTCTCAAGCTGTTATTTCAATGGCTACGCTTTATAGACAAGTCTTATACTATTTATATGTTTACTACCTATGTGTCCTTCTCCTCTCCTCCGTAAACACAACAGACAAACAGAGCAGCACATCCCGTCCTTCAGTTTCATTTCCCTGCCTGCTGTCTCCGTCATACCACATTAGCTAGACTTCCATGGCCCATTGTTCCGGTTGTTGTGTGGACCCCCTCCCCACAAAAGCACACTTCATCCTTGTGCTTTTGTGCTGACACTCCACTGACACTCCACACCAATATTTTAAGCTCACTTCTTTCCGAGCTCACCAGGGGTTTTTCATGGCCTTGAGAAAACAGGAAATGTTCAAGATATGTTCAGTTTTACTTCAGAGTTTATGTAGAAAAAAACATTTAGATTAGAATGAGAGATGAGATGTAGCCCCTTTTCTGTTGTCCCTTAATATTATAATTTTATATTATTCATGTCGCACATTTTTCTATTGCTGTGCTGCAGGGGATGACAGTATCTCAATCATGTGTTAATCATCTGATCTAAAGGTTGGTGGTTCAAACCCCGCTCCCCACATAAACATTGTTGGTGGAGCAATCCACTGGTGCACAGGTTGGCAGTTTGATCTCAGCTTCCACATGTGAATACTGTTGTTGTGTTTTTGGGCAAGACTCCTCTGTCATATATAGTGGCGTAAGACTTTAGCGGGACAATGACACTGATCGACCCAAGGAGGCTGAGCTATAGATCCTTCGACTGACATTATGTGTGCGCTGTGAATAGATGACTCGAAAATGTGATTGTCAGTTACTGTGAATGTGTGAGTCCCATGTGTCTGTTCTACCGTGCCTAAGGACCAAGCTAGATGAAAGATGAAATGAAAGATATTGCATTCGTCATAAAAATGTGAAGTGTTTTACATATTTTTAGGACTGTCAATTTTAGCATGCTCTTATTGTGTTAATGCAAGTCATTTTAACTGTATTTTTTTTTTTTTTTTTTTTTTGCTCACAATTTCAGCTGAATTTGAAGAGATGGGCGAGTGGTTCAGACAAAAAACAGAGTGTGCAAGTGTAGAGCAAAGTCCCAGGTCAGACTGCGCTCTGCTGTCTTTGATTCTGCAGGTTTTGGTCCTCTTATCTGCTGCTCTGTGTGTGTGCTCTTGCGTGGGCCAGTGGAGGACGCATAGACTGATGTCACTCATAGCGTTCGGTAATGCCCCTTCCCACCTGCACCACTGGTTTAACAGGGAGCAAGCACTTAGCAATGCTGTCAATCAAACCTGTTGCTAACGTTAGCGGGAGGTCAGGGATGAAAGGCGGCTGATTTGTCTATTATTATTATTAATGTTCATATCTTGGTTTATGGACACACTAGCAAAATAAAAATACAAGAATATGTAATAAGAACATTTTAAGACCAAAATCCCCAGAAGTGTCACCCCAAAGACATCAGAGGATGAGAGGCATGTGTGTGTTTACTTCGGAGTAGAAGAAGGGAATACGAGCAGTGCATGCTTCCTGTCCCTGTTGTAAAAGGGCTGTTAAGTCCTGCCTTCCCTTGACACGTCTCAGTGGAGCATGTTTACAATATGCCCAGTTTATCCTCTTGTATCGTTGAAAATAACTAAAAAGTAACTGTCCAAAAGTATGATAACTTCGAAAGGGTCTGCTGTTTAAAATGTCAAAGCTCTGCTAGTATAAGTAATGCTTCCTTAATGGCTCTTACACATTAAAATAATAGAAGACATATCAATGATCGTAATGTCACTGCTTCACATTATTAATAAGGCCGATAGGAGATATAACATATTATTTCAAAAATTAATTTGCTTACAAATAAAGGCATGAGTAAAAAGTAAGTAATTAGAAAAAGAGACAAATATTAAATATGTTATTAAAAAGTTAAATGTGGTATTAAAACATACCTTAAAAAATAGTCAAGTTAGATGTGATTAATTGCGAGTTAACTCACGATTAAAATCACAATTAAAAATGATAATTGATTCACAGCACTAGTATTTTTTTATTGTTATAATGTGTTACTTTTGGCACACAATTAGCTTCTGGGATTTGTTTTGCAGGACAGACCAAAGAGTAGTTGTGATTAGCCTGAGAACACCTACACCAGGGTCACCTGTTTGATGAGTCATCCTCACTGATCAAGAGGCCCAGCAAGAACATCCCTGGACACATCCATAATGCACCTGTAAAGTTGCCAGCGGTCTCAGTCATTAGCACACCTCCAAAGCTCGAGTCAGGCAGTGTAAACACCAGGCCTAGTTATTTGAGCACCCATAAAACGCAGGTGTGAGAAACTGGGACTGTAGTCAGACGATAATGCAGAAAATCCAAAGAAAAGGTCAGTGACAAAACAGTGAATGCTACAAAAAACTTACAGATCAACTTAGTGAGTTAAAATTTTCAACATAAAATATAAAGTGAACATTTAGCCTAAATGAAATAAAAATGCAACAGCACTGAGAGGGAACATAGTAGGATTTTTATGTGAATTTTGTCAGTGCTCAGGTCATGATTTTCTTTTTTTTTTTTTTTCTTTTTTATTAATTATCATTGAATTTATATAGATCCTTTCAAGACATCCAAAGTGCTTTACAGTCCATTCTTCACTGTTTTTTGCATCCGGTGGTGGTGAGCTACTAATGTAGCCGCAGCTGCCCTGGGGCAGACTGATGGAAGTGAGGCTGCCAATCTGTGCGATAAGCACCTTCGACCACCACCAACACTCACACCCACACACCACATTCATATTAGGTAATGTGGGTGAAATGCCTTGCCTAAAGAAATGACATTTTTACCAGTTGCATCCCACTATTGGTATTCCCAGCTGTCTCCCATCCAAGTTCTAACCAGGCCCAGCCTTACTTAGCTTCTGTGATTTGACAAGATTAGGCTTTGACAAGCCAGTATGGCCAGACTTGTACAAATCAATAAATAATGATCATTAAAGGGTTCTGTAATTTACAAAGAAATTGGGTATATCTTCCCACTCTCCTCCAATTACAGTCCAATTATGAGAGTACATGGTTGTCTGTGTTGACTCTGCTTTGGTATGTAAGCCTGTCTCAAGCCCATAGTTCCTTGGATTAGCTGCTTAGCCCTATGTGACCCATTGCCAAATTCAGCTGAAAGAAATACTGATTCATTTAGCCATAGACAGCACAGTCTATGTGCGATATAAACATGTCAAAAATACAGTTGTTGTTAGCTCTAGGTGTTGATCTAAGTCTACCTCCACTGACAGAAGCACTGTGTGCTAAATAATAGTTAGTGTAATGTCAGGGATTACCACCACCACCACTGTGAGTTGTTTATTTTAGAGTTTTGCAAATGGCAATGGAGAGGCATGTGCAAACAGTATGTAATACATTTGTAATCTACCAGCTGCTTGTATAGAAATGTTATTTATGTTTACTATAACAACAATGAATGCAGGAAGAACCAGAGTAAATGTGTGAGTACCTACAAATGTATGCAAGTCGAGGTGCATGGAAAACACGCATTCACAATATGATTCACAATATGACAAATTGTACAAGAAAGAGAGGACACAGCCGAGGTGTCAAAAACGTCTTTATTAGTTTTTAAAGCCAAATGGTTTGATGCATGACCTACTAATTACAACTACACTATTCCCAGTCTTTCTTCAATCACTGAATTGGTTTTCAATCAAGAGCAAAAAAAGCAAAAGTTCTATATTTTAATCAAAATGTAATCTTTAAATTTTGGCAGAAGTTCACTCTTGGGCAAGTTTATACCACTTGCAAGTGACCTAATATGCAGTGCATGTAAGAGATTATTGTGGCACGCTTTGTGCAGTGCCATTGCTGGAGGAGGTGAGGCTTGTTCAGAGATTGTGTTTTAGTTGAGTATGTTAATTACAAATATTAATCCTTGGCTTTTTGTGATAATTTTAAAAGGTTGTCAACATGCCATTTTGGATAATTTTAGAATGCATTTCTGTGGAGATAAGCCCTTTGGTTTAATAGAATTTCCCCATGAACCAGAAGTGTTACTCACTCAGCAACCTGTTGTGCATACTTCATATCACAAAGTCTAATGGTTACTCCGTGTGAAGCCTCATGCAGTGTATTAGATCTCCTTACCATATCAGCACTGGCTAGATAGACCAGATGATTTGTGAGTTTGCTGGTGTGGATATGATATCACATTAATGCAGACAGAAACGGTGCACAGTTGAAGCATATGGAATGGTCTTCAAAAACCCTCGAAGTAATCAGCTGTACATGTTTTTTGTCTTTTGTCTCACAGGAATCAAAGACCACCTGAACTTGTTTTAAAAGGTTTGCATCTGCCCCTCAAGAGTAGACTTGCTTATTCACTCACATATAGATTTCTGTTAAAAAAAAATCAAGTAAAGTAACTCATAATAGGAAGTCTCATTTGTAGAGCTCTCTGCAATAAGAACTCCAGCTCGCATCAGACCCGATAAGTATCACTGTGCATCTTGGTGAAAAGTCTTACTTATAGGAGTTATTTTTGTGACACAAGCACCATTGTTTTTTCTGTCATAACTATGTGGCACTCAACAAGAAGCCCACTGTTTGGCTGATATTAGCATGCAAGTTCCCTGGTGTAGCACGACGCCATTTCTGCTAGCACAGTGAGGAGATTGTGTTAGGGCAGGAATGCACTGGATGCTCTCCTCCGCGGTGGGAGCCTAATGGATAGCTGTCAACTGTGGACGTTTGAGGAATAGCTCTGCTCCTAAATGAATGGGTGCAATATTCTGGGACATGCCGCTGATCGTGGAGATGATAGGCCTGATGGAAAGAAACACAATTTAAAGCAATAACCCTAACTGCCCTGTGCCCTTGAGTTTGCCTGTGTCTTGCTACCTTGCAGTTATTTAGAATACTCTGTGTACTTTACTTCCTTTACCATAACATAGAGCAGTATAGTCTCCTGGGGGTGATGGGGCCACAATAGCTAGTGCAGTTGCAACACAGCATAAAGATTTGATTTTTGGATTGTGGAGTTAACACTAATTAGAAAACACTCTCAATTTGTTATGTCTACTGCCCATAATTAGTGGGACAGAGGGATGGACAAGGTGGTGATAGACAATCAAGCAGTAGTCAGCAAATGTTTTAAGTTATATCTCTCCATCAGACAAGTTTAGTTGATTTGGAACATGAAAATTGCTAGCTGCAATTGTAAGCAGCACACCAAGGGCACATAGAGAGCCCATTGTCTCATGTACAGTGTGTTGTGTGCCATAGATGACCCTTTTTGTCTCTCGCCTAGGCCTGTGTGATGCAGATGCCAACCAGAACAATGGCTGCATCTCCAAGAAGCCGGCGGTGACTGACTCCACGGGCGCTGAAGGCCCCCATCCGCCTGGGACCCCCCCGACTACAGCTGACCCTGACGAAGCTACGCCACGCCCCCACCTGGCCCGCCTCTTCTCCCGAGATGCCCCGGGAAGGGAGGACAACACCTTCAAAGAGCGACCCTCCGAATCGGACGAGCTGCAGACCATCCAAGAGCACAGCGGAGCGGCTTCGGAGTGCGGGTCGGAGAGCCCAGAACAGGACCTAGAGTAGGCTTAGCTTAACCCTCCCTCTCCTCGCTTCTCTCTTCTTCCTCCTCCGCTATAGGTCTCTTTATTTAAGAGACAAAACAAGCCACTTTTGACCAATACAAACAGACTACTACTATAGCACCATGGCTTCCGCAAGCAGCAAGAAGAACCCTGGAGTCCTGGATCACATTGGAAAGATTTTTGGAGGGGACAAAAAGAAGAAGAGCAAGGTGAGGTAGCGGGACACCACCTGCTGATCACTTTTGAGTTCAGTTTTGTTGAGTTTTATTGTAAATAAAAATGTTGTCTATGTTTGATGGTACTCTCAAGTTGCCAAGACATTGTCCACAAAGATGTTATAACTGGACTTTGAACGACTTGGGGTGGGGTCGCATCTTAATTCAATTATTTCAAATGCATTCTACTGATTTTCTATATAATTCGTATTTGTATAATTTTGAACGGTACTGACACGAGTATGACAATGTTGTTTTGAGTTGAATTTTATTGTGAAATCATTTATTTAGTCTTAAGTAAATGTTGGCAGTGTTTTGTGGCGGAGTTTGTCGAGTATAAAAGAGCAGTTTGGTACATAGTTTTTTTCAGGTACTTCCTAATGAGATCACAGAAGTTTTCCCAGTGTGAATCATTATGGTGTTTTTGGTGAAACTCTTCACAGATACACCTTACTATTGTACTGTTTAGTTTACTGTTGAAAGAGGTAATGACTATATTATGATGAAACAGTCAATGGCTTTCAGCTATGAACACTACGCCATTAAAAGTGATAGAAAGCCACTGGGAAAATGAACAAGAAGGTACTACCCAAATACTATTTTGCTTTAGTAAGACTTTACTATGCTTTAATTTGAAAAGAGAATACAGAGATTTTTGAGCTAGTTTTGGGATCCTCGAAATGGCTAATTGCGCACATTATACTGTAGCTTTGGCTGCAAATTTACCCCGTAATTACAGACCTCTATGCGGGATTTGCTTGCACTCAGCTATTTTGAAATTATATTGAAACTTTATGGCTACAACTGCATGCTTTAGCTAAAGCCCAAAGTCTATTATAGAAAATCCAACCACCATGTCTGGAGAGTGAGGAAAGCCATCAACCTCAAACTTGAGAACAGAATATTTTAAGGGTTTTGTTTTTCATAATTTTGTTAACAATATAGAGTTATGAAAAAAGTTGAAATATATTGAACAAAAATATGCATTCCCTCATGCCTTACAGCCTATTTCAACTATGAAACACAGTTGAAAATTCAGGAATAAAAAACATTTTTGCAAATGCTTTTACCAGAATCAGTCATTTAATTTACGAAATGTTACTTTGAGATTGTTCAGGGAAATGTCAGAACAACTTGTGATTTTTGACTACGTAGCTGAGGCTATGACCAATTTCTGCTGCAGTATTTTTGGTGCCAGGAAAACACTCTGCTGCTCTCCACTTTAATGCTGTTGTTACTTAGAAAAGAACAGAGCTGTTTAATCTATGTTTATGTATTCACCGTGGATTTGCCTTCTAATGATTAGTGTTGCTGTTGCAGATAAGACTGACAGGTTCGCTCCACCTCACACACATTTTTAGCTTCCAGACGTTACATCTTGGCGACAGCTCCAATTTAACCTCATTTTGAACCTGACCTGCCTGTCAATCTGTTTGTGTACCAGCATTCCCATATGTTTTTAAACTTCCATCACTGCAGTATTACTTTAAAAATCTGAAATTATAGTCTGTTGTACAAAGGCAAAATGTGGTTCATAGCATAGACTCATTCATAGCAAATTGCAGAGAAATCAATGTTCAGTTTGACAATAACTAATTTACAATCCCAATGTAAAACTGTAAGTAAAATACCGTGTTTCAAACTGAAAACTTTCAAACTTTTGTAGGAATGTAGATTTTTGTAGTTATTGTTAAAATTGTACGGGGAAAAATGTGACATTGGACTGAACTATGACCATTTGATTTGGATAGAGACCAGTTACCTCTTAAATACGTCAAATAGAACAACTGCATTATATTTTGGGATTAGCAGGCATATTGATAGTGATGGCAATGTATTATACAAACTATATTTTATGGGGAACAGGGCACATACTGTATTACTCCACCATTTTGTGAACTGGAGATGCCACCTTCTGCCTTTGCACACCAGTATTGTACCATGCCCTTATTTTGTGTGTTTGAAAATGCTTGCTTGTTTTTTTAATTTTTCTTTTACATTTTTTGCAAGTTAAAAAATATTCTAGTTCTAGTTTTTAGTTGTAATTCGCACATTTTCAAATCAAGGTCAAAGTAAATGTTAACAGCTGTTCTTTAGTCAAAGTGAAATTATGCCAAAAAATGATATCTCAGGATGTCAAAAACGAGTGTGTTAATTTGCATCACAAAACTAACACTGATTTGATTATTTCTAATTAAAAACGTAATTATCTCGTTATTGAAAGGAAATAAGCTTTGCATAAGAATACGCTTTTCATTCAAAACGTGAAAAAAATGCATATTTTCTAGCTCAATTTGCATCTGATGAATGGTAGACAAAATCACTGATGTACAATTTGTGTTTGACAGAACTTCTAACTGTACTGTCAGTCTCAGTGTCTTTTAAGGGGAGGAATCTCTTTCCCCAAACATCTCCGTGCTCACCTCAGGTTCATATTCTCTGGAAAGTTGTTTAAAACCAGCTTTGCATAAAAATAGCCTTGTAATTTGTCAATATATACGTTTGTATCCGCTGTCCCTAACCTGATCCTGTTCTTAGTGTTTGGATTATTACCGCTTGATTAAATCTCTTTAACAACATCTGTTTTGGCTTTTTTGTTTTATTTTATTTTATTAAGATGTGTGGCTAACAGTGTATTCATATATTTAAACCAAGCTTTTAATGACTCCCCTAACAGCTGGTGAAAGTCATGGAAACATGTTGGGATCCAGTCATGCAACAGTGAGCTATAGAAACAGCCAGACTTTAACATTTTGGCTTCATTTAGTGTCAGTCCAACCCTAAAGCAGCTCGAAGTTTGTAAAATGCTAATCCTAAATTAAATGTAGTCAAATGCAATCATGACCAACGTGACGATTAAGCAAATGGATTCATTGGTCTGAGAAATATTGTATTTTTGAGTATGCTGCTGTACTGACACATGAGTATTAGCCAAAATCTGCAAGTTGCTGGTTCAGAAATATTTAAATTGGTAACATTTTCAGATTTGTCAACTTAAATTAGCCCAGTGTTTTGAGGACACAGACCTCTGAATGAATCTTTATAGATTGGACAAGTAAAGTGCTTGCTACTTGCATCTGACTGGATTTCTATGCACTGAATGAAACAAACACAAGCTATAATAAAATAAAGCAAAGCATCAAATCTTTCCAGGGGATATTGTTTCAAAATGGATGACTGACTCACCAAAGATTTTTCAGTTAAGACGAAAATACATCTGAACATTCATAGCAGTGTTCTGCAAATTGAAAAGCAGATGGCTAACTCATGAATGACATTGACAAACATTTTGGATTCTTTGGACAGACAGAGCATTACAGCTGTCTGCTGCATTACACTATAGAAATGATTATAGAAAATTGGACCAAGCGTTGTGCATCCAAATGACTAAAGTGAAAGTAGGGGTCGATGGTGATGTTGTTCATATATCCCCATCACAAGCTAGAATTATTAATATACATTTTTTGCTCAGTAGTTAAATGGTAAAATGCCGTAAAGGTGCACTGTGTAACTTTTCTGGGGAGGGGTTCTGCACCTGCTTGTCTCCATGGAGATGCTATTGTGCAGGGTTAAACAGTATTCATGGGTTTACACTCATTTGACCTGTAACTTGGCCTGGTGACGTCACCTCCGAACCTGTCTTAAGAAGACAGATAATTTAAATATACTCTACATTTCTGTGTAAACCCTCAGTCGTCCAGGTCCAAATCATTGTAGGAGTGAAAACGATTTGTCCAGTTGATAGATTTGAACTTCGTCTTTTGCTATACTCTACATTCTAAGAAAAACAATTGAGACCCTCCACCAGAAAGACTGCATACATGTCGGAGAGCATGTTCAAGTTTTAGTTATTTTATTTTTAACAAGCTTATTTCTAATTATGCAAATGCTGTGTATACAATGAAATACACCCCGGAAATGAAGGAAAACCAACTGATCTTCAATACTAAACCTTTTAAACCCTGAAAATGTTTTGCTTGTCATTTAACATCACTGTTATGGCTCTCTAACTCTAATTCTCTGTTTACTGTTTATGGACCGCTGCCAACGATAAATACAACCTCCACAACATCAGTTTGATTCTGAAAAACCACAATCACTGACAAGGCATTCCCATTCTCCAGTTTCTTGATTCGAGAAACTGATCCAACCAAGCAAACCGACCCAGAAAATGATTGCTTTAGCACCATAATGAAAACAAACAGCTTTGAGTGACAGGTACTTTGTGAGGAAACATGCTGTAGGGAGGCGATAGTGCAGGATTTGAAGCCAGACTTTGTTTCAGTCTTTCAACAGTGCCACTAACCTTCCCAACATGGTCAGATTTGGCAGAATCGTTTTCAGAGCGTTCAGTTTTTAATACGATTGGACTGAAATAGATTAGCATATTTGTCATTGTATAAAAATAACACAATTTCCTTCAATCTTTTATTCTCTGAATGACTTTGAATCTAATGTGTATATTCTATCATTAAGTCTAAGAAAGATGGCAGAATGAGTCAGTTAAAAAGCTGATAATAATAGCGAATGCCAGCGGTCCTCTCCCCCGCAATTCTGTTGTGTTGAGAATAATGCCCAGAGGGGAGGCGGCCTACGCAGTTTAGCAGAAGATGAACTTTGTATATACATTTGTAAGTCCAAAGTGCTGCTGGGAGCTGAACTCAGGGGGTAATTAGCAGTTCAGTCAGACAGAAAAGAGCAGCTCCAGGCACAGCCATACAGTTGGGCTGCTGTCAACTCCAGCTGGAGGGAAGAAGTTTAGTCTGTAAAGCCAGAGATTTTAGGCGTTAGTTACTAAGTCAATAGTGTGTGTGAGCAAAAGTAAAATCTCCCACAAACTTAGCTTTTTGGTTAAAGTTTTCCAGTCTCCTTTCACCCTAAAACATGCACAGTCTTCCAGTTACGTTCCCTGACTATGAGACAGGATCTGATCATCGCAGGTTGTCCATGTGGCACTGAACAACAGGACGAAGGCAGCGGATGCATTTCCTATGAAGCTTTTTTATCTTTGAGAGTTACACTAGAGAAATATTCAGTGAACTGCCGCACGCAACTTGTGTGTAAAACAATGTACAAGTTTGCAACAAAAGCCTTATGGCACAAATACAAGTTGCAGCTGATGAAACATGAATGCCATTATATATTTTTTTATTTAGCTATTGTCATTAATTTCTGTAACATTTCGGATGAACCTGTCTTCTCTCTCTGTTACTCAAGGCATCTGACACATACCCAGTGAATCATAATGAGAACAAACACAGGTCTGAGGTGTCAGTTATGAAAATCAAGGCTACACACAGATGATTCATTTTATTACTTCATGTGACTCAAGTTTCTATCTTTCCATAAGATTATTAGACAGTTCAAAAAGATTAAAAGGCTCCAGCTTTTTTCCACTTATTCATAGAGCACCTGTGTCCTATTTATTCACTTTTATTCAATCGAAAAGTCTAGGCAAGGCAAGTTTATTTATATAGCACAATTCGTACTCAAAGAAATTCAAAGTGCCTTACAGAATAGGAAAGATGTTAAAATCACACAAATCAAAACATAAATAATCACAAATAATCATCATAAATTACCATTAAAACAGAAGAGTGCAGAATAAATGATGATACCCTGCTGATTCAAATAGTTATCATTATATTTCCTAGTATTTTAGATATCACATTAACATCCGATTGACCTATTTTTTCAGTCCATCTGGAAGTAATTTTACTGATCAGATTTTGAAAATAGGCAAAACGTAAAAGTGTAACACCAAGAGCCTAAGATGGAAAACCGAAGTTCCTACCAACGTGAAACACAGTGAATAATACGCTACTGCTTCTGACGTACCAGTTTTTAGTGCTTGGTCTTTCAGTGTCCATCTAATACGCCACTATAAACAGAACACGGCTGTATCACATGCATAGGAGGATGACGCACGCTTGCAAATGGGCATCATTATGGACCACACTAGAATGAAACTGAAGCTTTTAAAAAAACGGATATTTTGAACAATGGGAAATGGTCAATTTGTTGTCAGTCCTACAATTTTCTTTAAAAACACACGGCCAAACTTGTTTTCTTTTGTCTGCTAAATTGCTGGTCCATGATATAGACTCAAAAGCAATATCATCGTCTGCAAATGGAGTCTATTTTTGGTTACTTGAAGCTACTTTGATGTGAGATAATGGACTGTGCAAAACTCACGCTCACACTTCCATTAAAGGGTCAGATAAAAAGTATGAGCAAGGCGACATTATCTGAAAGACTAGACTCAGCCAGGAGGTGGAAATGAGCTTGTTCTCCCGTGGGCAGCAGGTGCCATGTATTCCTATTAGAGAAATTATGAGCTGGGTTTTTATAGCTTCCTGCTGGCCTTTGTTTCCGGGTTTATGTGCCACAAAGTAAATTATATTGACCATGTCACCTGATATCACCTGTATATAGTGTTTGTTTGTTTATTTATGCATTTATTTATTTATTTATTTCATTTTTATTGATTGATTGATTGATTTATTTTTATTTTTTTTTTTTTTTTGGTAATGATTTTTTATTTATTTATTTATTTTTTGTAATGAATTTCTAATAGTCAAATCATCCCTTAAACATCAGTATATTTCTGTATAATAAAGGGCCCATATTACACTATTTTCTGATCTATGTTATAATGTTGTTTCCTCATCAAAAACAGACCTGGACTTGTGTTTCGTTTAATTCGCACACGTTTAACACACAAATCCTGCTTATTTATTGCCTGGCAAATCCAGAATGACATATCTGTATTTTTTTCTGCACATTGATATCAGTCTGTTGCGTCTCTAGCGCTGTCAAACGTGATCGTGCAATCAGATTTGTTTTTTTCAGTGACACGTGAAACAAAGGAATCCAGCTGTCAATCACACCCATTCGAAAACGAGATTCACCAGTGACCTTTGTAAAGTATTGAAGAAGTGTGTGTTCTGGATCCCAGGCAAACATTTTTAGGTTGTGTTCTTCTCTCAAATGGAAAAAAAAAAAAAAAAAAAACTCTCTTCCACTTTGTGATGTCATGTGGTAATACAGGAAGTGCTCCACTGTGTTTTTAAACTCCGCCACTACATTTTCAACCCTGGAATTGCTAAACTCTAGTGCAATAACGGTAAAATGTAGCTGTTGACTTGAAAACTACCACTGCATGACATCACAAGGTGGAACAAAGCATTTTCAGCTGTTACTCAAACATGTGTGAATGAAACAAAACACAACTCCAGGTATGTTTTTAAGGAGATAAGAACATTCTAATATGGCTTAAAGCTCACAAGAGTCAATTTTGCATAACATAGGAGCTTTAAGTGTGAATGGAAACCGTATTTCCTGAGTCGCTGCAGTGTAAAAAGATTGAGGTCTTATTTGAATTGATTGCAGTATCTGAGCAACAACTTTGGTCGACAGTGATTCAGTGACCCATAGTGTCCCCTCGACTCCATAAAACTAATTGTGGGGTAGAGATGGAAGCATTCTCTTGATTGCATTACTAGCCTATGACATTTATAAATTGCTAGGCATGCATCCATCTAACTCCAGTAGGCCGAAAGAAGAAAAGACTATCGGCTATTTCGAGTGTGCGAGTATTTGCATTTACCTTTACCTATGTCACTACATATATTTATCAATGGCAGCAGAGTTCATTTCCATTACACGCAGTTGCAGATTTGGAGAGGTTAAGTATAGGGGGCATCCAAAAGTCACGGATATTTTGAACCAGAACAAACTACAACGGCCTATTTTCAGCACTTTTCTGATTATATTTAATGCCCTTTGTCCTCTCTCTTTTAAGGTCAAAGCAATTCGGCTGTCGTAGCGTGATCTGAATTTTGATTTGAGATTGTTTTTGTATATCAGATCCTTTCCAGAGCAAGCCTTCCGCTGTAACCTGTCTTTGGGCAGAAGGAGTACACTGGTTGGAGTAATCTATTTTACTGTTGGCTGAAATAGCATTTATACCCTTATAGAGTGGAGTCAAGCCAGTTAGTACAAGAAAAAAGAGAACCACCATCTATGTTTTATGATTTCAACACATGTTCCCCTCACTGTCTTTTGTGAGCGCTGGATCTATCTGCTGTTTAGTCAATTCCACAGAGAGTTCTTCACACAATAAAAGCATCTCACCAAAACTGTCTAAAAGCATTATTTATTCATATTTTATTTCAACGGTATCCCCTGGCGACACACCCCATATTCTCTATTTTTTTTATTTTTCTAGTTTGCCAAAATGCTAAAGGTGAACAAAATATTCTATGAATATAAATATAATATTATATTTTATACAGCGCTTTTCCACCTTCAAGGCTCTCAAAGCACTTTACATCAAGGATCCATTCACGCATTCACACACAGTTCATTCATACACCAGTGCGCGCAGACACTGGGGGAGAGGTAGAATCCAAGGACACAACTGAGCTGAAATCGCACCTCCAACCTGTGGGTCAGTCAGTCCAACTGCTCAACCAATGATGTTCACCTCGAGAGCAGGATTTGAACTACCAACCTTCACATCAGTGGACAAACATTGTGCCAACTGAGCTACCGTCGCCCACTTGAGGCGAAGCATTTATATAAAATCAGTGACGTTTTCATATAGAGCTAAATGATCATGCATCAGATGATTTAATGAACTATTTGTATCGCTTAAACGCTCAATAGCCATATGATATAATAATAATAATAATAATAATAATAAATAGCATATCTTTCCCATGTTATGAAACTTATGCTCTTGTTTCCTCATACTCTCCTCTATTCAATCTATTGCAATGCTTGACAACTGTTTGCTTCACCATTGACACTGATCCAAAGTAAAGCATCTCTCAGTACATTTCATACTTGTCATTTTGAAACTTATATGTCAAAACAACATCCAGTGAATAGAAAACAGGCTGCGTTTATAGCCTAGAGCAGGTGAGTATGATGCTTTGTCATCCTCAGTAGTCCTATTTGATCCCTGTGTATTGTTTGTATACACTTGCACATAGGGTCTCGGATCAAATCTATCGCATCCCTTTTGTGTCCCATAGGGATCTTTCCGAGGCGCTCTGTCTCCTGCCCCTCAGAAAGCCACGTCCTCCCAGAAGAAGAAGGGCGCAGACAGTGCTGTGGTCACATTCCTCCGTAGCATTGTAAGTCTTTTTTGAATAATTCAAAGCAAAGAAGCTCAACGGTTGGTGGTTCCTTGCTTCTCTTGTGGAGATCACTTTCTTCTTGCCTTTGTTTGTCAGACTTTCTAACTTTGTGTGACTAATTGTTTCTCAGGTATCCCCCGCCCCTCCCAAGTCCAGGGTGAGTTCAATCTGACCAGTTTTACGTTGAAGTACTTATTGAAGGAGACAATCAAAAATGTTTTGTTTGATGGCACTCAAGTATAATTCAGATGAAGATTTGTTCTAGTACCTATTTCCAGATGTGTTTTGAAACAAATAGTTCCATTCATGTAAAAAGAAAAAAAAAGAAAAATAAATAATTAAAGGTGCACTATATAACTTTTCTGGAGGGGTGTCTGCCACCACCTTGTTTCCATGGATGCTTTTGCTTTGCCTGAAACATATCTATCTTGTATTTATGGCCTGGTCACCTGATTATCTTCTTAGAGAGTTTAATGCCATACTTTAACAGGGGTGTCAAACTCAAATTCACAGAGGGCCAAAATTAAAAACTGGGACTAAGTCGTGGGCCAAACTAAATATTTATTGAAAAATTTCACAACAATATCTACATGTTTTTCGGAAGGGGTGGATTAAATTTGAGTGAGGCCACAGGCAGCAGATGGTAATAAGTATCAACAGAAGTGTTGGGGGTCAGCGCCAACACATTTGCAAAGCATTCTGGGTTTCGTAGTATTAGTGGTGCATGCGCTATGCTGGTGCGGCAGCTGGTGGGCCAGCTCTAATACATATTTGATGTGGTCTTGCGGGCCAAATATAATTATATTGAGGGCCAAATTTGGCCTGCGGGCCTGAGTTTGACATGTCTGCTTTAGAACATTCCAGAGATACAAACAGGTGGCAGACCAGAAAAGTTGCATAGTTCACCTTTAAAGAAAATATGAAAACTTGATACAAATTTGTAATTGCAGATCAAATTGTTGTAAGCCTGGCTAAACAGGGAAAATAAAGACCCACGACTGTTTCTATTACATTTTATCAAGATAAGATTAAGGCTATAGAGGTTTAGAGCCAAAAAAGTAATGAGTTAAGGTTGCTTTGGCGCAGCATACAGTGAAATATAGCCGATAAATCTAAAGGCTATTTTGATGAACAGTTTTTTTAAATTGGCCAATTTTTTCAGCATGTGAAGTAAGAAAATGCTGATAAAACTGAAAGATGACCAAGCATTTGTGTACTGTGTTTGGCTGACTTGAATTGTGCTCTTACTCATTGTGGTTATGTGCTTTGCCTTACCCCCCACCCACCCCCCGTCCTATCCTCTCTCCTCCCCTGGATGGACCCTTGCACCACTTCTCCTTGTGCTCCTGCTTGTACACCGAGTAAGCTTTTTCATCTCTACCTTTCTGCCCTCTATCTTTTACTTGTGTGTGTGTGTGCTTTTCTTTCCTTCTCTTCTTAGTGGAGAGGACTAGCCACCAAGATAGGCCTGGTAGGTTGGATATTAAGAAAGAAAAAGCAACAACTCATGCCTAATTAAACTGATGCGATACTTGGGATTGGATTCAGAGCTTTTTCCATCAGTGCCTGTGGTTCATCAAGCACTTTAGCCATAGTAATCTGCCCATACATCAGCTGTAATGGCCTCATTTGCTTCAGAGCACGGACCATTTTGAAGATTTCTCACAGTGCTGCCTCCATATAACTCATTTCATGATAACACAAGCGTTATCCTACTTCTCATTACGTGTGCTTTTTCTCTTTGTCAACTATGCTGTCATTATCAGGCATAGATATATATAGGAAGGCATACTCAGATGGTTGTGCCAGTTGAAGGAAAAAAAAAAGTATAAAGACACAAACTGACCTATAACTGGACATTATCCGGCGAGTACGCAACTTTAGGCCCGTAGTCTTATACTGGAAGGTCTCCAGTTAACCTCAGTTGTTGGTATTTGAACTAAAATGTCACCCTTTTTTATTTGTGAAGTATTGCCACAATCAAATACAAAATTGACCAACAAAATTTGAGAACTGGCAATCAGCACTGGAGGTCAAAGAAAAAGACAAATCACTAATAAATATATTGGTTAGTTTTCACATAAAACTGAACAAAAAATATCGAAGTACTTTTCATGGCAAATTGATTTGACTTTATTTTTGTGACAGGTTAATTAACATTTTATATAAAATGCTGTGAACGTGATATAGCACCAAGCATATGGTTGATTGAATCAGCTCAAAGGAAGTAAATAAATCTTGCTAAATGTCACTGGGTGAAAGAAAACAGACTTGTGCTAAACTAATTAGTGTGCTGCTTGTAGGTGTAGAGACTGCACAGTGTTAGTAGCCTGCAGCGTATTACACTATAGCCAGTTCTAGTGAAGACGTTTATCCGATTAGACTTCGCTGCCAGGGCTGAGAAGAGGAGGCATGGGAGAAATTCACCAATTACCAGCTAGTTTTTGGTTCTCCAACTTGTCTTGTACCTTTAGAAATCCACCTAAATGTGCAATCCAACACAGATGTTATTCTTATATCGAATTGTTCCTGCTAGATTGACACAGTGATGGATAAAGTATTCAAATATTGCACTCAAGTAAAAACACTGTTATTTTAAAACAATATTAGTACAAAATAATGGTCCAAGAAATTACTCCGGTAAGAGTAAAGTATTTGAAATAGGAAATTAGTGTTGAAGGATGTAAACTAAAAGAGTAACTGGAGCTAAAATGTGTTGCATAGTTTGAAGTTAAAACATTAAATAATGCATAAAATCTGGTATTTTTAAATGATAGACCATAAAAAGACTATATTGTAACTGGAGAAAACACAAATGTTCAAATCATTTAATGTTGTCAACATAAAAGCTTGTGTCACTTTTAGACTTACCCAAGAATAACAGTAACCCGAAAACTTTACTTGAATAAAAGTACTGGTGTTTCCTGCTTAAGTCCAAGTAATTCAACTAACTTATTAATTTTTTTTCTCAACTTTCTCAGGGTGATCAGAAGTCACACCCAAAACCCAAGAAGGCCGCTGCAGGGGACGGCAAAGGGACCCTGACTAGGATCTTCAAAATGGTAAAATATACATCGTAGTAGTACCAGTGTTAGCAGTTATGATTCGTTATTATATCTATGTGTCTGTGTTTATGCTATATTTGTGATACTTTCAATGACACCCTTGCCCTTCTTTCTCCCTGCTCCAGTGATAACAACAGCAAAGTGAGTGAGTAACTGACACAAGACAAGGCGATCTCTCTCCACTTTGATATACTTAGACAATAGCCTAATCTCATCACCATCACGGCAGCAGCAGAATAACACGGAGCTTTTAGTGGCCAAGAGATGCTTAATTCTCGCACGGAGAGCCGGATCATGTGCTGGGAGAGGGATCGGCTGGGGGCCAACCTGTGATTGCTTATGCACATTTACTAACATCATTATGCATTATATGCCCATGTTCAAGGGGGTCATGGTGCTTCAAGGCTCTTCACAAGCTCTCGTGCTAATTCCAATGTAGGTCAAGTTACGTGAAACATGAAAGTATGACATAAGGGATTTCAATGGAGCGATGAAACGAATGTCTGTCCAAATAACAAAGTAGTCGCCCTATTTCATCTCACACAATTAAACACAATTTGGTTGTTTTTGAGGTGGGGTAGTCAAAGTGTGTACCTGTCTCTCAAGAAAATGCAACCCTTCCATCTTAACGCTTTAGACAGAGATTATTTTAAGACCGGTGTTTAAGTTTTGTTGTCATACCTCGGCATGTTTCAGCTGTTTATCTACAGAGGAGTCACGTTGTGTAGACACGTTTTGTCGAGCATCGTTTAAGCTTGTTATAGACAAAGGTCCATTCAAATGATGAACACTCCTACTCTTGTTTAATGCACCACCTATTATTATAATCACTCAATTGTATGTGCACAAATCACGTGTAACTGACGTATTTGTGAAGTAGGGACACGTGGAAATCACTGTATTTTTTTTTTTACATGGACATTAAACCGTCTCTCAGTGGATATGGACAGACTAAATAGAGCCAAATGGAGGTAGCAGTTGAGTTGTAACAAAATTGAAAAAAACCAGGCACATCTGAAAAGTGCTGCAGACAGTGATTAATTCCCATTTAAATGAGAAAGTCCTGGCATTGAATTTTGTCGAATCATCCCAGAGCCGGGTTTTATAATTTGATTTGTTTACATCAATCTTGAAAAGGAGTGGCAGCTTTCACGCTCTGCCGGCTCTCCCCAGTCTGCTTTTAATTAGGGACCCATTTTGACTGTACCTGAAATGAGTTAGACTTGCAATTACCAAACCACAGACAGACCCAAATTTCCCAGAGGTCGACTCCTCATCAGCAACAGGCTAAACGGTTGTCACTAACCCACGTGGGGTGAAAGGCATCTCGGAACAGGCATCCAACTCGAAATGTGTGAGACTAATGGGCATATAAAAAGCTATTGTGGTGCAATTTACACAAGAGCCAAATTAGCTGTTAATTAATCATTGTTTTTATTTAAATCTCAGGCCAGTTGCACAAAATTGATATTTCGCCCAGTTTTGAGGATAATGCAATGTATCTAAACTGACTGGATTTGAAAAAGATCCCAGAGCCTGCAGCAGCACAGTGTGGATTATATACTTATGCCAGCCGTAAAGATTTGTCTCTTTTGTCTAAGCTCTTTGCATTTCTCAAGTCCTGAGGTTTGTTCTTTCACTGAGGCTTTTAAGAACATTTAAGTTAAACTATGGCAAATCAAATTCATTAGGTGCACCGCGTTTTCCAATGATGTATCCGTCTAGCATTTATTTACTTATGAGTGTTTTTCTTGCTCAATAATAGCTGCTTGGAGACACTTGGCACCTACTTGTCAGCCAAATACATGTAAAGCTATGCTGTGGAACATTCTGGGCAAAGCAATAACATCATCATGGAGAAAAGCAGGTGGCGTACGTACCCTTTAACCAGAAATGTTCCTGAGTGCACCTTTAAGATCGAGGTGGTCTGGGCGGGACTGGAGCTGTGCGATAAATCCACATGACTTGACTGACTTGGGGGAGCTTCTCCGTTGAGCATTGTGCAGTTATGAGCATTTTATGAGAATGTAAAACTTGAAGACGTCTCAGACCAGAGATGGTGATATCTTTAATATATTTGGTACTCAACTGAACACTGCGCAAGGTGGCCTGTAAATACTTCTACTTATGTTAGTGCCATCAACAATAGTTCCCAAGGCTTGTCTATATTAAACTATTTAGATTTGTATATAAGCACTGCTGCCTACACTCAAATCATGTTTTTGTTTTATCTATTTCTGAGAGCTATGACCTTGAGATCGGATGAATAGCAATATTGTCAAGTTTCTAAAGCTTTACATTCTCAAACCTCTGCGATTCATTTGAGGCTCTTTGATTATTCATTTGCAACACTTTAATTTGGAAGATTGGATGGTTTGCAAGTGTGTGCTTCACTAAACATGTAATTTTCCATTTTTATAAAAAAAAAAAAAAAAAAAATGCAGTGCCTGTTTTATTCATGCTCTTAGCAAAAAGCCTCTGGACAGTTAGGGGTGAATATACTAATCACTTAATAACACCGTCATTATCAGGGCTGCTGCTGCTGTGTGCGTCACTCATTACAAAAGATGTTCTTGTTGTGCAGGGGAGCCGGAGCGCATCTCCATCTAAACGCTGAGGCCTCTCCACCCCGTCTGTGCCACCGTGCCCAACCACACAAAGTGGAACGGAGAAGAAATTATCCAAATGTCACTACCTTTTCTGCACTTACAACCCTCTATTAATCTATAACCTCCTAACCTTGCTCCGTTTTGGCTGGTAGTTAGCGACACAATCTGTTTCATGTTATGCTAATTCCTCCATTGTCTCATTACACCCTGTAGCCGCTCACAAGTGCAGCCTGAACGACCCCCCCGTGACCCCTGCCATGGCTCTCTCAATATCTCCGTCTTTACTTTCTTGTAAATGTGGGATTTTTCTAACATAGCCTGGCTCAGTGGATAAGTGCTTGGAGAATCTGAAGGTTAAAAGGCCGGTTACAAGCTGCGCAACTTGACCGTCATGCCTATTGTAGATGCGAGGAAATGTCCAGTGCATTTCTCTGAGCAAAGAGTGGTTTTATGTCTTGTCAGGTGTCTGTGTCTATATATATACATATAATTTTTCCTGAATATTTCTGGCTAACAATTTTACAAAGCAGAGAGAGCCATTATAGTCAATATCCCTTTGTAATTGGTTAAGTGTCTTTGTCTTTCTATGTAGTTGGTGTTGTTAGGGCGTTGAGTCTTGAGTGGGTTTGTCTAAAATTTCTAAATACATTTTGGGAAACATAAAAAAAAGAAAAAAATCTTCCCAAAAAATTGATTTATCACCTGGATAAAACACTAATATTATTGTACATATCCCGTCCCAGCATGGTACTCCTAAATGTTTTGTATAATTAATTGTATGTTCAGTATGTTCATCGTTTGGCTACTATGCAAAAAGATTTTTACCAAAGTTATGAATTTCCCATAGAGGATATTTCAGACACATTTTCAACATGGTGCTCGATGTAACTAACTATATTTGATAAAGTATTTTTTTTTGTCCAATGAGAACGTTGAAATACTGAAATATTTATACAATTTAAGTACCGTAACTACAATGTACTGTACTTTTCAAAATGCGTACGTGATCCGTGTCTCTCTCATGTCTGTGTGTGCTTGAGCTGTGCTGTTTTTCAAAATGAATGAATGTAAATCCATCCTTTCCCATCATTGTAAGTGTAATAAACATGACCAGCCACTTAACGGATAATAAAAAAAATTAAAATTATAAAACCTTCTCAAGTCAAGTGTGTTTTGTGTTCTCACATGTGAATAACACTGAACAATAAAGAACAACAGAGAGATGGTCAGTGGGTCAAAACATGACACAACATTAATGAAGCATTGTGTTATCTAACCTAGATAGGATTTTATAGGTACTTGTCCATGTAGGCTTCATTTGATAATATAATAGCTACATGTTGTAATATTAGTTAGTCCAGCTTCATAGGGAAAGGACTTTCAGTGCAATTTGGACTGTGTTTTTGAAACCGAGACATTTTAGCTGCTGCTGCTGCTGGAAGTTTTTATAAATCTGAAAGAACTGGTTTTAGAAGAAGAATATATACTACTCTAAAGGGAGCAGAGTACTGCCCCAGGGGAGGAGTTCACCCTGGCACTTGTTCACTTTCCAAACTATCTCCAATCCTCTTGTAAATTGTAGCTTCTCATACCAGTACTTTCAGATTGATAGCTTCCGGATGCCAGCCGAAACATCTCAATTAAAAAAAAAAAAAAAAAAATGCAGGCTCACTCCTGGATGAATGAGGGATTACATCGACTGGATTATTTAGTATAGAAAATCTAAGTAATCTAGTCAATGAAGAGTGTTACTATTTTTTAAAGTAAAGATAAAGTATGAATTGCAATATTAGTAGTAGTTGTAGTTATTATTTGTATTATTAGTAGCTGTTACTAGTAGCAATTATCATAATGGTATTAGTGAGCATAAAGTAATATAAACATTAATTGTAGCAACAAAATGTAAGAGAAATCCATTAGTCTTGGTCTAGCATAGCCAATATTTTTACACCTGGGATAGGGGTGGAAGGAGAGGGGTCTAGCCACATTATTTACCTGAGTCATTTGGTTCTTGATTTGAAAGTCGAGTGGAGGGAGTGAATGGAGTGGATGGAGTGGCGTGGAGGCAGGGTAAGAAGGAAAAATAAGGGACTCTTGTCACAATGTCATATTCATTGAAAAATAAAAAATCGTTAAAAAAAAAAAAAAAAATCATCTGAGGTTGCTGACCATATTAGCTGGGGGTCTCTACTTCTCATCAACAGCTCATCTTACAGCTACAAAATAGCTATTTGCCATAACTCTTTGAACTATCATAAATTAATGATAAAGTAATTTATGTTGTTCTGGGCAGCTAGTCTCACCCCTATCTCATCTGTATCTAGAGCAAATAAAAAGCTTAGTCAGTCCCATTTGTTCTTTTCGACTTGAAATAAGACTGTTTATGAAGTTATTCTGTCCCAATGATGGAGGCACAGCCTCCAGGGTCTTTAAGGAAGATTAATTTGTTTAATTCTGCTGCTGAGAGAAACGCTGCAGGACACAGTATGCACTGTGAAAATACCATTAGAACAGCACTAAAAAGACTTTTGACTTGTAACTAAAGAACATTAGGCCACTCAATCAAGGACCAGGGAGTTAATAGGCATAGTTCAAGACAGATTTTTCAGTTGCTCTTGTGGCGGATAACCGATATTTGCAGATATTAATATTATATAAAATTATCAACGTTTCACTTGTGTAAAAAAGTATACTTTTTCATGATTATTGGGTAAACTTTACAGCCTCATTTCCACTGCCATGGTTCGCTTTTTTCCAATGACTGCGTGGGGGCGTGACTAGCACCGCCCCAGCGAGCCGGTTCCAGATCCCAAGTGATCTAAACCCCTTTATGCAGTGGAAAGGTCTGGCCCGTACCGCCCCGTGCTGGCCCATATTGGTAAGGAACCGTCCCGTACCGTACTGCCCCGTACCGCCCCGTACCGCCCCGTACCGCCCCGTACCGCCCCGGACCGCCCCGGACCGCCCCGGACAGCCCCGGACCGCCCCGGACAGCCCCGGACCGCCCCGGACCGTCCTCTGTCTGTCCCGTACCACCCCGTACCACCCCGTACCACCCCGTACCACCCCGTACCGCCCCTGTCCGCCCCGTAAACAGGTAATATTGAAAAGCAGTATTTCTTTACATTACATTACATGCCACCGGGCATCCATCCATTCTTAATCACGAACAAAAGTCTTTTGGCTTATGTAAAAATATTTAATCTTATTAATTTAATAATGCCAATAGAAAAACAACTGCAAAAAGAAAAGAAAAAAAAACACTTTTTGACTGTACATTCCTTCAAAACAAAACTTTGCTTAAGCTTAGAAAAAATATAAATATACATAATTAACTACAATATTTACATATTAACAAAATAAATTCTACAGCACAGCAGCGCTTATGTGTTTGAAAGTATAATACAGTTGATTTGACCAATGAGGTACAGGTCAAGAATATTCTTGAAATGTCAGAATGAACATGTAAACTTAATGTTGTAAACAATAAACATGGAGGTGGCTTTTCCCTTTGCTGTTGGCTGACTTTGGTTACAGCTCTGTTCTCTCTTATTGAGACAGCGAGTATCTGAGAGTGCACTTTTCTCTGTTTAGGAGGTCAACGTGTCCTTAAGGGGAGCTGCTGTGATGCCTGGCTGTACAAAGGCAATCAGAGTTTTATAGCTGTTATTATGCCAATTACAGGAAAGCAGACTCTCTTTCCATTTGGATAGACTACAACTATGAAGATTATCTAGTCTTTACCTTTATTGTGAAGTAAAGACTAGATTATCATTACCACTTGTGAAGTGGTAATGTTTTATATAGCAAATATTACTGCACCAATTGATCAAAACCTTCAAAACAGTATTTCACTTAAGTTTACATTTGAATATAGATTACTAAAATAATTATCTGTTGCATAAATTGAATGTCAACCTGCAAAGGGAAATGTGTGCCTTTGGTGCAGCTCATGCATAAACAGCTTTTGTGGGATTTTGTTTAGCCACAGTCAGCGCTGATATAAGTCTACAGTGTTTATGAGAAGACATTGTGCCAGTCTCCAGAGGACTCGGGTACTACCTCCAGGTCCAGTTCAGGACCCACTTCCACCTGAGGGGGCGCTGTATCATCCTGGCCCAGGGATACATCCTGGATCTGACCTGTAATCATACACACCAAAACAAAAATATACCATTACTGATCTTGATTTGAATAATAGTTGCAGAAATATTGTGGGTTATTGTTGTTGGGAGACAACAACAATAAAGAGTAGACTGGAGGTCCTATCTAGCTATCTCCTTGCCTGTTTTGCAAGACTTTAAAACACCACTTCATTAAGTTTCACACTACAGCCTGCAATGTTTTCATATGCAAAAAAAAACTGTAGTGAAAAATCTAGTTAGCTGAGGGTAAAGGCCATTGAGAAGGCCAAAAACAAACATGGGGCTGAATATGTGCAGAGGCAGCCATGTTAATGCAGAGGGTGACCCTGAGCATGTTCTCTAGTTAAGTGACTGTATGCCTATTCTTCAATAAAATTTAATATAGCATTATATTCTCGCTGAAATATTTTAATGGCAGCTGAGCAAAACTGTTAAATAACACATCAATCAAGGCAAATAGTTATTTTATGATATTTAGTTTTACTGCTGAGGTTAAATTGTCCCCACGTCCCTTTGTTTCTACAGCCAAATGTTTTGAAAAAATAAAAAAAAGGGCTTATGTTCCCACAGCCCTATTTTCTCACATTTATATTTTGAAAGCAAATTCATTACCCCCTCTCTCTCACCCTGGTCCTAACCTTAACCATAACCATTCTGACCATAAGAGCTGCTTTTATCTATACTGGGGCAAGACACATTTTAATTTATCCTGTGAAACAACTGAGTGTAGACCCTTTAATTTGGATAATTTAAATAACTAACCACTGCACATTTTGCCATATGACCTATGTTAAAGTCACTCAAACTGTTGCTCCACCCACTAACAGGAGTTAGTAGTCATTTAGAGTGCACAAATCTGATAATATGACTATGCTTAATAATATATATTTTTGATCATTTTGACACCACAAGTTAAACTAAATAAGATGAGAGAACCTTTATGTGTCCCACAATGGGGAAAGTTCAGTTAAATTAAAGAACAATGTAAATGCTTTGTCAAACAAAGACAAAGCAATGACTAAACCATGGAAAAATAAGGCTAATGCATGCCAAATGAATATCTGCACTGTATATGCAAATATAATTTGTAAGCATATATTATGTATATTATTCTCATTTTACCTATCTGGCTAACTAAACATAACTTGGACTAAGGTTAAAAGCTAAAACAGAAGGAGAAGGTGCTGTGTGTGTGCATGTATACGATCAGTGATGCCACAGAGAGGATTGATTAGACCCAATCTGCTCTAACAAGAGAAGTTGTAGAGTGAAAATGACTGGATCAGGGTGGAGGGATGTTTAATGCCGCTCGAGGAGAGCCCACTGAGCCTCTCCACAGTGAAGCGCCTACAGCCACCTTTTAATGAGATGCTCCTTCGTATAGAGAACCAGACTGTCTCAGAGAAATGAGGAGACGGTCCAACAATAGGTTATAAGGAGGATTTCATTAGTGCACTGCCTTTTAACTTCACAATGCTATTGAGCCAGATTAATGAGAAACTTCTAATGAAAGAAACTAGAGAGACAACAGGCCGGCATGGGGTGGCCATGTCTGCTAGAATGTCTTCTTTGAAATGAGAATGATTAAAAGCAATTGGCTGGGGTACAACCTACTGACTATAACCAATAAAACACAGAAATAAAAATGTAAAATCACATGTGTATTTGGTTGGAGGGCTGTAGGAAATGGCAAAACATTGATTTCCATTTTGTTTGATGAGTTTTTATTCAATTTTATTTTCTATAACTAAAACCAAATAAAATGGCTTTCAATATTACTCTCCTGAAAATAAACAGTAGTCTTTTAATCATAGCCATTTAACATAAAAAGCCAAATTTCTTCCTTCAACGTCTGAACCCTGCTCCAAACCACATGCTTTTATCGACAGAAGATTGGCTATAGACCTCTCAATTAAAAAGAGTCAAGCGGATCATTGATGATTAGTGATGACTGAATCTCAATCTCAAATAACATTTTGATTAAAAGCCCAGCCACAGAATTGCTGTCATGTTTTCATCAGAAATTATTTATTAAGTGCACTCGGAAAACCCACCGCAGCCCAGTTTATTACAAAGTGCAGTATTAGAATAGTGTTTGTACTGACCGTAGCCGTGCGCCCTCTTCATGTGGTGCTTCATGTTGCTTTTCTGAGTGAAACGGATGCTGCACACCTCACATTTAAAAGGCTTCTTCCCTGTGTGTTTGACCATGTGCACCTGCAGGGCACTCTTCTGGTTGAAAGCCTTGTCGCACTGTGGGCATTTAAAGGGACGTTCACCTAAAACACATTGAAGAACTTGTCGTGATTCCCGGGAAGATAAGAGTAAGAGTAAACTACAAAATGTCCCAGGCTAATGTCTTTAGAATGCAAATGGTCTAAATATAGCTTTTAAGATTAAAAAGATAAGCACGCTCTATAATATACTGAAATAAATAAATTGGAAAACAAAATGAAGTACTTCAACAAATGAACTTTTAATGATGCCTTAAACCATATGTTTCTCTTTTAAATTCTATATTAAAACTCTCATTTACCAAGAAGTTGTTATATTGGAATTGCTATAGCTAAATGAATAAGATTGGATTCACTCACTGAGCAAACTTAATATAACAATATTTGAGCAGCTGTTGTTACTGCACGCCTTACCACAACAGAAAAAGTTTTGAAAAGCCCAGAGTTCAATCATCGCATTTCAAGAGCGGCAGAAAGACGTTGAGTGATAACAGGACAGTAAACTTCAGAAGCTCATTATTATTACGTTTGCATGCCTCGTCTTTTGCCAAAATCCGCCCATTCACACCATTCAGCTGCTTATTAGACTGAGCTGAATATATTTGAGAATTTTGCGCAAACTATCACCCCACTTTCACATTCAAACCTTCTGAAAGATGCTCTTGTCCTTTCAGAGCTAAGTGCTGTTTTGTTTTGTTGAGTCATTCTAAGAAGAGTGAAGAAGTTTTTTTTTTTACAAAAAAACAGATGTTATTTTTTACAACAGCAAAAAAAAATGTTATTTGTTCTGTTTGTTTTATTTTTTAATCGGCAATGGCAGCAAAGTTTTTAAGATTCCTACTGTGTTTTACATGAAATTTTAATCATTTTAATTGCTATTGTATTTGGACAAGTTTAATTAGTTTACAATATAATTACTATATTTTCCGGACTATAAGTTACACTTTTTTTCATAGTTTGGACGGGTGCGACTTATACTCCGATGCGACTTATATGTGAAATGATATTATTATAAAATTTCACATCTTCGTTATTGTCACACTGACAACTGCGTGGGGATAATCTAGGCTTGTGTACCAGTACGGCAGCCATTTACTTCTGCAGCAGCGCTTCATCTACTTCCAGAGCAGGTGGAGTTGTTCAGAAGCGACACCGAGGATGAAGAATCCAATGGATTTAGTGATTTGGAGTAAGATCGAGAGTAAACTTGTTATCTTGTTTTTTATGCTTTAGTTATCTCATTAACTGTTAATACCTTAGTTTAACAAACGAGACATATATTTAGTTTGCTGTCTATGCTTCACGTACATGTTTACAAATGCGTTATGTAACAGTTGATTATACATGTTACAGTTCACTTGTTTGACCACTAGATGGCGTTGGTGTATTTGTAATACCTGTATGAAAATTTACTTGACTTGTTTTCATTAATACGTTTCATATTTAATTTCCCTTATTTAATTCCCCTTCATTTATAAGACCATAAAGGTGATCATTTTGCAACTGGAACAATATTGTAAATGTTTAGTTTATCATAAGTCTAGTTTAAGGTCGCGAAAACTACTGCCTGTTTTTTGGTTCAGCCTTTTACGCTAATGTCAAGTCTTACCCAACTGTCTGTTCTTGGTCTCAGATTTTGTAGAAATAAAATAAATTTCCTCAAAGAATGCAGCTTATAGTGCAGTGCAACTTATATATGTTTTTTTCTTCATCATACACATTTTTTTGCTGGTGCAACGTATAATCCGGAAAATACGGTAAGTCTAAAGCATGGTAAGAGAAACTTTTTAAACATGTATGTACATGCATTGTATTGGAGCAGCTGAAATGCTATGAATGGGTTGTAAAGTAATGCTCCACTGAAAGACAATTTCATGAAACATGAAAACAATAGTTAAAAGTTAGAACAAAAGGTAAAAGGTAGCTCCTAACTTGAAAACTACCAGTTGATGACAAACATAACTGTTTGTATGTTTTTGATGAGGTAACAACAATCTAACATCTATTAAAGCTCACAAGAGTCAATTTTTGAAAATATAGGACCTTTGAAGTAGAGCCATACTTTTAAGCTTGTACCTGTATGTGTGCGGTTGTGTCTCTCCAGCTGACTGCGTTTAGCAAAAGCTTTGGAACAGGATGAGCAGCTGAAGACTCTGGGTTTCTGGGAGCTGGGGGAGGGGCCCGGCTGGTGCACCCGTTCATGTTCCTGTCAACATGGACCCAAAATGAAATAAGCTGGTTTTGCTCCATCACGCAAATCTCTCTATTAAGGAGAAGTGACAGACAAGATGGCTGGATTTCTGTAGAAACTTAAGTCTGGCAACAAAATCTTCATTTCACAGTATTGCTTTTACCACCTGTACTCTCCGGTCTGTCAGAATGATGCACTTAAGAAAGACCCTTTATATTTCTATTTTCATGGGATATAAAGTTTTTTGTAACTATTATCATAGAAAGCATGCATGTATGACCAGGTATTTGTCTTGTTACCAATCTAGTAACCAAACTAGACTTCTATCAAGATATTTCCTTAGGATTGAATTTGAGTTTTAAATATTTCTATGACCAGAACTCAATTTTAACAATTTATTTGATAAATAATGACAGTTATTATCAGCAGCCAAGGACCTCCTTCCAGAAGCAGAAACTATAACACAGTTGGTTATCTCCACAGTCAAGCCCAAGCATGCTCTTGGCCATTTCATCCCTGCCATAAAGATCACTGTTTTTCACATCATTTATCCGTGTTCATAAAGTTACACCTAATTAGCGCAGTGCAATAAAAGTATATAGAAACACAAGATAACTTAAGTTATGATTTCTCCAACCAATTAAAAAGGAAGTGGTTAATTATTACACACTACTGCAAACTAAAATACCAAGCGCCTTTTCTATTTTGCTTAAGCATTTGCATGAAGAGCTTTCTACAAGCCAATTAAAACATAGCAAAATAGCATAACGCCAATTACTGCAGTCCATTATGCTGATTATGTGCTAAAATACTGTAGAGAACCACTGCCTGACCATCGAACTGTCACGGAGTGGTGGTGACAATTAGTCTTTTAGCTCTCAAACACTTTCCTGTGATCACAGCTTATCAAGCCGTTGTTCGGTTATATAACTCTAATTAGAAGATGTGTCTGCAGAAAAAGGGAAAACGATAGAACTGTTTATCTACTAGTCATAAACAACAATTAGAAAAGTAAAAAAAAAAAAGAAAAAAAAAAAAGATCTCCAACCATAAGCATGTTTGCTCATTTGCAAATAGTGCTCAGTCTGTTGATGTGGATTTAAAATAAAAGCACCTTCTCCGATAGTTAAAAGCAATTCAGTCTATTCCAGACAATTTGAAATACTTTTACACGTGCACTATGGAACTTTTCTGATAGACACCACAAGGTGGTGTCCATGGTATGATCCATAGCACGCTGTGCATGAAATGTGGCACAGCATGGCATTCAACTTATGCATTTATACATGTGTATTTATTGCTTAAAAATGCAATCCACGTGAGCAGGGTTGCCTCTCTAAAGATCTAACCTGTCTAACCTGCCCGGTGGCATCACCCATGGATATATAATTAGTCTATCACCTACTTGTTTCCACGATAAAGGATAAGTTTAATGCCATACTGTGGAACATTCCAAGCAATGCACCTCCATGGAGATAAGCAGGTGAGGGACACTCCACCCGAAAAATTATATATTGCACAGTATGGTCAAAATGTTTTGTTTTTGTACTGCTGTCCTAAAACCTGAGTGGGGTTAACTGTACTGTTACCTTTAAGTGTGTGGCTCGTTTAAAAGCCTTATTGCAGACTGGGCACACGTGGCAGCGGTCTTTGCCGTGAGCCTGTTTACAGTGGCGTCGCAGGGAGTTGGCATTTGGAAACATCTGGTTACAGTAGAAGCACTGGTTTCTGGAGTCTGCCTCTGAAGAGACATCCTTCAGCCCTTTATGAGTCTCTTCTGCAATCTAATAAAGACACATTTCCATATTACATGCATTTTAATGGCATATTAACTGGGAACATTGTACCTCTGGATTGTTGTGTTTTAAGTTTGTGTATGGTTGTCTCCTGTTATAAATTGATCTACTGTGTTTTTATAAACTTTGAAACCAATTTATTTTGAAGACAGTCGTGATGTCTCAGAGCAAATTTCAACATCTATCTTTCTATCTATCTTATTGAATGAAAGCAAGGCATTACTTACTAGTATGACCTGCTGACCAGAGGCAGTGGCTTGTCCCTGTAGTGTGGAGTCATTCAGCACTGGAAAGGTCTGACCCTATGAGGAAATTTTCAAAATGATGCATCAAATGTCTGTTTAATTCACTCATGTTTTCAGTTTGATGTATATGCTGTATCTGTGTGTATGCATAGTACCTGTGCATTCAGGTTGAGTGTGACTCCGTCCAGCATGCCCTGAGCGTCTGCGAGGGTCAGGGTCACACTACCGTCACTGGCCACAGTGGCGGGGGACATGACCAGACTCTGGGATGCAGCGCTGTGGGTTAGAGCCGAGCTGGCAGGAAGGCTGGTGACTGAGGCAGAAAAGAATATTATGGTACAATGACTTTAACTTAGACCATATTATTTAAAAAATACAAGTGAATATAAAATCAGATTAAATTATTCCATTAGAAGACTTTGATCAAATTTCAAGGAAATAGATTTAAAAAGGAAGTATTACATTTCTATGTGGTATGAATTGTTAACACATGTTACATGTTACCTGTTAATGTTTTGAAAATGCTATATTTGCCAAAAACAACATATTAACATGTATAATTAGCTCTATGTCCCCCTCCCCTTGCTTCCCGTGCTAAGTCACACCCTCTTCAGAGTGCTAACGCAATCAGCGTTTATAAAATGCGTGTGCTTGTACTACTAACCGTAAGGGGGGTTCGAATAGTGCCCAGGAGAAATCATAAGATTATTCATGACATAAAACCGCAATGGTCAGGGCCATTGAACTTACGGTATAGGTTGCCAAAAATAAGTATAATCAAGACTCAACACTTGCTGCTGAAACCTTGCACTTTTTCCTAGCCCTGAATGCTCCCATCTGATATCTTCTTTCAGTAGAGTGCTGTGCAGTTTATCAGTAACTATATTTGCATACAAAGTGATGGGAGGGCTGTGCCTGAATCAACTTAAGTAGTGATAGCTCTGGCGTCTTTGAGGCAGAGGGGATGCTTTTCCACTTGAGTCAAGTCTCGAAATGGAGGGTAATTGAGAGCAGGAGATGGGCCTGGAAATCTGATCAAGCCTCTCACTGACAAGCGTCAACAATCAGGAAACCACCTCAGATAAAACCAATCCCCTTTGTGCACTTTACAGCATAACAAATTACCCTGGTGCAAAACAGCCAATGTATTTACTGGAATTACTTGTTCAAAGTTGAAGGGTTAAAGATAAAAAAATAAAGTATATTTACTTTGCACATGCACAGAGTTCTTGATATGAATGCATTTTGATAAATACTCTGCCTCGAGGGAAGTGAAGGATCTGTCAGTGAGTGACTCATAGCTCTAACCCCAGTGTGTGATTTGTAGACCACTCACATGGTAATATAATTTCAACTTTTCAATCAGGAACATCATTACAGTGCACCACGCTCCATGCAATGCACAGGAGGAACTATAGCAAATCCAGTGGCTTCAGCTCATGCTCAAAAAGCCCTTGCTGTGCCACCAACCATCGAAGCTTCTATATGACACAGATCACTGCCAGTCCATTTTCCAACCTCATTTTCACTTTTGAGAATAATCCTAGAGAGCCCAGCCATGCACCAACTTACAATTACTATGTGCATGATTATCGGGAAACTGAATAATTTTGAATTTGTAGAAAAACAGCTGGACTTTGACAGAAGTCTTTGCTGCAGTCATTTGTGCCTCTTACATCCTCCTGAGAGTGTCATTTCATAAGCCCTGATGGAGGGACTATTGGGGCCTCTCCATCCGCTTTTCAGTGAGGTAAAATCCAGCAAAAAAAAAATGAAAGAAGTTTTTAGACTAAACTATTATCGACGTTTTGAAAAAGTAATTTTATCAGCTCAGTGTCCAAAATGGCTTCTCTATGTGGGTTACCAACTAAAGGAAGTGCTTTACTCCTCAGTGTGCTACTTGTAGTATTAGTTTTCTGCATTTTAACATTATAAAGTTGTACAAATTGACCAATGTATAATATAGGACCTTTGTATGTTTGACATTCATCCATCCATCCATCCATCTTCTTCTGCTTAGCCGGGGCCGGGTCACGGGGGCAGCAGTCTAAGCAGGGACTCCCAGGCTTCCCTCACCCCAGACACGTCCTCCAGCTCCTCCGGTGGGACCCCAAGGCGTTCCCAGGCCAGCCGAGAGACATAGTCCCTCCAGCGTGTCCTGGGTCTTCCCCGGGGCCTCCTCCCGGTGGGACATGCCCAGAACACCTCCCTAGGGAGGCGTCCAGGAGGCTTCCTGAGCAGATGCCCGAGCCACCTCAGCTGGTTACTCTCGACGTGTAGGAGCAGCGGCTCTACTCTGAGCTCCTCCCGTGTGACTGAGCTCCTCACCCTATCTCTAAGGGTGCGCCCAGCCACTCTGCGGAGGAAACCCATTTGTATCCGCGATCTTGTCCTTTCGGTCATGACCCAGAGCTCATGACCATAGTTGAGGGTAGGAACGTAGATTGACCGGTAAATCGAGAGCTTTGCCTTTCGACTCAGCTCCTTCTTTACCACAACGGACCGATACAGCGACCGCATCACTGCAGACGCTGCACCGATCCGCCTGTCAATCTCACGTTCCATCCTTCCCTCACTCGTGAAAAAGACCCCGAGATACTTGAACTCCTCCACTTGAGGCAAAGACTCCCCACCCACCCGGAGAGGGCAAACCACCTTTTTCCGGTCGAGAACCATGGCCTCAGATTTGGAGGAGCTGATTCTCATCCCAGCCACTTCACACTCGGCTGCAAACCGCCTCAGTACCTACTGCAGGTCCTGGCTCGAAGAAGCCATCAGGACAACATCATCTGCAAACAGCAGAGATGAGATCCTGTGGTTACCGAACCAGACGCCCTCCAGCCCCTGACTGCGCCTAGAAATTCTGTCCATAAATATAATGAACAGAACCAGTGACAAAGGGCAGCCATGGCGGAGTCCAACATGCACCGGGAACAAGTCTGACTTACTGCTGGCAATGCGAACACAGCTCCTGCTCCGGTCATACAGGGAACGGACAGCCAGCAAAGGGCCCCGGACCCCATACTCCCGGAGCAGCCCCCAAAGGACGCCACGAGCGACACGGTCAAATGTTTGACATTCACATGATCAAAAATATTTTATCTAAGCTAATTAAAAGTATATACAATTACATCATGGAACTATGGTTATAGTTTTGCAACACTTGTGGTTACCAGATACAGAGATGTATGCTGCACGGCTGGCACTATGATAGAAACTGAGGCCTTGGATAAACGTTATTTGCCCCCATTGTGTGTCTGAAAAGTGTGCTAGCACTAATGAGTGTACTTTGCTTTTCCCTCGGCTTCCATATGAAGTCAGTCAAACTAAAGATGCATATTTCTTTGCTTTTTACAACAAACAAATGACACTAATGCAACACTCAAACACAGTTTACTCGTTTGCTTACCGCCTCTGCATGAATTATTGCCTCCTCTTGTCTAAGTGAGAAACACACTTAATAAATATAGCAGTGCTGCTCACCTGTCAGTCCAGTGTTGGCAGGGCTGGGGGGGAGCAGGTGATCATTAGTGATGGTCAGAGTGGCGTTGGTGGACTGACTGGTGAGCGGTGATGCCAGTCTGATGCTGCCATTAATCTCTGCGCCTGATGAGTTATTATGCTGGGGTAGTAGATCTTGACCTGCACAACAAGAGGAAAATGAATGTAATTTACTGAAATGCAATGAAAGGCTATGGAGGTTGGAACTATCAAAAGAGTGTTTTCAGGCAGATGTAAAAATGTAATGAAACCATACACACACAATGAAAATATAGACACAGCCGCAAAAACGCAAGTCCCACAAGATAAGATTTTTATTGTTCATTTTATATTTACATACACCTAAACTTTGCATCTACGTACCACAAAACTGAAAGTGTGTAGTCTAAATCCACATCTTCTTACATAACGATTTCTATTTTCAGCTGTACAATGTTTTTGTGTGCAATGAAAATACGTTTTTCCCCTACAACTTTAGTTTAACTTTGTAACATACCTGTTGTATGTTATAAGTTTTTGTACTTAAACTGCATGTGTTCCCTATTTACAGTACATCATTGGCCCTAGTCCACAATTTCTCCCTCCCTGAATCAGTTTTGAAGGATAATGTAAAACAACCCACCAGATCAGTCTATACCATTGTACAATAGAAGTATAATTGCTGTTAGATGTGTATATACATGCCTGATATGGTGAGGGTGATCTCCTGAGTGCCTCCTGCTGCAGAGCCGGCACCTGCAGCAGAGGCCTGAGCTTGTACTTGGGCAAGGGCCTGGGACAAACTGGAGTTATTGAAGGTGAAGGTGATTTCTTGGCTGCTGTTGCCCCCAGACACAAGGCCAGGACTGCCCATCACATGACTGAGATCCTGTGAACCTGGATTAACCACCACAGAAAACTCAAACATTTAAAATCAACCTCCTCTCGAAATATTAGGCTGCCAGTGTAATCATCAGTCATCTAGATCACAACTAACCAAGATTAAATTAGAGATTACAAACAGAATGTAACTAAAATACATTGAGGAAAAAATATTATCTAGAGCAGGACAAAATCATGTAAATCTAAATTATTGAAGACATAATTTTTAATTGACTAAATAAGAATTTAACTAAAATACATTGGGAAAGAAAGAATTATCCAGAAGACAAAACCCTGCAAATCTAAATGATTGAAAACAGGGACAAAGCACAGGAACGGCACTGATCTTAATACATCTGATCTGATACACTTGGTAAAATCAAGAACAAGGTCCAAATTATGGCTATAAAGATCCAAAAAAAGCATCCCAGTGAAAAGAATCAATCATCTTGCTCAAACCCCAAGTTGCTATTATTTAAGGCAGGGGTGCCCAAAGTTTTGTTTCCTGGGAGGACCAAAATGAATATGCATTAGCGGGTCGAGGGCCAACCGTAATAAGTTTGCACATAAAAAATGTTCTTCTACAAAGAAATGTATTATTACATTGGCTTTAACTATTAGAAAATATACAGGATTCTCCTCCTTCCCATCTTCTGACAGTTTTTTCAACACAACATTGAACGATACATTCTCTTAAAATCTTGGAGTCCCTTCGTGGGCCAAATTAGACCCCCTGGAGGGCCAAATTTGGCTTGCAGGCCCTACTTTGGACACCCCTGATTTAAGGTCTTCACATATAGATACCTGCAGTGTCATTATCGGACAACCCAGCCATGGTGACCTGTGCCGGGGCGATGGAAGGGGGCTGGAGGGGCAGGCTGGTGAGGGGGTGTAGCACCACACTGGCCGATGATGTGGGGTCAGTGCTGGACAAGAGCTGGTTTCCTGAGTGAGACACGAGGCCAGAGTCTACACTGAGGGGCTGAGAGAGGAGACCACCCTGCTGTAAGGTCTGCTGTAATGTCTGCTGAAGCAGGGTCGGATCAATCTGGTGCAAACACAATATAACAGGTCATGTCTCCACATGACAGAAGAGAGTGATGCTTATGAAATACCACTGCAACAAGAACAAGAAGTGCCAATTCTGAAAAAAGATGTCTTAAGTTGTAGATATATAAAATTGTATATATATTTCAATCATATACTGGACATTTTGTAATTGTCCTGTAATTTATTCTATTGCTTGCTCGTTCCAAGATTAATAACATTCAGACTTACTCTAAAACAAAATTGATTTAAATTGCAATGCCAACAAACATCATAATTAGTTTTGCTTTGAGGGAGTTGAAATTACAAAAACAACAGAAATAATTGTAGACTTCAGTAATTTAGTTATTAGAGGCTCAATTAAAATGTTTAAAAGGACTAAATGACAAACAGAAGAGATTGCTGTGGTTATTACAACTTCAGTTAAACTGTGAAAGTGTGTAACCTGGAGTGTGATGTTGTTGATGTTGCTGGCATCAATGCCAGAGATCTGCACATTGGGACACACAAGATTAGCTGGGGTCAACTGAAGTTGGATACCCTCCAATGTTGTCAAGCCATCGGACAGAGAAACGGTGAGGTCTCCTGCTGCTGCAAGACAGAGCAGCAACTTATACAGTCAGTCTATAATTCAAAGATCAACTCACACAAGATTATAGGATCATACTTGTTTCAGCAATTTGTTGCTTGTTACTTGACTATTATTAGTTAAATGTCATTCACAAAACATTATACTCATAACACAAATACTCCCCACTGTGTTAAAGAAAATTGTTTTTTTTTTGTTTTTTTTATGAGAGGCAAACAAGAAAAAACAATGCAAATTAATCTAAATTGTGTTCCAGAAATAAATAACATAAATAATGTATGTATCATGTATAAGTAATGGTACTTCTTTTAATGTGCCATATATTTTTTGTCCTCCTTTATAATTGATGTCTATGTATTGTTATAATATAATGTATTGTGTCTATTTCAGCTATCCTACCTTTTTAATACGAACAATGTTTCTGTCATTTTAATGCACACAAACACCTGTCATTGATCTGATGGAAAACAATGCAACCAGTTACCAAGTGTTTGAATACATCATTTGGGGGTTCATTGTGGCTGGTAAAAGCAGTGTAGAAAATAGTCAAATTACATTTGAAAAGGAAAATATGCCTTTAGGCTATCTCTGTTAGACTGAAATGAAATTCAGTTTCCAAACAGGTAGGAGCCATTTTGCTACAATTTTACTGAAAATAGAGTAGAATAGAATATGATTCTCAGAGCTATTTAGTGGTCTGCAGATCTGTGTTTGTCTGTCAGTCAGAAAGTATTATTAATTTAAGGTCATAAATGCCTGTTTTGGTTCCTTTTGGCTTCTCCGTTATGGTGTCTACAGTGGCTCATTAGTCGCAGCAGAGCTCATACATAGCACACGACATATACCACCACTGCCAAGCATATGCTTGCGACTAACAAAGAATTTCCATCATGACTGTCCTGTAGCCATAGCAGTTCCTAACAGTGTAGCCTAAGTCTATATACAGATAGTGTGTCTGAATAAATCACTCAAGCCCGAACACCACTACATGCTAACAGACAGATGCTCTGTTGTGTGACCCCTGATAGCATGACTCATGACTCACCTGACATAGAGGCTGGGAGGATGGCTTGTCCGACCAGCCCAGGTTGTAGCAGGTTCTGGTCCAGTCCTGTGAGGCTGGTCTGGAGGTAAATGTTTGAATCGCTGTTTGGCGTTTGGAGCAGGCCTACAGACTGCAGATCTGTGGCTCCTGTTGTCTGACCCTCCCCTGAAACCACTGTCTGCGAGGTGCTAGTGTCATGACTGGACTGACTGTGCGCTGAGGCTGAGCGCTTGCTCTTGCGTTCACTGTTGGGTCTGAAATGACACTGGATGTGTGTTTTGCGGTGGCCAGATGTTCTGAATCGGAGTTCACAGAAAGGACATTTGAAGGGTTTGGAGCCTGTATGGAGGCGCATGTGGACCTTCAGACTGCCCTTTGTGGAGAAGGAGGTGTTGCACATGTGGCAGCTGAACAGTTTTTGGCCTGGAATCATACACAAGAATTTGACTGAAAACATTACTCTAATTAAAATAATAGTAGTTTAAAATATGTTTTTCATATACAAACCTGTATGTGTCTTAACATGACTGTCCAAAGTAGATTTGACGGTAAAGCTCTTGCCACATTCGTCACACTTGTACGGCCGTTCACCAGTATGGATTCGAATGTGTCTATAAATAAAAAAAAGTATTGCTTAAAATTAGTAGGTGAAAAGCAATGAAAGAGAGATAAAGCCAGTCAAGTGGGGCAACTTAAAACATTCTGTGTTGTGCCATATGGGTGTTTATCAACTCCATCTCAGATTTCCAAGAGACAGACAATGAGAATTTTGAAAAAGTACATTAAAAAATGACTCAAGATTTAGATTTGGATTCACCTGTCAAACCCTCGGACAAGCAAAATATGTGTTGTACTCAATTTGAGTTATTAAATAATTTATTTGGCTTGTTCTATGTCAATCCTCTCAAGATTATAATAGGCACCACAGTAACAAGGAAAACATTTTTTCCCAAATTAAACCAGTGGTAAAGGCGGGAAGGGGAGTTATCTTCAACAGTTTTCCTAATAACTGCCTTGAAACGCTTCATTTGACTGGAGTCGAACACTATGGATGAAGTTACACTCTCTTAATCCACTTCAGTCTATGTGAGGACCTCATAATCACTTATTCAATAGAAATTACACAGTGATAAATTAACAGTCACCGTCATTAAATAATTTAGTGCCAATGTTTAAATACCATAATATGCTGTGATCAAAAAATGAAAGCGTGAAGTAATATCGTGAGTGCACTGTGGTCTAATTAGCAGGCTCGACATGTAATCGCTTCAGTGGAGTGTTTGCAGAGATGGGTTGGCGGGTTGACCTTTTTCTCCTTTCATTAAAATGTGGTTTATTTATGACGACCTGAGCCACCAAAGCAGAGCAGCTGTTATGAGTAAAGTGGGGTCTTACACATGGACGTGAATGCCAACCACATAGTAAAAACATCTTTAGAGTAAGATATCTGTGTAATCTCAGTCCTCAATTGCCTCAGTCCTTAGTCGCCCAGGTATGATCCATAGCAAAAGAAACATTTTATTCTGTTAACTGGACAAAAGTTTTACAGTGAAGACATTTCACCACTCATCCAAATGGCTTCTTCAGTTCTGGTCAGATTTCTGGCAGACAGTGCCACAATAGTAAGCACTCATCAGGGGCATGAATTATTATGCAAAATATCAGGCACATTTCACACTGTAGGTCAATAGACCTAGCCAACAAACAGAGTGTGTGTAAGTGTAAAGAAATAGGTATGTTAGTTTCAGTGTAGTTAGCTCTTCCATACATATAAATATATGGCAATGTCCACCAGCAATCTGACCAGAACTGAAGAAGCTGCTTGTATGAGTGGTGAAACTTCTTTACTGTAAAACCTTTGTCCATTTGACAGAATAGAATTTTTCTTTTGCTATCTTTAGAGTAACTTCACCAGCACTTAAAAAAAGAGTTTTTACGTAGCTCTAGAAAAGGCCTTCACTTCCTGTGTCACTATTACCTGACCAGATCGCTAGGTTTCTTGAAGCTTTTGGGGCAGTAATTACAGCAGTTTGCAAACTTGGGTTCAGTCTCAAGCTCCACAGCCTTGTCCTTGATTTCACTGATCCTATCCCGCTCAGCTGCAGACTGGGCTAAGATACGCTCGGATACAGAGGCGTCCTCTCCTGGATCTTTGGCCAGTTCTGCGGTCTGCTCCTCAGTGAAAGTGATGATTCCCATACACCTCCGCTTCGATGCCTTTGGGTCTCCATCTTCTTCATCATCATCATCATCATCATCCTCCTCCTCCTCCTCCTCGGGATGACTTTCAAGACCTACAAGCAAGTGAAAACTAATATCTCTGCTTGTATTTTGGTGACACTTCAGAATAACACCATTACTCATATTACCATTTACCATGGATATGTAATCACAAAGCATTAACAAATGTAATCTTTGGCATTAAATAATTAATGCTTTATGAAAATTCTCAATGTTTGAGGTATAAAAGAAAATGTACCTGTTTCATCAATGGAATGCTCTTTCTTCAAGTGCTTCTTACACAACAGACTGGTCCTAAAGCTTTCCCCACATATACTGCATTTGTAAGACTTGATATGTGTGATCATGTGCCGGCTCAGGCTGCCGTTGGTGGTGAATGTGGCGTCGCAAACATTGCATTTGAAAGGCTTCACGCCTAACAGAAAACAACATTTACACAACTGAAAAATTACATTTGGAAACCCTACAATTTCAAATTTTTTCAACAAAAAATTGAAAACTACCTTGTGATAACTGCTTTTTTACAGTCAAAATTATCAACACATTCTATTGCAGTTTGTGAAATACTCAAGGAAATCAAGGAATTTAATCCTGAGACCTTTGTAGATGCGACTGACCTGTGTGTGTGTTGAGGTGGGCCTTGAGTACTCCAGCCGACACAAAGGATCGTCCACATAAATGACACCTGAATGGTTTTTCCCCTGTGTGGGACCGCACGTGCTGCTTTAGGTGGCTGGACTTTTTGAATCCCTTTTTACACCAATTGCACCTGAAATTGAGAAAAATCTGAATAATACGTGGTTTTCAATCTCACAGAAAAAATACTCCTTGGATTTTAAATTTTTTTTTTTTTTTGGCAGAACCAGGCTATGGATTTTTCCCTAATCACATAAAAATAGGCTTGTCCCTCTGAGATGAGAGCCACTGTTAAGGCTGAAATAATTATTGCTTTGGTTTTCCTATATTGAATTTTGAATTGCTTTTGCCTTATAAACCCTCGCCAGTCTAACAGTCCTCTGGCACTGGTCTCACTGCAGTTTCTCAACTCAGGACACACTTTGTCATCATCATCAGTATTATGATCCATTTCAGTTAAACAATCCGCTATATTTCTTGATGTATAATTAGGTATTGACCGATTGATTTTGTTGGTTGGCTCAAACTTGTAAGCAGGATTAGTGAAAGCAGTAAATCCACCATTAAGATTTTTGCTGGTTACAGGATGGGAATGAGAGAGTACAGAACATGTTTACATCACCGTCAGCCTTCAAATGTGTGTGTAATTCATACTCTGGTACTTTCTATTCATAGATTAAACTTGTTTTGTTTGTGTTAAGTTGGCTCCCCATGATAATATATTTCTCTAGATGTGAGGGATTCAGGTGTATTGTGATACAGCGGCGCAAATTACATTCATTTTATAAGGTCACACTCCTCCACTAGTAGGTCAGGAGTGAATAAATTATAATGTGAAATTAGCTCCAAACAAAAGCGGGCTGACTTGTTGTAATGGATTTCTTCTGCAAATGCACTCCTTTAGCAAAAAGTCACTTACAAGGTGCATGCTGTGACTTTCCTGTGGATATTTCCACAGTATGGTTTTACCTTATCTAGCCCCATGGAAGGAAGGAAAGAAAGAAAGAAGGAATGAATGAAGTAACTAACTAACTAACTCAATAGCTAACTAGCTAACTAACTGAATAAATGAATGAAGGAATGCATTTAAATGTATTTTTAAGTAGTAAAAAGACAAGATAAATGTATAATGCTGCACTGTGGGACATTTCATTGAAAGTAATAACATCTCCATAAAGACAAACAGGTGGCTGACCCCCTAACCATAAAAGTTATAATGCACCTTTAAGAAGTCAGAGGAGAGGACCACAGTGTATAATATCCTCCATTTTGCCATCAAAATTCAGCACATTTCTGTTTGGAAAGGCTTGCCTGATATTGCACCAGCATCAGAATATCTTTAAGATATTATCAGAGACAATAAAATGCTATTGTTGGGGGGAAAAAAAAGTTTAAAAAGTGTAATGCTGAAAAAAAAATGTGTCAACTTCAAAAGAAAATGAATCTTTAAAGTCCAGTGAGGCAAAAGTTATGATTTTTGGTAATACTAGACAGAACGTTTGTTATAATTATTTAAATCTTAGAATGGGTTTCCATTTTTTCCTGAAACCGTTGCTGCTTCTATCAGAATGCTAAAAGCATGCTGCAGAGAAATTGGCACCATCTTTAGTTATCAAAAGCATATTTAACTGGCATTACCTTTAGGGGCTAGAGAAGTTTAGATTTATAGATTTAAAATAAAAAAATCCAATCCTATATAAATGGGCTGCTTTGGTGTATTTATGGTGATATTCAGGTCTATACCCCATGGAAAATAATGGTGTGTAAAACCAAGTGGGAATAGAATCAGGAATAAACTGGAGAGGCTTAAGGCAAACGAGGTCTTGGTGATTCCCATGTTGCCAAGACTAAGAAATCCAAAAGAATAGGAAAACCTTCAGGCAGCTAACATAACGGTTTGCAAAGTAAGAGACCACCAGGTACATGCTTCAACAGAGCAAGCACAAATGTTCCTATACATAATAAAGCATTGTAAAATTTAACCTATGAACTCGCTTGCTGTTGTCTTCACTGTCGTCCTGATAGTCCTGTGCCTCTGCCGTGAGCTGTAGTTCATCCTGACTATTCTGCAGAAGATCATTAGTCTAAGAAAACACAAGTAGATAGTTCAATATTTGAAAACGGTCACTGCTGATAATTAAATGTGTGTGTCTAAAAGAATAGGTAGTAATGTTGGGTACACATACCACCTCATCACTAGAAACCAGAAGATTAGGAGGGGGGTAACTGGTGGACAAAGCTTGGGATTCAAGGGTGCTTGAATCCTGCAGCTGCTGGACGGTGGAAAACTGATTCTGATTATAGCTTGGATCAGTAATTGTGAAACCTATAGAAAACATATAAAGAATAAACAATACATTTACAATAACAGCAATATTAATTATGACATGCATTTTAGACATACCTAATAATGTCTTGTGCAGTTTACAAAATTAGATTCTCAAATCAATTATTTGAAGTATATTGAGGAAATGTGGCCTTGTACTTTCGCAATGTTGCTAAAATTTGTTTTTGCAACATTGTGAAAGTACAAGGCCACATGAAATTTATTTTCACTGGTGAGCATCGAGTTACTGAACAGGCACAATATTTCAAAATCACATTTCAAACATCTTAAAACCATCAGAGTCGTTGTAACCTGATAGTGGCAGGGAGATCTTGGTAAACAAATGTACCTTGTGTGAGAGACTGCTGATCAAAGCCAGGCTGGGGAAGTGCTGGGGTCTCAAATTGGCTGATATTCTGGGGCAAAGCATGCTGAGTGCTCACATAGGAGTCTGAATCACCACAAACAAGGGAGAGAAACCATATTATTTCTTACAGAAGGAAAGAAACCCTATACTTTCTAAGGATAAAGTCTTAGAAACATGTTATAAAACCTTGGGTGACCTACCATGGCCTCAGTGTCTCAGTTGCACTTTTGAACAGCAAAAGACAACAATAAAAGTCTAGGATACTTTAAAAAAAAAAACAACAGGTAGTATGTTTCTTACCTTCTCCCTGTACAAGTGGTTGGTCAGCAAGTGTAGTCTCCAGTGTCACCTGTTGATCACCATTCACCACCTCTGCCTGGTCCAATCCCAGCATGCTTTGTTGTTCGGGTGTAGTTGTGGATGCCGGTTGTAGGGAGCCATCAGATATTTCCACCTGAATATCAGTTGTCGCTCCCAAAGGGTCGTCTGCTGACTGGTTCTGCAGCTGCTGGGCCAGTTCATATCTGACAAAACATAGTAAACCACAGGGAGCAGAGTTAACATCTCAAACTCAAAATATCTTTACCAAATACAGGATTAAAGTGGCCATTACAAAGCTTGGGTAGGAGCATTTAATGTAAAAAACAACAAAAGTAACTGATAGACCTTTTAATTACTTTTCCACATTGAAGTATTGCCGAAAATGTATGTACAAATATTTTCCAATTATTGACCTAATTGGGTCTGGTTTCATATCCGCCATCTACTGGTAAAAATATATACCAATAAAATCAATTTACAGATGGTAGTTTCATGACATAAAGTTATCTACATAGTTTAATAGAAGCCAAATTGAAGTAAATAGGGAAGTGTTAAAAGGTTTTTAAAAAAGTAAGTCTTGTTAGGGCTAAAAATGTAAAAATCATAAACAGAACTTAACTATATTGTACCAACAGACCTGTGTGTCTTCATGTGCTTCCTACAGTTGGGTGACGACTTGAAGGTCTTCTGACAGTAGGGGCACATGTAAGGTCGTAGATCACTGTGAGTAGTCATGTGACGACGCAGGCTCCCGCTGGTGGTGAATGTGGTATCGCACAAGAGGCACTTGTACGCCTTCAGTCCAGAGTGGGTTCGGATGTGAGCTTTGAGCACTCCAGACGACGAGAAACCACGACTGCACTGCACACACTTGTATGGCCGTTCTCCTGTATGAGACCTGGAGACACACAAAAGGGGATTTAAGGTTTAAACAAATCTATGTATATGAAGAATCCACACAGACACAGCCCATCAGTGACTTTAAAATCTTAACCTAGCTTGAGCTCACAGACCTTCGAGTAAAACTAAGTAAAGTAAGTTACACAACGGCAGTATGCAACACTGATTTTTAGCAAGTAATACGTACTTACAAGTTACAATCACTGAGTATGACATTTTCACAGTGACTGACTGAGATTAGAACTAAGGTAACAAAATGGAAAAAGGTGTGATCACAATGCACTATGGAGTTAGCTGTCACGTCAACGTAGATTTTTTTGGCCGGCCAGTTATAGGAGGACAAGGAAACTGTCAGAAAGTGTAAATATGAACTTCCTATTTGAGATAATGGAGCCTCATCTCAATCTGCCGGATAAGAAGAGAAAATTATGGTGCACTGACCATCTGAGGGCACAGAAAAATGACAGCCACATTATTCAGATTAGCTTCTAAATTGCAAATGAAAAATGCCACACATAATTGAGTTCAAGATAGCAAGGTTATGTAGCTTAGTGGACATTCGCAGATCAAATCGGATTACTGATCAACCTGTTCACCAATCACAGATAAACTGACAAGCGCTTTCAGCAAAATCGTTGTTAACAAAATCATGGACTATATTATTTATGTCTATCAAGTATCAAAACCACAATGCAATATAAATTACAGCAAGGTCTTGCAAAGTGACCTTAAACTAACTTACTTTTCAAAAATGAAGGGGATGCCAAATCGTCCTTTTTCTTTCATGCCACAATATAATCTAATTTCTTCTTTAATAATTTTTGCATTCAGGAGTTTGGGCCCTTTGTTCCTGGCATGCTCCGCACTTTCTGCCATCTACACCGTAATTTAAATTTAAAGTTTAAGTAAGTTCTAAGGGCCTGTCAGATATGATTATGCAAGCTGTAAAACATTAAGATTGGTCACAAATGCCGGCCAACTATTTTAAATGCACCAATAATCAAGAAAAAGAGGGTTCTATGATTATTAAATCTACTGAGATAATTAACGCATTCATTGCAGTCTAGCAGACAGGGAGACAGACAGTTCAGTGGGAGGTGTGAAATCAGACAAAGTGCGGATATATTAAGCACATTTGGAGGTTATTATAGTCAAACCTGACATGCTGCTTCAGATGGCTGGATTTCTTGTAAGCCTTATTACAGAACTGGCATTTGAATGGTCTGTCGGTTGTCACCACATCCAGATACTGTTGGAACGCCAAGCGAGAGTTCTGGGAGAGGATGAGGCCTGGAATATAGGATAATAAGGTTTAGAATAATGAAATATGAATAATAAAACATTGTATAGTTTAATGATCCTCTATTACCAAAATCAGTGATGAGGATGGGCTCTTGTAAGGGGATATCCGGCAGAGGTACATTAGTCTTAGGCACTTTGGTCTTGTTCGCTTTTCGGGGAAACTTATGCTTTTTCTGCTGGGTGTTTTTGAAGTGAGAAGCGATGTGTGTTTTCCTGTGACCGGACGTCCGGAATATTTTGTCACAGTGAGGGCAGGGGAACGGTCGCACACCTGGAGGAACGGACAAAAGTTTGACTTGATTAACACATTAAAATTATGACTGATAATAAAAATAGATGAAGACATACAGCTCCATAGACGACACAAGGTGATGAAGACAAGACTAATGTGCAATAGCTCATTTTGTTTTAATAGTTTTTGATTAATTATTACTTCCAATGTGTTCAACTGAGATAAAGATGCTCGAAGCCGAGGTCTAAAAGTAAACACAAAGCTTTTCTAAAGATGTGTGTAAATGAGGGTTGTATCTCTTGAGATGCCACTAAAATTAATTTATCATACACTTCAGGTGCATTGTGGGTAATAGTCATCATTCATACCTGAGAAAATAAATAATAGAGTGCACTAAACAACACTGTCTTGAGTGCTCCTCTGCTTCTCTCTTAATTTATGTACATATTGATGACATGTGGCGTGACGAGAATGAGTAGGCCCTGAAATAGGAGGCCATATGCTCCCGTTCCTCTGGCTTTGCTTCCTGCTGGTGAGTGGATTGGTGGCCTACCTGTATGCAGCCGCATGTGCACCTTCATGCTGCCAGAAGTGGAGAAGCACTTAAGGCAGTTCTGGCACTCGAAGGCCTTGATACCAGTGTGCGTTTTCATGTGCGCGGTGAGGGTACTCTTCACCGCGAAGGCTCGGTAGCACTGTTTGCACTTGAAAGGCTTCTCGTGGGTGTGGATTCGAATGTGGCGCACAAGGTCGCTGGGTTTCTTGAACTCTTTGGTGCAGTATGGACAGCCATGCCAGCGGACGCCATTTTCCTCCCGGATGGAACCTGGGTCACAGTAACACAAGAGGTTTTGGTCTATACAGTACAATACACACTGTGTATTGAAACAATGAAACAAGTTTAGCCCATTTAGAGAAAAACAAAAAGACAAAGAAACAAAGCCAAAACTAAACGGTAACCAATATCTCAGAAACATTTTGTAAACTCATTTTTTGAAGTGAATTTGATCTGTTTTTCCACTATGAGACAGAGTACTGGGTAATCAACATACCTGGCATTTGTATAGGTTTCTTGAAAATACTCCTTTTCTTCTCTCTCATTCTTTCCAGCACTTTCTTGTTGGACACTGTTGGAGTGTGTGTGTTGTTGCTGCTGCTGTTATTGTGGATGTTTTCTGTCGATCTTGGAGTTGTATTGTCTTCGGGCTGCACTACACTTAGGCCACTGTTCTCCAGAGCTTGCTGTAAAAAGACGGAAAAAAAAAAAAAAAAAAATGATGTATTAAATAACACAACAACTTCAAGTTGCACACTTTTTACAAAGACTTGTTTTTGAAAATACAACAAACTTAACCATGTCAAACAATAGTGTTCTTGTCTGCCAAGAGAGACTGGCAAAATCATTGTTCTGTCAAATCCATGAGTAAAACTGCCAACGCCATTTTCTACTCATCAAAAGTTTATATTTCTGTTCATAATGCAATGATAGTTGCAGTGAAACTTTAGTTTGTTTCACCAAACAAATCTATATTTGTGATATTTACCAGTACATTCACAGTTTATACAAAGTATATATTGGCATAAGGATCTAAATATATGTATTTGAACACACTAACCCAACACATTCACAGAATTGTCAAAAACTCAATGTCATTACTCAAAGCACTATCACAATAATATTACCATGCACTGTTATTGTATGTGGTTTTAAATGTACAAACCTAGATTAGACGTACATAATTTCTTCTCACTCACCTGTAGGATATCCTGATTTATAGCTGTTTCGATGGAGATGGGTGGTTCGGCGGGCGGGGGTTGGCTGGTCTCCCCACTCACTTGCTCGGACAGCTCCAAAAGCTGTTGGATAACATCGGTGACCCCCTCCCCACCCTCTGGTCCTCCTGGTGCCTGACCCGATGCCTCAGTTTCCTAGTAATTCAATCAGTTATAGAGGAAAGAAAGAAAGTTTGGAGACAGAAAAAGAAAGGGAACAAACAGGATGAATAATTGAAAATCTGGTTGATGACTAATGGCAAGTGCCATCGCTGATTGAACAAGACCACCAAAATGGATTTGGAGTTTCATCAAAATAATCGTGTAGCTATTAACCACAACAGCCCGTATGGTCAATGTGAGATTAGAGGGAATATTTTGGGGTGAAACAAAACATAAATTCAAAGAGTGTGCCTTTTTATATGTTTACACTAATAACACGGTTTAGCCAATGTATTTAATGCAACTTAAGTATAATATGTAGTTTTGCTTACCGATGCACTGGAGGGTACCTCAATGACAGAAATATGCATTTTGCTGATGTGGGCATTTAGGCTGCCCAACTTCTTAAACACACAACTGCAGTCCATACATGGAAACATGCCACCTTTGGCCTGCAACACACAACCACAACCGCATGTTGTAATTAGCAAAGACTAGAAACACACATTTTACAGTCGCTGTTAAGAAAGAAAAAAACAAACAAAAACAACAACAACAAAAATACAATTTCATTATTTAGAAGTATGTATTCACAGATTCCAGAAGTTTTTTGTTGTAACTCAAGTTGCTTAAATTAGGGTCACTTCTCCAGTTATGTGGACGTTATGTCCTGCTTTACAAAATCACTCTCACTTTAAAAGTTTAAGTTTCTGTTTTCCTCCATAGAGCCTCCAACATCTTGCTCCCACCTCAAAATACACACTTTACTCCATTTTGTGGTAAGACTCTTGCATTTATTTTGGATTTAAGGCATTTACCAACATAGTTAATAGCTAATTTATCACGCAAATGGTTGAGTTACGATGCAACTATCAGTTATTCAGAGTCATTCCTTTGTAACTTTGTGCTTTGAAAAGTTTTATACAGAAGAAGAAGAAGAAGAGAAGATTATGCATAGATCAGGAAAAAAAAATATTATACTGCATTTTCAGAGGAAAATGAAAACTATAGGGAATAGGCATGAAATAAATTATGCATGCCCCATTTGCAAGTTTATGTCATCAGAATCCGAATCTCTCTGTTAGGAAAGGCATCAGTATGCGGACAGCCATTACTATGGTACATTGCACTGACTTCCCTTGAATATCAAAGCATCTGCCTGGAGGGGAACATAGATACACTACAGATAACAAGGCAGTGAACCACTTTGTGGATATATTTTAACATCTTGACAAAGGCTCACATAATAGAGGTAATATTTCTAAAATGAACTTTAAGATGAATTAAATGCCTTTTATACATGCTATGAAATTAAAAAAAAAAACAAAAAAAAAAAAAACAATCAACACTTTAACATTTATTTGAAATTTTGATCTGGAGTCATGGCTCTACATCTACACATTTATACAATTTGACGCCCACACAAAAATGGACAAAAAACAAGTCCACATACTGTGCAGGGATGACAGAAGGGGTGGGAGTTTTAAACACACACACCCTATAATTCTCCAAAGCAATAATTTCCTATGTTTTTTATAGCATGTGAAGAGGCTCTAATAAGGTGTTAGGCATATAAAGATGACATGGTATGTTGAAACCAATGTAAGATGTATGAGTGGTTGATCATAATGGAAAATTTCCAAGAAAAATTGTTCTTAGTGTGGTTATAAACATAGGTGCTACACAGGAAGTGGTGCCCCATGTGACACATGCAGAGGAGTTGATAAAAGTGAAAGTGTAGGCGAATACAAAGGATCTGAGACTGTATGGTGTATTTATGTGTGAAATAGAATTCCAGATTGACATATCCAGGGGTGTCCCATTACAGATACTATGAAGTACAGCTGAACTTGTAAGAGTTCACAGTTCTGAAAAACATCAATCTAGCACCTTTAAAGACACACCTAAAAGTAGGTCTTGAAAACACTACATGAGAGCGTGGTTTTAGGTTTTAGGATTTAAAGTTTTTACAGTGTCAAAGAATTCTGTTGTGGATGCTGATGTAGTATTGTAAGCCTCAAAACTATTAAGATTTATGAGTTCTTCACTATTTCCAATTTGGTAAGTCAGAAATGTAACTAAGAAGGCTATCCAAGATAAATCTAAATCCAGAGGTGACAGGAATTAATGATTCATTTTTGGAGCGGTAAAGCTGGTCTGTGCTTCTGTGAGAACCACTCCTAGAAAGGCATGTCTACTTTTTTGTGAGCATGACTTTTTTCTTTGTAATTTAAAAGGTGCACAACATAACTTTTCTGCTCATCTCCAAGGAGATGTTATTGCCTGGCCTGGAATGTTCCATAGTATGGCATTAAACTTGCCCAACTGCATGGAGATAGGTGGGTAATTTCAGGTCAGATCTGTAGAAAACCAGCCTACTCACAGTAAGATGAATGTTTTCTAAAATGTTTCTGAAACACATGTAATTAAAGAAATGCTAGATAGATAATTTAACGTAAAGCAATAATATCACCGGAAAAGTTACATAGTGCAACTTTAAAAACTAAAATCTGAATCCAAATGATGCTAATTGATGGAACCTGTAAGGACTTAGCTTTTCACTATCAAATTAATAAGGAGACCTAGATACATATTTTATTATCTTACACATTTCACTATATATTATCGATTTTAATGTGATGTGATGATTTGAGAGAATGATGCTGATGCTGTAGCAAAAAAAAAAAAAAAAAAAAAAATTCAATGTACAAATCTAGTGGGGTATAAAATGTGCCCATAAAAACATTTAGATGTAAAGTGTAACTGTCTCAAGCCTTTATTCTGGATGAGACTCACATGAATTCAACTCTAATGATATTGTTTCCAGACCGCTGAATATACATCTGCACATGAAACTAAATCTCAACTAAGTCCTCATGCTATTTATTCATTCAGTCCGTCATAAGGATAAACTCCATCTGGAACATGAAAGCTCAAGTACACTTGTGAAAATTGGATGCATTATTCAAACTGACCGTCTGCTTGGCTTTCTACAAGCAATTCAATCATATAGTTGCATTGTGGGCTTTTAGCATGAAATACAAACTTGTGCCATCAATCAGCAGATGAGATGCAGTCCTCATAAAACAATCCAAACCGTGTTAAAGCATGTGGCATACTGTTAATGTAATGATAAATGATATGATTTGAACACTAAGGACCTTTCAAATTAGACACAGAATGGACATGTCCATCAATTGCCAATAAAACAAGTAAAACTGATTTATTTCCAAACAAAATGGTCAAATTAAACACAAGTGAGTCCATAATATTAAGTTTTATGCTCACAAAATGTTGAGTTTGTATGCAACTTAGCACGCAGAGACTTCTGTAATAAATGACAGGAATGTAAAAAAGAAATAGGGCTGAAAATATTTGATTAGGCAATTTTGTGCTAATGTCCACAGAGGTAAACAACTCCAGGTGGTGGCTGCTTTACCACTTTGCTTAATAATAAAAAAAAGAAAAAAAGGAGCCATTAAGAATGTCTTTCCTTTTCTCATTTAGAGTCTGTTATAAAGCTGATGTCTTTTTATCATTTTAATAAATATTTGACACCTGCGCTTGTTGTTGTAATTAACATTCAGATGCATGCAGAGATGAACAAAGAAAAAATAAAAAGAGTTTACAGTGAATATTATCAGGAACAGGATTTACATTTTAGAGATGGCCAGATGTTTTAAATGACTAAAGCCATTGTTTAGAATCAAGGGCAGCCGATAAATTAAGCCAGTATTTTAAAGTTGATGTATGCCAATATGTTATTTTTTCTCAAAATATATGATGTTTATAGGATTTCAGATAACTAAACTCTACTGTCTGTACAGTTCTCTACTCTACATACATATAGCATGAAATGTATGTAAATATGATGTCATTATTAATATAGAAACTCTATGCTTTTATGATAGAAGAAAGTCTGCCAAACGATTTTGGACGATATATCATAAGCCATAACAATGAACCGGAAGCCCACTACCCACCACCCACCACTCTTTTTCCACATTTTGATTAATACAGTCTTCTACTATACTTGTTTATGGCATACTGTAAAGGCAACATATTCTACCATTATGGCAGAAACCACATTACAAAACTACACTAAATGGGGATGAAACCAATGCTGAATAAACCAGGGGGCCCTCACAACCGCCTGCTGTGAAGAGCTTACACAGGGAGAAGGAGTAGATGAGCACTAAAGAGTGTGTGTCATTCTTTTGTCAACACACAAACAACATGGGAAGGTGTTCCACTGCAATGAATGTAACAAGCACTGGCCTGGCAATTTAGTGGCTGAGAGAGAGAAGGCGAACAAAGCAGCACATAATAACACTACCATTGAAAATGGCATTGGGTAAAATACAAGATATTGGAAAAACACAGGGAGTTAAAAGCATGGGTGTATTGAGAGAAGGGGCCAGCTGAGGTTACAAATAAGCACTTCAATTATATGTATTGAAGGTTAGGTAAAATTCTGAATTTAGGGAGAATGAACTATTAAAACTTATTAGTAGCTATTAGGGCAGCACAATATATTACACACCATATATTTATCAGTGTTTTCACAAATACAAGTACAAAGTTTGTTCCTCCTTTCTTTGAATAAAGGTTACTGTCAAAAGAGGCATCCATCCAAGTTGTATAGTTATTGCATGTTTTAATCCACTATAGAGCCTGTTCTTAATTGTACTTGCAAACACTAAATTGATTAAGTTTAAAATTGAAATGGTGCAATCTCTGCATAGCTGTATCTTTCCATAAGCAACATTAAGAATTCTACAGCTGACGTTGCATCTTTTCATGTAAATCCTGTGCGTGTGAGTACCCATGCCGAGGGCCTTACCTCGGAGTGAACTCTCTGAACGTGGCAGTGCAGGTTTCCTTTTTGGGAGAAGGATGCAGGGCAGAACATGCACAGGTGGGGCTTCTCACCAGTGTGCTTCACCATGTGGGTCTGCAGCACCGCCTTCTGGTTAAATGCTTTTCCACAGTGTGAGCATTTAAAGGGACGTTCACCTGAAGAACAACACATTTCCATCAGTTAACAGCAGAGGTGACTTTGGATAATCTCACAGCTAAAACGTACAGACTGCCTTAGAACGTTTAAAAAACATATTTACATCTGCATTGTTTACCACAGTTTTTGTTTTAGAATTATTGGTCATTTTCTACTTTTCATGTGCCTAAATTTATAAACAATAGACATAAAATAATTCATATAAAATTTATACTTTTGAACTGATTTATTTATGTCCAGGTATACATTAAGCTACTCCCTCTTTAAGTATTTAAATAAAGTCTTAAAATTTCACAAATTTAAACACATTTGACCTTTTCTGGAGTATATTTTGGAGTAAATGAGTGTTTCAAATTATAACATGCAGCTAGGAATATAAACAGCAGCTATGACTTTTAGAACCAGGATTTCACAAATTTAAACAAATTTGACCTTTTCTGGAGTATATTTTGGAGTAAATGAGTGTTTCAAATTATAACATGCAGCTAGGAATATAAACAGCAGTTATGACTTTTAGAACCAGGCATTAAAGCTTTACACAAGCAAATTAGATATTAAAATGGAAAAAAATTCATTGCCAAAACAATAACTCGACACCTTAAATTATTTTTCATCTCATTAACTTTAAGAACTATTTTAGATTCACAGAGCTTAATCTCTATCCAATAATGAAAATAACAGATGGACAGAACAACACGTGGGTGGATGACACTGATCAGACGACCTCAAGTCAAAAGGGCGACATATTATTTGAAATAGCAGTCCAAACAGCAGATGAAGTCAAGAGTGGCTGAAACATACAAAGTGCTGCTGGGATTAGGACATTATTTCATTTCAGGAAAATCTGAAAAACTTATGGCTGCTCTAAAATAATAAGTACAAACCAAATACACAAAACAGAAAAACATATTTAAACTCAAATTACTTTTTGTGATTGGCTCTTCTCTTACCGGTGTGTATCCTTATGTGTCTAACCAGCTGACTGGGTTTTTTGAATGTTTTTCCACAATGGAGACAGCTGTTTGTGAAGCCACTCCGATCAATACTTTTCTTATAGTTTCTGGAAGATGAGGTAAGTGGTCTGTAGAAGTAAAAACAATATTTTTTACATAATTACTATTAAAAATATTGTTTCCTATAAAGAAAATAGACAGCACAAATAAGTGGAAGAAAATGGTTGAATGCTTTGAGCAATCTTATACTTGTCATCATATTTTTCAAGTCAAGTCATATTTTAGTACACATAAAAGATAATGAGCACATGACACCCAGCTCACCTCATCTTGACATGAGTCTTCATGTGCTCCTTGAGAAGTACTGATGTCTTTAACTCCTCATTACATGTCTTACAGGTGAAGACCTTGGCTCCTGACAGCTCCTTACGATGCTCCTCCGAGTGAAGGGAGAGCTGGCTCTGAAGAACAAACTCATCCCCACACTCTGCACACATCAAGTTCTGAAAAGAAATCATAAAACAGCACTAGTATATAAAGTGGCTTGTATAAGTATGCAAAACTTATAAACTGACCTCCTCCTTTTCATGTAGCATTAGGTGAGATTTGAGGCTAGCAATGCGTGAAAACTTCTTATGGCAAACCGGGCATGAAAAGTCTGATGCGCTATGTGTTGACTTGTGAAGGGTAAGGTTGAACTCCAAATTAAAGCTCTGTGGACACTCATCGCATCGGTGAGGCTGCAAAGAAAGATGAATCATTTTATTAATTGATTATATTATATGCAGCACATCACTTCTTGCCATTGCATACTTGCAAGCAAAAAAATAATAATCTGTCATAACAGAGTAATACAATAACTGCACATTCTTTTTTTAAAGATTCAACAGGCTACACTGGTAAAGAACATTTCTGAAACTAAAATAGAAGAGTGTAAACAAACCCCAATGTGTGTTGTAGATACAATATAGAACATTGCTTCACTGGTGCTGGAAGAACAAGCTTTAGATGGACCTGGCACTGGATATATGGATATCCTTTAGAGCATTGCCGTGTTGAATTTGGCAGTGTTATTCCACAATATTTAAGCTCCTGATAAACAATGTTCTAAAGCTCAAAGGGAAAAAAATAACACTTCTGCAACATAACTATGCCACAAATAAACACAACACCATTGACTTTTAAACTTACAGAGCCCAAATGTAATGCTATGCTGCTGTTATTCCCTCCAGTGCTGACAATATTAAGCTGAACTGGCATCTAAGATATAAGCATTTCCCACTACACACTCTGTTAGAAGATGGAGGTCAAAAGGTTATTTTGCCTTTAAATGCCAACTGTATTTCACATTACTCATGTCCCCTTACGCGCCACTTGGAATTCCACCCACTGACTCATGCCTTCTCTGGACTGACTGAATAAACATGGTCATAATAACACGTGATACTAGTTTATTAGCTACCGATAACTAACTTTAAATTAATATACCAAGTGGCCATTGTTATAGAAAAACAACTAAATTATGTATATAACCAATTGCAATGGTTATTTTCTATAGCAGAATTTTACTTTAATTTGCAGTTAAAATATAAGGGAGGGTGAAGTGATTATGCGACTTTGCCTGTGATATAGGCCTACTTAATGAAAATGAAAACAACTGAACCTTTTAATTAATCCGTGCAATTATGAAACATCACATTTTATTTGGTGCAAACAATGTGACAGGACATGTTTAAACTGTTTGCACTTGTGTACTGTGAACTTGCCTTATCACTCTCATGATCGCGGAGGTGCTTCTGCAGCTGACTCTCAGTGGAAAAGGTTTGGGTACATGTTGTGCACTTCTTGTCCTTGAGCTCTCCATCACTCTCACCTTTATTGGGATCTGCATCTGACGATAGGGAGATTCAGTTCAATTTAGGTCAAGTGGGTTTTCATGCCCCAAGTGGGTATGGCATAATCCTATTGCAGATAAATCAAGCACTTTTTTTTTTATTAAGATGATCCATATTTATAATAGACTAGAGTCACCATTTTAAAGTTGGAATATAGCAGAGATGCCCAAACTTTTTTTAATTTTTTTTTTTAATCGTGGGCCACATCTCAAAACATATTCAAAGTGGAGGGCCACAGACCAGTGATCAATGCAGTGCAGTGCTTTATACAAAGCTTGGACAGAACCGCTGTGTATTAATAAGACTTGAAACACATTCATTTTAGGTCTGTATCACACTGCAACGTGATGTTTGGGGATATAGTGGTAGAATTAGTTTAATTTGCTGTTAAAAGTACTGCTTATGATCAATTGGGGCGGTTCAGCAGGAGGCCTGAGGGCCAATAAAAACTGGTCTGAGGGCCACATTTGACACCTGGGCCATAGTTTGGACACCCCTGGAGTATAGTCTATGGGCCAGTGTCATGCCATTTCCTGTTCAGAGAAATGCCATCACTCATTCTGCAAATTAACTCATGTTTAGATTTGACAGACTAAGCTCACTGTAGGCTACCATGTTAAATACTATATACACTATACTTATATAATTTTCATTCCCTTAGCTTTAATCCATTGGCTTCCCTAACATTTTGCATTAACTTGTTGCAATTAACTTTTGCCCTAGTGATCACCCTTTAAAAAGGTAAAGGAAACCATAAAGCGCATTAAAGAACTAATTCAGCGTCAATAACCAGATGACAACTTTGCTACAGAGTTCACTGTGCAAGTAGCCCGCACAGACAAGTCCTGCACAACCAAAACAATAACCGCATTTTAACATGTTAGCCGTTTGCTAACGATAGCCTACTGAGCTAGTTAGCAAAGACAAGCTAGCGATAAATTTATAAAGCGTATAATTAAAATCTAAAAGCATAAAGTAACTATTGCTGCAGCGCGGTACAGCTATCCCCGCGGACGCCAATTTACACTGGAAGCCAATAAGAAGAGGCACCGAAATGTTATTAATATCATTCCGCCTCAATCGCCGCACAAAGCAAAGCCCACCCGCAATACTATATCCGGGGACTATATACACAATATTCAACTAATAATATCTAGATTACGGAGATGTTTGCCTGAGCGGTCCAAGAATATTTAGATACCTCGAAATATTTGTTTTTTATTGATCTCATTTTGGCACTAGTTACCTGTCTCCTCGTTGCTTTTAACTCTCAGTTTGCGAGGTCGGCCCCGCGGCATAGTTCCAGTATTCAGGGCGGGTGTGCTGTGAACAATTTGCTTTTCAAAATGGCGACTCCGTCATCTGTAGGCATCAGTGGATCCAGCAGCCTCTGCTCCACGGACAAGGGAGACATCTACTGTTCGCTTTCTGGAACATACATCAATAACTAAATTGTGCCAGGTTAACACAAACTACTACTACTTTATTGTCCTTATGAGTTACATTTTGTTATATGCGTATTTGTGTTTATTTTGTAATGTGTGTATTATTATAGATAAATTACATTGCCTATAGCTTATAAGCTTTCCATCAAATTAATTAACCTATGTAGAAAATTATGACGGGTAGGTCTACATTAAAATATATATTAAACTGGACATGTACTTTGATCTGTAGACTATATTTTGATGTCTCCATGTACACATGTGAAATGTAAGTGATCGAGTTACACCAGCAGAGGGAGGCAATAGGTTGTAATTATGTGGTTACTAGTGTCTTCTTGAAACTACTGGTGTCCATGTATGAAAAATGCTAATGTAGTATAGGTACTTATACTTACTTTATATCCATTTCATACAAAAATAAAAGCATAGTAGTGTCATGTCATAGAAGATTAATCTTTATTTTATTAGATGCAGGTTTGTCTCATCCTGAATTACAGCACACACAGGCTTTAGGCTACTGTATGCAGCTGCATTTTCTGTCTATAAATAGATAACCATCTGTTGTAAGGATCTATCTTTCGCAGGATGAAAATCACAAGGTAAGCTTGATTGCCTCAGCAGCATTTTATCTCCATGATAAGCCCTCAGGTGAAAAAGTCGTGACTCTTTCCCGTAGATGACTTGGTCCTGAAAAAGAAGACGCTGCCCTCTTGACTTTCAGTGAACACACAGCTAACTATAAGTGTATGTTCACTGTGTAAGAACATCTGTTCCTGCCAGGCTGCCACTTGCGCTGCTTGTCCTCTAGTGGCTGCACAGGACACTGATCTCACCACTAAAACAAAAGACTGGACATCATTCTGACCTTGTGAGATGGTCCATTCTCCTGCTCTGTCCCTGCGTTTTTACCCCTCTCCATCTCTCCTTCCTGTTAGCGCAGTCTGGAGAGTGATCAATCATTAAAATTGACATGTGCTGGAGGAGTGGGACTGTCAGTGAGATTGCCTGTTCCTCTAACCTATAGAGTGAAAAACATGCTGAGAGTGGTATCTGTTGTTATTCCAACCTTTGGCTTGTCGTTGAGCCTAACAAGCTACATAAACTGTCCAGTCCTGACATTAAAGATACTGGTGCCGTTTTTCCATCAAGGCTAGACATGACTCAGACTTGGAAATGTGCAGCTCGTTTGCGCCACTTTACTGATGAGGTTGTGTATCTCATGAAAATCTCTGCTGAAATTGATCCTGCATTAACAATAATATTAGATATGAATCCAGGTCAGGTCAATTGACAACCACTGCAAAGGCCAGGCGAGCTAAAAAAAAATTAAAAAAATAGATTGAGTAAAGTCAGTTACAGCATCTGCGTTAAAAACTATAATTAATATAATATCCGTTCAATTTGTATATTTTTTCTCTCCAATCAGAACACTCATAAAGAAGCCAGTAAGCTCTATGTGTTAAGAATTGAGTAAATTAATCTGCTATATGTAAAAAAAAAGTATTATGCTAATCACTCAGAACAAAATTACTAATTCAAATTTCCTATTGATTCCCAAGTTTGCATTGCAGTTAGTATTTTCTTGAATATGGACAATGATTATGAACCTCAGGTCAACACAGAGCTAGACAAACAGAACACACTGGCATCTTAAACAAAGGGTGAGACAAAATATTCTCTGTATGTAGCACACGTCGATCCCTCAGTGATGCTGGAGATTGGGTGACAGGTCTTACCATGACCCTCAGAATGACCTTGTTCAGAAACATTTCACATCCTGCCACTGCCTCTTCTCCCAGGTGTGGCTGACTCTCCCCCTGTGCTGTCAGAGAGCACCATCCCGATCCATGAAACCAATCACTCTTCAGCGTGGTGAAAACAGCTTGTGACAGGCATGGTCGTCATGGGTGCCCTCCCTGGTGACCGCGCGCAACGGGGGAGCGCCAAGGTGAGGCCAGTCTCCACGACACTCTCTGGATTAAACTGGGCCTTCATAAAACACTCATTTTTTATATTTTTAATGCTGCTGTTCGCACATTGCTGGGTGTAATTGAATATTGCATAACTTTATCAGGTGAAAAAGTGGTTTATAAGTGCACACTTCATCATTTGTAACACACTGACTGTCGCAGTAAGATAGGACTGCTGATGTAATGCTGAATGTGTCAGTGGTATATGTGTTCATGCTTTTCAGTCCAGGGTCAACGCATGAAATCATCTACCGCCCTGAATGCAGTAGTTTGTATATTCTTTTGGCATTGGATTTATTCTAATGAACCGATTCCAACCCACTCCATATTTGCGACTGGTACAAGGAGTACATTATAAAGTGAGTAATTATTTATCAGTTTGATTTGGATGATTTGCTGCTCTGAAGAACTGACAACAACAATAGTGTAAACCCAAGCAGAAGCATAAAAGTTTTGGTTTGTGAAATTTAAAGTGAAGTTAAGGAAGTTGTTTTCACATATGTACCAGCAATCTCCCACTGGTTATCATTGTTATGCAAAGGGTGCAGAGGGGAGGAGGGGAGCAGTATTTCACCAAACCACACAAACCAATCAAAACATATGCCCCCCTTAAGACAAACTAACTGTAGGGCAGTGCAAAGTGCAGCCCAATTCATTGTCAGCTGTGCTGGAAAAGATGAAATAGCATCGCAGGAGTGTTTTGTAATCAATAATGCATGGCTGTCCATCTTCGGTAAGAGAAAGCCCCTCCAAACACACCAGAGGCATCAGACACTTTTCATTTCAAGCTGAAGGTCAGAGCAGCAGCATGTTCTATATCCCTACAGTGCGTAAGGCTACTTTACACAAGGAAATCAACATACACTAAAACATCTCATTTTCATTTTAGAGTATTAGGAAAATAAATGAGTTATGTCAGCTGGTTTACAAAAAGAATAGTTTTAGTGAAAATAGCTCTGTGCAATAAGTAAAAATTGTGTATTACCAATATTTTTTGAAAGGGCAGTGAAAATAAAAATGTGCTTATCAAACATGAAACCAGTGCTGAAATAAGTCTAAACAAATCATAATCAAAATGATTTAGCATGTTCACAGCTTCTTATTGACAGCAATTATTATTATTATTATTATTATTTTAATTGTACACATATTACATATTCTTGTGCAGCCCTGCTGACTTAGATGATCTGATGTTAAATTGTTATCTCATTTGCTAATTATAATGCAATCTTGTTTGGAATACCAATAATTGCATTTGCTGTGATTAGCTAGCCTTGTTATAAACTTACTAAGCGCACACATCTGCTCACTCCAGATCACTGTTAAATATTAGTCCCTGCTGGTCCATGCTGCATTATGACACCGGACTCATCACCTGGGTCCAGTGTCATTGTCTGTATTGATTTCCCTCTGGCTCCCACACATCTGGATGCTAAATTATTCTGACCATAGCTCAGCCCCTCTTCTTCTCTGCCATGATAAATACAAATATACATTCATAAAATAAGCCCTTGTCAGCCTTTGTACCTGGTAATACAGTGCTTACTCACCAACAATAGTCAAAAACAACCAGACAAAACTATAACATCTGCAATACAACGTTAATAGAGGCTGTTCTCTAGTGTGTGGGCACATAGAAATATGATTGTTTTTAACCATACAGTAGACCTATTGTCTTGATTCTTTATGGGTTTATATCAGTGGTGGGCGATACTGGCAAAAATGAATACCTCAATATATCTTTATATATATATATATATATATTTTTTTTTAATCCAATCCAAGAATTATGTAATTGTTAAATTTTAAGTATCAGACAATTGCAAGAGGATTATGGAACACTTCTCAATAGCTACACTTTTAATAGCCTTAATAAAGCGTAACCAAAGACTGAACTTATAATGAAGTGCAATTAGTAACTACTTAATACCCTAACGCCTTACCCTATACCCTTAATTAAGTAAGTCTGAATCATTATTTATAAGCGATTACAAAGTGGTACGAAGGATTGTATATTAATCACTTAAGTGCAGAAATGTGACTTTATACCCTCAAAGATTACGACATATGTTTGTCCCATTTTTATGTTTATTCTTTTTGCAATGATTTTCAATTTTGGACCTATCTTATAAACAGCATTCTTAAAATTATGAATTCTTTCAATATATTGCCCACCTCTAATTTATATAGGTACTTATTGTGATAGTCCTCATTAATCTGGACCGAGCCCAAAGTGCCCTAGACATTGTAGACTAGATTAAAACCTTAAATGTATATTATGTCCTTTTCATCCTTTGTCAGTAAACTCACATGAACTCCTAAAATAACCTCCCTTTTCTTTCATTGACGTAGGACCGGTGAGTGCTGTGCTAATTCTCGAGTATGACACATTGAGATAATCATCTTCCTACCACCAGAAAACAGCGGCTCCACTGCTGCACCAGATCAATTAGACACCATTAAAAGACTGGTCCCAGAACAGCCATGGAGTCTTCCTATAATGTCTTCTCCTCTCTGCTAACTAAATCCATCCTCAGCCTCATCCAAACCTAATTACAGGTAGAGATGCACTGTGTGAGATGAAAAGCACAGAGAAGCTTTGATGGATGGCGAGTTCCTGCAAAACAGAGCAAACAGGTAATTAACATGACAATAGGCAAGAGGCAGGGGTCTCATACAAAGACATGGGGTGGTGGCTGGGTCGAGTGGAGTGTATGGGAGCTGGGATGTGCAAATGTATGGAATCAGTTGTTAAAAGGGCAACAATGACACTTAAAATGAAGTAAACAGAATGAAACTAACTTAATACAGGTTATCAATATATTGTAAAATAAAATGTGTAGCATTAGCAACACCCTAAAACAATCCACAGGGGAGTGGCCAGATGTCTAATGGAGGTGTTGAAACCATGTGCAGGGATAAATAATGTATCCTTTGACAAAGTATACCTCATTCATTTTTGATGGTGACATATTTATGGTTGAGTCATTTAGATGTGATGGCTGTATCAACTCAAATGGCCACGTCTACAAAAGTACTTATCATTTAGGGGTAGTATCGTTATAACTAATCGAAAATATTTGGCAATCCAACAGAAATATGGTAAAATGTTAGTTAATTGAAGTTTAAGTAATACATTTTTATTTTTAATCAGCTCTTTCTGCAGCATAGTTCTTATTAGGAGGTATACTTGATAAGTTTATCAATATTATGGATAATTTGATGCATTGCCACTTACACAGTATCGAATGAGCCGTTTTATTGTAAATTTATAACTGAAAAAAGCTGTACTACTTGATTAAGTATCTATCACTTGTTTTTATCCAATATGTTATTTATATAGATTTATATAGAGCGATGTTGATCACATTTACCACTTAATTAATACTATCACATCTAATTATTTATTGTAATTGAATGGTAGGATCTGAAAAGTGTGTAACTGGTTAAAATTTACTTCATTTCAAAACACTGTTACCTACAGTATCTGGCATGTAGTTTATGTCCATATGTAGAAGTAAACCTATTTTATTGATTGGAGTAATTACCTCATTAGTGACATGTTCCTGAGTCAGATTTAAATGTGACACAGGTTGTGACATCTGCTTTTGTTTGCAAACACATCAGGATTGGCTGCAGTCCACAACAGAAGCACTGTTTGTACCGTCTACTGATAATAGACCCTCGGGTTTGAACCATGCACATTGGTTTAGATTATACAGCTGTATATTCAGAGCTTTGTGTTTATTTATCCTCAGTTTTGACAAAAGGCAGAGATTTAAACATGACCCTTGGAGCTGTCAGAAAAACATCCATTTATAGCTGTGCCTCCTACTGGTTACACATACATGGTTACACAAAAATGTTCAACTTGCAAGATTTCAAAACACTTTCAGTTGTTTCTTTCAGGTAACAGTACTGATGCATTCTCTTAACATGTTTTAATATGTTTCAGGTAAATGCCACAACCCCAGGGTATTCACAAGAAACGTCTGTAAAGCCCATTTGACTGGACCCGTCACATGACCTAAGTACACACAGTAAGTCTTACTCTGTGGATTATAATTATAAACAGACTCTATTGTTTTTCATTTGCATTTCACTCTTCAGTAATTTTTACAACTTTACAAACATCTAAAGCAGCTTTTACAAAGAACGATATCTTGTAATAACCAAATTAAGAAAATTACAACTCTCAAATCAGACATTACGTTTACTGACAACAGTTGCAATGTTAATTTGTGTACAATGCACAATCTAATAGTTATTTCGGTTTACATTTTTATTTTTGGTTTTCAAAGTAATTATCCAGTCAGAAAGCTGAATGAGCTCCTTGCTTTGGGCTGCCAAATTGTCTGGCTAAGCCTAACGTTTCTTGTCCATTTTGTGCACTGTATTTTTAAGGCAGAGTTTTAATTGTAAAGGTTGTATCTCTCATCATTACTAAGTTGGCTTGTTGAAGTCCTGTTAAATACCACTTTTCACACATTACACACATTTCCTAGAAAATCATCCTTCTGTAAAAGTGCAAACAAAACAAAACACATAGCTATACAGTGTTTACTTGATACAATATGGTTTCGAAGGGAGTGAATGCCGGACTTGCTCTCAGGAGGGACGCCCTGAAACTTTCCATTGGACATTTGTCATGCTTTTAAGTGATTTACAAATGAGAGGCACGCCGGCATTGTCCAGGAGACCGGGAGAGAGGACTGAGTTTTCCTAGTGTGAGGGCCTTTGTGCTCCCTGCCTACCCACAGCATAAGGAAGAAGATGGAAATGTTGTGCGTCATCTGTGGTGATTAAAGTGGGAGATACAGCAGAGCCACTTGTAGCATAAAAACGCAACAGAGATTTTTAAAGACGCATTTCCTAGACAGTTTATTCATTGTGGCAACTGATAAGATGCATACTTTTGAATGTAAAATCTAACAATGATTGAAGTATTGTGATAATCCCTTATGGGGGTTTGTAAGCTATAAAACATAATTGAAATAGTTATGTTCACTTCACAGCACCTCCCATGACACCCCGCCCACTCATTCCCATAACCCTCAAACACAAACCCATAACCACATTATAATAACTTTCCAATTCTTTGAGTATACCCAGACTGACTTTTTATTTTCAATTGCACACTTTTGACTTTTTTGTTGTGTCTTTTCTCAGAGTGGTGAGGTTCCTGTAGCCGGGCAGCCCTTGAACAAAGATGAGAGAGAGAGAAAAAAAACAGACAGGGGAAGAGGGAGGAGGGACAATCTAAAAAAGCACCCATCCCCCATCTGACAAAAAACACAGTCTTACCATGATTTCCTCCCTCACCTTCCTCTACAAATATTTTTTAA